>BSBK01000620.1:0-682500 GCA_027943335.1 Chamaecyparis obtusa | reverse complement strand
ACTTGAAAAATGGATTTGAAAACAATGGAAAAATGTTCAAAGTGTTACTTAATTGCGGAGTCATGTCCTTTAATCAAATCGATGAAGTCTTTTGACTAGAGGAGCGATGATAAAAGCATGATAATTTTCTTGATTTTTGAATGATTGTCTTAAGGTTGATGCTTCGAAGTATGTAAAATCCATCTAATGACATGATCATCAAAGAATCATTGAGGACATGTACATATGGAGAGAATCATATCTTTGTCTTCTTACGCAACATGACACCTTGGCCATTTAGATCTTTCATATCTTAATGCCAAAATCCACTTGCAACATTGAATTAGATGAAAGTGGTATTCAGACCATCACAGTTGTAAAATCAAATCAGTGAAGGTTGTACCTATTTTATGTGCGAAAAAACATAGGAAAGCGGTATTAAGACCATATCATGGTTTAACTAGTGATGATTGTACCAATTTCATGTTTCAAAAGCTCAATGATGAAAATAAGCATCATTTTAATTAAAAGAGAGAACTAGCTACATTCATATAGATTAAATTTGCATGTTGTTTGCATATGGATTTTTCTAAAAATAAAAAGAGGCAGACTCAAGTACAATAAAAAATCATCATGATTTATTTACTTGAACGAGTGTGTTAGACTAAATAAAAATCATAGGAGTGCATACTTTAGTTACGTGTTAAGTTGAATTTTAAATATTTATTTATATAGTTTTAATTAATCATTAATTATTAAATTGCATTCATTTAGTTCGGTCATTAAGTGCACATGGCATTAGTAGCATGATAGTTCAACATAAATAAATCATAAAATGCATTCATTCCACATAGAATCACATCATAAATTCAATCATTAAGAGCATATAGAATCATATGAGAACATAAGTACATATCATATCAATGCATTATTAATCATTAATCATTAAGTATAAATAGAACCATTAAATACATTTCATTAATATTTCGCATCCATCTAAGTTATGTCATATGTAAGAGATCCATTCACAACATGTAAGATAAATGCATTTATAACATTTTGAATCAAAAAATAACAAAAGAAAGCATATAGATAGGACATGTAAAATTGTATATATATCATTAGAAATCAAATATCTAACATATAATCACATCATAAAAGAGAAGAGTCTATCAAAGAGCTAATCAAAGGAATGCCCATAAATGTCGAAGCAATAAAGTACATCAGCAAAAGTCTTGATCAAAAGTGATACATATGATACAATGGTGGAAAAATTAATGCTCTCAACTAGTGCCACTTGCATTTGTACCATCTAGTCCACCTGTACCTTTCCCATCTATGTTTTTACCTACACCTCTGTTAGAACTAGGTTGTGAACCATGTTGGGCCATAGTAGCCATGAAAGTCTACATCATCACACCAAACTGATCCATCTGATTCCTAATCTGAGCCATGGTAGCTTTTAAAGCCCTAACATCCTAAGCAAGTGTATTTGGTTCTTGTGAAGCTAGCACTACGTATGCTAGTAGAATAAGAACCAGGACAACCTGTGCAACCTATGGAGTAAGAGCCTAAGGAATTGCTATTTGTCTAGGTACTCTTGGTCTCTGTCAATCCCAATCTGTAATCCTAATATGAGGACCAACTCTCCCAACTCCTCCATCCCTCATCCTCACTCTCCCAACCCTGCCACCTCATGCCCTAGCACCACCATGTCTTAGAGGACCATGTGCTAAAACCCATCCACCACCTCGACCACCTCTCACTAGTACTCTTCTTAGTTAGCCACCTCTCCCATCATCATCATCATTAGGGATATGCTTTGTAGGATCTATAAAGAGAGGGAAGGGATGATGTGTAAACCACATAACATAATCATCTAGCATACCACCATTTACAACATGATCTCTCATATTCCAGGCTAAGTGTGGAAAGACAAGAATCTCATCATGAGAAACATGGTAATCTATCTAAGGACCCCACATCAATCTCTTTGCCTGTACCCGCACATACAGTGCCAAACCTTGTGGTATACCCTATACTTGGCCAAACTATTAGAGGACTCTGTGAAAGAAAAACCTCTAAATCATTAGAGGAGTCTGACCAATCATCCAACAAGGCATGAACATAAATGGAAGCTCTGAATCATCCTCTATCTAGGCCTCACATCTAAGATAGGGTCACCATCATACCTGATCAAGATCATCCAACATGTGTCTCCAAAAATATAGCTTTTCTAGGTGAGGCTGAACATCTACTTCCTCGAAGATGTATGCATACAACCAACTAGGATCTCTATCTTGGGCTGCGATGGGCCTTGTGATAAAAAGGTGCTCCCAAGTCCAAAGTTGTAAAAAAATTGCACATGCAGATAATGCAACACCATGATGATAAACTACATGGTGTAACTCATGATCTATAACTATGAAAGGACACATATGCCCCAATCAAATTTGCATGGATGAGAAATCATGTCCTCTAGGATCCTGTCCCAACCAATAAAAAAACTATGTCCTCTATGATCTGGTAATAAGAATCCATGATCAAAATGCCCAAAACTATAGGAAGAGTAGGAAAAGAGATAAATTGTGCCCATGAAATACTCTCATCACTAATAGTAGCATCTCCAAAGACTCGTTGTCAAGATGAACCATCGTAAACCTGATTGTAATATACTAGATCACCATGTATCAGAATCTAGAGAAATCTATACACATCCTCAAGAGTGACTGTCATCTCACTCATCAAAAGGTGGAAGGTGTTATGGTCAGAGTGCTAGTGCTTTGTCATAGCAGTGAGAAGACCTCGATTCACATAGAATCACAACATGTCTAAAAGGAAGAATAATCCACAATGACCGATAAGTCATTGCTCTTGAGCACACATGCTCAACCATATCTAAGGGCCACATATATAAACCTTGGACATATAATTTATGAAGGTGAACTTGTTGAATCAAGTGACATCACATCAATAATATCATCTAAGTGGATCATCACAAGTCAATTCAATAATCTATCATCCTATCGCTCACCTAGAGCACATCAATTTGCTTTTCCTAATTCTAATTAGAGAAGACATAAAAATATCAAATCAATCATACCAATCAACCAGGTTTGACAATCAACATTCATAAAAAATGATCAAACTGACATCACACCACTTATTTTCATCACATGCATAACATATTTTCATCAATTGATTGATTGCGAAAACTAATCAAATCAGACATGTTCATCAATCAGGTTTTTTAAAAAAGGTAGCTACCTGTCATTTGATCTATTGTACACGTCAAAATGCCTAAGCATTATTATGTTTATCATACATGCTGCATAAATTATCAAAAGTGTTAAAATAATGAGCATGCATCATTTCACATCATATTTGTTATTTCAAAGTAGTGTATGTGCTATTACATTAATAGTTTGTGCTGACCTAATCATACGTGCTACTAAACCTATCAGACACACTAAAGTATTCCTAGGGCACACATTTCTATATATTATTTGATCTATTATATGTGTTATTTTAGTGTGTGGACACTCTAAAACAAATTCATATGTGCTACTAAAGGTAATCCTACACACTATTTAACAAATTTGGCAAAAATGAGATAAATCAACACCTAAAATTCAAAAACAATTATGCAAATTGAAAACATTAGAAACAAGGAAGGATCGAGGTACTCACCAGAGGTCCATAGTTAGCTAGGCATTGGTATTTGTGACCTCTCTTGAACCGATGCTCATGAATGGGGACTACCATTACTACAATATCACCGAAAAGCTCAGAGTAAAAAGTCAAAAGGAGGAGTGAAAATGAATAGTGAAAGTGGCTTTTTGAGCCCTATATAGTCCTTTGACCTAAAAAGGAGGTTTTTTATCACATTTTTTTAACCCAAGGTCAAAAATTGTTCAACTAAATTTTTCTACACTTGGGGCATTATCATCAGTGAGTCATTATACCATTATCAAAAATGAAATCAAATTTGCGCAATGTTCTCACAAAATTTTAAGAAAATCACAAAAATCACAAATTGATCAAAATTCATCAAATCAACTTCCATTTCATTTTTGAGGGGGTAGGAGGTAAAATCAAGTAGAACCTCAAAAAATTTCATAAGGGGCATTAAATGCAATTTTTTTGAAATCATCAGTGGGGCATTGAAATTAGGGAATATTTTCAAATCAAGTTCGACTATCGTATTAGGAGTTCATCACTGAATTTAGAATCTATTATCAAATCAAGATTTTTTCATCAAAATTAGTTGCGATTAGGAAATCAAACATCAAGATCAAATTAGGCATCAGGAAATCAAACATCAGACATCTTTGAACCAACACGCTTTGCACATTGATTCAAAGAGGGGCATTTATATACACCTAAAATTGGTTGGGTGAAATTGAAATGAGCAATCAAGGATTTAATCATGAATTAATTGAAATCAAAGCCAAAAAGGATTAATTAAATTAAAATTAATTAATTATATAGTTAAATCAAATCAAATTCAACTCATTCAAGAGTACACTTGACTAAGATAAATTAATTAAATCATTTATTAATTCCCAATTTTCTCACCAATCACACGAGGAAAAAATTAAATCAACCAATGAGAATGAAGAAAGAAGCTCACATGGATAAAAACCAAATCAATTCTCCATCACACATCTTGGAAATGCATCTTGACCCTTTATTTTGTCTTTTTGTTCCAACCTTTGAGAACAAAATATTTACTTTGTCTCAACATTTGAAACCATTAACCTAACTCAAACTTAATCATGATTAATCTTACTCTGCCCCCTAAGCTTGGAAAAATCTATAAATATAATGCATTTCTAGAGCAAAGGATCCATTATCTTAGTGCATCATTACTCTAGTCAATTTGATTTAAGTTTTCATAGCAATTTGTATCATTTGATTAATTTGATCATAATGGAGAATTGTACTTTCATTTTGAGAATAATTGAGCTAAATTAGGGATAATTGCATCACAGATCATTTAATTTCTCATTCTAGAGTTGTCTCTAATGGATGCCAAGCCGAGAGCATTTCTTTAGTTTCTTTAGATAGGGAGAGATGAGATGGTTTTGATATTATTTTCTTGAATTTGATTATTCTCTAGCATATTTTAGCATAATTTAAGTAGATTAATGACCCATTAATTTATTTCTTACATACAATCACAATCCACTCCTAGTGGCCAAATGGACAAAACTAAAAGTTGTCTTGTATTGGTCCCCTTCCTTGATTGTAATTTGATAAAATCTTGACTTGTAATTGAACTGTGAAAAATAACTTGGAGTTGGCAACCTTTTCTAACAAATAAAATTTGTTAAGAATTGGATACGGAAAGGGAAGAGTAATGACATTTAATGGTTTATCATTTATGACTAATCACTTTTTCCTCATTTTTGTACTCAATACTTATTCACCATAAGTGCATAACAACAAAAGCGAGATTAAGGAGGTTTAGTGTGCTTTCATTTTCTATTGCTTGTTGAATATCATAATAATCATATGAATAATTGGTATCATTTTTCTCGGCTTGATCATTTTTTCAGATAGCAGGTTGATCTCCATTGCAGGCATTTATTTCTCCCATAATTTTTGGGTTTTATTAGTTCTTTTAAATCAGCTAATGTTTTTGAAGTCTGAATCTTCATTTTAGTTAGATATTTCTATGGTACATAAATAATCTTGGAGTACTGATATTTTTTCTATTTAATCTATGAACATTATACTCTTATATGGACACTCATATAGTGTATATCTATTGATAACGTTTCCTCTCAATAGTATATCTTAGGCATCTAGTGCATGGAAAAAAAATTGCACATGAAATGGTGTCCTTCAATAATAATTTTCTGCTAATATTTATATTTATCATGAGAAAATATATGTCCTTGGACATCCATATTACAAGTAGTGGTTTTCTTTGTCCAAAAGATCGACCTATCAATGCCTGATACAACTACTAGACATATTCATTCCATAGGAGGTGGTTAAACCATGTAAGGAATCTCGCGAGGGACAATGATGCACTGCCAACAAACCGCCCCCCCCCCCCCCCCCCCCCCCCCCACCCAACATCACTCACCATAGGCATACATCACACACATAGGAGATTCAAACTTGTAACCAAGCTCTAATACCACTTGTTACAAGTAATGGTCATGTTGCACCAAAATATCAACCTATCAATGTCCAATACAACCACTAGACTTATAGAATCCACAAGAGGCGGTTAAACCATGTCACAAATCCTGCAAGGGATGTTGGCACACTGCCAACAATCTCTTTTCTTCTTCTTGTATTTCTTGAATTATTACAGAAGAAGAGAATTGTTCAAAAACATCATCCAAATAAAATAGACCATCATCAAATCATGGAATGTTATAAGATGATTTAGCAAGAACAAAGGAATAATTAGGATAAAATGTTAATCTACATATATTTTTGTTCATAATCCTTTGTCCTAATGATGAATCATACAAAGTGATTCAAACATTGATTCAAAAACCATTTCACAATTATTTTCATGAAGAATTTTATCTCCACTATTTTTTTTTTAATTAAATTAAATTATTCAAAATAAACATCTTGATAGTCAATGTCAGTTGCCCATGAAGGGAAGCCTGACATGCATGGGAAGTGAACTATTTCACCCTAGTTGAGTTAATGCAAAGTCAATTCTAAACTCACCATACAAAAACTATGCATCATCTCTTGTTACTCTCAAATTCACCTATGGTTATGGTAAAATCCATCATATTGACCAAACACTAGGACTTCAACAGGACACACTTGCTTTATGATTCCAACAAGGACATGTTGTTTACATGAACTCATCATTTGCTTATCTACATCAATCAATGGTAATGGTGGAGCCACAATCCTCAAATTTATTATTGATAGAATGATTGAAGTTAAGAAAGTGAAGCTTTAGGCACAAAAAACAACACAAATTTTAATGGTCACGACAGATATGTGGAAAAAAGACTCTGAAATAGCTTTATGAAGAATTTTCTTTTCTAGTCTTAGATTTGTTGATGCACTATAGGTGAGTGGACAAAGAAAGTTTCAAGATTGATGAAATTAGGGCATCGTTTGTGTTCTAGTAAGTTTTCTAACTTTTGAATCATTATAGATTAAGTCTAGCCTGGTACATTTTGTGGAATCATTATATTATGCTCATTTTTCTTCTCCTCATGTTCTCTTGTGTCCTAATGATGGATCACAAAGTGTGATATGAAACTTTAATGATAAAAAACTCTTACACAACCCAATCTAGAAACTATTATGCAATGATTTATATTATTAAAAGATTGTAGTTCAATTGATTGAACACAATTGCTATAGATGATGTTATGTTTCTTAATTGCGCCATCTACCAAGATCCAAATCCCTTAAAAAAATCTTCATAATAAACTACTAAAACAATCTCAAATCATTATAAAACCTTTAAAACAAAATCTATATTTAAGTTGAAAGGGACCTCTAAGAATACAAAAATCATAAATTAAATACCAAAATATAGTCTCTATGAAGGCCATATTTAATAATTAAGCAAGCCATATCTATTATACATGTTATTTTAGTGTTTGGACACACTAAAACAAATTCATACATGCTACTAAAGATAACCCTACACACTATTTGACAAATTTGGTAAAAATGAGATAAATCAACACCTAAAATTCAAAAAAAATTATGCAAATTAAAAAAATCAGAAATAAGGAAGGACTGAGGTACTCACTAGAGGTCCATAGTCAGCTAAGTGCTGGTATCTACGACCCCTCTTGAATCGATGCTCACGAATGGGGACCACCATCGCTATAATATTCCAGTAAGCTTAGAGTAAAAAGTCAAAAGGAGGAGTGAAAATGAATAGTGAAAGTGGATTTTTGAGCCCTATATAGTCCTTTGACCTAGAAAGGAGGTTTTTATCACATTTTTTTTTACCCAAGGTAAAAAATTATTTGACTAAAATTTTCTGCACCTAGGGCATTATCATCAGTGAGTCACTATACCATTATTGGAAATGAAATCGAATTTGCACAATGTTCTCACAAAATTTTAAGAAAATCGCAAAAATCACAAATTGATCAAAATTCATCAAATCAACTTCCATTTCATTACTGAGGGGGTAGGATATCATAAAGGAGGTAAAATCAAGCAAAACCTCAAAAAAAATCATCAGGGGCATTAAACGCAATTTTTTTGAAATCATTAGTGGGGCATTGAAATCAGTGAATCTTTTCAAATCAAGTTCAACTATCATATCAGGACTTCATCATTGAATCTAGAATCTATTATCAAATCAAGAAATTTTCATCGAAATTAGTTACAAATTAGGAAATCAGACATCAAGATCAAATCAGGCATCAAAAAATCAAACATCAGACATCTTTGAACCAACACGCTTTGCACATTGATTCAAAGAGGGGCATTTATATACACCTAAAATTGGTCAGGTGAAATTGAAATGAGCAATCAAGGATTCAATCATGAATTAATTAAAATCAAAGGAAAAAAGGAGTAATTAAATCAAAATTTAATTAATTGTATAGTTAAATCAAATCAAATTCAACCCATTCAAGGGTACACATGGCTAAGATAAATCAATTAAATCATTTATTAATTCCCATTTTTCTCACCAAGCACACGAGGATAAAATTAAATCAACCAATGAGAATGAAGCAAGAAGCTCACATGGATCAAAGCCAAATCAATTCTCCATCACATATCTTGGAAATGCATCTTGACCCTTCATTTTGTCTCTTTGTTCCAACCTTTGAGAACAAAATATTCACTTTGTCTCAATATTTGAAACCATTAACCTAACTCAAACTTAATCATGATTAATCTTACTCTACCCCCTAATCTTGGAAAATTCTATAAATAGAATGCATTTCTAGATAAAAGGATCCATTATCTTAGCGCGTCATTACTCTAGTCAATTTGATTTAAGTTTTCATAGCAATTTGTATCATTTGAGTAATTTGATCATAATGGAGAATTGTACTTTGATTTTGAGAATAATTGAGCTAGATTAAGGATAATTGCTTCATAGATCATTTAATTTCTCATTCTAGAGTTGTCTCTAATGGATGCCAAGCTAAGAGCACTTCTTTAGTTTCTTTAGATAGGGAGAGATGAGATGGTTTTGATATTATTTTCTTGAATTTGATTATTCTCTAGCATATTTTAGCACAATTCAAGTAGATTAATGTCTCATTAATGTATTTCTTACACACAATCACAATCCACTCCTAATAGCCAAATAGACAAAACTAAAATTTGTCTTGTATTGGTCCCCTTCCTTGATTCTAATTTGATAAAATCTTGACTTGTAATCAAACTATGAAAACCAACTTGGAGTTGGCAACCTTTTCTAACAAATAAAATTTGTCAAGAATTGGATATGGAAAGGGAAGAGTAATGACATTTAATGGTTTGTCGTTTATGACTAATCACTTTTTCCTCATTTTTGTTCTCAATACTTACTCACCATAAGTGCAAAACAACAAAAGCGAGATTAAGGAGGTTTAGTGCACTTTCATTTTCCATTGCTTATTGAATATCAAAATAATCATATGAACAATTGGTATAATTTATCTTGGCTTGATCATTTTTTCTAGATATCAGGCTGATCTCCATTGTAGGCATTTCTTTCTCCCATAATTTTTGGGTTTTATTAGTTCTTTTAAATTAGCTACTGTTTTTAATGTCTGAATCTTCATTATAGTTAGATATTTCTATGGCGCATAAATAAAGCTTGGAGTACTGATCTTTTTTCCATTTAATTTGCGAGAATGATACTCTTATATGGACAATCATATAGTGTATATCTATTGATGATGTTTCCTCTCAATAATATACCTTAGGCATCGCTTGGAGTACTGATCTTTTTTCCATTTAATTTGTGAGAATGATACTCTTATATGGACACTCATATAGTGTATATCTATTGATGATGTTTCCTCACAATAATATACCTTAGGCATCTAGTGCATGGAAAAAAAAATTCACATGAAATCATGTCCTTCAATAATAATTTTTTGCTAATATTTATATTTATCATAAGAAAATTTATGTCCTTAGACATCCATGTTACAAGTAGTGGTTTTTGTTACACCAAAAGATTGACCTATCAATGCTTGATACAACTAGTAGACTTACATAATCCATATGAGGTGGTTAAACCATGTAAGGAATCTCGTGAGGGACACTGACGCATTGCTAACAATGCCCCCCGACATCACTCACCATAGGTCCACATCACACACATAGGAGATTCAAACTTGTAACCAAGCTCTGATACCACTTGTTACAAGTAATGGTCATTGTTGCACCAAAAGATCGACCTATCAATGTCCAATACAACCACTAGACTTATAGAGTCCACAGGAGGCCGTTAAACCATGTCACAAATCCCGCAAGGGACGTTGGTGCACTGCCAATAATCCATTTCTATTTATTTGTTATTTTTGTAAGTTGGTCCCAGTCATTGGCAATAGGAGCTTTAGAGAAAGAAAGAGACGTTGAGTATCTATTTCAACATCATAGTGTTACCCATTGATGAAAACTAAAAATATATTGAGAGAATTCACCACTCAAAAGTGCTGCTAAGTAAACAAGTTTAGTTATGGGGTGGGATCAGGTTATGCAGTCAAGGATGGTGGATCCAATGAAGGACAGTCCAAACCTTGCAGCCAAAAGAATTACATAGCGGATTACTCAACAATGCAACACAAGGAATTGTTTAAGACTGATTTTCATTAACATGCCCAGCTGTAAGGCCTTCCGTGTTAGGGCCAATTACAATCATAAAACAATTCTACAAGATCCATAACTAGATCCAATACAATCTTAGCTAGTTCATCTCTGAAGACAATCAGAAGCTGATGGAAACCCTAAGGTAGATCTAAACTTGAGCTCGCAATCCTCCAAGAAATCTCCTTATTTCCAAGTATGCAACCCCTAGCTCTACTACAAAGGACTATCAGATTACAATCTGATCTGTAAGAACATCAAGAACTTTTCCACAACTTCGCCAACTTCAGCTTCGCATGAATTCTAGATCTGCTAAGTCTCCAAGTTTTGATCTCCCAAATCTCTCTATCCAAAAATCCATCCTTAAACATCTACCCAAGCCCTCCTTAAATACTAATCATTAGCCACAAGTCTGCTGGATGAAACTCTTGACTCCCTAAAATAAATAATTAAATGCCATACAAGTCGGCTCACAAATGTATACAAACATTTAATTCTGCATGTTGGCCCAAGACAATGGCTACCAACAATTAATTCACCAAGTTGGCTCAACAAATCACTCAGAATGCTAGTCAGTAAGTCAAAACTACCGAGCAACAATAAAACTGTAAGGAAACTCAGGTGTGGAAACAACTTCCTACACTAATCTCTAAAGGAAAGTATTGTGCAAATTCTTTTAAATCCTTACAATTTTAGATTCGTTAACTACTTTAACAATGATATTGCAACCATATACCATGCATACAAAAAATAGAGAATGACACAATGATTTACTGTGGGGAAACCTTTCGGTAAAAACCCCAGCACTCCAAAACCTGCACAGTGTATTAATAAAAACTATTACAGTTTACAATACACTTGCAATGGAAGTTCTTTCAGAAGATTTTCCAACTCTTGAAGATAAATCGCGGCAGCATAAAATGTTCCAACAATACACTTACTTCTCCTATCTTCACAACCCTAAAAAATGCTTATATCATGCGCTTCCTTTTTTAGGGCAACTTCCAAAGATAGTCGTATTAGGGTTTTACCATTCTCTGAGAAAATAGGAACCTCGAACCCCACGATTGGGGAAGAGTGTACAGTACTCAATTTTATCAGTTTCCACATGTCTTCACCTGTCATTGAATCTTTCAGACATAGCTCTTATGTGTCATAGGAATCTGTCATAACCATTTCATCCATGATCTCCTTACACACAATTCAAGATGCTGACACATCAAGTGGAGTGACACATCAACATGCCAACTAGACATGTACACTCACACTTAATTACATTATTTGCAAGAAATACATTTTACAAAACAAATAATAAGAATAGGAATTATCCAAGGTTGAGACATCTTATTCCTAACAAAAACTACCAAGCACACTAGGCATCACTAAGCACCAGTATCAATTGAGCATCGCAGGCATGACTGAGCAACATTTTCACCGAGTGCTAGAGACTACCGAGCTTCCTTCAATGATCGAGACCGTCGGTCAAGGCTACAACTGAGTAAAAATTGGCCAAAACATAAACACTCCATGCAGTTTACCGAGGACAGAGAATGCCCTTGCCTAAACCTTGGATGCCCCTGCATCAGACACCCCAAGTTCCAAAAGATGTTCATATGTGATAAGAACATATTTCAGGATTCAACACATAAATCCTGAACTGGTTCTTCACATACAAGTCCTCCACCTTTTCTGCTTGCAAATTCTTCCACTTCAGTTTCCTCTGTCTCTTCAAGTCTTTTCTAGACAATGTACAGGTCAGTTCTTCATACTAATCATTCATTTTCTCTGGATCCACAACCTCAACTCGGCTACCAATACTCAGGCTTCTCCTACCGAGTGTTGTATCCATCAAAGGCATCAGTGAAAACTTCCTGCCATTCTTCTCAACAGTAAACACATTTCTTACATAGTCATAAATAGCTCTGCAATTATATTGCCAAGGTCTATCGAGCAATATATCACAACTATTCATCTTCACAATGTCACAAAGCACAAGATCCTTGTACTGGCCAATCTGAACATCAACGAATCATTATTCTCTAACTTCCAAAGCATGAACACCTTGTAACCAACCAAGCCTATAAGAACAAGGATGTTTCATTCTCTTCAAACCAAGTTTCTGAACCAGGTCCTTAGCAACAAGGTTATTAGTGCTACCACTATCAACAATCACATCATAGAGTTTACCTTCAGTCTTGCATCGGGTCCTAAATAAGTTACTCCTCTAACAAGGTTCATCTTTTGTACTGAGCAATGTTCGCCGAAGCAGCAAGTTCTCTGATTCAGGTTCATTCTGAATGTTCTCATTCATCATAGCAGTTTGTCGGTCAACCTTCTTCTATGTGCATTCAAAAGAACGGTGTCCTTCCTCTCCATAGTTATAGCAAGTACCCTTAAAGATAACTCTACCTGTCTTCTTCCTTGGTTCCACAGGTTTCTGTTCATCTTCTGCATCAGTTAGTTTCTCCTTCACCGAGTGATCAATCTTTTCCTTCCCTCGGGAGTTACTAGGTTGTTTCCTCTTTAACTTATCTTCTACCTTCAGAGCATACTGATAAGCATCTTCAACAGAATCAATCTTCAACATACCAAGCTCATCTTGAATATTGAATCTCAAACCATTCATATACCGAGCTACCTTTTCCTTACCAAGCTCTCGGTGTCTAAACCGAATAGTAAGTCTATAGAACTCCTCGGTATAATCTTCAACAGATAAATCCTTCTGCTTCAAATTATGCAACTTCTTAAACAAGTCAAGCTCATAGTCATCCGGTATGAACTTAGCTTTCAACTTAGTCACCATCAATCTCCACCGATTGATCTTTGTTTCACCTTCATCCTCTCGGTCTCTCTGTAGTTCCTTCCACCAAAGAGCAGCATGTCCTTTCAACTTTGTTTGTGCTAATCTCACCTGAAGAGGATCTTCAATTTCTTCCAGCTCAAAGAAATCTTCAAGTTCACCAATCCAATCAATCAGATTGTCGGGTTTCAAAGTACCAGAGAAAGTAGAAACTTCCATTCGGTAATTACTAAACCGAGCAGTAGATCTAGGCAACCGAGCAATTCTGTCTTCACTAGATCTGTTCCTCCGGTCATCACCACTAGATCCAACAGTTTCAAATTCTTCAGCAGCTTCTTCATAGCCATCCTCAGTACCAACATTCTGAGGTATACCAGTAACAGTTCTCATGATCTCGACGACCATATCATTTTTCATCAATTCCAACTCAGATCTAAAATCTGATTTCACCTTCTCTATGATCTGGGATTCAACAGTATCTCAAAGATTAGAAATAACTCTAGGGTCCAATCTTCTTGGAGGCATCCTTAAAGATAAGAGAAACGCTCTGCAACAAACCCTCACAGACCACCTTGTGACAATCTCCAAGTTACAACAAGTCAGATCTCAACCTGCAATCTTATAAACAACTAGGGCACAATTTCATAAGTTCGGTGCTTCGGATCTACAATCCAAATTGCGCACAATCTCTGCTTCAACAAGATCAACTTCGCAAGATCAACCTTGCTAGGTCAAACTTCTGCTTCAACAAGATCAAGCTTTCACTCCAACAGGAACAAAACTTCGCTCTGATACCACCTTATGCAATCAAGGATGGTGGATCCAATGAAGGATAGTCCAAACCTTGCAGCCAAAAGAATTACACAGTGGATTACTCAATAATGCAACATAAGGAATTGTTTAAGACTGATTTTCATTAACATGCCCAGTTGTAAGGCCTTCCGGGTTAGGGCCAATTACAATCAGAAAACAATTTTGCAAGATCCATAACTAGATCCAATACAATCTCAGCTAGTTCAGCTCTGAAGATAATCATAAGCTGATGGAAACCCTAAGGCAGATCTAAACTTAAGCTCGCAAGCCTCCAAGCAATCTCCTTGTTTCCAAGTATGCAACCCCTAGCTCTGCTATAAAGGACTATCAAATTACAATCTGATATGTAAGAACATCAAGAACTTTTCCACAACTTCGCCAACTTTAGCTTCGCATCTGAATTCTAGATCTACTAAGTCTCCAAGTTCTGATCTCCCAAATTTCTCTGTCCAAAAATTCATCCTTAAACATCTACCCAAGCCCTCCTTAAATACTAATCATCAGCCACATGTCGGCTGGATGAAACTATTAACTCCCCAAAATAAATAATTAAATGCCATACAAGTCAGCTCACAAATGTATACAAACATTTAATTCTGCATGTCGGCTCAAGACAATGGCTACCAACAATTAATTCACTAAGCTAGCTCAACAAATCACTCAGAACTCCAGTCGGTAAGTCAGAACTACCGAGCGACAGTAAAACTACCGAGCACGCTAGGCATCGCCGAGCACTAGTATCGATCAAGCATTGCAGGCATGACCGAGCAACATTTTCACCGAGCACCAGAGACTACCGAGTTCCTTCAATGACTGAGCTTCCTTCAATGACCAAGACTGTCGGTCAAGGCTGAACCGAGTAAAAATCGGCCAAAACACAAACACTCCATGCAGTTTACCGAGGACATAGAATGCCCCTGCCTAAACCTTGGATGCCCCTGCATCATCAGGTAAAGCATAAAGTGCAAGCTTGACTTTATTATCATCTGCAATGTTTGACTTCTTTTGTACATGCTTTTCTTCTTCTTGTATTTCTTGAATTATTACAGAAGAAGAGAATTGTTCGAAAACACCATCTAGATAAAATGAACCATCATCAAATTGTGGAATGTTATAAGATGATTTAGCAAGCAAAAATGAATAATATGGATATAATGTTAATCTACATATCTTTTTGTTTGTAATCCTTTGTCCTAATGATGAATCATACAAAGTGATTCAAAACGCTGATTCAAACAAATTTACACAATTATTTTCTAGAAGAATTTATCTACACTATTTTTTTAAATTAAATTAAATTATTCAAAATAAACATCTTGATAGTCAATGTCAGTTGTCCATGAAGGGAACCCTGACACGTGTGGGAAGTGAACTATTTCACCCTAGTTGAGTTAATGCGAAGTCAATTCTAAACTCACCATACAAAAACTATGCATTATCTCTTGTTACTTTCAAATTCACCTATGGTTATGGTAAAATCCATCATATCGACCAAACACTAGGACTTAAACAGGACACGCTTGCTTTACGATTCCAACAAGGACATATTGTTTACATGAACTCATCATTTGCTTATCTGCATCAATCAATGGTAATGGTGGAGCCACAATCCTCAAATTTATTATTGATCGAATGATTGAAGTTAAGCAAGTGAAGCTTTAGGCACAAAAAAATAACACAAATTTTAATGGTCACGACAGATATGTGGAAAAAAGACTCTGAAATAGGTTGATGAAGTATTTTCTTTTCTAGTCTTAGATTTGTTGATGCATTGTAGGTGAGTGGACAAAGAAAGTTTCAAGATCAATGAAATTAGGGCATCGTTTATGTTCTGGTAAGTTTTATGGTTTTGGAATCGTTATAAATTAAGTCCAACCTAGTAAGTTTTTTGGAATCATTATATTATGTTCATTTTTCTTCTCCTTATGTTCTCTTGTATCTTGATGATGGATCACGAAGTGTGATATGAAACTTTAATGATAAAAAACTCTTACACAATCCAATCTAGAAACTATTATGCAATGATTTATATTATTAAAAGATTGCAGTTCAATTGATTGAACACAATTAATATAGATGATGTTATGTTTCTTAATTGCACCATCTACCAAGATCCAAATCCCTTAAAAAATCTTCATAATGAACTATTAAAACAATCTCAAATCTTTATAAAACCTTTAAAACAAAATCTATATTTAAATTGAAAGGGACCCCTAAGGATACAAAAATCATAAATTAAATGCCAAAACTTTTGTCTCTCTTTGAGGGCCATATTTAAATCTCAAGCAAGCCACTTATCAATATACAACATTACTTAATTGCGAAGTGAATTCCCTTTGCTAGTTAGGATCCTTTAAAAAGAAGAATTATGTTTTGAATCCACAAAATGAGACAAGTGCAAAAGAATATTCCACCTATACAAGCTCACGCTAAAAAGGAGGAGTCTAATCATTTATGGGTTAAGTTTTTAAGATTCCAAATGGATAAGCTTGTACAAAATTTAAAATCAAACTCTCCAATGTTCACGTGTAATAAGTTTAAAATAAATGAAGATTTAGACGGGGTCTCTAATAATAAAAATATTTATATTAATATTTTTAATTTTTTAAATAAGATGGTTAGGTTATCTTTTATTTATATTAATCTAAGACAAGATGAGAGGCTCATCCCCGTTGGGCTATTTTTTATAAAATTGTTTGCTATTAAACAATAAATACTATTATAGATTACAAATTTTATTTTCATGATACATCCATTTCTATTATATTTTTATTACAAATAAATTTATTCTCTTTCTTCAACAACATGACAACCATAAGAGAAGCTAACAACAACATGACAACCACTATGTAATTATATGCTGTGGCATATATTCTCATTCTTATCATTAATCTTAAAATTCTCAAGCATGAACTAGAAATAAAAAATAAAATAGTTTTTAATTCAGATCCATATTAATATATTAGATCTATTAGTCTTTAATTCTTTAAAACATTTATATAATGATCTTAAAATTTACCACAATTTTATTCTACTAGACCATTTATGTAATTATCTTAAAGTTTAACACTATTTTAATTTTATTAACTAAATATATACAACAATTTATCTAATTATCCAAAAATTTACCACTATTTTAATTTTTTATCAAATTAAATATATTCAAATAAATATCTTGCCAGTCAATGTCAGTTGCCCCTGAAGGGAAGCCTGACACACGTGGGAAGCGAACTATTTAACTCTAGTTGAGTTATTTGTAGTTAATTCTGAACTCACCGCATAAAACACGCTGGAGAAAGAGTCAAACGTATTACTCTCAAATTCACCTGTGGTTACGGTAAAATCCATCATATCGACCAAACGCCAGGACTCCGACAGTACGCGCTTGCTTTACGATTCCAACAAGGACAGATTTGTTTACATGAACTCATTATCTGCTTCAATCGACGGTAATGTCCGAGCCACAATCCTTGAACTTATTGCTGATCGAACGATTGAAGTTCAGCAAGTGAAGCTTTAGGCAGAAAAAACACACAAATTTTAATGGCCACGATGGATATGTGGAAAAAAAGGACCGGGGACAGCTCCACGAATTATTTTCTTTTCCAGTGTTAGATTTGCTGATGCGTTGCAGGTGATTGGACAAAGAAAGTTGTAAGATCGATGAAGTTAGGGCATCGTTTGTGTTCTGGTATGTTTTCTGGCTCTGGAATCATTATAAATTAAGTCTTCTGGTGCGTATTTCATAAGTCTTGTTTGTATTTCCAGTACTTAATATGCCAATCGTTATTTCTGGTGCAAAACAGAGGAGACTGTAGTTTTATTTTTAGTAACACATCTTCTTACCATTTCTTCTTTACGGATGCCTCATATACCCTAAAATTAAAGATAGATCGATCAGTGAGTTTTGTGGGCTTAGGTTACTAGAGTTTATAAGTTAATGCATTCTCTTACCATTTATTTTCTGGATACCTCATTTTCCCTAAATTTAAACATAGATCGATGTGTGAGTTTTGTGGAGCTTAAATTATATGTTTCGGCTTTTTATTTACTTCTTTAGAGTTGTTTTGATCGTATTCCTATTGCGCTATTGATCCTTCCCACATGGTTTTAAAATATACAGTGTTTTTTTCTGCTTATTCTTTCCCTATACCAATCAGTTTTTCCAATAGTGGTTAAGTCACAAAACGAAATTATCAATCAGTTTTTCCAGTAGTGGTTGAATCATCACAAAATGAAATTATCAATCAGCTTTTCCAATAGTGGTTGAAGCACAAAATGAAATTATCAACCAGTTTTCCAATACTGGTTGACTCAAAATAACTTTCAGTTCATTAATACCTCCTAACAGAAAAAGGAAACCTGGCGAAGGCTCCAAAGTTTGATTATATCCGTGCCTGAAGGTTAAATCAAGTAAAACTGGCTATCGTTTACTGTTGAATGCGAAATGTTTTAAAGATTACCGGTCACTAATGAGCATCCTAAGAAAACTTTAAGATCGGTGAGAAAATAGATTATTGTTCCCGCTGTAATTAGTTTTTTGATTGTAATGATATGATAGGATTTAATTTTATGGTTTCTCGTAATGTAGATTACGTTTCTATCCATTTTTCCATCACTATTTAGTATTTAGTATTTATAATTTATTCCCTAAGGCTCTTTACTCGTTTTTAGTTATTCTAACCCTAATGCCTTGCTTTCCTTAATAAAGCAAAAAAATCACTCGAAGAATGTGTCAGAGGCAACCAATATCCCTTGCAAATTGTACTGTGTCAAATTGCTTTATCTATATTTTCCACTGGGTGCAAGAGGTTACTAGCGGGCTTCAAACTGGATTCTCTATAAAGTATAATCTTGCTCTATTTATTTGATTGAAGAAGAATGGAGCTATTGTTTATGCTCTTGTGAGTTTTTGTGGTTTAGGTCAAACTACTGTAGTTTGTGCAATCATTATTCCAGTATCCTGTGGCAAGGGTTAATAACATGAATTTTACCGGCTGTGGAATAAATTCCTGTGGTTATTGTTTCTATTTTCTAAGAGGAAAGATGTAAAATGGATCTGGGCAAAGTTTAAGTTAAGTAAAACAGAAACATTAAAGAGTGTGAGATAGAAGAAATGTAATAAGCCATTATTAGTTTATTTGCCTTCTAGGGAGTTTTGTTTCAGTAATCATTATAAACTATAAGTATTAGGTTTTCATTTTCCTAGTATCCCATTATGTGCAATAAGTTTTGCTGTGTATTCAGAGATTGATGTTAAGAAATTTAAACCATTCAGGGATTGCTACAGTGAAGTAACCATTAAGGTTACTATTACTAATTAAAGACCTGCAATCTTTATTAATTATGTGTACCAAGTTTTAATTTTCTCTTTGTTTATACTCATTTTCTCATGACAGATTATTTTAGCCGAGAAGATAATGAGAAAGTTTCTGTGCTTTACTTTCCAATAGTGATTGTTATGTCTGAGCAGTTGAATGTGAAGAAATTTTCAAAGATTTAGAAACCACTGTGGTGAAATATTCCATAAATTGTTTTGTAGTGAGTTTTGTGCTCTGTAATGATTACAAATTCTAACTATCAGGTTTTCGTTTTTGTCTCTGTACTCATGTCCCCAAGATCAAAAATTAAAAGTTGAACTTAAGATGGAGCAGCCTGTAATTTTTTTTTAACTGATTTTTTCTGATACCAATTGTTGAGAGTTGAGACTGAACAGTTGAATTCTAAGACAATGAGATTATGGTGACGAAATTTCAAATAAGCTATCTTTTATGTTCTTGTGAATTTTGGAGTTGGAAATTGTAATAGTTATGAATTTTATGAGTTAGGTTTTCATTTTTGTGCTCTGTACTTCTTGCTTTATTCATTTTCTTGATATATAAGGTCATCCAATTAATACTTAATAGGTTGTCTTTACTATTTTTTCCAATTCTGATTCTTGAAGCTGAGCTGATGAATGTGAAGAAAGATAACACTTAAGACAATAAGCTATTATTCACGTTATAGCAAGTTTTGTGGCTCATAAACATTACAAATAATAAGGTTTCATTTTGTCTTTTTCACAGACATTCTCCCATCATAGATATTTAAAATTGGCCAATATGAAGAATTACTTAAATAAAGTATTCCTATATGTCATATTAAGATAATATTGGGTTTTGTGCACCTGTTCAAGGGTATAAAATTGGAAGAAATAGTGAAAGGTGGAAAGAGGATAGGTGCCGCTTGGATTTCTGGTCCCCTCATTTGGTAGGGACTTTTAGATTAAATTTTGGAGCTCTGAGGGGTAATCCAGGTATAGCTGCTGACAGACTGATTATTCATAATGCACAAAGGGAGATATACTACGGGGGCTCATTATTTTTGGGTATTTGCACTAACAATGGGGTGGAATGGGAAGCTTTTTAGCAAGATTAGGAGAGGCAAGGAGCAAAACATAAAGAATATGATAGTGGAGGGCATTCTATGATTGTGATAAGTGCTTTGCGCAAGGAAATGAGTTTGAGCTAGAGATTGAATAAAACGTACAAGAGGTGCAACTTATGAATCGAAAATTTCATTTCAACCCAACTTGAACTTTGCAAAAGAAAACTGAAGTATATAGCTGACTTTTAGGCCAATGAAGGGTTGAGTAAGCGCTGCTTATGGCAATTTATAGTTATAATTCAAATACTTGGAGCAACCTGGCTTCCTTTACATCTTTCAAACCCCCCTAGAGCCAACAGATAATTAATAGGGGCTTTCTGGGGTTGTTAAGTCAGCATTGAGTGGTATATGATAAGGAGTTATGCCCTTCACCTAGCACATATTGGATGGTGGCATACCGAGGTGATGATAATATGATTGGGAGGCTTATGGTGCATTAAAGAGCCCTTGCATGTTGGTGGCATACGGAGGTCAGGTGTTTGTTGGACATTCAGCAACATCTGTTTGGTTCCTTAGACAGTGGTGGTAGGTGCTTTGGAGGCCTCATATTGTCTGCAAGTCTTTGGATTTAGTTTCCAATGGCAGAGCAACAATATTAAGGTCATGGGCAGTCATACTCATAACTTTTTGTGAAGCTATTCGTGGAAGGCGTGTGTAGTGGATGTTCTCTGGCAAGGATACTATGGAATTAAGGGTGAGTGGGTGGATTTGAGAAATGAGATCTATCTTTTGCGAATGTTTTTAGAAATGCAGGCTAGGTATTTGGGGGATCGCATGTGCATCATCATAGAGGGAGACTTGAAATCGGAAGCGACTATATATGCTGCACTTATGTTGTCTCTATCTACATTATTTGAGGTTTTGATGCAAAATTTGCTATGTAGTTTAGTTTCTCTCTTTGGCAGGCTTTTGATTATAACGGGTGTATATTAGAATGCTTCCAGGGTGGAAGTGATGTTAGACACAGGACATATGTTGAATGTGTCATGTGCGTTACGGGGGCTTTATATTTGCCATTTGTTTTTGTATTGCTGTTCTTGCTTTTGTCTTATACATTGTATGGCTGCGGTGTAGGATCTTTTGGTGTATGTAACTGTCAGCTAGCTGGCTATGGTGGTTGGTTTTTTTGGGGTGCAGGCTTATTGGTGCCTTAATAGCATTCTGATGTTTGGCCTTGCTAATTTTTTATAGTTTTATATTCTTAATAGTGGGTGCCCTTATAGAAGCCAGGGGGCTTTGTGATGGTTATGAATCTAAATAATAGGCTTAGGTTTTAATTACTGCTGTTGCTGGCTTATGTAGAATAAATTTTTGTATACCATGAAGTATGAAATGTAAACAAACATCCAAATATTGTGGAATGCAGTGATGAAATAAGTCCTTTCTTATGTTTTAGTGGACTTTGTGGTTGTATTAAAAAACTTTTATAAATATTAGGCATCATCTTTTAATTTCAGTGGGGTCTGGCTTTATTGAATATATTTTTGTACTCTTTTCTCCAATGCCATGCAGAGAATATATGATTTACTGGTGGGGCACTAGATTAAGGAAGAATTATAATGGAGTTGTAAAAAGTTGAGATAATTAAAATAGAGCTTCTAATGGTTGATGCCTTTTGCATTCAAATGCAAAGAAAACTTAAACATTCCAAAATTCCAAAAATGGAATAAACCATTTTTAAAATTGTTGCAAGTTTTATGGACTTTAATGATTGAAAATTATCAGTTAGGTTTTTATTATTGTCAGCTGCAATATGTGCAATAGTCTTGTGTACTCTTCTTCCTAATTGTAAAGAGCCTGCCTGGCTCTTTATATTAAATAAACTTATCTCAAGTGAATTGACAATTTCATAGTGTTTCCAAAATAAATTTATCTTCTATTTCATAAACTTCCCACTTGAAAATTTTCATATTGGACATCAGCAATTAATAGTTCCAATTTGCCAAACATTATTCTTTCACAAATTCGTACCAATACAACTTAAATATTTTAACAACACTTAATTTATCAATTTCAAAATAGAGACGTCACCTCTTTATCGAAAAATGCAGCAACCCGTATTATTTGCAAGTGCTGGAATAAGTCATGTCACCTTCTAATAGATATTTCCAGCCACCAAATCCCAAACGCAGCTCTAAACAGCTGCCCAATGATTATTGCAGCTCCTTCCTAGTGATAATGTGAGCCAAGGAAGAGTCACGTGCCAGCAGTAAAACAAATTGCAGCCCTTGGGTAACTCACGTGACCTCTCAAACATTACACAGCAGTGGATATATAAATCGCTGCCTTAGGAAACTCTTCTGTATCAACCAGAAAACAACTCTTGAACTCAAAGAGATAATTCAGCCTCTTGTGAAGTTCGATTTTCCCAGAATTTTCAAATGCAAGCAGAATTAAATCTCAGCTTTGAATAAATTTCATCCTTTCCATTTGGCATACCTCAGCACCAAACTTATGTCCTCAAAAATAGTCTTGTTTTATCAGAAACCAGTAGCAAAATTCATCACCAAATATTGATGACTCAAATTGCAGAAGAGAGGAATCAGTCATCAAACCCTAGCCATTTTCTCACCTCCAAGAAACTCATAAAATTTTATGAAATGGATAATGGATGTCTAAAGTGCTTTTTTGAGTTGAATAAATAACTTTTTGAAAAAGCTTAAACTTTACACTTTTCATTAAAGTAGCTTCTTCATCACAACATCACTTTATATTATTAAAGTTATAAAGTCGTGAAGTTATTAAATTAAAATAACTTAATTTAATAACGACAATTAAAATATGAAGCCATTGAATCAATCTGAATGCGACAACAAAATTTTTTGACAATAGAGCCCCAAGCTCAAATTGCCCTGCCAGAAATAGCCATCTGCCAAAAATAGACTTACTCTAAATAGTAAGTCTCTCAAACTGGAGATCACTGATAAATGATCTTGCAACACCTGATGATACTGTGCAGGCGCCCTGCTAAACCAAGCTATGCCCAAAATACCACTTACTATAAATAGTAAGTCATCCAATCTATCTCAAACAAAGAGCAAACTTGACAACCAAAACCTCCAGAATGGAGTCCAACTACTGGCTCTGCCGACTGACCCCCTCTAATCACCTGATTAGCTTGCGAGGGTCGCCAAACTAAGCTAATCTCAAGAGATTGAAAAACGGGGACATTACAGTCGTCCCTTCCCAAGATTGCTTGTCCTCAAGCAATTAGAAAAAACAAGCAACATCACAGACCCCTGGGATCCCAAGGATGGTCATAAATAATGTTCCGATCCTCACCATACTCCTGTGAAGAAAATCCCAACATCAACAGAACAAACACGAGCAACTGAGAAACTGCACTCAACACCCAAATAATTGACATCACTGAAAACATTATCTGAAGACCAACTGTAGATGCCGATGCAGAAAACAACCCAGCAGAACTCAACCCAACTGAAACATCAACTCTGTCAAAACTCAAGTCCCTGTCTAACTGACACTCACACCCAACCGCACTGTGGATATGACAACAACCATAGGTACCTGAGTCACTACCACCAAATCCAACCTCTGATAAATTGTCCTATGTGTGTCGATATTGCAAGTGGTCTAACTTGCAACTGCCAATTCCATTTGCAAAAGATGGTGCTAATCCATCCCATAATGGATGGTAAGAAACTGGAGCTAGTCTACACGTGCGTGAGACCAAATCCTCCACCCGTGGGTCAAAAGAAAAATGATGAGCATACCTCACCGTATAATGCCGGTAGAAAGCCCCAATCTCCGTCAATAGCTCATCATTACCAGACTGGGAATCATGAGATGGCTCCAATCTCTGACTCCACATAATTGTAGGCTGGGTAGGATCCTGAGCAACCCTCTGAACAAACCCAACCTCAAAATCCCTGTGGGGAAGCATAGTAGATAGTCTCTACAATCTTTCCTACCAACCTTCGAATAGCACAAGAGCCTCGGATAAGAGTACCCTCAGACACTCTGTATTAATCCTCTTGCACATCTGCACTCTTAAGTAAATACTCCATGAATGACTCGGTGCAGTAGAAATTATACGTGGAAGCGTCAACTTGCTCCCCCGCAACCCACAGCCGATCCCTCTGAAAATGTGGCACTGCCAACTGTCCCATGCTATCAGCTATATGAGATGAAGAAATAGATTCACTTTCAGCAAAAGGAAGCAAATCAACATGAGGGCTTGATTCCACTGATACTCTTACCTCATCCGTACCTACTGCACCCATATCTTGAACAGGTGTGTCTACCACATCATCATGTTGCTCATCCCCAATCGTAGAAGCAAACTCACCACCAACCACCTCAATGCACAACCGAACTGGATTTGGGGCTGGTGTGGACCGAAAATGCTCCAACTCCACGGTCACCTCCTCTAATTGAAATTGAGACTCCTGAAGAGCCCGCTGAGTGCCCTCTAAAGGCTCAGAAGTCGTTGTGAGCTCTTGAGTAAGCTCACTCACCTCCTCTCTGTCCATCAATGCCTTGTATGCCGTACTCTCCTACTCAACTAGGTGATCTCGGTCGGCTACCAACTGTAAATAATCCTGTCTCAAAATCCTGACAGCCTCATGCAAAGAATGAATCTTTGTCAAGGGAAGGTAACCACCACTCTGCTCATCCGTCATAGGAGCACCCCAATCATAAACAACCAATAGTTGACGAGCGGCATCAAAATGCTCGAGAGTAGAAGTAATATCTCTCTCACCAACTCTCAACTAGCTAGTCACATGATGACTCTGCACAACGAGCCTCCTACGTACAATCTCAACTGCACTGTCCACACTATGGAAGGAAACTGCATCCAACAAACTCCCCTCAAGATCACCATATCTCTCAGTGCTTTCATCCGAGCATCCATTTACAAATTGAGTATTGACATCAGACTCGTCCTCATCTATCCCTGAGGAAGCTGTAGCTGAATCCGACTCAACACAATCCCCAACTACCTCGTCTTCTGCAACCACCTGACAATCTAGATCTTCGGATCCATCCTCACTCACTAACAACTCAGAGTCCTCCCCGAGGGTTTGATAAATCAAACATGTCTCGCTGCAGGAAGAATCATCCTCACGAGTCACCGAAGAAGTAACCCCCTCTCTAGAAGTGGAAGCCTTGGCTATAACAAACTCTTGCCACTCATATGCTTCCCCATCCTCATTCGTGAGTCCCTGTAACAAAGAATCTTGGAACCCACCACCACCGTATGATAACGCCGAGTCCACAACCAAAGTCTGATATAAAAAGCCAAAAACACTGCAACACCCATCATCCTCACTCTCAACATCAAAGATATCTGTGATGCTAGTGTCCACATCGTCTATCTGCAATCCCTCTGCTAACTCTGGCTGCATACATGACTCAATGTCATCATGTGAATCAACTACACTGTGGCATGAATCTATGTCACCCAACTCAACTGCAACACTCCCATCATGAGTGTCATCACTAGATAGCTCCATGCTCACATCCTCAATACAGGAAAAGACTACAGTCTCCTGCACTGATCCTACACTACGACTGTTGTCATAAACATCAGAGCTGTTAGAGCCCATATACTTCACGCAGTCCTCAACATCCACATCAGTAGTAAGATCCTGTAAATATCGATCCTGGGACTCATCCAAAATCTCCTTGGAGTCATCACCCAACATCTCATAGGGGGTGTCATCCCCAATGCGGCTCATAGCATCCTCAAATGCATCATCAGATGTGTCTATACTATCTGCATCCACATCTCCTACTAAAGCCTCGACTGCTGACACCTGACTTTGCACACATGACTCAATGTTAGGCTGTGCACCAATAATGCTGGAGCATGAACCACCATCTATTGACTTTGCTGTAACGCCTAGATCACCAACATCACAGCTAGGTGACTCCATACATGCATCGGTCCCATATGAGGAAGCAGTTGCCTCCTGCACTGGAGCAACACTACGATAGCTGACATAAAAGTCTCCAATAACAACTCCCTCCACGGAAGAGTCTGAACACTCAGTGATACCTACAACATCAGCTGCCTCTGAACTAACTGTAGCGACTACTTTGGGAGCTTCAACCTGTTGATGCTCAGCGCTGCTGTCAACCAATGGTACTGATACCTCCACATATCCCTGTGAAATAAATCTATCATCAACACTGCAGATAGGACTAGCAGGTGCCGTACTAAATATAGGTACATCTGCATCATGGGCACTTGTCGGGGAAAACTCAAGCTTTCTTCCCTGCAGTCTAGATGTTGGCCTTCTAAAGGCAGAAACCATATACCTCGCTGCCTTGTCAACTGTCTCTGGATCTGACAAGCTCTCTGCTAATCTCTGCTGATGAAGCCTAAGTCTTTCCATACTTTCCACTAAGACATTTATTTCCTCTTTTTTTCCCATACTACTACGTCGACTTCTAGAACTAGGCCTCCTGTATTTGTCCATAGCTAGGAAAAACGGGAGTGCTGATCACTCTTAAAATATCATCAGAATATAAAAGAATTCATTCCCCACAAGATGGCAGGAAACATGCTCTGATACCACTGTAAAGAGCCTGCTCGATTCTTTCTATTAAATAAACTTATCTCAAGTGAATTGACAATTGCATAGTGTTTCCAAAATAAATTTATCTTCTATTTCATAAACTTTCCGCTTGAAAATTTTCATATTGGACATCAGCAATTAATAGTTCCAATTTGCTAAACATTATTCTTTCACAAATTTGTACCAATACAACTTAAATATTTTAACAACACTTAATTTATCAATTTCAAAATAGAGACGTCACCTCTTTATTGAAAAATGCAGCAACCCATATTATTTGCAAGCGCTGGACTAAGTCACGTCACCTTCTAATAGATATTTCCAGCCTCCAAATCCCAAACGCAGCTCTAAACAGCTGCCCAATGATTATCGCAGCTCCTTCCTAGTGGTAACATAAGCCAAGGAAGAGTCACGTGCCAGCAGTAAAACAAATCGCAGCCCTTGGGTAACTCACGTGACCTCTCAAACATTACACGACAGTGGATATATAAATCACTGCCTTAGGAAACTCTTCCATATCAACCAGAAAACAACTCCTGAACTCAAAGAGATAATTCAGCCTCTTGTGAAGTTCGATTTTCCCAGAATTTTCAAATGCAACCAGAATTAAATCTCAGCTTTGAATAAATTTCATCCTTTCCATTTGGCATACCTTAGCACCAAACTTATGTCCTCAAAAACAATCTTGTTTTATCAGAAACCAGTAGCAAAATTCATCACCAAATATTGATGACTCAAATTGCAGAAGAGAGGAATCAGTCCTCAAACCCTAGCCATTTTCTCACCTCCAAGAAACTCATAAAATTTTATGAAATGAATAATGGATGTCTAAAGTGCTTTTTCGAGTTGAATAAATAGCTTTTTGAAAAAGCTTAAACTTTACACTTTTCATTAAAGTAGCTTCTTCATCACAACATCACTTTATAACATTAAAGTTATAAAGTCGTAAAGTTATTAAATTAAAATAACTTAATTTAATAACGACAATTAAAATATGAAGCCACTGAATCAATCTGACTGTAACAACTAAATTTTCTGATAACAGAGCTCCAAGCTCAAACTGCTCTGCCAGAAATAGCCATCTGCCAAAAATAGACTTACTATAAATAGTAAGTCTCTCAAACTGGAGATCCCTGATAAACGATTCTGCAACACCTAATGATATTGTGCAGGCGCCCTGCTAAACCAAGCTATGCCCACAATACCACTTACTATAAATAGTAAGTCATCCAATCTATCTCAAATGAAGAGCAAACTTGACAACCAAAACCTCCAGAATGGAATCCAACTACTGGCTCTGCCGACTGACCCCCTCTGATCACCTGATTAGCTTGCGAGGTCACCAAACTAAGCTAACCCCAAGAGACTGAAAAACGGGGACATTACACTAAAATCATTTAGAATTTATGTATATTGCCAAATAATATCGCTACCTATTGTAATTTAAATGGATTATAATATTACATACCGCCAAATTATGGATGAAGATCATTCAATGGTTTATTCTAAAGTAGAGCTTGACAATCCAATTGTAGACCAAGGAGAATTATGTACCCAAACAGACTACCTTTTCAGATGATGATAAGCCTTTGTAAAGTACCAGATGGCCATGCAAAACATAACGATCTACAACCATTGACAACTAACTTAGAACAACTATGCACAAGCTGGTAATTACATAGTTAGCCACAAACAGGCTAACAAAACATAGGATTATAATATTAGATACTGCCAAATTATGGATGAAGATCATTAAATGGTTTATTCTAAAGTAGTGCTTGACAATCCAATTGTAGACCAAGGAGGATTATGTACCCAAACAGACTACCTTTCCAGATGATGATAAGCGTTTGTAAAGTACCAGATGGCCATGCAAAACATAACGATCTACAACCATTGACAACTAACTTAGAAAAACTATGTACAAGCTGGTAATTACATAGTTAGCCACAAACAGGCTAACAAAACATGATAAGTCAGTTTTGCAAACTATAATCATTTTTGTTTCAATGCAGGTAAACAAGAGTGCCAACTTGCAAAGCAGATTGAGAAATTCCCCAAGTAGAAACTTAAACTCCCAAGTGATGGAAAGCAAGAACTTTGAGCTCTAGAAGTTGAAACGAACTGACAATTCTTTAGTGAAACCCAAGGACTCGAACCCCCCCCCCCCCCCAAAAAAAAAAAAACAAAAAAAACCTCGAAGTACTTGTCCTTGGGATGTCCCCGCACCGGGTACTTGGAGTACCCCTGTACCCCCACCTCTGCCATTCCCCAACCACGCTGCCGCTGAGACGGGTACTTGAATTTCTATTTGATTTTTGGTTTTTGAATGTTAATATTGGGTATGTACTATGTTACTATGTTGAATGTTCAATGATTCTAGTTCGTGTTGCAATTTTGCTATGTTCAAGCATTTCAATTTGGTATGTTACACTGAAACATCATTTCATAACTAGCATTTCAAGTTCTATATGTATAGTACACAGCACCCCGCCTCCCCCCTGCCGTCATCCCCCTGCTGTCCCGAAATTGAGGCCCTTTGTCCCCCCGTCCTGGAAACTTGTTCCGGCATCCCAGCATCCCGACATGCCCCAGCACCGGTGTTACACTGCAATTCTTTCTCGTTTTATTTACACATCCAAACTGTTTGCATTTTCCTCTTTACCAGTTATCCCTTAGCTGGGGAAACTGAATTGTTAGCAAGGATGAACTTTGTCAATGCGAGTCAAAAATCCACTTTTCAAAATTATGTACAAAATTCATTTTCATCCACAGGATGCTACGGAGTACACACCTTCTGAATGTGCACAGCTGACAAAAACGACTTTCCAACGCTAAAATGTGGTTGAGTTGAATTGGATTAAAAACTTGCCTTTGAATAGTCTTCTTTGACCTCATGAATGTTATAAAATATTTTCACTCATTCATACAATCGTCTCTTTGACCTAATAGGATTAAAACTGATATTTCTATCATAGACTCTTCTATTGTGAAAAATTAAAATACATGATTGTTGGGAATGAACATACTCATCTATTAATATCCAAACTCATCTATCAATATTCAAACTCATCTTTAATAAGTTTGCTCTGCTGGGCTATTATAGGGCACACTTATACATAGGTTTTTGGAACAAACAATGCCACCAGTTGGCTTTCATGTTTCCAAGTGTGCTTCTATGAATGCAATTTTTTCTTTTAAAACCTGTTCTTCCCTATACAGGTATACCCTCATAATGGCAATGAATCCTTTAAAAAGTGAACCTCATTCTGTTTTATAAGGTGCACACTTTATAATGTAAATTAGTCCTCAGAAAAATTCGATTGTCTTCTTTATACAGTTGTGTACTTCATTGTGCAAACTTGTTCTTTGAAAAGTCTCCCTTTTTTGATCTATACAGGCACAAACCTCATAGCACATTCATAGACTTTTGTAAATTTGTTTTATCCATTTTGCCTTTATCAGGTGTGGTTAGTTTCAAATATTCAAATAATAACATTTATAAAGCATTCATTATATACATTAGAGGAACCTTAATACATAATATTAAACTTGAATTGAGATTTTAAATGAGAACCAACAAACAAGTTAACAAAATGTAATTCTTTTCATTGTCAAGAAGCGCATGGATTATATAAAAATTACAAAGAAATGAATTTGCTAGCAGACTGATGATCTATTTTTTACATCAGAGGGGCATGCCTATGTATGCAAACTCACTTTTAAACTCTCTCAAATTGTCAACCTTTTTACAGGTGTTGACACAATTTTTGTCTTTCAATAGATGTTCCTTCAATCAGGTGTGTGCTTGATAATGGCGATGATTAACTTGTTTTAAAACCTCACCCTTCTTACATGTAGGGCGCACCTCAATAAATGTTTGAGGACCACTTTATGATCCTTTATGGTTTCCATTTTTAGGTGTGTACCTAGAATTGTACCTAGAATGAATGTTTCATGCTATTGTCACGAAGAAAACATTTCCCACTCACAAGTGCACATAGACTTAAATTCCCTTATCCTATTCGCTGCTGATAAGTTTCTATTTCTTGCCGACTGCATAAGGTGCGGACTGTGTTTGCCGTCCTCTGTACTTGTCGTTAATATTGATTAATTATACTCTTCAGTCTTTGCTGATTGTATTTACTGCTGGAAATGATGGAGGTCATTATTTGCTGACTGTACTGTGCAAGACGCTGTCTGGTTGGCTACTTCTTTTTAGTCTTTCCTGTTCGTTGAATCAATTTTGCTTGCTTGGTCAATACTGTTTGCTGATTGGATGATATCCAAAAAGCTTAGTGAGTATAATGCTTGAAGTTGTGATGGTTTACCTTTGCACGCACACACACACACACACACACACACATATATATAAATGCATCCAACCCCCCCCCCAAAAAAAAATAAAATAAAATAAATTTTTTTTGTGCATCCACACACCCGCATCTGCATCTGCATCCACACCCGAATTGGCAACTTAGCTCAATCTATACAAAACTATATTGAGAGAGATATGGTTCTGTCAAGAAGATCTACTTAAGTGAAATTATTTGATGCTAAATTAGAGCAAAATAAACCTATTTCAGGTTATTCCATGGCAAAGTCCATACTTGTGAGCAAAGGTCATTAGGGAATTAGAGCAAAAGAAGTTCACTTCAAAATTCAGGGTATTTCATGCCACAGTTTATAATTGTTGCGAGTAAAGGTCAATATTTTAGGTAACTTGTTATGTTGATAAGTAGGAGATGGGTTAAGGGGCTTTACAATTGACGAGCTTAAGGAGCTTTACAATGAATGGTACATAAGGCAGAACACTTGCTGAAGGTTTTGCAAATGGGGTTGCAAGCAAAGTGGACTTAACCTTGGAGGAAACTCCATGGTTAAGCGCGCTTGAGCTGGAGTAGTACTAGGATGGGTGACCTCCCAAGAACTCTTGGTTCTTCACCTCTTTGAGCATCACCTAGATGCAATGAATGCTGAGTGTTCCATTCATTCTCATGAGAGATGGGTTCTTGTGAACCACTACTCATGAAACATGAGTCAATGAGTTTGAATAAAAAATTGCACAATTGAATCCTGATAGCAATATCACAATTTCTTATGTTTTCAGCTAAGTTGCTGGTTCGGATTCGGGGACGGATTTGGGTATGAGAATCCGGTTCGTGGATTCGTGATTATTTTTTCCCATTATGATTCATATGGGTTTGTGTGTGTGTGTGTATATATATATATATACATTATATATACAAAAAAATAAGAGAAATATACATAATTCTTGTTAATATTTTCCAGATTTACCTAGGAATAATCAAATTATTCAGGACTTCCAAACACTAAGCACAGAATCTAATATAACATGCACAAGCAAGGAGAGATAGTACCCGAATTTAGGTTCTAAATTTGTCTTCAAATTAGTACCTTTATTTCTCCAAGTTGTAGGTGCCAAGTCAGCCTACTTAGGTCTTCTACAGTCCCACCAATCTGTTCTTATTCGCTGCAGCCTAATGCATGGCCAAACTGCAACATAGAACCCTGTGGAAGTTCGCCACTTTGTAGGGCATTATTCTGCCCTAGATCGCCATTCCTAGGGCAGCAGCTGTATGCCCTAGGTCTGCTCCAAATTCGCCCTTTAGGGAGGGAAGCACTCTACCTAATTCGCTTCTCAATGTTGAATGGATGAACTTGTAACTCTGCTCAAGTACTTATCACATTATGTTTTCGGTGTGTTCCTTGAGCAGATTTACAATCTCTATTTATACACATAATGGTGACTCTTCAAGAGTCACAACCCTTCCTGAAGGCTGGCCGACTTGTACCTAATAATTATTCCAAGTCGTCCCTCTTGGAATTAATCCAAGTCGGCCCTTATTTTCATTTAATTTATTATTATAATTATTTCAAGATCAAAATACTAACACTCCCTCTTGATCTTAAGAATAATAAAGCCCATGAAAATAACACTCCCTCTTAGACTTGAGAGAAGGATCAATCTATAGATCTCCCATCTATAGGACTCGAAAACATAACTTCAATGGATGCCTAATCCAATTGTGCCATAGATCTCACATTTATGAAGGTAGATCTCTATCTACCAGATATAATAAGAACACAAATGTTCTTCATTATTCCTCAACCACACATCTCATATTTATATGAGAAACATCCTCTCATGTGATGCTTACCATCCAAATGTGGATCTCCTAGATCCTTTGGTCTCCTAGACCCAAGAATATCAGTCCATGATATCAAATTTCCAATCAATTTGTGAATTTCCTAAATCCACTAGTCACCTTGACTATTTTGAATATCAAGTCCATGATATTCAAGGTATCATCAAGTCCATGATGTATACCATCCAATCCACGAGTCACCAAGACTCAAGAGATGTCAAGTTCATGACATCATACCAACATCAAGTCCATGATGTTTTACTATCCAGATGTGCATGAGTCCCATGACTCAAGAGTTTAGAATATCAATTCTATGATATTCATGGTATCATCAAGTCCATGATGTTACCAAATACTCAATTTTGGATCCCTGATCCATGAGTCTCCAAGACTTAAAGGATATCAACTCCTTGATATCCAGAGCATTGGTCTCACGAATATCAAGTCCATGATATTCACCAAGTGCTCGGAGAAATGGTCTTTTGACATCAAATCCATGATGTCTCACCAATTGCTTAGAGTAATGGACTTTTGACATCAAATCCATGATGTCTCACCGATTACTGGGAGTAATGGACTTTTGACATCAAATCCATGATGTCTCACCGATTACTATATGTAATGGACTTTTGACATCCAATGATGTCTCACCCATTACTAGATGTAATGGTCTTTTGACATCCAATGATGTCTCATCCATTACTTAGCAATGGATCCCTGATCCATGCAAATGTGGACCCCTGATCCACGAGTCTCTTGGACTTGAAGAACATCAAATGATATTCTTCAATTCATAAGAATAATTTAGCCAAAAACATAAGTATATCCAAATGAATAATCATATGAAACCTACAAGTATAAGATTAGCCAATATGGTTATAAGTCATTAGCCATAATCAGTAAATGAAAGAGAGTATGACCCATTCATACATAATATTTAAAGTATGCTTCACAAGCTATACAAAAGGTGTATGCCCCATACAACCAGCATAATTTATCCAGCATTTGTGCATAAGAATAATCACATAAGTCTTCTTTACCTAAAGATAACCAACATCTAACGAGATGTAATATAGTTCTCTCAAAAGATATGCCTATGCCAAAGTAAGAATGTTCCAATATTCATGCACCTATGCATAAGGAAAACAATGAGTCAACTGTAACAGAGAGTAAAGAAGATATACAAATTAATGTCAACATGTTCCTATGCTAACATAAACCAAGAGATGTATTTACTCATGTACATCACACAACATACATCTATAAAAATATGCTCCAATTGTAAGATACACAGTATATGCCTATGAAGCTAATGAGCTGATAGTCATCACTAATGAATGCATCTATATGTCAATGTAAGACCAGTTATACTAACAATTAGCTGTGAATGATCTCATAACAGCGTTAGATATAATACGTGACATAGAGTAAGGTATGTTCCTCATACATAATCATCCAAGCTAAACAGACATGCCAATGGGGAATGTTCCTACTCATATAGATGGGAGAGGTTTATAGCAGGTGTAAGTGAGCCCATAAAAACTTCCCCTTAAGCTTAGATTCCATCTAGAACTAGCCAGGGCAATTTGCATTTAAAACATGAATTCTAAGGAATGATTCAATCATGAATATCGGAAACATGTTCACATATATGCAAAAGAAAACCAATGTAATGCAACATGAGACTTCAGCTAATATCAAGTATGATCCTATCATACAGAAATGCCAATATGCAGTCACAACAACAAGGTTATACTAGCAATCAGCTGTGCATGATCCTCTATAAAAGTATAACCTATGCCTGGGCAGAGTATGCATTTCACAATGCCAGTTTAGATATATCAAATAGCTAATTCAATCATGTTCTTTTCAAACATTTCAGCTATGACTCATACATGACCAAGTTAATTTGCAAGGTTGCAATATACCAATGAAAGGTGTGCATAGAACCAGTATGTATACCAATAGTTAAAGTTCCCATACGTCAAACAAGATGAAGGTATGTGCAATACTATGTTAAGTATGTATCCAATATACTCCCTCTGAATCATACATGCTATGCACTTAATCTCAAGATGATCTACTCCCTCTAGATCAAAAGATAATTAATAAGATTTCCCATAGAGGCAACTAACTGAAAATTAAAAACCCTTATTTCAATTTCAGACCAAACCCTAGATGCCATAAAGATTCTTAGTTTAGAAAGAATTAGTTTGAATTCCTAAATCTGAAATGGATCTCTACCGTAGCTTTGATACCATGTTAATATTTTCCAGATTTACCTAGGAATAATCAAACTATTCAGGACTTCCAAACACTAAGCACAGAATCTAATATAACATGCACAAGCAAGGAGAGATAGTACCCGAATTTAGGCTCTGAATTTGTCTTCAAATTAGTACCTTTATTTCTCCAAGATGTAGGTGCCAAGTCAGCCTACTTAGGTCTTCTACAGTCCCACCAATCTGTTCTTATTCACGGCAGCCTAATGCATGGCCAAACTGCAACATAGAACCTTGTGGAAGTTCGCCACTTTGTAGGGCATTATTCTGCCCTAGATCGCCATTCCTAGGGCAGCAGCTGTATGCCCTAGGTCTGCTCCAAATTCGCCCTTTAGGGAGGGAAGCACTCTGCCTAATTCGCTTCTCAATGTTGAATGGATGAACTTGGAGGCTCAAGTACTTATCACATTATGTTTTCGGTGTGTTCCTTGAGCAGATTTACAATCTCTATTTATACACATAATGGTGACTCTTCAAGAGTCACAACCCTTCTTGAAGGCTGGCCGACTTGTACTTAATAATTATTCCAAGTCGTCCCTCTTGGAATTAATCCAAGTCGGCCCTTATTTTCATTTAATTTATTATTATAATTATTTCAAGATCAAAATACTAACAATTCTAAAACTAAATCATTTCATAGTATGAATCTATGATGCTTGATCATTGATCAATGCCAAATGTCAGAGGTAAACATTAAAAAATTAAATAGTATACTTGATCATTGATCTATGTTCATGATTTTAAAGAAAATCAGCACATTGAATTACTAAATTACAAAATGAAAATTCAAAATATAGTTCATTAAAGTTTGAAACATGATTCAATGTTCATCAATCATGAAAGACTAAATTTTTCATTTCATCAATCATCAAATGGATTATCAAAAAAATCCGGATCAATAATAAGGGTTAGAATAAAAAAAAATAATTAAAAAAACTTTTTAAAAGTGGTTTGGACCCACTTTTTAAGTTGCCTGGCTGTGGGTCCTTGGGGATCCGCGTGGGATCCTTGAAGGTCCATGCTGGATCCCCCCGGGTTCGCGCTGGATCCGGGTAGGGTCCGGATCTGGACTTGTGGGTCCGTCGGGATCTGCGAGTCTGCAGACCCACAGGTCCAGATCCGGACCTTGGTCGGATCCAGCTCGGACTGGTCTGTGGATCCAGACTCAGACCTGGTTTGAGGGTCCAGCATCTGAATCCGGTAACACAGGTTTTCAGTGCTCCATGGGGATGTGTCCTTGAGGACCTGACTCATGTCCTTAACAATACAGTTGGCTTGAGGACTTGGAGAGGATGTCTTCTCTTTTTCAAGTCTGGATGTCTTGGTCCATGTGGTGCATACAAATATAAAAGGTAAATTTTTGAAGGAAAGTGTTAAAAAAACCCTATAAAGGAAAATAGAGATGATTGCGATTAGAATATAATAGAAGACTTTTAATATCCATGATGCCAAGAACCTATGGGACAGTCGACTCCACTGTTTTAGCAAATGGGAAGTATCGACGTTCTGCCATTTAGTTTAATAACGAGCTCTCCCAATATGTTGGCAATTTGTTTCCTCACTCTAGTTCTTTTTTCTTTTAAGCTGATGATATGTTAAGAAAATAAGACAATTTACAATATAAATGTGTCAAACAGACCACAGCAACCATCAAATCAGGCACAAAAGATGCCTAAAGATAAAAAAGGAACAAACTATAAATGATTTGGCAGAGTGTATGTTCTGAGCTGTACATCAGTACATTTAAGTAAAGCATGTTATGTCCTAGTCAAAACACAAATTATGATAGAATAGTCTCCACATAAGTATTTTCAGCAACTTTTCTGGTTGTTACTTTCCCTGTAGGAGGACATGCAAAGGTACCAACAGAAGGAGAAACTGTCAATCTGCTGTCATCTTTGTTATAGACTTATAGTTCTGATTCTGAATCTCCATGTCTGCAGGGATCTCCAGACTAATTGTCTGGTCATTGTCATCTTCAAAGAACCATTCATATTGTGAATTTTTATATACTTCTTTTGAAATTCAGAGAATCTTTCATCTGGTTTCCTCACATCATGAGGCTAAAATTCTGCAAGCTTGATCTCAGATTTGTGAATAGTAGCCAAACCTTCATCAAGCAGCTTCATGAACCTTTCCTTTGAAATCTCCATTGTTGTTGTAACCTGTGAAAGAATTTCAATACAGATGAGTCTTTGGGAAGACTCTGCAAGATGCATCCTTTTGACCTGTAAAACATAATAGTTTCTCCTTATCCATAAAAGCTACAGAATATCAATAGAAAATGGCAACAACAAAAAAAGTCTTTCATTCAATTCATTTGCAAAGCTAAGTAAAATCTCATTTCAAGAGAAGTTATCTCAAAGATCCCTTTCCAAAATGTTCCCTGGAAAACAAAGACCAAATACTTTTCGCATAACTACATTTGAAGAAAACGTACTGACATGTTCTAAGAAACATTACAAATATTAGATGTAGTCATAAACAATCCTAATTTGACCAGAGAAGAAACAACAACATTCATTTTGATAAGGAGTAACTATTTGAAACATGATTTTTAGGCTCAATATATTTGCATCAACATTTTTAAATATGTTTTGCCCATTGCCTTGTCATTAAGATTAAAGCCCCAATTGGTTTTGACATGGGTGAGTACCTCTTGGGAAGTAGTTAACAACCTATATAGCTTGATAGCATTAATGTCATAGAATGAAGAACTATCTGCCTGTTGAAGGTTCTCAATAATCTAGGAGTTAAATTTCGAAGTCACAGGATAGTTTACTTCAAACAAAGCTTTGTTCAATACAGAAAACGTTCTTATTTGGGTATTAGGCGGAGAATGTTGATTTTTGATACTGTTTCATCTTAATATGGCTCTTATAAAAAATTGTCCTAAACCCAGAAATGCCTTTATTGAAGAGGCATTCTTTCCTGTACTTCTTTGTACTATCATTACCTTTGATCAATATATCTGCCTCAATTGGGTAATGGTCAGACATAGTGAGGGGTAAAACTTGCACACAGTTAAAGTTTACTATGCCGTCAAAACCAAAAATGTTTTTCTTCACATTAAATTTGTCTAATTTCTCTGTTACCAGTTTTCTGACCAATGCACCAAGTGAATCAGATGCTCTTGCTATATTAGATTTGTTATTGTCAAGGGGGTCAAATAAGTTAAACATTCTTTTGCTTTTGGGCCAAAAATGCCTGTTTAAATGTTGAAATCTGAGATCGACAAAAATTTTGATGATTTTTGTGAAAGGCATGTTTTTCTGTGCAAGTATGGATTTGTAGAAATCTGTATCATTGGACGTACTGCACCTACACGTACAGCACAACATTGCTGGTATAGACCTGCACATGCACATGCAGGTGCTGACATCACTGCCAAATTTGGCAGCACCCCCCAAATTAGCAGGTTTCAACTATATTTGGCACCTCTTCTAAATTTAGCAGTCTCTTAGGAATATTTCGGCAAAAAAAGTTTTCAGCAAGGGAATCTTTTACTGATGAGTAGAATATACCAAGAATATTCTATTGACATCAGCATGAAATCATGTTGACATGTTAGCAGTACGGACTGCATCATCAAGCCCCTTTCAAGTCTACTAATTGTTTTTCAACCTACCTTCGGTTTTTTGGTCATAACTTGAGCATACAAACTTGAAATTGTGCAAATGAGATATTGTTGGAAAGCTGGTTTGGGCCCCAGACCCAATTTTGTAGGTTCTTTTATCAGATTCTGCACTATTTTTTTGTACTAGGCCTCCAAAGTCAACTTTTACTTTTGTGCTTTTAGGGCCCTAACTTGCTCATACGGACTCCATTTTTCAAAAAACGTTTATCGTCAGAAAGTTGGTTCTGTGCTCTATCCAAACCTACAATCAGTTTTTCCAAATTGTGCTCTAGGTACATTTTATTCATTTTTTGTGTTTTCACTATTTGCTAAATTACATAGACGTTTTAGCACCTAGAATGGATCTATTTGCATGGGATGACTTCACTCGGATTGTTCTACATGTATTGCCAGCAGTTTGCCCTATTTGGGCATTTCGAGTGTCTTTTACGTACACTTCTCTATTTGTAGATGCACTGAGATAAAGTGCCACTCTTGTTTATGGTTTTTTGGGGAAGTTTGCACATTCTGATGTGCCTTATTTTGTATGTGCATTGTATTATAAAGTGCCATGGGGGGTTGTTTAGTGCCTTTTGTTTTGTCATCACACCTTTGTTTAGAGAGTGTCCCTCAATGACAACCTTGAATCCTAAAAATTTTGTCCAATGCGTGTGTGCATTGGATGCATACCCATTTTTCAGTTGTAGGTACTTTCTTGTGAACATTCAAAATCTCCTTCATGCACTACTTGGTGACATAGTTTATGTTGGTCCATCATGCATCTCTCTTTTCAACATTATGGGGGGGTTTCTATTATTGGTATTAGTGCTTCCTTGATTTTGCCTAGTAGTGAGCTACATGTTTAGTATGTGTTCCTATGTACTAGTTGGATGTAGTGGTTGTATTTTGATGATATGGAGCTGTTAAAATTTTATGATCAGTGTGCATCAGATGCATACCCATTTTTCAGTTGTAGGTACTTTCTTGTGCACATTCAAAATCTCCTTCAAGCACTACTTGGTGACATAGTTTATGTGGATCCATCATGCATCTCTCTTTTCAACATTATGGGGGGGGTTTCTATTATTGGTATTAGTGCTTCCTTGATTTTGCCTAGTAGCGAGCTACATGTTTAGTATGTGTTCCTATGTACTAGTTGGATGTAGTGGTTGTATTTTGATGATATGGAGCTGTTAAATTTTTATGATCAGTTTGTAACAGTATATATGTTATTTCTCTTTGTATTTATTGATATTACTTATCAATATAGAATTTAATAATTACAATAAACAAGTCTGATTGCTTATTTATTGCAGATTGTAATGTATAGTATATATATTATATTCCTTGCAGATGAGATTCGACTTTGAAGACTGTATGTTTTTTTTTCTGTGTTTGCTGTGTTAGTCTCAACCTGCGAAGGCATTAATATATGCCGTGGGACATGCCCACATGGGGGCATGACTCCCTGTGAAGTCATGTCCTTCGTGGACAGACTTCACGTGGAGTCATGTCCCCACGTGGACATGGCCCACGATAATTATGGCCTTACGAAACAATAACAAAACCCTGTTGTTTAAACATAATTATTAGTTCCTGCCAAAGGCAGGATACTATTGCTTTCATTCAATTCACTTTTTCAATTAAATTGACCAATTAGATCACAGAATTTAAAAAAGTAAATGCAACTTCTAATGTCTATAACTTTTTTTTAATTTACATGATTTTATAAATCCCATTTTTCATTAATTCTATTGGACAATACTAATTTTTGTAGGGATAAAATTTTAATTTTCCTCAAAAATACAAATATTTGTACAGCATAGCTGTCATGCATTAATGATAACCTTATCTTTTATAGATAACATTATAAATAATAAAAATATATAGATTTGTCTTGCGGCCCGTGCCCATTTGCAACCTCCCTTTCTGAGCGCTGTCCCTTTCCGAGCTTTAATAAAGCCATGTGTAAAGTTAAATCTGCACCAACCGCTGCATTTATTCAACCAAAGAACCGTTCCCATTTTTCTTCTATAAAACCAAATCTTCCTTACCGTTTTTCTCTAGTATTTTTTAATTTTTTTTTTCTAGAATCTTTCTTCCTTTCTAAACATAATTTAAAAAAAAAAATTTAATCTTTTTTTAAAGTCCATTTGTTTCCTTTATTAATTTGACTTTTTATATTTATATTTTTTTGGTAAACTTTGGAATTAGGGTCCACTTCTAATATAAAAAACTTATAAAAAAAAAATTCGTAGTGTGCAAACATTATAAACCACTGGTTTGTATATTTCTTATTGAATTTTACTTATATATAATTTTGTATATTACAATTTATATTATTATTTAAATTAGTATAAGATAAATTAACAGTTTTATTTGAGAAAGATAAAATATTGAATTATTTTTAATTTAGTCATTAAACAAAATCTAAGAAATATTCTTTAAAGCTAATGAAATTTTAAAGTAATTTAAATTTAGAATTAAACAAAAAATTTTAATTTTCTTTTTTAAATTTTTGTATCTATTATTAATTGTCTTAAAGATTATATTAATACAATAATAAATATAATAAATTAATGATTAATTATATATATAGTTTTTTTTTAATAGCACTTATTAATAATATTTGATCATTTTTTCATTATGTTTGTTTTCTAAAATTTTGATGACTGATTATGTGAAATCTTCATGCTATAAATCTTATACAACCCAATTTAAAAAACAACTTAATTATAAATATTTATACCTCTAAGATATTTATCTTATATTTTTAAAATTTCAATAATAATAATTTTGTAACATATAAAATTGATCATTTTAAAATATATAATAAGTTTTCATAAATATAATTATTTTTTAAATTATAGATTTCAATTTATATTTTTAATGATAGAAATGAATAATTCACTATCATTTAATTTAAAAGTTGTTTTAAATTATTGAAATATTTCTTAAAATAACATAAATTTTAATACTTGTAGCTATAACACTTGCTATCTCTTTATATAATTACATATCATTCTATCTCTTTTAACTCTATCTACAATTCTCCTTTCATTTTTTATTTCAATTTTCATTTCTACTTTCATTCCTCTAACTATTGGCAGGAACTTTGATGCATTGCATCTCTTGTTTAATATGACTTTCAAACAGTCGGTTCAAGATCAATTTAATATGTATTATTAATGTTATTAATATGCTTTATATATATATATATATATATATATGCATAATTTGATAATCTCATTTATTATAAAAGCATATTAATTACTTCAGAAAGAATACAATTAAACTATACAAAATAATCATTCTTCTAGTTTATATTTATATATAAGAATGATTTATTTATTGATTAGTTATCTGACTGAAGCTACAAGTCATTAACACTCCCTCTTAGCTAGGGAGGATAAACAATGACATGTTCATGAATATCTTTGATCATGAGATATTCATTATAATGATATCATCTCATGATATTAGGAGTAATGGCCTCAAAATATCAAGTCGCATGATATTCACCAAGTACTCCGAGTAATGGCCTCAAAATATCAAGTCACATGATATTCACCAAGTACTCCGAGTAATGGCCTCCGAATATCAAGTCGCATGATATTCACCAAATACTCAAAATGTTTATAAGGTATGTGCACACGTATCACTCTATGATACCTACCATAGGAACAATATACTCATGGTTTGTTTTAAGGATGTTAATCCACCATGACATATCTATGCAATACAACTCATAGATATCTATGTGGCAATATCTATCTCTTAGTTGATTGATTTACAAGATATAATCTATCATGATCTGCTCAGACATCATATGATATTTATCACAATAGAAGATTAAGTTATTGTATGATCGTCACCTTTCAATAACTTCTACAAATACAAGTGATAATCATTTAGAAGTCGTCACTTCTTCATGATGTACACAGGGCCCAAGTAGTCATGAAATAGCACTCATGATTAAAAATAGTTTCATTAGTACAATAATCAAATATGCGGAGACTCATTCTCAGTAATTACAACCATACCAAGTTTACCTTAGAAGTGTTCCACCTTCGTTTTGGGAAGAGGTTTGGTGAGGATGTTTGCTATCTGGTTATCTGTATTGATATACTTCAGCTCGACTACATTCTTCTCAACCATGTCTTGGATGTAGTGATATGGAATCTCAATGTGCTTTGATCTGTTATGAAACACTGGGTTCAAGGAGAGTTTGATACAACTTTGGTTATCATAATGAATGATGGTAGGTTCTAGTGGTTTTCCAAATAGCCCAACTATAAGTTTTCTTAACCATACTGCTTCTTGTGCTCCCATGGATGCTGCAATATACTCCGCTTTAGTGGAGCTTTGTGCTACTGATGATTGCTTTCTATTGAACCAAGATATCATCATTGATCCTAGGCTGAAGCAACACCCTGAAGTGCTTTTCCGATCCACTGAATTTCCTGCCCAATCAGAATCAGTATACCCATGTAGATTAAGATCTACATCTTTATATCTTAAACTATATCCAATTTTGCCACGAAGATACCTTAAGATGTGTTTGGCTGCTGCTAGGTGTACTTGCTTAGGTTTACACATGAACTAGCCAAGTGCATTCACTGCATAACAGATATCAGGTCTGGTGTTCACTAAGTACATCAGGGAACCAATAATCTGTTGGTAGAGAGTTGGGTCAGCATTCTCTGAATCTGCAGTTGCCTCTTTTAACTTGTGTAAATTTGTTTTTATAGGAGTTGACATAGGCTTGCAATCCATCATTCCAAATCTTTTTAGGATGTCTATAGTATACTTCCCTTGATTTAGAATAATTTCATTTGTATGCTGCCATAGTTCTAAACCCAGGAAGTAGTGAAGTATTCCAAATCTTTCATATCAAATTCGGATGCAAGATCTTGTTTACACTTGGCTATGAGGTGATCTTCTCATGTAATCAACAAATCATCAACATAAAGCACCAAAATCAACATATCTCCTTTTTGTATCTTGAAGTATAAGTTTGGATCTGCATCATTTTTGGAGAAACCTAGTTTAGATAGATGATGATCTATCCTTTCATACCAAGCTTGGGGAGCTTGTTTGAGACCATACAGAGCTTTCTATAATCTGCATACATGAGACTGCTTTTCATGCACTATAAATCCTTCAAGCTGCTCTAAGTAAACTTCTTCTATTACTCTATTCAGGAAAGCAGTTTTTACATCCATTTGGTGAATTTTCTACTTCAAATCCTTCAGGCTGCTCTAAGTAAACTTCTTCTACTACTCCATTCAAGAAAGTAGTCTTTACATCCATTTGGTGAATTTTCCATCCCTTTGATGCAACAATGGCAATTACTGTTCTAATAGAGGTATATCTGGCAACTAGAGCAAAGGTTTGTTCATAGTCAATGCCTTCCTTTTGAGAAAAACCTCTAGCAACAAATCTAGCCTTGTGTTTTTCTATGCTTCCATCTAATGTTTGATTTTAAACAACCACTTGGATGATACAACTGACTTGTCTTTGGGTTTGGGAAGAATATCCCAGACGTCATTCTTGAGAATGGAATTATATTCTTCTATCATGGCATCCTTCCAAGTTTGATGTTGAAGGGCTTCCTCTACATTTGAGGGTTCTGAATTTGAAAGTTCACTCATAAGTGCAATATAACTAGAGAATATGTTTGGCCTTTTTCTTTCTCTAAGAGATCCTGGAGGAGCTGCATATTTTTTTGATTCTTCAATCATCTTTTGGGCCCACAAAGGTCTTTTCTTATTTTCTCTAGGTACATCTGTTGTATCCATAGGTTCTATGAGATTATTGTCTTCTATTTGATCCTCCCTTTTAAAAATATATGGAAGAATTATTGTGTATTGAATAATTGAATGAAATTTACATGGAGCACGAAGCTCATATATACAAAATCTAATATACACCAAAATAGAAACTATCTAAAAGAATCGCAGAGAGCATTAAGGAAACAATATAATATTAGAAATATTCTAATACCCTCCCATAATGCTCAATCTATCAGTAACACCAATAGCCTCCTTGAATTTGACAAATTTATCAAAACCGAGAGACTTGGTGAAGATATCAGCAGACTGCTCTAAAGTAGGAACATACAGCAACTGAATAGATTTGTCTTCAACTAGCTGACGAATGTAATGACAATGCGTTTCGACATGCTTTGTTCGTTCATGGAAGACCGGATTCTTTGCCAGTTTGAGCACTCCCTGATTATCATAGAATATAGGAGTCGGTCTTGACTGAGGAACATGCATATCTGCAAGCATTCGCCGAAGCCAAACTGCCTCACAAGCTGCCTTAATTGCTCCCCGATACTCTGCTTCAGTCGAAGACAGAGCCACCGCCTGTTGCTTCTTACTAGTCCAAGTGACAGCACCAAATCCTAAATTAAACACATATCCAGCGGTAGACTTACGATCATCAACAGAGTCGGCCCAATCTGAATCTGTGTAGCCACATAGTGTAGTATCAGGACTCCGAGTGTACCGAAGGCCATAATCAGAAGTACCGCTTACATAGCACAGGACACGCTTTGCAGCTATCCAATGATCAGCCTTGGGAGCTGTCATAAACTGAGATATGTAGCTTACTGCAAAACTGATGTCAGGTCTGGTGATAGTAAGATAAATGAGACCGCCAACTAGTTGTCTAAACAAGGATTCATCCACAGTAGGTGAAGTGGACTGAGCTGACAATTTAAGCTCGAGTTCCATAGGAGTGGGAGCAGATTTACAATCCTGCATTCTGAACTTGTCCACAAGATTTTTGGCATACTTGGACTGAGAAATAAAAATACTGTGCTCAGTCTGCCACACCTCAATTCTGAGGCAATAGTGCAAGAGTCCCAAATCTGTCATATCAAACGTATGACATAAATCCTGTTTGATTTCAGTGATCAAATGTTCTGAACTGCCAGTAATGATCAGATCATCCACATAGACAACTATAAACAATATAGTGTCACCTACATATTTAATATACAAATTCGAATCTGATGGACTCCGCTGAAAACCCTGATCTGTTAAATATCTATCAATCTTCATGTACCTGGCCCGAGGGGCTTGTTTTAGACCATAGAGAGCTTTAACAAGTTTACAAACTTTGTGTTCTTGACCAGCAATCTTAAACCCAGGGGGTTGTGTCATGTATACCTCTTCCTGCAAATCACCATTCAGAAAGGCACTCTTAAGGTCCATCTGATGGACTTTCCAGCCAAACTGCGCTGCTAAGGCAAGAACAAGTCGTACAGTACTCATTTTGGCTGTAGGAGCAAAGGTCTCCTCATAGTCAATGCCTTCTTTCTGTGAGAACCCACGAGCAACAAGACGAGCTTTATACTTGTCTAAGGTTCCATCAGCTTTGTATTTCACCTTGTACACCCATTTGCAACTAATGGGCTTCTTCCCTGAAGGAAGATCAGAAAGGACCCAAGTGTGATTTTTCTGAAGACTTTGGAACTCTGCTTCCATAGCTTGTTCCCACTCAGAAATACCGTTAGCTTCAGAATAGGTATGAGGCTCATAGACACTATGCATGTTAGCCATAAGAGCAAAATTAATTGTAGGTTGCTATTTGATCTTATATCTAGAAACTCTACCTTCGATGAGCTCATCATCCCTGAGATCACTAATAGTTTTAACCCACCATTTGGGCCGGGTTTCTGGAGGAGCTGGAGGAGGTTCAGGAGCAGCAACAGAGACAGGAAGAGGATCATGTTCAGGAGCCTCAACAGGATCAGCATCAAGTTCAACAGGATCAGGATCAAGTACCTCAGGAAGAACATTATCTGTATCATCCCTCACATCAGGGGGTGCTAAAGGAAGAGGAACACAGGAAGACTGTTCCTCAGAACATTGCTCAGAAGAAGACATAAAAGGTCCTCGAGTTTCATCGAAGACAACATCCCAACTAAAGATAAGATGATCAGTATCGATATCTATCAATTTGTATGCCTTATGATTGTCACTGTACCTTGTCATCATGAGTCTTTGACTCTTAGAATCTAATTTGGAGCATTTAGCATCAGGAATCTAAACATATGCAAGAGAGCCAAAAATCTTCAGGTGGCTGATCTTGGGCTTTCGACCAGACCACAACTCTTTTGGAGTTTTGTGCTTGACAGCCTGAGTGGGAGAGCGATTAAGAAGGTAAATAGCAGTAAACACTGCTTCTGCCCAATACTTATTAGGAACACTCCTGTGTTGTAACATAGAGCGAGCCATCTCAACAATCGTACGATTGCGACACTCAACAACACTGTTTTGTTGAGGAGTGTAGGGTGTGGTGAACTGGCGTTTGATGCCATGTTTAGTACAAAAATCGGAAAATGCAGTAGAACAAAATTCCCCTCCATTATTTGTTCTAAGAGAAATGATACTGCAGCCAGACTCGTTTTCAACCAAAGACTTAAAGTTCTGAAATGTACTAAAAACATCTGATTTGTGTTTAAGAAAGTACACCCACATCTTTCTACTAAAATCATCAACAATAAGCAAAAAATATTTGCAACCAGTAACTGAAGATGTATTCATATGACCACAAATATTAGCATGAAGTAATTGAAGTACCTGAGATGCACGCCAAGAATCTCCATCTTTGAAGGGAGTCTGATGTTGTTTGCCAGCTTGACAGGCGTCACATACTCCAAGATGCTGCGTCTGAATCGGAGGTAGACCAGAAACAAGTTCCTCCCGAAACAACTGAGAGAGATACTAGATGTTGAGATGTCCATATCTTTGATGCCACAAGGTACTTAGAGATAAATCACGAGCTGCCATAGCTATTTCAGGAGAATCACCAGTTTCAGTAAGCCGATATAGGCCATGATCCTCTAGACTAGTAGCAACAGTATGACGAGTCTCTCGATCAATAATGGAGCATTTGTGGGTATTGAACACCACATCCAATTGAGGGGAATTTTTCATGATTTGACTCACGGAGAGTAAATTGAGAGCCATACCAGGAACGTAGCATACATTAAGAAAGATGAGCTGACATCCACCAGACTGTATCTGAACATTTCCCTTGCCAATAGTTTTGAACTCTTCTCCTCCGCCAAACACAACTGAATCAGTGTAAGGATAGAAGTCGATAAACCAGTCACGCCGATGAGAAAAATGACGCGAAGCACCAGAGTCGATATACCAGGCAGACAACCGGGCTAAATCAAAAGGGCTTTTAGCCATAAATGCTTAGAAAGCAGATTCCTTTTGCTCAGAATGTTTAGAATGTTCAGCTACATTTGCCTGTGGATTTGACCTTCCCAACTTTTTTTGTTCAGAAGCGAGTCGCTGTCGACAATCTTTCTTCATGTGACCATACTTGTGACAGTAATGACACTGAACACTCTTCTACTGATAACTGCCTGAGAATTGATGCGAACTGCCCTGTTGTGATGACTGAGAAGACTGAAGTTTTGTTGCAAAGGCTTGTTCTGACGAGGATGAGGAAGTACGGTTACCAAATTGCTGCTTCCAGCGATCCTGCTATAGGAGTTTGCTACACAGCTTTGGAAATTTCAGATCAACATTAGTTGAGGTAATGTTGAGAGTCTCTATGAAATGCTCATAAGATGTAGGTAGACTTTTCAGTGTAATAACTACCATATCTTTTTCCTCCATCTTCCGACTGATGGCTTCAAGTTGATCATGGATGTCCTTAATCTTCGTGAGATGTTCCTGTAAGGACATATGTTTGTCCATCATAATAGAGAACAATTGATTCTTCAGAAAGAACGCGCGACTTTTGTCGGATGTTTCATGCAGCTCTTTTAAATATTTCCAGATGTCTGCAGCCGACTTGCTAGAGGGAATCTGAGGTAACTGATCATCTGTGACAGAGAGCTTGAGAAGCATAACAGCTTCGTGATTCCGATCATCAAATTTATCCTACTCTGTTGTACTGGAGGTCCCATCGGGCGTGCTAGTGGAGGCAGGACGAGATTTTGTGCCTAGAACAAGCGCATCCAAACAACGATACTCAAAGATGGTTAACATTCATTGCTTCCAAGTGTTGTAATTGCTGCCATTAAACTGTTGACTGCTTTCTAGCATTAGGTTGGTCAAAGATGCCATTTGCACAAAGTTCGAGGCAAATTTTAGACTGACCCAAAAAAAATAACAAGTACCCAGAAGAGTAGACAGAAAACCCAGAAGGAATTTGCAGTCAGAATGCTAATCTGCTGGCCCGAAAAACGAGGCACAAAAAATGAGGTACCCAGGAAATTCTGACGGAGACCCAGATAAGGTCTCAAAAAACCCACCACAAATATGAAATCCAAAATAAAATTCGAGTTCAGGAAATAGGGTTTTCGAGAAAAACCCTAATCTGCGGCTATTGATGAGAACACCAAAGCAAAAAAAAAACGATCTTAGGTTGCAGTAGTGACGAACTTTCCCTTTGTCGCGAGTGAAGACAGCCGGAAATACCAGAGGAAGAGTTGCGACTGCTATTTCTTTCCTTGCAGATCGCGATTCTTCTAGGCGCGAGCAGAAACACGTCAGGTTCACCATGATTTTTCTATGCGCGAGCAGAAACCAGGCACGATTTTTTTCCAGGCGCAAGCAAAAACCAATCGCAAGCAAAAACCAGGTGCGAGCAGAAACAGATGACGAGGCTCAAGCAGAAACCAGTCGCGATCCTTCCCTAGGCGCGATTTCGAACAGGTGCAAACAATAGACAACAGATTCCTCCAGGTGAGTTGCAGATAAAACAAAATATATTTCGAAAATATTAAAGATTGATAAATTCGATCCTGGGCTCTGATACCATAAAAATATATGGAAGAATTATTGTGTATTGAATAATTGAATGAAATTTACATGGAGCACGAAGCTCATATATACAAAATCTAATATACACCAAAATAGAAACTATCTAAAAGAATTGCAAAGAGCATTAAGGAAACAATATAATATTAGAAATATTCTAATACCTCTAAATCTCATGAGGGAAATCCTTTTGAATATCTTCGTTATTTGATTCATTTTCATCCTTGGATCTTTTGAATGCAGTATCTTCATCAAATATTACATCTCTGCTTAGTTCAATGTGTCTTTGTCTAGGAATGTATATTTAATAGGCTTTAGATGTTTCACTGTACCCAACAAGAATTCCTCTTTGCCAAAAGATTCTAGCTTAGTTCTCTTTTCTTTGGGTATATGAATATTAACAGGACACCCAAATATCCTCAGGTGTCTGATGTTAGGTTTCTTTCCAGAGAATGCTTCTTCAAGAGTTTTGTTTTCAAGATGAGAGTGAGGGCACCTATTCTGTATGTATACAACAACACTAGAGGCTTCAGCCCAAAGGTGAGTTTCTAGGTTTTGATCATGTATCATTGCTTTTGTAGCTTCAACAATAGTTATGTTCTTTCTTTCTGCAACACCATTTTGTTGGTGATTGTAAGGAATAGATATCTCCCTATTAATCCCAACATTTTTACAAAAGTTTTGAAAAATTTCTGTTGTATATTCCCTCCCATTATATGTTCTTAGGGTTTTGATCTTCTTTTTCTGATATGTTTTCTACTAGTACTTTAAATTCCTTAAACCTTATAAGAATGTCTTCAGATTCTTTACATTTTAGAAAATATATCCATGTCTTCCTAGAGAAGTCATCTACAAAGATTCCTGAGGGAATTGACATTGGTCCACATAAATCAGAATGAACAAGTTCTAGTACATTTTTAGATTTGCTTTCACTATTGTGAAAGGTGTTTTTGATATTTTTCCCTAATGCACAACCTTTGCATGTCCCTCCATGATTAGGTTTGAGTTTAGGTAATCCTATTACCATCTTCTCTAAAGAAGGTAACCCTCGGAAATGGAAATGTCCTAATCTCCTATGTCAAATCTCATTTTCTTTAGTAGATTCATGAATTAATGCTGAAGGTGGAGGAGTGCATAGTTTGTAAAGGCATCTATGCCTTGTTCCAATAGTGTAAGCATTTTTAATATTTGAGTTCTTGGGCCAAGCTAGGACTTTTCCTTCCATGAAAGTGATTATGTATCCCTTGTCCTCAAGTGCTGAAATTGAGACTAAATTCCTCTTTATCCCAGGTACATATAGTAGTTTAGTGAGTTCAAGTGAGATGCCTGATTTGAGGTTGATAGTGCATGTCCCAATTCCCTTTACTGGATAGCTTGTATCGTCTCCAATAGTTACTTCATCATCATAGTCTTCTTTTATGAAATCTAGATGTTCCTTGAAGCTTGTTATATGCCGAGAAGCTCCACTGTCTATTACCCACGTGTTTGGTCTTTTTGATATTTGACTGGATAGGGCGGAGTAGAATACAAGTTTCTTTGAATCCATGTTTGTCTTACTGACTTCAGCAAAGGAGGCTTGATGCTTGAGTTTGTTAGGACATTTTGCTGCAACATGACCATAGTTGTCACATCTATAACATTGCACCTTAGAAAAGTCTCTTTGTTTCTTGAATGGTTGTTTACCATTTGAGTCCTTGCCCTTTTTTCCTTTTCAGATTAGTCTTCTTCCCTCTTTTGTTAGCTTGGGTTGTGAGAATCTAAATATCATCTTTTGTGGAGTTTATTCCAATTCCTCTAGTTATTAATCTGCACTCTTCTTGAATGCAATTAGCTGTTAGTCACTCAAATTTGGGAAGTTTGGAACAAGCTCTCACTCCTTGTATAAACGTTTCCCAAGAGATAGGAAGTCCATTTAAGGCTATCATTGTTAATTCCCTACTATCATAGTTATGACCAATTGCAGAGAGTTGGTTTCTTAATTCTGTTATCCTCATAAAGTATGAGGTGATAGTCTCTCCCTTATTCATCTTTAAATGAGAGTTGATTTTTGAGAGCAAGAAATCTGCTAGTGTTGTTGATCTCAATCATGTCTTCTAGGGTTTTGAACGTATCATATGCAGAGTCTAACTTTGTGATAATAGGTAGTAGGTGATCTTTTACTCCATCCACCATTAATTTCATAGCTCTGGTGTTGTCCTTTTCCCATTGACTCTTTTCGTTATTCTCATTAGATTTAGGAGAATGTTCCACAATTGTTTTTAACTCATGCTCTTTTAGTATTAGCATCATTCACAATTTCCATGCTTCAAAATTTGAAGCACCTTCAAGTCTGTCTTCAAGTCTGATTCCATTGACCATTTTGGTAGGTATAATATTTCCAAAGAATATATATATATATATATATATAGATTTTGTCAATAAAAAAATCTGATCTGATCGTCTCTCAAACCTGCTTTGATACCATGTTAAAATTTTATGATCAGATTGTAACAGTATATATGTTATTTCTCTTTGTATTTATTGATATTACAATAAACAAGTTTGATTGCAGAATGTATTGCTTATTTATTGCAAACTGTAATGTATAGTATATATATTATATTCCTTGCATATGAGATTCGACTTTGAAGACTGTATTTTTTTTTGTGTTTGCTATGTTAGTCTCGACTTACGAAGGCATTAATATATGTCGTGGGACATGCCCACGGGGGGGGTGTGACTCCCCGTGAAGTCATGTCCTTCATGGACAGACTTCACGTGGAGTCATGTCCCCACGTGGACATGGCCCACGATAATTATGGCCTTATGAAACAATAACAAAACCTTGTTGTTTAAACATAATTATTTAATATGACTTTCAAACAGTTGGTTCATGATCAATTTTGTTAAAATCTTAACCAGAAAGATGCATGAAAACAGAATCCAAATAATACACCCCGATTACCTTGGGAAAAACCCTCTTGGCAGAGGGAAACAACCCAGCCCACAAAACAGTACTCTTTTATTGATATCCAAAACGTGAAATACAAAGTATGAACACTTTCGTATGGATGATGAACAATAACACAATATATCTCAGAGATATAATCCACATGAGATGTTACAGTTTATAAGTGGAACATACATGAGTAAAACCAATACACCGATAGAGCACACATGCAGATGTATGGATCACTATAATCGCACTTGAGCCTGGTGATAATCACGTGAGAAGCCACATCCAAACCGCAAGCTTAATACAGAGGCTGCTCACACATGCGAGAACACATATTAAATGAGACCGTCGAAGCTTCAAGTGCCGAGAGCATATGCAGGATGCACACACAGTGATCACGATATCGAATCACATACGGACCTGACGTCCAAGGAGTTAGGCCTCTCTGGTTGTCCCTTCGCGTTTTTCGCTTTGCTGTGTAACCACAGATTGATTGAAGCCGTGTGCAAGAGCCATAGTAAACGGGAGCCATGCGTCAAGTGAGGTGACACTTCACCTTGCTTGGCGTTACAGCTAGCAGGGTGAAGCGTCACCACTGTGACCATTACCAAAGAAGGAGAGGGCCCGAGCAAGGAACGTGTGCCAGGAGTGAGGCACGAAGTCATCACACCGCGAATGCAATGAATCGCGTAACGGTTATGAGTCACCGCGAACACACAAGGCAATCCAATAGTCGTTGGTGGTTACAACTGAATTCAACCACCAGCGATGGTTTGAGTCTTGAATGTAGATGCGATCACATAAGAGCAACATAAATACATATACGCATAATATGAATTAAGTCACTGTCGCTGCTACTAAAATTCAACAAATTTAATATGTATTATTAATGTTATTAATATGCTTTATATATATATATATATATATGTAAACTATATGCATAATTTGATAATCTCATTAATTATAAAAGCATATTTAATTACTTCAGCAAGAATACAATTAAATTATACAAAATAATCATTCTTCTAGTTTTCTTTTATATATATATATATACAAGAATGATATATTTATTGATCAGTTATCGGACTGAAGCTACAAGTCATTAACATGAGCTTTTACCTTATAGACACTTTTGTATTCCAGTTTTGTGGAGGCGACTTGCCCTCAGTTGATTAGTTATTTAGATTATCGGCACTTGTATTTTGGACTAGCAGTTTACTCTTGCATGGTTGTGTAGTGTTGTTGGGGCCACTCATTTAGATTCATGTGCCATCTAAATCTTTGACTGGCAGATATTTTGTGTTTGTTTGCCATGCTTTCATTATTTGAGTAATGTCGTTGGGGACATTCATGTAGATTGCAGATTGTTGTCTTCTTGATCCTGATCATCATTTTTTTAGATTTTATTACTAGAGGGGGATATCACAGGGACTAATATATAGGGAATAATAAATTCATTTATCTAAGAATTAAAGAGATCTCAGAACGGGTTAGACAAAACAGTAAATAATTATTCATTGGACATTTCTTATTTAATATATATCATATCTGCTATTCTAGGGAAGAATAGCAAATTATAAATACATTCGTTACTCATCAAAAGGAAGAGAATATGCAATAAGGAGATTATAAATATAATGGTTACTCTTCATAATAAAGAAATAAAGGAAGAAATAAATCATTTGCAATGCTGGTAAGCATTGTGTGACAGCAAACAATGCTGTAACACATCTACGAGTTAATACTGATTTATAGAAGGATAAATCTGAATCCTAGTAATGATAAAGAACACTTAAAGGGTATAATATATATCATATATATCTGTTAATAAGAATAATATCAGAATTATTATATATATATCAGTTATAATATATTATCAAGACCCATTTACTATTTGGCTTAAGCAGGGAAGGTTGTAATGCTTCTAAGGAGGGGCTTGTATAAATCCAAGCAATAAGATCATTGTTCCCAAAATAGGGTGAGGATCAGCGCCCTGAGTGCCTTGAGGGTCGTACCAAGAAAGGCTTAAGGGCTTGGATCTATAAACTTTGAGGGAATCCATTGTTGGTATATAGACAACTTGGATAACACCTACTCCTTCCGTCTTTGAGCTGGAATAGTAATGGATGATAATAATTTGTACAGATAACTTGAAACTAATAAAATGAATGACTAATCTTATCAGGGACATTACAATCCAAACCCTAATTGGTCAATTTAGGATAACTTAACTACAGTCCCAACATGGGACATTCAAAGTGGTATCAGAGCATGGTCCTGCCATCCTGCGGGGTAAAAATAAGAAAAACACGTAACTATTCTAATAAAAATGAATCCTACATACAAATAACATCAATAAATATATAGTTATATATCATATGAATATATATTTATAATGTCGTAATACAAGAGATATTGATATATGCATAGCCTACCCCTAAATCTCTTGTTGTAGCCCTTGGAGTTGATAGTTGGTGTTGTGTAGGGAAAGGCAAAGTAAATCCTCACAAGATAGGCGAATTCCAAGATGGGTAAGGATATGTATTTCCAATGCCTTGAGGGAAAATCCCGAGATGGGTATTGTTGTGAAATCTGGATCGTCCTATAGAGAATATATGTGACTGCTGTAGTGAAATAGATTACCATTGTGATTGATCTTTTCACCAGCCATTGATATATATTTATATCTTTTGAATAGTCACGTCTTGAAGAGTCATGACCATATAATAATATGACAATTATGGTAATAACCATAATTGTCTACTATAACCATAATTAACATAAATATATAATTAACTACAATAATATAATATATATCATTGCATTATAATATTATCATTACTATATTAATAATATAATAATGATAATAATATAATATAAATATCACAACTCTTCATTATTAACATTGTATAATATATATATATATATATATATATATATATATATAACAATACGAATGAAGCTATCTCTTAACAGGTACGAACATGCAGTCTCAATGCCTTGAGGAAGCCTACTTGTAGATTGGTGTCAAGCATCCTATGACAAGTAAATCTGCACTCTTCTTAGGGTTGAGTTAGGAGAGATGTAAGGAATCAAGGGTTTCAATATGATTATGAAATTATTCGTTGAGTTGAATCAATTTGGTGGCATAGCAATGGGCGTATGTTGCCTATACTTTATGTATGCTTGTGTCTTCATGCATTTATGTGTATACTCCGTGTATGCTTTGTGTCTTCATGCATTAAAGTGTATACTTCGTGTCTTCATATATTCATGCATATATTTCGTATTTTTGAATGTTTGTAGCTCTTTTATGGATTGATCTAGAATGATAAGAACAACTAAAGGGAGATGAAATTGAGGCATGCTATTAGACAAACATGGTTCTGGAAAAATCAATTGGCACTACTATGAGATAGTCTATAAGATCATTTCTCTAAAAGATGAAAGAAAATTTGTCTTAAGTTGCCAAATTCAACTATCAAAGAACAAAATAGGTTTTTGCTTGAGGACAAGCAAATTCGGGAGGAGCGGACTATCATGAGCCCCAAATTAATGTATGAACAATATAAATATATCTTTAAAATTTAATGCATATACTGTTTAAATATTGATATAATAATGAATGCATAAATTCCTTATTTTGATTATATTATATTAATCAATGTAATCTTAATCAATAATCAATACAATATTAATATTATAACATCCATATTAATTATTAATATTAATATTGATTTATCTACAACATAATCTTAATGCATAATCCTTAACATTAATCTACAATATAATAATAAATACATAATATCAATCCATATAATATGAACCAATAATTAACAATGATGATTGATAATACTAATCGACAGTTTAAAATACTTTAAATCAATAATTATACTGATCGATTATATATCTGTCACTGACTATTAACTTGGGAAGACACGGCAAGAAATATTTCAACGACACTTCCACAGGCCGTATAAGGATGACAGCCACGTCTCATAACCTGGAAGGGACATGACCCCAGGGAAGAAGATAATATATTAAGGGAAGTGGGAGTTCATTGGCTGGCAACAAGTCTGTCAGCAGGAATACTTTGGATACTACTTTATACATATATATGTTCATAGCTAATAAGGCTAAGGGCCAACGTATGGGTTGGGATCATATATTGTGTCAGTTCATCTTAATTAATCAAGAAGCAGTCTCTGTATATATAGGCATTTGTTAATAGTAATGAATCGGATTATATATATATATATATATATATATATATATATATATATATATATATATATATATTATATTATTATATAGATAGATAGATAGATCGATACATAAACTAATATATATATAATATTTTTATATAGATATAGATGTGTACTAATAATAGTGAAATCAGAAATATATATAAACTAATATATAGGGAATAATAAAGTCATTTATCTGAGAATTAAAGAGATCTCAGAACAGGTTACATAAAACAGTAAATAATTATTCATTGGACATTTCTTATTTAATATATATCATATCTGCTATTCTAGGGAAGAATAGAAAATTATAAATATATTCATTACTCATCAAAAGGAAGAGAAGATGGAATAAAGAGATTATAAATATAATGGTTACTCTTCATAATAAAGAAATAAGGGAATAAATAAATCATTTGCAATGCTGGTAAGCATTGTGTGACAACAAACAATGTTGTAACACATCTACGAGTTAATACCGATTTATAGAAGGATAAATCTGAATCCTAGTAATGATAAAGAACCCTTAAAGGGTATAATATATATCATATATATCTATTAATAAGAACAATATCAGAATTATATATCAGTTATAATATATACTCAAGACCCATTTACTATTTGGCTTAAGCAGGGAAGGTTGTAATGCTTCCAAGGAGGGGCTTATATAAATCCAAGCAATAGGATCATTGTTCCCAAAATAGGGTGGGGATCAATGACCCCGAGCGCCTTGAGGGCATCGTACCAAGAAAGGCTTAAGGGCTTGGATCTGTAAACTTTGAGGGAATCCTTTGTTGGTATCTAAACAACTTGGATAACACCTACTCCTTCCGTCTTTGAGATGGAATAGTAATGGATGATAATAATTTGTACAAATAACTTGAAATTACTAAAATGAATGACTAATCCTATCAAGGACATTACTATCCAAACCCTAATTAGGAAATTTAGGATAAATTAAGTACAGTCCCAATTGGGGACATTACAATGAAACAACCACAAAAGCCAAGGATCATCTGCTAACAAACACGTATCACACAAAAAAGACCAAGCAAAGATACTATGCTCTATAAAAACCCTAAAATCTGTATTGATTGCACAAATAATAAATTGAGATTGGGGTTGAGATTTGGGATACATTACAATGAATGAATGACTTGCTTTTGTAGAAAACAAGAGTGGTAAAAATATCCAAAAACTAGATGTTACTAAAACTAGCAAACTAAAGCTATGATATGCAAACTAGAAGTGCATGATATGCACAATGTGCAAACTAGAGCGTAACTAAACTAGATTGACCTAAATTTAGGCTCAACTAAGTGAACTTAAGCTAACTAGAGCCTAACTAAACTAGATTGACCAAAATTTAGTCTCAACTACGTGAACTTAAGCTAGAGCTTTAATGTGCAAACATGTGCTCAATTATGCATGATAATATTCTTGAGCATGTGCACAATTAATTAAAGCAACATATGCAAATGTGCCTAATGCAACTAATATGTATGATTTAACATCTCCCCTTAAGTGAAACTTAGGGAGACAAAAATTCTAAGCTTGAAATGCTTGAATAAGTCTTGACAACGAAGGCCTAATTGGGTATTCATTTACAAAGCAATGCAACTCACACCAATGAGGTCTCTCTAAACAGAGAAAATGAGAAAAACCGCATGTAAAAAAAGTCCTCTCCAAAAGTGAGAGATGCAATAAAAAAGAAAAAAAAGGTACTACAATGACTAAGATTGATGCAGGGGCATTCTAGGGTACTCGGCAAATCTGCATGGTGGTGTGTTGACTTGGTTCTGTGTTACTCAGTTGCAGCTTTAACCGACGGTCTCGGTTATTGAAGGAAGCTCGGTTGCTGAAGGAACTCGGTGAAACCTCTTGCGCTCGGTGAAACTTGTGCTCGGCGATGCCTGTGGTGCTCGGTCGACGTGCTTGCTCGGCGATGCCTATGTTGTTCGGTCATGCTTGGCGTGCTTGGTTGTTTCACTAGTGCTCGGTTGTTTCTCTGACGCTTGGTAGTTCTGGCTTACTGACTGGAGTTCTTGAGGATTTGGTTGGCCGACTTGGTGCATTTATTGTTGGTAGCTTTTGTTGTATTCTCCTATGTAGATCTAGAGGCTGACATGAAGAATTAAATGTTTGTAAGGCTATTTGAGAGCCGACTGTTGTTGCATTTAATATTTGTTTGTAGTAGAAGCCGACTTGGCTTAGGAGTTAATTATTTCTTCCAGCCAACTTGTGGTTGAGGAAATGTATTTAAGGAGTGCTTGGGTAGATGTTTAAGCAACAGATTTGGGGAAAAGATAGAAGCGTAGCATTTGGATCCTGCGAGATCTTGCAGATCAGATTGATTTCTTATATTTTGTAATAGCAGAGCTAGTGGTTTGCATGCTTGGAGACAAGGAGATTGCTTGGTGGCTTGCGAGCTCAAGTTCATAGTTGCTGATTTGTTTCAGAATTGGACTAGCTGAGAGATTGCAGAAATACTTTGATTGTATTTGGCCCTAACCCGGAAGGCCTTACAGCCGGGCATGTTAATGAAAATTCAGTTGGAAACACTGTCTTGTTGTGTTATTCCGCATTGTGGTGTTTGGCTGCTTGTTTGGATTGTCCTTAATTGAATCCTCCTTATCTGTACTGCGTCAGGTGGTAGTAGAGCTTGAAGATCTCGAGTGTGTAAACCGATCTCCGAGTTGAGGCTGTTTGCACCAGGACCTTGTTGGTGACTTATTGCTTTGGGTTTTCGAAGATCTTGAAGGATGCCTCCGAGAAGATTGGACCCTAGAGCGATTGCAAATCTCTGTGATGCTGTGGAATCGAAGATTGCAGAGAAGGTTAAAGTTGATTTCAGATCTGAGATGGAATTGATGAAGAATGACATAATCGTTGAGGTCATGAGAGCTATTGCTGGTATGCTGAGGAATCTTGGTACTGAAGATGGTTATGAGGAAGCTGCTAAAGACTTTGAAGCTGCTGGATCTAGTGGAGATGACTGAAGAGATAGATCTGGTGAAGACAGAACTAGTTGGTTGCATAGATCTAGAGCTCGGTTAAGTACTAGTTATCGAATGGAAGTTTCTACTTTCTCTAGTACTTTGAGACCTGGGGATTTGATTGATTGGATTGGTGAATTAGAAGATTTCTTTGAGCTTGAAGAAATTGAAGATCCTCTTAGAGTAAGATTGGTACAGACTAAGTTGAAAGGACATGCTGCTCTTTGGTGGAAAAAATTACAAAGAGATAGAGAAGATGAAGGTGAAATGAAGATCAATCGGTGGAGGTTGATGGTGACTAAATTGAAAGCTAAGTTCATACCTGCCGACTATGAGCTTGACTTGTTTAAGAAGCTGCAAAATCTGAAGCAAAAAGATTTGATTGTGGAAGACTATATCGAGGAGTTCTATAAATTGACTATTCGGTTTGGACACAGAGATCTTGGTAAAGAAAAAGTAGCTCGGTATGTGAATGGTTTGAGATTCAATATTCAAGATGAGCTTGGTATGCTGAAGATTGATTCGGTTGAAGATGCTTATCAGTATGCTTTGAAGGCAGAAGATAAGTTGAAGAGGAGACAACATAGTAATCCCCGAGGGAACGAGAAGATTGATCACTCGGTGAAGGATAAACCGACTGGTGAAGATGGACCGAAACCTGTGGAACCGAAGAAGAAGGCAGGTAGGGTTATCTTTAAGGGTACTTGTTATAATTGTGGTGAAGGACATAGATCTTTTAAGTGTACATTGAAGAAGTTTGGTGACCGAAGGACTGTTGTGGTGAATGAGAACATTCAGAATGAACTTGAATCTGAGAACTTGCTGGTTCGGAGAACATTGCTTGGTGCAAAGGAGGAACCTTGTCAGAGGAGTAATTTGTTCAGAACTCGGTGCAAGTCTGGAGGTAAACTTTGTGATGTAATTGTGGATAGTGGTAGTACTGACAACCTTGTTGCTGAGGACATGGTTCAGAAACTTGGTTTGAAGAGAATGAGACATCCTCATCCTTAAAGGATTGGCTGGTTACAAGATGTTCATGCTCTGGAAGTAAGGGAGCAGTGTCTTGTTGATTTTCAGATTGGCCAGTATAAGGATCTAGTGTTGTGTGATATTGTGGAGATGAATAGTTCTCATATTTTGCTCGATAGACCTTGGCAATATGATTGCAGAGCTATGTATAATTGTGTCAAGAATGTGTTTACTGTTGAGAAGAATAACAAGAATCTTTCCCTGATACCTTTGCTGGATACAACACTCGGTAGGAGAAACCTGAGCTTTGGTAGTTGAGATGAGTTGAGGACTTCTGAAAGGATTGATCAGTATGGAGAACAAGCCTGTGTGTTATCAAGGAAATATTTGAAAAGACAAAGGAAGCTGAAGTGGAAAAGTATGCAAGGTGAAGATTTGAAGGGCTTGTGTGTGAAAAACCAGTTCGGGGTTTATATGCTGAATCCCGGAAGATGTTCTTCCAGCCTATGAGAACATCTTTTCGAACCTGGGGTGTCTGATGCAGGCGCCTTCTAGGCTACTTGGCAAATCTGCATGGTGGTGTGTTGATTTGGTTCTGTGTTACTTGGTTGCAGCTTTAACCAACGGTCTCAGTTATTGAAGGAACTTGGTGAAACCTCTTGCGGTCGGTGAAACTTGTGCTTGGCGATGCCTGTGGTGCTCGGTCGACGTGCTTGCTCGGCGATGCTTGTGTTGCTCAGTCATGCTTGGCGTGCTCAGTTGTTTCACTGGTGCTCGGTTGTTTCTTGGATGCTCGGTAGTTCTGGCTTACTGACTGGAGTTCTTGAGGATTTGGTTGGCTGACTTGGTGCATTTATTGTTGGTAGCTTTTGTTGTATTCTCCTATGTAGATCTAGAGGCCGGCATGGAGAATTAAATGTTTGTAAGGCTATTTGAGAGCCGACTGTTGTTGCATTTAATATTTGTTTGTAGTAGAAGCCGACTTGGCTTAGGAGTTAATTATTTCTTCTAGCCGACTTGTGGTTGAGGAAATGTATTTAAGGAGTGCTTGGGTAGATGTTTAAGCAGTAGATTTGGGGAAAAGATAGAAGTGTAGCATTTGGATCCTGCGAGATCTTGCAGATTAGATTGATTTCTGATATTTTGTAATAGCAGAGCTAGTGGTTTGCATGCTTGGAGACAAGGAGATTGCTTGGTGGCTTGCGAGCTCAAGTTCAGATCTGCCTTAGGGTTTCCATCAGTTGCAGGTACATGCCCAATCAATGTAGGAGGTGACAAATTAGGACTTTGCAAAAGTTGATGAAGAACAAGATCCATGAGCGATAAAGACAAGTTGACAACACTGATGTGGCTATCAACAAAGAGGAGATGAATGTCCTCAAAATAATCCTCCAGATCTGCAACATGAGACTCCACAAACAAGGATGATATGTTTGCAAGATATGAATCCCAAGTAGTTTTGTCTGGAAGAATAATGTCTTGCTGCACTAAATCAATGGGGGCTATGCATGAGCCAATGCCAATCTGATCAGGAAGAACAAAAGATGAAGATGATTGAGATGGGATCTCAATGTGAGGAGTAGGAACATGAAGATATACCTCTAATCCATCGGAATATGCAAGACCTCTGATATACTCAAGGTCCTCTATAGTATCATCATCAAAGGGTATGAAAGCTACATGTGCAAGGGGAAGAAGACAATTTGCTGCAGGATCCCCTGGGAATGGAGAGATATGAGGGTCTCCATGTATCTCCCAAAGTTGAGTCCAAAGTGCATGAGGACACTCAAGGTACGATATAGTACACAATGTCATAATCAACACTAGAACAAATCACACCTAAAACATGGGCTGTGAGATTACCCCAAGCTGCTCCTGAAGATGTTGGTTTAGGTACGAGTCCATACAAATATGGCAACATATCTAGCCACCTAAGATGTGTTAGGAGGCCTTGTCACCAGATGAATAGAAAAAGGATTAACAAAAAAATCCATGATACCTCAAATGATTTTATCAGACCCCAAGAATCTCAAATTATGTAGATCAGATCAAATATAACCCTCTCCAACAAACAAATTCATTCTAAGTGCTAAAACATCTATAAGTAATCAAGCAAACAATGAAAACACGAAAATTTGAATAAAATGTACTTGGAGCACAATTTGGAAAATATGACTGCAGATTTATATAGAGGACTCTGGGAGCTTTCGAATGATGTGTGGAAGTTGAAAAACGAAGTCCAGATGCGCAAGATATGGCCTCGGAAGTGCAAAAATGAACCCCGTCTTTGGAGACCTGATACAAAAAATTGATGAAGAATCTCAAAAATCTGAAATGTTAGAAAGGTGCGCGCCAGAATCAGCTTTCCAACGATATATGATTTGCCCAATTTTGAGTTCGTATGGCCAACTTATATGGCCAAAAAACCAACTACTCATTACGACAAAGAGGGTCAACTTGGTCAACAACTCCTACAAGTATAAATGTGATGGCCTTCAACCTGTCATGGAAATTTTTTAGAATATTCCCAATTGCTGAGAAAAAGATTCCTCAGTCACTAGGAAAAATACACCAAAATATTCTCTGTGGTGGCCGGACTATGCTTGCAGATTCATTGGAGAATCTTCTCTAAATTTGGGGGTTGTTCGCTAAAATTAGTGGAGCATTGCTAAAACTAGGGAAATCACCAAAGTTGGCGGGCACTGCAAGTCAAATTTGAGCACATGTAGGTCTTATGAACTTGCATCGGTAGGCTATATGGACTTGCACTTGCAGGCCATATGGGCCCAAAAAAAGAAAAACACCTTTTTTTAAAAAAGCACCCACTAGAATTTTTTTTCAAACTTTGAAAATAATTTTAATGAGAATATTTCAAGTTTTATGAATCCAGCGTGATTTTTTTGTAGCACCTGCATAGATTTTTTATTATTTGTTTGTGGATGTTTATGTATACCCCCCATATGTTGACGCAGAGAGCCGTATAGTCGCCCCGTTTTTCGTGTAGCCCAAAAATTTGCCCAAAATTGACTGTCAAAAATTGACAAGTTTTATATGGATTTATGTGTTTTTGGGCATTCTGAGCTCAATGGTGATGTCCGTTTTGCACCAAACTGCCTAGATTTTTCAGCTACCCCCAGATTTTGCCTTGATATTCGTGCCTTCACCCAATTTGACCTGATTTTTTAGTTGCTCTGATTTTGACAAAACGACGGTTGATCTTAGGGTTTTTTGATGCCACAGACACAATGACAACCTCCATATGGCCCCAATGTACATAAAAAGTTCACCCAAGGTTGGATCCCTCAAGTACTTAGATAAGAATTTGATAGATTTGAAGCTCAGATACCATGTAGGAGTTGATGAAACAACCTTAGGAGCCAAGGATCATCTACAAGGAAACACCTATCACACAAAACAAACCAAGAAAAGATAATATGCTCTGTAACAACCATAGAATTTTGTATTGATTGCACAAATAATGAATTGAGATTGGGATTGGTATTTGGGATACATTATAATGAATGAATGACTTGCTTTTATATAAAGCAAGAGTGCTAAAAATATCCAAAAGCTAGTTGTTACTAAAAATAGCAAAGTAAAGTTAAGATATGCAAACTAGAAGTGCATGATATGCACAATGTGCAACTAGAGCCTAACTAAAGTAGATTGACCTAAATTTAGGCTCAACTAAGTGAACTTGTGCTAAAGCATGAATGTTCAAACATGTACTCAATTATGCATGATAATATGCACGAGAATATTCTTGAGCATGTGCACAATTAATTAAAGCAACATATGCAAATGCAGCTAATGCAACTAATGTGCATGCTCTAACAATCGGGACCCATTCATGCATTTCATGCTTAGAGCTTTGTGTCTCCCTAAGTTTCACTTAAGGGGGGTGTTAGAGCATGCATATTTGTTGCATTAGCCATATTTGCGTATGTTGCATAAATTAATTATGCATATGCTCAAGAATATTTTCATGCATAATTGAGTACATGTTTGCACATACATGCCTAGTTTAAGTTCACTCAGTTGAGCTTAATTTAGTTGGGCTCCAATTTATCTTTTCAGCTCTACTTTGCGTATCATGCACTTCAGTTTTGCATATCTTAATGTTTTTAGCCATTTTCTCTATTTTTAGAGATATGCTTATTGAGAAATGTAGCAATTATTTTTTTGTTGTCTGTCTTGTGGAAGGCGTTCTTATTTTGCTGTTTGATCTTGGAGGTGCTTGTGTTGCAAATATCGACATGGCTCCATAACTTCAACATGGTACTAAAGCACCATAGCTTCAACGCATATCATATTTTTAGTGACATAATCAGGTTTATAAGCACCAAGGATGTGTTTCAAGCATGAGATAAGTCTGTCTGGGTTAGATAGATGGTAGTTAAGTGACAAAGCAATCTGAAAAGGCTGATTGTGTCATTTAGATGCAAAGGTTGGTCGTGTCATTTAAATAGGTGTCTGGCTTTTACAAACTACCTTTTAAGTGTCATAAAGGCTGTAGAATTGTGCTCTGGGGTTAACATGTATGTTTGAAGTGACAGAGATGGCACTTTGGCACACCTGAAAGGTAGGAGTAGTTTGAAGACTCGCCTAGTACTTGCAAAACTATGCAAACTCTTGAGTCTCTGAGCTGGCTTAGCTGAGTGGACCGGACTCTTGTGCCAAGTCCAGCCAAGTTGAGGAGAGTACTCGGAGGAGTCCTGCTTTAAGACTCCGAATTTCAGGCTCAGACTCTTGATTCTTGAACTTAGACTCTTCTATCTGATGCTTGGACATAACAGCCACACTTTTTAAAGTGAAATTTCATGTTTTATTGGTCATTTTTTGCTCTTATTCACTTATTGTACCTAGTTAAGCATCAATATAGCAAGAAGATGATTTGAGAAGATAATTTTTAAGGATTCAAAGTTGATTGAATTATCAAACAAAAGGAACAAAATTGGACGCAATGGAGGAAAACGAAGAAACTTTTGAAGAAACAATCTCTCACCATTTTGATATTGACTTATCTTCTAGTTTAAGTTTTGAAAAATAAGTTACACTACGAGGGGAAAGATGAAGATGTAAATTGAATTTGGTTGTTCTAACTTTTCTTCCTTTTGGCATATTATCATATGTAAAACAGTTATAATGCTGTGCATAGTTGTTTCTGGAAACGATTGTGTGTTCTTTTTTTTGCATCAACGTTTCAGATCACACTCTGTGATCCATCATCAGGATGAAAGAGCAGAAGGAGAAAAATGCACAATATGATAGATTGTGGAAAACTGCCAACTTTAGTTAAAATGCTGTTATTCATTAATTTTTTATAATATTTTTAATATTATAGTGTATTGTTTGACTTTAAAACTATGAAATTTCAAATTTTGAGAGTTTATGATGTACAATGTTTGAATTGTGAGAAATTGATAGTTAAATTAGACTTCTATGTTCTTTAAATGCTGAGCCCTGAGTCGAAGTCAAAATTTGGGGCTGCCGAGTCGAGTCGGAGTCTGATTTTTTGAACTATGGTTTTAAGTGATCAAATCAAGTTTGTAAGCACACCTAGAAGGTAAAGTTCAAGGTTAAGTGATGATAGTGACTACCAGGCACACCAATAAGGTAAAGGACTTTTAGTGGCAGATGCAAATAAAATAAGCAGTAGATGTGAGCAACTCTTTTAAATGACAGCATCATCAAAAATAAGTGTTTGAGTGTCGTGTAAATGATGAGGCTAGAATGGAATAAGCATCTGGAGCTATTTGGATGACAAATGCAAAAGAAGCAGCACTTAAGTATGGTGGATGAAGATCTAAGTGACATGAACGGCAAAAATAGTCCTGGACAGTTTAGAGCATGGTTATCACTAATCTGTTGGGGTTCTAGCTTCCGAAAGTGGATAAAACAGTCATTATAATTTGCTATAGCAACAGTTTTTCAAGTATGCATGGTGGCAGTTTTCATACTGCAGATTTCAAAGGCCTTAAGATTCATGAACTATGGATTCATACCTGGATTTTTTCAAATACAACCCTTTTTTTTGAAACCCTGGACAATGGTTTTCTAGCAAGTAGATGGATCAGACAGCCAAAAATTTTGAAAACCCAATATCAAATGACAAGTTCAATCAATGTTCCATTTTTGACAGTCTGCTTATATCCAAATGGATACCATACGGTATGGATTTGTTTATTTTCTTGATTTGTTTGGTTCTGGTAACTGTGTAGCAGCAGAACACAACAGGCTTTTCTGTCAGTTTGGCCTTTACCTTTTTGGGTCACCGTACAAATGCACACAAATGAATGGGTGTTTTTCTTTCAAGGAATGGAAATTGAACAGCACCAGAAATAAAAGCAACGACCATTTGTACTCGTGGCCTAGGTCATACTTTGCCTTTTGTTTTGATCAGAAGTGTATCAAAAACTGACTCCGCTATGACATTCACTTGATTATTTAGTTTATTTAGTTTCAAGTTAAATTTAGAAACAAAAGACATCTGGTACTTCTCATGATACTTCTCATTTACATTAACTTGACAAATTCAGAGTTCATGATTGTCTGGCCTTGTTGAATTTGAGTTAAAATTAGCTTGGAACAAAGTGGTGATTCACAGCACGCAGTGTTTGAAACATAAAATGGCATTCAAATCCAACAGTGTAATCTGAGGAGGGATCTCCTATTATGTGGTGATTTATGGTTCAATGTAAATAGAAGGGACGTAAAGGTAGAAGAAAATGGAATATTTGTATGAGTAAGATTTTATCCTGATCATGATAGTATCATAACATTTTTACAATTTGACATTAAACATTCAACTTTAATTCTAGATTTGAAGAATCAAATATGAGCATCCATAGTCGATGCTCTGCAATGTACATGTATCAACTAGGTACAAATGTGGTCGATATGTAGTATCTACATATTAAACATAGAAATAGAATATAGTAGTACTATACTACTAACTATAGATACCCAAGAAGATAAAATGGTGTGATATATATATATCAAGGGACACTTAGGATGGGTCCTTTCCATTATGGGTCGATAGATTACATCTATTTTTAGCAACTGATGGCAACTAATGGCAACTAATCACCTTTAATCAGATATATAACACATAGAAAAATACAATGCAAACATTTATTTGTTTCTATGTTATAATAACTTAATGGTTACCATGTCACAGTATTGATTTGCAGCTTATTGACTACACAAATTAAGAGTGATTGTATTCTAATGCCATACTGCTTGACCTATGGTTTGGAGGATCCTCACTTTCTCATGTTGGTCTTAAGTGCATTGATCATTAGTGGAAATTAGTATTAGTGATCTGAAAATCACTTAGATATTTTGTAGATATTATTGCTTCTTTCTGAACCTTAAATATTTTGCAGTGCTGGTGTTGCTAAAAAGTGTCCAAGCTGAAATTTTAGCCAAGGACCCTATGATATGCCCTTGTTTTCAGTGTTTATGTAATTTTGGATCCACTTTTTCTATGGTTTGGGAAAATTGGATGTGAAGCACAGTTCAATTGTGGTTTTTGAGAGGATTTTCTTGCATATAGATGATTTTCTGTGCTCTGCTCAAAATTTGATAGCTGAATTTTGAACTTATTGTACAGGGTGGGTTCTTTGCTGAAGTGGTTCAGATGGAGGAAATAGATAATAGACTAGACATTTTTGTTTGTGATGGTTTTGAGCTGCTTATAGGCTGGCTATGATTCTTCTTTCTGTGCTTGTGGGACATGGCCATGCCCTTTACAGGGCAAGTTTTTCTCCATCCTTAAGACATTGAGATGGATGAGAAAGTGGAAAGAGCAGAAAACAATAGTGTTTCAAGGCAGGTTGGCTCTAGACCTCACCCTGTAACAAACGAGGCATTTTTACCATCAGGCCATGGAATAGCATATGAGCCGACCTTCATTCCTTCAAATCTGAGACCCTTGATCTTTGGTAAAGTAAATGGAGGAGTGCGTGTTGCAAATTATTCTGTACAAACTGGTGAGGAATTTGCTTTGCAATTTGCACAGGAAGCATCAAGAACCCAGAGACGAGTAGAATTGGAACAAGTACCACTTTCAAATGCAAAATCTCATGAATCCAACACTTATGTTTATGAGGATTTGACAGGTATTCTTGGTATTGGACGAGTTGATTCTGGAACTAATTCTGAGATTTCTATACTAGGAGCAGAAAGAGGCAACTTAAGTGGTTATGGGAGCCATTGCAAGCTGTCATATAATGACTCTTTACAAGGAATACAAACTTCTCGGTCTGGCAATGATGGTGGGTATCACTTGGATGAAGGATCCTTTGCTTCCAGTCAGCAAACTGGACTTCATCACCCATCTTACTCTAGGCACCAATCTTACCATTCAGGCCTATCCACTGATTCTTCCCAAGGAAAGGTGAAGTTCATGTGTAGTTTTGGGGGAAAAATTCTGCCCAGGCCTAGTGATCGGAAGCTTAGATATGTGGGTGGTGAAACACGTATTATAACTGTGAATAAGGATGCTGGCTATGAGGAACTTATGCAAAAAATTATTGATGTTTATGGTCAGGCTCTTCTTCTGAAGTATCAGTTGCCAGGTGAGGACCTTGATGCTCTGGTTTCTGTGTCCTCTGATGAAGATCTTGAAAATATGATGGAAGAGTATTACAAACTAGATAATAAGGATGGGTCTTCACGACTGCGGATCTTTCTCTTCACTGGATCAGATAATGAACTTACTCATTTTGATGTCATAGCTGATTCAAGGCATTCTCAGCTGCAATATGTTGATGCAGTCAATGGTATCATGGAGATGAGCACAAGAAAACATTCAGACAGTATGGTGAGTTTTTCATCGCAACATATGGATAATTTGATTGGACTAGATGTTGCGGAGAACTGGAACACTGGTAGAAGAGCTCAAGAAGACATGGATTCATTACGGCCTCAATATTCAAAAGATGGCCAGAAGATTGTAAATTTTTCAAATGTTGTGCCATTGTCTTCCAAGCCACCACTATCTAATTCTGCTTTTGCAATCAAATCACCTACATTTTCAGCTCCATTCTCTTCTCTGCCCATGCGTGTCACAGTCAAACAATCTGCAGTAGCAGAAACTCCTATGCACTTTATCCAAGAGCCGATAAATTTGCATCCACACTCGGTAGTTATTCCATCAGAGGGTGTCCGTGATATAGATTATGGAAGACCCATATCCTCCTCTGCTGCATTTCATCCTGACTTCCAATATAAACATACAGAGTCTAAAACACTCCAAGATTCAGCTGGCAATCAGACCAATGATTTTCTGCTTCCAAGCCACTCAGATTCGATTTACAAAGGTGATGGCCGATTCACTGATACTAAGGTTGCACAACCCTTATTGGATCTCAGGTCAAATGAGCTTCATTCTGTGGATCTTCAACGAATCACTCAGTACCCACATCCAGTACATCAACCTGTGTGGCCTCATTTTGTTACGGAACAGTATAGCTACACACCAACAGATTATGTTCCACAGGTAAATTCTGGTGGTGTGTATTTGCAACAACGTGTTCAACAACATACAATGCAGAATACTCAGTCTGGAAACCATGGTACTGCTGCTCCCAAACTTGCTGATCCTGTACACTTAACCCATGATGATGAGGTCGAAGCTCCTCAAGATTCCAGTTTGAGCAATGACTCTGGTCTCAATACCTTGAATCAGGTGGCGTCATCTCCAAACCAAGGTGGAGTCCAATTGATTGCACAGGGGGAGCAAACTAACAATACTTCACATGTTGATCAACAATACATTAGCACAAGGGTGCTACAAGATGACAATCAGCTCAATGGAGATTTCTGCCATACAGCATCTGCTGATTCTAGTGAGAATTTGCATGTACAAGCTGTTTATCAGCAGGGTTTGCCTTCTAATCTGTCTCATTCAGATGAGCAATTCACTCATCAGCAGACACTGCCTCAAGAAGTCACAAATTTAAATGAACGGTTCATTCGTCCACAGGCATTACCTCATGTTCTTTCTGATAATATGCTACAAACACATGCCACGAAGTCAGTCCATATCACGAGTGAAGGAGTTCCTATTTATCAAGGTCATCATTCAGATAGTTTAATAGGAACGGGACCTTCTCATGCTGGACAAAGAGCTACTCAAGAAAGATTGATATCATTCCTAGATCAAGGCAGTGTGGGTGATGCAGAAAGTAAAGTTGTTCATCAGGATGAGCGAATTTCACCAACCTTTCCTGGATGGCAACAAGGTAAAGCTACTCACAGTAGTGGAGAGAGTTTGAAAGAACAACATTTGTTTCATTCTAATTTCAGTGAGAGCTTAGATGAGAGTGATAAAATTTTTGAGCAAAAATCATTGGAAAAGGATGATAAAATGCCTGCTGCTAGGAGGACAAGAACTGATCAATTTGATTGCAGTAATGAAGAGCAGATTTCCCAGTTGTCAGGGGTTGACTATGCCAAACCAGCTGCAAGCTATGGTGTGACAAAACCACCAGAGGACATAAATACTCTTGTGTCCATTGGGTTGGATACTTCTTATGAAGCTTCTCAAAAAACAGAGACTCCTGAAACTTTAGTGCCCGCATCATATCAACTTAAGGTGCCTATTACCACAGGACAGGTTGGCACAACATACATTGTTACTGAAGCCGTGCAAACATCACAGTTGTCTGAAAGGATAAACCACTCTGCATTGCCTATGCCTGGATCCAGTGTTCAGGAAGCTAAAATATCTAATCCTCTTGAAGAACATACTGCTTATCATCATGTTGGAAATGTTCATCTTCAACTGCCTACTTTTGATCAAAGGATCAATAAGGAAAGATTGACAGAGACTGGTTCTAATCCTTTCTTGACTTCAACTGGAGTTGAAGCTTGTGTTCCTTCAAGTATGTCTGGGATGTGGTGGGATGATATGAGATCAGAAAGAGATTATACAAAAGTTGAGGCATCCAGATATACCTGTGAGCCAAAAGGAAATTCAATAGATGAATTAGCTAATGATGAATTCCCTTCAACAGTTAACAATGATATGGGCAGGCCTCAATACCATCCTGCACAGTTTTTGGGGAAGAATCTGATTGATGATGATTATGGACACTTGTATCCAGTTTCGGGTATTCTTTCAAATGCCAGATTTATTGATGACCTTCCAAGTTCTAGTTCTATGCATGTGCCTGTTAGCTCTGAAGATGGAATTTACCAGAGAACAGCTCCTTTAAACCACAATATTAGTAAAGGTTTATTCCACCAGCCAGCAGCTGACCAAGCAGGAAGTGATGAGATTGATGAGAGCTACTCTAATGATTTCAAATCCCATTTGGATTCTGTGGGAGTTGATTTAGACCATGTTAACCTCCATGAAAAATTAGACATGGAAAGAAAAGGAGAGTTACTCAATTTTTCAGAGATGACAGATACACTGAATTCAAACTTCCCCCCCACATCAACTCTGTCTGATGGCAAATGGGGTGCTGCAAGTGAGGATGTTAGAGTTGATGATAATATTTTACTTGAAAAAACGGTTGAAGTAGCAGACGAGGATTCCGCAATAATTGAGGGTTCCATACTAAATCATGATTCAGATAATGATGTACGTTATTTCCAATTCTGAACATTTTTTGAATCCTTTAGGCATCAGTAGACTGTAGAATAGTGTGTACTATGCTAACATATGCTTTGTGTGAGTAGGAAGCTAGAATTGAAGATTCAGACAAGGATGAAGCTGCCAGTGATGCAGTTATTGCTGAATTTGAAGCTATAGCTCATGGATTGCAGGTTAGAGATATAGCACGTTCTTTTTATCTTTCATTATTGTGTTTCCAAGTTAGAGGATATGTTTGTTATTGGATTGTTCTAGAGGCTCTTTCTTTATGCAACTCCTTGAGCAGATTATAAAGAATGCTGACCTCGAAGAACTGCGAGAACTTGGCTCTGGCACTTTTGGGACAGTGTACCATGGAAAATGGAGGGGATCAGATGTTGCAATTAAACGAATAAAAAATAGCTGTTTTATGGGAAGACCATCAGAGCAAGAGCGCATGGTGGGAATCCTTAATCTATTCTTGTCTTCTTTAATGTGGAAAATTTTGTTTCTTTCTCTACACCAATCATTTTATTTTCTTTATAAAGTCTATATCCTGTGAAGTGCGTGGTGGTGAACTAAATATGACTGGTGTAATGAATCTAGAGAGCTGATTTTTGGCGGGAAGCTTTGATGCTTGCACAAATGCATCATCCAAATGTTGTCGCCTTCTATGGTGTTGTCCCAGATGGCCCTGGAGGAACTCTTGCAACTGTGACAGAATACATGGTAAATGGCTCACTTAAACAAGTCCTTCAAAGGAAAGATAGGTATGGTTATTGCCATTGATTTTGATTTTATTCTACCTTCCCTTATATTGGATGCTGGCTTTATTTTTAATTGTAGACTTTATTACCAATTTGGGACCAATAGTAGGGAAGAGAATATGATTTGGAATGTTGCTGCCAAGGAAAGAGCAGTAAATGTTATGAATATTGGAAAATGTAATGTCACTTGCAGGTCAATTGATCGGAGAAAGCGGTTGTTAATTGCAATGGATGCAGCTTTTGGAATGGAATATTTGCATAGCAAGAATATTGTGCACTTTGACTTGAAATGTGAGAATTTGTTGGTCAACATGCGAGACCCTCAGCGTCCTATATGCAAGGTATAATTTTGCTCTTTCACAATATTGTTTTATATTTAGTGGTTCATCTCTTGTTTGGTACTTCTGAAACTGTTTCTGGTACCTGAATCATTACAACATTGTTTGCTTTCTCCTCCCATCATTTTGGGCAATATGGACTAGGCAAATAAAGATTTTAATAAAGCTAAAGTTTAAATGGCTTATTTTCAGGTTGGGGATTTAGGCCTGTCCAAAATTAAACATCAAACCTTAGTTTCTGGTGGTGTGCGTGGAACCCTCCCATGGATGGCTCCAGAGTTATTAAATGGAAGTAGCAACATGGTTTCTGAGAAGGTTAAACAGAAGAATTTTGTTTTTTGTTTTTTCTCTACTGAAGTGTCTTTTGTACTAAAAAATAGTGTATAGTAAATACTGCTGGGTAGAACCATTGACTTCAGCTTCTAAGTTCCTTGTAGTTGCTTTCTTTATTTGCTTCAGGTTGATGTGTTTTCATTTGGAATTGTAATGTGGGAGCTCCTCACAGGCGAGGAACCATATGCTAACATGCATTATGGAGCAATCATTGGTATGCCCTTACATACGCAAAACATGTTACTGTCCCCTGGAATTTGTAATCTTTGAGTCTTGTAGATGGTTCGTAAAGATGGGCAATAGTAAATCACATATTGAGTTTTTGGAACCTCTTCTCAAGCTTCCTTATACAAAACTGTGCAGGAGGTATAGTGAGCAATACATTGCGTCCACATGTACCAAGCTGGTGTGATCCTGCTTGGAGATCTTTAATGGAGCAGTGCTGGTCAGCAGACCCTAATGGAAGACCTTCGTTTACAGAAATAGCCAACCGATTACGCGCAATGGCCATCTCATTTCATTCAAGGGGTCATGGTCATCATCCTCATGCTCATCATGGTTAGAGCAAAGCAAAGTGAAGACTTCTGCACTTTATTTTAGGCAAGGTTTGGTACTGATCTTTACATGATATTAACATTTTCATATTGTTTATAATTTATTATCTACAAGGGGCTTGAAATTCCATGAAATATTATGAACAGTCCCTTCAGATTTACTTGTATGTTATCTGTGAACACCCCTGTAGGGGGGTTTCGATAACAACAATTCAATTGTAGTTTATGTCTAATATGAGTTTGATGAAGGAAATAAGTGCCCTGCTGCATATTACAATATGTAAAAATGGCACTTTATGCTGTTTGCATCCAAGATCAGGGGTTACTTAGAAGAAAAATTTGTATCAAATTAATGTAAAAGAATGCTGTTTTCCAATGTGGAAGAATAGAGGGCATTTCATCCCTGCAATTTTACAATGTGGGTGTCCCTCATGTTTCTATTCGTTAGATTGAATTGCATCTGTACGGTTTAGTATTGAGAGATTACATTGGTGTCCATATCTCTGTACATATATGTAAATGTGTGCTTATTGTCTTGTATTTAAGAACTGTGATTATGTACAACAGCTTAAAGATTTGTGTGCAAAGGTCAAATTTTTTCGATATTTGAACGAATTTGCAGAATAGTCATAGCTAAATTAAAGAATGGCTCATTCAAAATTGAAGTTTGATACATTTTAAATCATGAAAAATCTTCACATTATCCAGTTCCTTGGTTTTTATCATTGAATAGGTGTTCATGTTTATGATAATTCCCGTTTGTTTGCAGTAGACAAATTATCAATGCCATTGTTCTAATATCTATGGGATTATAAGAATATGGAAAGACTTAAGCTTTATTGGGAGGGTATATTAATAGGAAAAATTCAACATTAGGCTCAGGAGGTACATGGCATATTTCAAAAAGAGGGCGCACTAATTAATGTTGGTTTTTCTATATCACAAAAGGCTAGAAATTCCTACCCAATTTGAGATTCACAATTCTTTTAGTGTAGAATTTTTAATGTTTCTTATGTCTTCGTTTAGAATAATTGCCAATAGTTGCTTGATTGACACTTACTGTCAATTATATAAGGGATCCAACTAAGTGATGAAACGACATGAACAACATAAGTCACCTATCAATATTTTACAAAAAAAATGGGTGTTGTAAAGAGTGATTATTTTCATTGGGGGACAAACCTACCTAAGGTAATTTTGGGACTCAGATTAACATATTAGACATTGATTGGGCCAAATGCATGTGGTATAAAAACCAAAAGCAATGTGGTAAGACAAGAACCGGCTTAGGATTTGAAATTAGAATCTCCCATTGACACTTCAAGGCTTTGTCTTTGTTAAGCATGGATTAAACTCTGATGATCTCTTTTGAGGAACATAACTATTGAATTTTGATGCAATATTTGAAGGCATGGACTAGGTTCTTTGCAGGTCTTAGCCTCATAAAATCTTAGCATTGCAAATCCTTTATATTTATCCTACAATTTGTGGTTCAAAGCTTGCAGGAGATTCCAGTGACACAAAAGGCTTTATACCAAAGATAAAGTTTGCAGATCCCCGTGATGCACAAAAAGGCTATATGCTATAGTAGCGAAAATCCTTCATAGGACTGAAATGGCAAACTAAAAGATGATTTTTTTTTCAGTTAATCAGGTTTTAATCTGAAAAAATCAGGAAATTTATAATTTCTGAAAAAGTCAAAAATAGAGAAAAATGGTTGTTTATTAAATTTCATTTCAAGTTGTGATGAAATTGCAAACTTTGATTAAAAAGGCAAATAGATAGTGAGTTAACCTTAGTGCATTGGGATTTGTGATCAACTGTGGAGAAAAAGTAGTGGTCTGATTCATATTGGATCGCCAAAACCTGATGAGTGTGTAAGTTTAAAATCCTAAACACAATGATCTTCCTAGGATAACCACAAGATTTTCAAATCAAAGCAAGAAACTAGACTTATCAATGAAGAACAAGAAGCAAGATTGCAAGGAAACGGAATTAACATAAGCAAATAAGCACCAAACATTCCTCTTGTTGCATCTCTCCAGTGTTCTTCAATCTACTTCAAAAATTGTAGTATCGCCCTTAGAAATCTGCAAGCACAATATTGGATTGATAAAAGAAGGGAGCATGACGTATGGTTAGGGAAAACAAAGGGAGAGATTCAAATTTATAGATTTGGAGGGAGAGAGGTGGACTATGGAGACTGAATTTAACCTGGAAGGAATGAACAACCAGAATTGCATGGGAGACAACTTCTTAAGAGAGTAGGGAGGTGAATAGAGAAAGAGGAATAAATAATTAAAATAATCTATTTTTGTGAGCAAGGCATGGGTAAATAGATATTTGCTTATCTTTTTGAGTGAAAGGGGAATGAGAATGGGAAAAAGAAGAGTATTAAATAATGAAATAATTTATTTTTTCTAGCAAAGGCATGAATAATAAAAATTGATTGATTTATTCCTCTATAGTTGAAAAGTTAGATAATCAAATAGTTAGATTTATTTAATTATAAAGAGATATAGGAAGGTTGATTAATTAGTGGAAAATGATAAATTAATTAAATAATAAAATTATTTAATTATTGCTAGAGGGGAGGGGAAATGATTAGGATCAATTAGGGTCGGTTAGGAAGTGATTGGGATTGGTTAGGATTGGATTTTGATGGTTTAGGATTGATTAAGAAATGATTAACTAATGGAAGAAAATTGATAATAGAAGAAGGGTCAACATTTGATATCTATATTTTTGCCCCTCTTTGAGATAGTGTGATTTTGAGTGTTGTTTCAAAGAGAGAAAGAATTTAGAGGAATGTGCTCTAGTATGTCAGGACCATGATAAGAAAGTATGACGACCCCTCGAGAAACTGAGTGACAATTGGCAAAAAGAGATCAATTTCTCAAGAAGATGACTAGGCTAGAAAAGCGGGCTCAAGCAAGGAGGAAGTGAAAAGGCGAGAATGGGAAAGGCAAAGGAGTTAGGCAAGATTAAAAGAGCTCCAAAGAGAAAATTAGGGCACTGTGAGGGTTATAAAAGGCAAGGGGAGGGGTCTACAAGTGTGATTTTCACTATTCACTTTACACCTCCATAAGGTGCTAGTATGCTTTGAGAACACTGGTGGCCGTTCCCGTGCCAAATCATTGTGTTGAGAGGATTTAGACATTTGAGCGACTAGGAGATTATGGCCACTTTTAAGTATCGATCCATACTTTGTATTTTATGATTTTTAGGTAAAAATTTTCATGTTTTCCTGACAAACTGTTGCACTATTGTTGAGCGCACCTGCGCTAATGAAGTGCTCATGTTCTTCTATTTTTAAGAATGGCGCACAACTGAAAAATGCAATGCACTATTGAAATTTTGGTACGATTCTGAAGATTTGTTGTGCTTCTGAAAAGCTAGTGCGTTTTTGCCAAGGACATGTGAGTGTGAATGGGTTAGGACAGGTTGACCATAGGGTATGATTAGGGTAATTTAGGAAGGGTTGGGATGAAATTAGGGAAGATTAGGGCTGATTAGGAAGGATTTGGGAAGGATTAGGATGGAATCATATAGGATTGACTTGGATGCTTGCTGGACAACAGGAGGATTTAGATTGTTTGACATTAAGGGAGAGAAAAGTCCCCACCCTGAAGTTGATACCACAACTGACAGAGCTGAAGTGCCTTGCATTGTAACAAATTGTAGGATAGAGATTGATCTCCGGTTAGTCATTGGGTATTACTAGCCATATTCACTAGTGGTTTGTAGTATCATTGGTGGGATTTTATTGCCAGTCAGGAAGTTGCAAGAGTTGTCGATCAAATGGGGAAAGGTTAGAAGAGGTTGTCCGAGACGAGATAATGTATGTGTGGGGACCATGCATTATGGCACACTTTTACACGGACATGCACAAGCTAGTGCACTGTGGATTCCTCCAAGATTGGCCTCCACGATGACCATTATTAGAAGATCAGGGATAGAGAGGGGCAGGTTCCTCTAGAGTTTAGGTCAGGAATCCAGACTTGCACAATCGGAGGGTGGCTCGTTTTCATAGCCCAGTTCATGATATGATGGGCATTTAGTTCGTTGTTAGATACCATGACACTTTATGTGAGATGTATTTTTGTGGTGACTTATATGGATTATTTATGAGTCTTAATATGACATTTATGGATCAACATCTCTATGATATTATAATTATATCTGGATGTTATGACTTATATGATGATGCTTACGATTACATGTATGGATGCTATGGATTATCTCTTTATTGATGTATGGATACATAATGTAACTAATGTGTTTGTGTGCAGGGTGTAATGTGATGATTTTTATGATGATGTGATGGGTATATGTTTTTATGAGTTGATGCAAATGGATTACGTTATGTTATGGATGTATGACCTAATGCATGTGTTGATTCTATTGTGATGCATGTTATGATCTAATGAGATGTATGGTTTTGCTTCTAACACTTATTTGGATATGCAATGATGTACTAACATGGTTGTGGATGTAGGATGCAAATTGTACCGTGTCATTTTTTGTGTCATGGTATAAGAAGAATAATAGAAGAACAAATAGTAAAAAGGGAAGATAGATTGGTTGGGAAAGATGGGTAGATTAAGGGGATAAAAAGAATGGAAACAAAAAAAATAGAATGAACGAGTAGATGGATAGGAAATATATGAGTAGATGTTGAGCTTTTTGCATAAGTGCTTATTATCATTATAGGGTGTTTTTGGATTTTTTTTTAGTGGTATATAGATATACATCAAGGCATGATAAGTGCTTATTATCATTACAGGGTGTTTTTGGATTTTTTTTGCTGCTATATAGATATACATCAAAGCATGATAAGACAAAGGTGAAAATTGATGCAACTTTGCATAGATAGACACATTGCATGCAAGGAATGATCCCATCCATTCTAAGGCATATTATATATGGTCAAGTTATGTACCGTAGTCACAATGCACAATGAGCCAAATGCAAAAAAGCATTAGATGACCTTTAATCTGCATAAGATGTATAAGAATGCTAGGTGAATGTACCAATACAAACACCAAGAACACTTGCCCCAAGACTTCATGAAAAAATTCCATAAACACAACATACAACAAAGAAAATGCCAATGTCTCATCCTTGCTTCTCTAATCACTTGTGGATATTCTTGAGTAACATAGGAAAATGACATGAAAAAAGATCAAACAAATAAAAAGATTAACTGTGCAATTGGATTAACAACCATTTAGATCTTCTTATAAAAGATGATTGCTTCAGATAGGATAGGGTTGGATATGTTGATGTTTGGATAAGATGTTGGTTGTTTGATAGGATTGTAGTTGATAAGATACCTATTCCAAGATCAATGTGTTTGTAAAGGCTGGCAATTTGATAAAAATAGATAAAGATTAATTTGGGCAATTGATCGGTTTTGGCTATATGATAATTTGGTAGTTTGTTTGTGATGATGTCACAATGAGATGATTGTTTTAGCCTGAAATGTCAGTCTTAGCAAAGAGGCAAATTATTATGGATTATTGTAGTGATGATGGGGATGGTGTAATTGTAAGTTTATTGCAATAGGCAAATAGAGAGGATAGTTTATGATACAAAATTGAGTGACCAAGGATATGGGATCATCTTGTTTGGAATGATTCTCATAGATCTCATCCACAATATTAGGTCTAGGAGGTGCTCCCAATTAGGAATATAGCCTTTCGGTGCTAGCATGGGAGGAATGGTCAACTGCACTCTAAAACGTTATGACGAGTTGGCATTAAGCTTTGACAATCATCAGGCCTAAATGTGGAAGGTTTATTATGAGTGGGATACAAATTTATTATGGAAAACATATATAGTTTATTGTAGAAGACCAAATAGAATGATAATAGATGGAGAGACTCAACTTACTATGCATGACACTCGTTTTGCAATTTTTCACAATGGTACTTGTCCAAGGCGTCATCGGAGTGGTTTTCACCAAAGGGCAAATTATTTCTCTTTACTTTTTATTATTTTCCAATTTTTTGTATTATTTTAATAGATAAATAGTGGGGTAAGGGCCCACACCCAATAATACAAAATTAATGAATATGCTTTAGACCCACGAATGTGGAGCACAAAGCTAAGAATATGACTACAAAATCCAGAGAGAACTCAAAGATTTAGAAAGAAGGTACTAGGTGACCGGAAGACTAGACCATCAACCAATAAAAATCTAAGAAGACAACTATCCAAATGCAACGATTCATCTAGCCTTTTTATCTTTTTATTTCCTCATGCTCCCGGTGAGGAGTACTTCCATTGTCCATAGAGTTCCTTCATTCGCCGCATCTCTCCCCTCGAACCAAAGCTTCTCTTTCATTGTATTTTACTAATATTTTTAATTTTTAATTTTTTTTTAAAATTTGAGGGATATTTTGAGGATCAAGTGTAAAGTTATTTGAGATGTATAGTTTTGAGCGGTTCTTCGAGTAATTATCCAAAATGTGTGGTAAGTTGGTATGCACCTGATCCATAAGTTGTGACAATGTACGGGCCAAGCCAATTCAATTCAATATTTTGAAACTTTCCTCTTTATTGCTAATAATTGGGATTTTTGTGAGGACTCAAATTTATGAACTTTGACTTTTTTTTTGTATATCCAATGTATACGATTTTGTTATGCTTGAAGATGGTTTAGGGTATTTTGTCGTCTCTCAACAAGTAACTCAAGATCATGTAGTCTAGAAAATCTATATTCTTCATCATCAAGTAGGCATTATAGATAAACTCTCAAAGATGGTAACATGACCTCTATAGGAAGGATTACTTCAAACCAATAGGCAATGGAATACAGAGTGGCACTATAAGAGTGCATATGCTAGTTTGGTATGCTCATAAGGTGGTATTAAGCTAGAGATGACAATCACAGTCAACATCATTGATAATCTCTTTGGGTGGTCCCACACTAGTGTGTCCCACTTTTTTTTAACGTCCTATTTTTTGCTGAAATTACACATTTTAAAGAAAATATGATGATTTAAGCCTTGAGAGGTCCCATTTGAAGGAGTAAATTAGAAATGGTTAGATAAAAGCCTCTTAGATCAAACTCTCTTTGGTATAATACCTCTACTCCTCAGTCACACCTGTAATCGAGTCTCCTTTGCACCATCAAAATGCTGACAAAAAAATAGTTTGACATTAGCTTTTTGGGTTTGTCAAATGAATTCATTTGACAAACCCAAATGCAAGATGATAGTACTCAGAGATAGCTTTCCAATGAATATGATTTTTATATATATTGAGTTTATTATGACTTTGTTTTTTAGTTTTACTAAACATAGGTTGTCTGACCATTTAGCAACTTTTTTGTTCAATGCTTTTGGAAAAATAGTAAATTAGGAAAAAAATTATAAAAAATATGTAGGAATTAGGTATTTAAATTATCTAAGTTATAACGAAAAAAGAAAAAAATGAATTTCAATAGATGGTATCATCGATGATAGCATAACAAGAGGTTGGATGGATGAATTTCTTTCTTTGATTGGTAGATAGGTTAGGTGGTAGGATTTAGTCATGAAGGTAAATATAAAAAGTTTGGTACCAACGTGAATCAAGACAAAAAAAAATCACTAGTTCAGTTTGAGGAATATCAACAATAGGGATCAAAGGTGCTTCGCCAAGAACTCACAATTTGGAACATTTTTTTAATGTCTAAGAGAGATCTAATAGTAGCCATGATGTCAACTCCTATATTTTTTTCTCTGGGTATCTACTCAAATACAATGAATGAGAAATACTTCTTTCGGTCGTTAACCATTTTCTTGTAGGGTATAATATTTTTATCTTTTGTGATACTTCTTCCGGTCGTTAACCATTTCCTTGTAGGGTATAATATTTTTATCTTTTGTAAGGTATTCATCATTGACTTGTTTAATAATTGACCTTGAATCACCATATACATGGAGCTCTTGATTTTTCTATTTCACAACCATTCTTAACCTAGTTATCAAAGCTTCATATTCATCTATATTATTGGTGCGATAAAATGATAGTTAGTAAGACGTAGGAATACAATCGCCTTATCGTGTAATAAACAATATGCCTACTCATAATTCATGAGTGAATGATCCATAAAAATATAGTTTTTACTACTGTAAGGGTGTCATTGTGAACACTGTTTCATCTAGAAAATGTGACACCAAGGGATGATCTAATATTTTTGGTGCATGTGCTATTCGATTATGACTTGTCATTTGATTGCTTTATAATCTACACACTCAATAACAAATTCATTGAAAATCATGATCCACTATGTTAATATGTATGTAAGTGATGCTTTACCCATTAGATACTCTAGAGGGTCTATCTTGGCTACAATTTTAGTTTGATGGTTCAACATATAGCATTCCAAAGTTTATGGGAACTGTAGACTCTCATCGAAAATTGGCTTTGTTGGGGTGACATCGCCCATTGGGGGATTTAATAACTCATTGTGATCCCCATGGTCTCTCCAATGGACCCTCATTTCGATGAGACCAAAAGGAAGTCTTACCAAAATATGGCGAACACCAAGATAGCCCGACCTACTGATATTTCGAAGAGACATGCCATATGTCTCTCCAACATTTTATTTTTGGACTGATGAACATCCATTCATTAGATTTCGGTGAGACTTGGTATATGTCTCATTGAAATCAACCTTGGAGCCTATATAAGTGTCAATCATTTGGACATCGGTGAGGCATAGGGAAAGTCTCACCAACATATTATATTGAACTCAAATGACATGATCCAAGGAGTTAAATCTGAAAATACAAACATAATGAGCCAAGGAGAGAGGATCACATGAATTTTAGCCTATAAAAGGTCTCTCTGATCGGATATCTATGATGGCTAATGGTGGTAAAAATATCCAACAATAGGTACATTATATTTATGTACTAGCAATACTAATTATTCTATTTTCGTAGCTTCCACAGGAACAGATACAATTCTATGGAAAAATCAAATTGGGCACTTGAGTGAGAAGGGGATGAAGCTTCTCCATTCAAAGAATTTATTGCCAAGTTTGGAACAAGTTGAATTGGATTTTTGTGAAAATTGTGTTTATGAAAAATAAAAGAGGGTCATATTTCTCAGAGTTGTGAAGGAAAGGAAGAATGAAAAGTTAGATCTTGTACAATCAAATGTATGTGGACCAAATCATGTATCATATCTTGGTGGCTCTTATTATTATGTTACTTTTATTGATGATGCAACTACGAAAGTTTATTTAATTCTTAGAAAATATGATGTATTTGAAATCTTTAAGAAATGGAAACCATTGGTTGAGAATGAGATAGCAAACAAGTTGAAGTGTCTTAGATCAAATAATGGGGGTGAATACTGCAACAAAGAGTTTGATGGTTATTGTTCATACCATGAGATTCGTAGACTAGAGATAGTTCCTAGGGCACCACAAGAAAATTGTGTATCTGAAAGGATGAACAAAACAATCATGGAGTGTACAAGGAGCATGAGATTGCATGCAAGATGGCCCTTACAATTTTGGGTATATGTTGTAGATATTGTTATTTACTTAATAAATGACGGGCCTTGAGTTTCCTTAGATGGTGGTGTTGTAAAATGGAGCCTAATTACACTCGAAAATTAATTTTCCCCCTTTTTATCGACACGGTATTCCCTTATATTTTTTAACGGGGGTTTGGGGGTAGTGCCCCCAAGATGGGGTCAAGAGTTCAGGTGTTAATTTTCTATTGGTTGACATATTCTAACCCTAGTTTTGTAACTGACATAAGTCTTGTTAAAATGGCTTAGGGTTAAGGATTATCATGTGAAAATTTGGTAGCTTCTTGCAACGGTTTCGAGTTGCAAGGGATTGCAAAATGTAATCAATTTGATCTACTAGATGATAATATTGGACTCTTTGTTTTGTGGATGTAGCCCAAGATTGGGTGAGCCACGTTAAATCTTTGTGTCTTCTTGTTCTATTTTTGTATGTTTTATTCCTCTAGTTTATTGTATCATCTTAAAATGGAAGAACTTCCATGATAAGAGTGTTTATCCCTCCGAGTAAGTGGTTTGGGGTCATGTTAAGTGCCTTGATCAGGTCTTTGCATGTATTCGACTTTCTCCCCGCTTTCCACTTCTTCCTTGCACTTGATTTCTTCATTCTAGGTGAAATTAGGGTTAGGATCTCAAGGATTCTCCTTAATTTCCCTCTTTCATGGATCTGTTTTCTAGGTAGGATTTAGAAATAGGTCCTCCTGGCTTTCATCACAGTCATCATAGGATTTTACGTCTATCCCTGACATTCTGTTCTAATCTGATTTCATTTCTAGGTTTCTAGGCATCCCGGGACCTGTTGACCTGGTTCTGACTGAATCTGGGCCCAGGGTCAAATTAGAGGTTGATCCTGACTAGGTTAGGATCGAGGTCGAACCTAACTAGGTCAGGTCCAACCTCGATTTTTCCCCCCTCATTCAAATTTCCAGAATCCTAGATTTCTGGGCTCAAGCTTTTGGGATATTTATTTTCCCGCCTCTGGGTTAATCATTTCGGGTTTCGGGATGGTAAATCCTTTAATTGCATTTAATCTAAGTATATTTTCTAAAGGTTAGGACCTAATTGGGATTTAATTCTACAAGGTGGCCCCTCTAGAGGATCGTGCCCTAGCTCACTATAAAAGGAGGCCTTCCTCTCTCATTTTCATCATCCACTTTCATGTTCAAATCATCAAGTTTTGGCAATCAAGTTTTCATGTGCAAGCTCTCAAGGTGATCAAGCAAGCATCCATTCAAGCATTTCAAGTCCTCTTCTCCATCCAAGTTCTCCATTGAAGATCAAGTATTTAAGCATTCAAGCCATTGAAGGGATTTGGTTCAAGTATTCAAGATTCATCATGCAAACCCTAGATCTAGCCATCATGATGGTGTGATCTTCCTTCAAGGTCCTTTTTTCATCTTCAAGATCCATTTCATTCTCTTCTCAAGGTGGATTCTAAGCATACAATCATGGAGGTTTGATTTACATTTATTGTTCAAGCTTTCAAATCAATATACTTGTTTACATTCAAAATACAATTGCATATCTATCGAATTGCATAGCTTCATTGTTAGATCCTTTTCTACTACTTGCTAGCATTCCTATTTCAATTTCAATATTAAGGTTGATTCCAAACCGGGGTTTGACCAAGGCAAACCCCTCAAACAAACAACAAAACCCCCATTTTCTTGCAGATACAGGTGCAAAAGTTTGGATCTGAGAGCGAATTTGGATACCCTTTTCGGCAAACTTTCGAGATCTGCGAACATAATTCAAATTGGACTTCAAATAAAGAATGTAGTATTTGACCTTTTATGAGGGTCAAACTCAACCTGAGCTCATCTTGGAGAAAGATTTCTAGGTTTTCTTTGTCTCGGCATTTCCAGTTCAGAATAGGTTTCAGAATTGCTCGAAAGTACACATGGACATCAGAATTTAACATTTTCCAGATCTCCCCTAATTTGAGGTTAGTATTTGTATTTCAATTATTTCATATTCCAAGCATAAATTTCATTCATAGGGAAATATTGGATTTACTCTCTCTCTTTTCCATATTCTCCATAAATTGATTCGATTGTGTATTAATCTCTTGGTTGATCAAATTGGATCTCTTCTTTGAGAATTTGGGTTTGAGGATAGATCTCATATCTTCCCCCTTCCCTTTACATCTGAATAGAGTTGAATCCATTTTAACCCTATTCATTTTGGTGAATCCGACATACTTACTCTCCTTTTCTTTTGTGGAATTAGATGCCTTATTGTGGTAGATTTTAGATCCTTTCTTGCATTTAGATTAGATCTAGTTTATGCTCTTGCATTTTACATTTAAAAATCCAAAAAAAATTATATATTCAATAAAATCCAAAAATATTTCTTGTATTTCATTTTCTATGGCGATTGTTAAGATGCTTTGGTGTGTAGTTATGTTCTTTATTACTCTTCTTTTAGCATCTCTTTATCATACCTATGATGTTTATGAAAGTATCATTCACTTCATTATGTTGATGACCCTTCACTTTTCTCTTGCTTATGCTTTTGTGAAGTTGACCGACACTAGTCTGCCTACATTTAAAGCTTTTGTTAGAGATTTATGTGGTAGCCTTATTCATCTTTTGGATTATGTGAAGAATTGGGTAGGTGACATACCATTTCCTAATCATCCTAATCCTAATCCTATCAATCCTAATCTTAATCCTAATCTTCCTATTCCGATACCTAATTCTCCATTTGTTAATCCTCACTCTTCCCATACTGATGATGGGATTCAAGCTATCATTCAAGATGCAGATGTGCAAGATTTCTTTGATTTACCTTCTCCTCCGATTCATGATGATATTAAAGGAAAGGGTAAAGAAACTTCTTCAAAACCTATTATCCCACCTTATGCAACCTTTACTCATGAGCATGCTAAACAATAACCTCCTGTAGAAGCTTTACATAAATTGTATACTACTGGGTATAATATGGTGACTAAACAAGGTTATAAAGGTTTAGGGCTAGGCATTAATGAACATGGTATTAGATTTTCAGTTCATATACCCCCTAAACCAAATATGTATGGTGTTGGGTGTTCAAAATCTCAAGTTAAGGTAGGTGATGCTAAACATCGTCCTCCTCTCCCCACACCTAACCTAGATAACCCTAATACTCGACAAGAAATTGATAAGAAGGTATATGTTGAGCTAATGAATTCCAAGAAAGAAATATTTAGACCTATGTCGATAGATGCTCTATACAAATATAAATGTCCTTTTCATTATAGTAACAAACATTTACTTGCTGATTGTAAACATTTCAAGTTATATGTTAGAGAAAGAGCTGCTTTAGGAATTATATCTCACTCTCGTGCAGTTCTACAATTTCTTCATAATTTTGATATAGGGGATTCCCCTCCTTTAGATATAATGTAGATGTCCTTTTCCTCTTGTCTCATGACTAGGGGGCAAGAGGTTTGTCTTCATCTAGTCTCCTAGGATCCATCAGGTCTTTTTATTTTGGCTTAATTGGTATTCTTTCTCTCCTATTTTTCTATGGCTTTGCATTATGTTTTTAATCATCCATAGAATCTATCCTTTCTCTTCAAGATATCTTTTCTAAGATATTTTTTTTGCAAAGGTATCCCTTGTCTCTGGGGGCAAGGTACCTCTTTCTTTCTCTTTGTCTAGGGAGTAGCTTTTCTTAGCTTAGTGGTATTTGTTTATATTGTAATATTATTTCATCATATTGACACATGTGTTGACTACAGGTAGCCTTCTTACATGAGAAGTTGTTGTCCTAGGTCATCACTTCTTCTCTATGTTGCAAATTATGTTCTTTATAAACTCTCACCCTTGCTTTGGCATTAGAGTTGTTTCCCTCAATCCAAAGATTCCTCTTCCTCTTCTTTGCAGGAGGCTTGATGGTTGAATCTTTGTTCCCGCCTTTGAATGCTAATATTTTATCTAAAGAAATCCTCTTTGGTGGGGGTCTTGTTGATAAGATCTCTCTCTTTGAGGATCCTTTTTCCATGAGTGACATATCCTTCTCACGATTATCTATACTCTTGGATGTAGGGGTCAATATCCCTCGCTAAGAATATGGTATACATTGTTGCCAAATAAGATATCTCCTTGCATTGTGAAGTAGGTATCCTCTTCCATCTTTGTTCCTACACTTGGGGGGCAAGGATGCCATTTCCTTCTGTCTTTCTGGGATTCACCTCTTTCCTTGGGTAAGCATTATTTATCTATTATGTGATATCTAATCATACATGAAAATTTTGGTTTGCATTGAGGATCTTTTTCCTTGATCACAACCTATTTTGTTGTTTGACATTGGGTTTCCATGGTTGATATATCTCTCACCTTGGAAACTGCATAGTGTGCTATCCCTCATAAGGGTTACTTTCTTTTCACTTCTTGCATGATATCTCTTTACATTCATCCCTTCCATGGCCTCATAGGAGTAGTGATCTTCTTGGCTTGGACTGGGTGTTGATTGAGGATATTGTCTTGATGCTGAAGAAGGCTTTATCCTTGTTCTTTTCTTTCCTTAAAATGTCAAAATAATTTTTTTTTGCCATATTAAGGAGGGGGGCATATATAGGGCCTCCCTTGTACTATAGTTTTTTATTTCTACATGCTAAATCTTGAAAGGTAACATACATAAGTTGCTAAATCCTGAAAAGACATGCATTCATATGCTAAATCTTCTGAAGGTAACACACATAACTTGCTAAATCCTTAGGAGACACGCATTTTTCAAAATTTTCAATATGCTAAATCCCCTGAAGGTAATGCACATAAGTTGCTAAATCCTGAAGGGACACACATTTCTAGTTTCAAATATGCTAAATCTTTGAAGGTAACGCACATAAGTTGCTAAATCCTGAAAAGACACACACCTATATGCTAAATCTTGGAAGGTAACACACATAAGTTGCTAAATCCTAAAAAGACATGCATTTTATATTCATAGTGATACAAGAAGGTGGATCTATGGATATTACAGAAGCCATCAGAAGACGCATTACAATTGCAAACACATTTTATGGGTGAACCTGTTGAGCTCTCCCTCCAAGGTGATTCACGGTAAGGTGGGCATCTTACCGGGCGAGGTAATCACTTTCTCTTTTCTCTCTTTTTGCTTTCATGCTAATAGGATGGGATCATGAAGCTATGTTATTGTAGTGTTGTTCTTGTCTTTCTTATGTAAACATTTATGCTTTTATGATAGATTTCCAAATATGATATTAGTATGAGAAATGTTTCTTAGCAAGGTTTCTTATGCTAATTGATTTGGGTTGTTTAATACTAACCTTTGTTCTTTTGACACCCTCATGCATATATGTTGAGTTAGAATCCTTAGTCTGGGGGCTTGTGTCCTTAAATAAGTGTTATTTTATCTCATTGTGAATCCACTATGATCTTCTCTTTCTTCTCCTTTACCAAGAGTTTGCATCAAGTCCATACTCTTGCTGAAGTGGGGGCTTAATGTATCATCTTAAAATGGAAGCACTTCCATGATAAGAGCATTTAGCCCTCCAAGTAAGTGGTTTGGGGTCATGTTAAGCACCTTGATTAGGTCTTTGCATGTATTCCACTTTCTCCCCACTTTCCACTTCTTCCTTGCACTTGATTTCTTCATTCTAGGTGAAATTAGGGTTAGGATCCTGAGGATTCTCCTTAATTTACCTCTTCCATGGATATGTTTTCTAGGTAGGATTTAGAAATAGGTCATCATGGCTTTCATCACAGTCATCATAGGATTTTATGTCTATCCCTGGCATTCTGTCCTGATTTGATTTCATTTCTAGGTTTCTGGGCATCCCCGGGACCTGCTGACCTGGCTCTGACTGAATCTGGGCCTAGGGTCAAATTAGAGGTTGATCCTAACTAGGTCAAGATCGAGCTCAAACCTGACTAGGTCAGGATCAAGCTCAAACCTAACTAAGTCAGGTCCAACCTCGATTTTTCCCCTTCATTCAAATTTCCAGAATCTTGGATTTTCGGGCTCGGGCTTTCGGGATATTTATTTTCCCGCCTCTAGGTTAATCATTTCAGGTTTCGAGATGGTAAATCCTTTAATTGCATTTAATATAGGTATATTTTCTAAAGGTTAGGACCTAATTGGGATTTAATTCTCCAAGGTGGCCCCTCTAGAGGATTGTGCCCTAGCTCACTATAAAAGGAGGCCTTCCTCTCTCATTGTCATCATCCACTTTCATGTTCAAATCATCAAGTTTTGGCAATCAAGTTTTCATGTGCAAGCTCTCAAGGTGATCAAGAAAGCATCCATTCAAGCATTTCAAGTCCTCTTCTCCATCCAAGTTCTCCATTGAAGATCAAGTATTTAAGCATTCAAGCCATTGAAGGGATTTGGTTCAAGTATTCAAGATTCATCATGCAAACCCTAGATCTAGCCATCATGATGGTGTGATCTTCCTTCAAGGTCCTTTGTTCATCTTCAAGATCCATTTCATTCTCTTATCAAGGTGGATTCTAAGCATACAATCATGGAGGTTTGATTTACATTTATTGTTCAAGCTTTCATATCAATATACTTGTTTACATTCAAAATACAATTGCATATCTATCAAATTGCATAGCTTCATTGTTAGATCCCTTTCTACTACTTGCTAGCATTCCTATTTCAATTTCAATATTAAGGTTGATTCCAAACCGGGGTTTGACCAAGGCAAATCCCTCAAACAAACAACAAAAACTCCCATTTTCTTGTAGGTACAGGTGCAAAATTTCAGATCTGAGAGCGAATTTGGATACCCTTTTCGGAAAACTTTCGATATCTGCGAACAAAATTCGAATCGGAGTTCAAATAAAGAATGTAGTATTTGACCTTTTATGAGGGTCAAACCCGACCTGAGCTCATCTTGGAGAAAGATTTCTGGGTTTTCTTTGTCTCTGTTGTGAAATCTAGATCATCCTATAGAGATAATATATACTCGTTTGATATTGTAGAATACAATTGCCTTCGTTATTGATTGATTCTACAATAACAATAGGGTATATGTATATATCGAATAGTCATGTAATGAATAGACATGACCATATATACTTATGGTCATGTCACTTCATTACATAACTATTAGTTAACATATCTTAACCAATAGTTTATTCATACTTTGTATAATACACACACACACACACACACACACATATGCATATTAATATATACTTACTTTTCAATTATATTATATAGTATATATATATATATATATATATATATATATATATATATATATATATATATATATATATATCTATATTTATATGCATATCATGATTGTCTCATCGTTTATTAAACATGAATGAACAATACTTCAACACTCCCTCTTGAGTGAGAGTTTAATAGAATTTGTAGAATCTTTTCATATCATGATATCCGGCACATCCGGGACAGACCCTTTTGGGAGTCGATCGTGATAGGCATCAAGATATCTGGCACATCCGGGACAGACCCTTTCGGGAGTTGATCTTGACAAGTTATTACACATCCAGTAATAACATAAGCAACAAGATATTCGGCACATCCGGGACAGTCCCTTTTGGGAGTCAATCTTGAAGCCTGGTTAACTATTTTCAAGATCGTCACCTTGAAATAGTAACCCAACACACATGAAAGATCGTCACCTTTCATAACACAAAATGAATGGGCCCATAAAGTCTACCATGACTTTCGACACTTCGGGACACACAATTTAATGTAGTCTCGTCATGAAAATAGACTTGAATATCATGATCTCCGCACAGTCAGGACACACAATTAAGTAGTCTATCATGATATGGTTTCGTTATTACACATCCAGTAATAACAAGAGTCAAGATCTCCGCAGAGTCGGGACACATAATTAAGTAGTCTATCTTGACACTTTGGTTCATTATTATCAAGTGAGGAAGGCTTCCACCTTAAACTTGTCTATCAAAGACAAGAATCATTTAAGATACAAAATGATAGATCACTAAGGCTGAAAATCTCTTTTCAGCTAAGACTTTATTCCTCAACATCAGGAATACTTTCTCTAAATTAATATGACCACGATCCTGGGTTGCCATCTTAATTTGATCTTCTAGCTTCTCCCACTGACATGAAAGCATAGCCTTCTCACATGGTAATTCATCATAATTCTCTGCTACAATTTCTTGATCACTAGGTAACCAACAAAACATGGTCTACTCCCTCTGAATCAAGATCTTCGAATGTCCACTGATGCAAATCCTTCTATTTTCTCTTCTATCACAGAGGCATACCATGCTCATCTTAGTGTTATTGCAGGATGTGACTCCATACCTTTCTTCCTGAGAGAATCGATGTCTCATACATGAATAATCTGAATAAGGTTGCCGACTCACATTGACTAGCATAGGATGCATTTTGATCTTTTTCAAGGCCACAACATTAACACTCCCTCTTGGACTTGAGGGAAGATAATAAAGACCTCTGGTATGATGTTCATCTTAATAAACTGTAGTTTCAAGATGTATGAATTACTTCAATCAGAGATCCTATCCATGTTCATCTCATTTGTGATTCTATGCACAAGTTTCCACTTTGATAGCCTCAGAATTGTTTTACCTTTAGTAATGATCTCCCTCTCAATCAATATGATCAATTTTGTCACAAGTTGACTGAATCATCTGCTTCCTCTGAAGCTCAAGTTCATCAATTCTTAAACTTTCTGAAGATGTTAGGACTCCCTCTTAATCTGAATTAAATCACATGCTTTCATCCTTTTATATTCCCTTTCGTAAGGTGAGCCCATACAAAAGATATTTTGAAGAATCCATCTCGCTATAGTCCAAAGGTTGTACACAAATCCATGAGTACTTATTATGAAATTTCACTATCGTAGTGTAATCAAAATCTGGAGTAGTGTAGTTGTAGGAGCCTGTCAGTGCCACATGTGCAACAGACCCTACACTCAGCAGTCCATAAGTACTTGTGGTCAAAGAATCATCCTGCACTTATTATAGTACGGAACAACCCTGCATAATACCTTGATTGCATCATTCTTCTTTTCCTACAAGAACATTCTTGGAGACAAATGAAAAGATCAAGGCAAATAGCTCTTATAGTACAAACATGAATACATATAAGAAAATGACTACAAAATTATAAAAATTTTAACTCAAAGATGAATACTTATCTTAAGTTTCAAATATGTCTTTCTTTAAAGTGAGCCCATAGTCACTTGGTATCCTTGATTTTCTAATAAGGTGATCATGCATTTGTGACAAGGTGTCACTTAAATCTGCTATAAGATTCCTTATATCCTTCTTATCAAGTCTTCAATTTTCTTAATATTTCAGCTTTGAGAGTTTCATACCAATCCTTGTCTTCTCATAACATGCCATCACACCCTTGCAAAACACTAAATTGATATTGTTTGTTCCTTTATGATAATCGTTGATTATCATTAGATATGAACTAAATTCTTGTAAATGAACTTGTGAGATACTTTTTTTTTTTCAGTTCTTATATTATTCAAATCTAGTCTGCTATGTATTACACCTTTCATCAGGTCGTTGTCCATTAATCAAACCACTTATTATTTATGAATTGTTGACTTTAACAAATTGTTGTCTCATCTTGTCATGAACTGATGTTTTGAATGTCTCATCCGCATCAATTCTGAACCACGCTGGGATTACTATTATATGCATCGAGCCTTCTCATGCCACATATTAAATGTGCAAGCGACACTAGTATAACCAAAAAAAAGGTTTTGATAATAAACTCAACTCTGTCTAAGGCAATTCATTAATTGAGGTAGTATTCAGCCCACGGTGTATTTGGTTATAAGCGGCAAAGATATTGGCTCTCGTCCCAGATGTTCCATGACAGCCCAAACATTATATTCCCCTTACAGATTTCTTGTCAAAGTCATTGGTTCAATACATGGGATTTATATATCACGTATTGAGGCGTTTACTTCAATCATAATGGAAAGATTAATATACCGCAGCTTCAATAGTTCTTATAAGCATTGATTTTGTGTACCGATAAGCCATTGGTATAAATTGAATATGGATGCTGATCGAATATAATGATTCTATATTCATTTTTTTCATTCCTTCACCATTAATATCGTCTCCAAGGGCAAGAGACTGTTGCTCGATAAGAACAAAATCTGCAATGGACGAGTTCTTCCTAAAATTAATCCATAGCCATGTGTCATTACCTGCTCGTTATGGAGTTGAGCATAAATTCACCTCCAAATCTCCATTCTTCGTTAGAATCTTCCTTTAAGCGGTTTCATTCATTTGACATAGTGGCGGATCGTTCCACAAAGCATCCTTCACGAAGAATTTCCTGAACACCAAATTCATGGGCATGTTTGTTGTAAATACTGAACACTAGATCGCAAATGATCCATGAGACTGAGTATGATATTAATATCGCTGCAAATGAAGGCCAATATTGCTGTCTATTATCGCAGATGTACAATCCAATATTATTAATATCACTGTAAATAGGGATCAATATTGCTATGTATGTTTTGATATTAATATCACTGCCTAAGATCATCGATAATAAGTATGAACCCTCTGAAAGCAATACAGATCCATGTAGGAATGAAGGGCTAGCTAACTATTATCATGCATTATTCATGGCATGATCAAGACATAGGAAGGTGAAAACAATCTGAAGACTCCGCTAAATACAGATCTCAGAAATAAGCATATTATGCATTATTTGATGACTTTCAATCTGCAGTTTCAAAAAAACTAACTAAATAAATAAGAAACTATGAACTGAAACATCTAAAGTAAGTTGTGCATATCATGAGCTGAAAATCTCCATATTATCATTCGATGACACCTGGCGGTGATAATCAGTACTCAAGGATCCAGGGTAACAACATGTATAAAACCAGTCAATCCCCTATCAGAGAAGCATTTGAAGCACCCATGTGTACTTACAAAACTATTCTCCATCATTTTCCAGCTCTTGGTGGAGGGATCAAAAACCTGAATGTTTTGCGCCCCGTGAGAGTTCCCTATTACATGAAACTTATCGTTAGCAAAAACACTTTTATCAGACACAATGTAAGTGTTCATGTCGGGAAGAATATCCCATTTTTCCTCCTCCACATTGTAAACTACAACGCTACGGGAGGGCTTAGAATGCATGTCATGACTCATCCCTCCACCTACATAAATGATTCCCCCCTACTCATCCACAGCGCTGACAAATCCAATCACCCATCCTGGCATGCGGTGACCCTTCCACCATTTACAACAAGAAAAATCATACAACCACGTACAACTTCTTTCAATACTGTAAACCCAATCCGTCATCAAAACCAATTTTTGTTTCACGAAATAGAAATGGCAGTGAAAGAGATCGTCAGTTTGTATTGGAACTGGTGGTAGAGTTATGCACGAGTTGTTCTCTCGATCATAGATTGTGACTCTGTTGCAAATGTCATCTATACTCTGTAATATATAAATCCATTGCTTAGAAATCTTTTAATCTTTTCCTTTCTAGATAAAATTGGGGGCTTTTTAATGCGACGCTCCAGCTTTTGGAGACACACCGAACATTGTGATGAGAGTTTGAGTCCACTCTCAGTAAGCATTCCCACCTGAGTTCATCTGGAAGAGAAGGAAATAGAGATCCCATCGCAATTAGAGCAACACAAGTTATTCGATAGTTAGGCAGAGAATGGTCCGAATCTGAATCTGAGTGAGTTTATTTATTCTCTTATAGGTTAGGCTCTGATACCATGTTGTGAAATCTATATCATCCTATAGAGATAATATATACTCATTTGATATTGTAGAATACAATTGCCTTCGTTATTGATTGATTCTACAATAACAATAGGGTATATGTATATATCAAATAGTCATGTAATGAATAGACATGACCGTATATACTTATGGTCATGTCACTTCATTACATAACTATTAGTTAACATATCTTAACCAATAGTTTATTCATACTTTGTATAATACACACACACACACACACACACACACACACACACACACACACACACACATGCATATTAATATATACTTACTTTTCAATTATATTATATAGTATATATATATAAATATATCTATATTTATATGCATATCATGATTGTCTCGTCGTTTATTAAACATGAATGAACAATACTTTAATAGTCTTGACATTTCCAATCTAGAGCAGGTTTCAGAATTGCTCGAAAGTACACACGGACATAAGAATTTAACATTTTCCAGATCTGCCCTAATTTGAGGTTAGTATTTGTATTTCAATTATTTCATATTCCAAGCATAAATTTCATTCATAGGGAAATATTGGATTTACTCTCTCTTTTCCATATTCTCCATAAATTGATTCGATTGTGTATTAATCTCTTGGTTGATCAAATTGGATCTCTTATTTGGGAATTTGGGTTTGAGGATAGATCTCATTTTTTTATATCTTCCCCCTTCCCTTTTCAACATAGGTTGGAAAGCGATCATTCCTAGCTACTGTTGTTCTATAAGGTTTGTCTCAATCCCAATAGGTTGTACTTTCATTTTCTAGATGCGTAAGTTAGAGGGGGCTTACAATAATAAATCATGTAATGAGGGGGCTTAGAACACTAGTATATGTAAATTTCATTATTTAATAATAAAAATCTATTAAAATGTTTGCAATTGCCTCATTTAACTTGAGGTTCATCCTGTATTATTTTGGTCATTATGGACCTCCTCCGCTCTCTAAATTTATTCCTTATCTATGGTCTTTGTATCCCGTAGTGTCAACTTGGAATCGAAGGTGCAGAAGTTGCACTCCATCGCTTGGGTATACAACTCAATTACGTTGTCTCCAAAAAATTCTGACCGTGATGCCTACAATTATGTTTCTCAGCTATTGTGAAATCTGCATTTATGTTTCTCAGCTGTCGTTTTTATACCTTCTCTCATTTGCTGGTTTAATTCCTATTTGAGTATCCCCATTCTTGTTTTCATCCAAAATGAACTCATTCCAATCCCTCACTAGAATAAAGGGAGACTTCATACCACGCTGCGCTCAAACTTTAGCGAGACTTCATACCAAGCAACGTTCATAGATTACGTTCAATGCGTTATTTACGCTTGTATTGGTGGGAAAATTCTTGAAAACACGCAAAAGAGATTGCATTCAACCATGTTGTTTACATGACACATGTATTTTACCTCCAACATAAATCAGTGTTGTGTACAAATCTGCAGATGCTGCATGGTACAAAGCCTCGCTCAAGCTTGAAAATGATAGTCAATCCATAGTAAAGGTCAAGAAACAAATGGAATAACCAAGAAAACACTATACATTAAATCATGTGATTGATAGTAGATTGGGGTTCACCTAAGCCATAAACATGAAGAATTATTCTAAAAAAAGATGTAAACCATATATATGCACACTTGAGGCAAAGAGAAGTTATGTCATATCAATATTAAAATATTAGTTACAATATGAAAATACTAAACTAACTAATTTCTGAGTTCATCTCTGTATATGGTCGCAACAAAGATATGCGATTACAATACAGAGAAGGCATCGTGAAAATATAATTTCAGAATTTGCCCTAGCCTGACCCGTTTTTCACTCAAATCCTTCATCGCGGATAAGTGGAGATGGGCAGATAGATGTAGATGAGTTGTCATCAACCCAACTAAAGTATCCGTAACCATTATTTCCCTATGATACCCAGTCTACATTAGTTCTTATATTATAATGGATAGTATTTACATTAGAAACATTAAATATATACACATTAGCAACCTTTTTTCTATTTGGGCAGCACCAAAATTGTTGTCCAGGGTTATTCAATGTCCGTGAAGTCTTCAACACACACTGCCCACCACCACATTGACAGTTTGGCACATTGACAAGAGTCATTGAGCCTATATCAATAATGCACTGCACCATCGTTACTACATTTATTATTTTTATATGACAATTTTTATATGAAATACAACAAGGAGTACCATCAGAAATATTAACCATTTACAATAATGAAAAGTAAACCTAAATCAAAAGCTCATTTTTTTATCAACATGTGTAGTCTTTGTGTATATGAAAAATGAAAGAAATATGAAGCTGAAATAAAATAGTGAACAAAATAGTATTCCACATAGAGTGAATGAAATATACCATCAGAAGAAGGTGAAAAAATCCTGTCACGAAGCACAGACATAGGAAATAAAAAAGGGACAAAAGACAAGAAATAAGAAAAATCATTACGACTATAGAAAAATCATTTATACTATAATAAAAAAAAGAAACACTCTTTGTCAACAATTTTCAAAATCATTAGGACTATAGAAAAATAATTAAGACTATACAAAATCAAATTTTAGAAATGGATGGTTCTGATGCTTTGCCATTACAAAAATTGAGCATTCATCATTTGGTATTGTGTATTCCATTTAAGTATGTCAACAATGTTCAAAATCCTATCACCAAGCATAGACAAGAAATAAGAAAAATCATGAGGACTATAGAAAAATCAAGTTCTAGAAATGGACGGTTCTGATATTGCTTTGCCACTACAACAATTGAGAATTCATCATTTGGTACTTCTTGGTGTATTCCATTTAATTTTTTTAGTTTCCGTGTTTATGTGCATGTTCTTTATGTGTTTGGCTTCTCTCCCTCACAAGGGATACGTCGATAGGTAATTAATTTGAAAGCATAATGATTTGACAGTCTTTTTTCAGGATAGGCATAATCATCCCACCAACCTTAATTAGCAACATTTGTGATATATTTCATGTACTTATAATCAGTATGCCCAACAAATAGAGACTTAGTAGTAAAAGCATGTCCTTTGGTTTACTAGTTTACTTATAATCAGTATGTCCTTTGGTTTAATAGTTTACTTATAATCAGTATGTCCTTTGGTTTACTAGTTTAATTTGGTTTAAGAATGGTTTGTTTCATGTTTGAATGTACCATTGAATGAAGCTTGGCTATATTAAGTACAATCTTAAGACTCGCGACTCTTCAAATTCTCTTGTTTCCTTCAGACCTCCAAACATGTGTACTGTAAATTGTTGAAGGAAGTAACAAGGAATGGCAGATGCCAAAGAAAGAGAAGTAGTTTTCATTAAAATGTTCACAGGGAGATACATCTTTTGTTTTGCAAAAATAAAATCTCTACTATTTTGAGGAGGGTTTCTAAGAGTTTTGAATTCTTAGATCTCTGGCAGTCATGGTAAGTGACAAAAGTACTCTTGTGAAGAACAGTGACAGTCATTGTAAAAGAGCAGGCAATGATACAAGGAAGCAATGTCCAGAGTAATGAAAGAAATGGAAAACCATACCAAGCATGAGGAATCATGGTGACTATGTATAAAGGAGTAGCAGTGGTAAAGGAAACAATTAGAGCAGTGATTTAATGGTCAATATAAGATATAGAGATGTTTTCAAGAGGAGAGGCAATGATATGTTTTTTGTTTCTAATGATGTGTTCACTACCACAAGACAATTTTGCAATCATGGACAATAGAACCCTGGTGCAATATACACCAACAGTCTTGTGGTAGTGAACACATCATTAGAAACATCTCTATATCTTATATTGACCATTAAATCGCTACTCAAAAGCAGTGGTATACACTGCAAATGGAAAAGTCAATGTTGATGAAGTTGGAATGGCACTTTTAGAGTGTCATAGAGTTCCTCATGACAGTGAGGAAAAAAGATGATCAGTCATGTGAAGGAATAGTAAGAAGGAAAGAAAAAAATGCATCCAAGAGTCTTGAGAAGTGACTATCAAAAGGATGTCAATAAATGGTGATAAAATTTGTAAGCAAAGATTAGTCCCAATGACAAAAAACACTTTTGAGTTCTTAGTTATAGACAAGGTTGACTGTCAAATAGGCTTGATGAGGTGACGATAAGTGTAACAATTCATGATTTAAAAAGATGCCAAAACAATGTGGATAAGAAATGTTTAAAGAAAGTTCTTCTTCAATGCTTATCCAATGTCACAGTGTTATAAAGGAGTGGCAGTGGTAAAGGGAACAATTAGAGTAGCAATTTAATGGTCAATATAAGATATATAGATGTTTTCAAGAGGAGAGGCAATGATATGTATTTTGTTTCTAATGATGTGTTCACTACCACAAGACAATTTTGCAATCATGGATAATAGAACTCTGGTGCAATATAGACCAACAGTCTTGTAGGGAAGATATAAGTACTTTTCCCTCTTATGACTCAATTTTAATAAAGTTTCCAAGCTAAAAACAATGAATCTCACCAAATTGACCCTAACATGCATGAATTTAATGCTTAAGGCGGATTGACATGGTATGGAACGAATTGGATTGTGACTATAATTCAACCTTAAGACAAGACAACCGCTACCTTGAGACTTAATGGCCTATGTAAATGCAATTTCCATTACTGTGATTTGGTTCCAAGGGACCTTGATCAACTTAAAGATATATGAAAAATATATGTATCCTTGTTTCAATACCTAACAATCATTTTTTAACTGATTTTGTGTGCTTGCTGCAGTGACAGAGGTAACTTGGATCAATCAATTCATTTTGAAAAGAAATCTCATAGATAGATCCCAATCATTTTTTTTGTTACACGAAGTCTTCCACTCCACCATGAGAATACATCAATTGTAAGAATGAAGAACTACTACTCAACAAAGGATTGTCCTAACTTTGACTGACTGATATTGTGACTAGGAATGACAGTAGACTAAGATAGTGTTATTTGAGATTGCCAAAACACAAATAAGCATGTCCAATCCAAAGGAAAAATACCCCTATTACTTATAAAAATTAAAGACTTCAAATTCTCTATTAACTCCCACCAAATACATGCGAGGAAATTACAACAGATAAATGAGTATGTCTGATTAGTTTTTACTGTCATCAAGTCTGTCATTGAACATTTTCCATGATAGTCTAATATTATGACTTATTTTTTATAAAAATGATATAGCCAAAATCTCGTCATAGAGAATTTGGTTGTAACTGGTTTGAATGTGCTTAAATACCCTCTTTGGGTCAAGGGGTAAGGAGTGTGTGTTTTTGGAAGAACCAAAAATTAATAAAATATTATTATGAAATGCCTAATCCCTATCATTTTACTGATCAGATGTTCATATCTCAAAGGAATGGATAGTTATCAGTTTGAAACTCATCGATTCACCTTATTGCACTTTACCATGGCTTTAAAACTTCAAGAAAAAATAATAAACTTCCAATGTTGATTAAATTTTAAGAGTGTTAGAGCATGTTAAATGCATTTTTTTTAGGGAAGTGCATCATAAGGGAGAGAGAAAATTTTGAATATTTTATATATTTTTTTCCTCACAAAAAAAATTACGCAATTTCAAAAAAATTACATGTCATTTTGAGTCTCTATACAAAATATATAATCTGTACAAGTAACAAAAGATGTTTTATCACTAACATCTTTGACCATGGCTAAAAACATTATAAAATTTTAGTCAAAGCTTAAAAATTCACTAGTTGAAAAATATCAGCCACTACAGAACTCATAATCTAGGTGAAAAAAATAAAAGTCGAGCCTCTTCAAGGAGTTTGAATGAGTTATTATTATTTCTTCATACAAGATGTTTCAATTCCTATTGTTGGCTTGTGCTCATCCTTGTTCATTAATACACACACTGGGGTATGGAGTGAAGCATACAAGTTGTGTGACGGCATGGAGATACATCAAAGAATAAACAACCCATGAAAATATCCTTGAAGACAAAATCGTTTCATGGATTGCAATGATTTTTGGATATGCATAAAATGGATTTTGAAAAGGCTTTAGAAAATTTCAAGAAAATACAAAGCAGGTGTAAAGCCCAAGTCAACAACCTTTGCAAGCATCCTTCCTTCCTATGATAAAATGGGAGCCTTGGAACAATATATGTACGTGTATGGACATCCATTAATGCAAAATTGAAAGTGCATTTTTTTCAGAAACCATGCTTCATAATGCTCTTGTAGATATGCATGCAAAACGTGGAAGCAAAAATAAAGAATGTGATTTTTTTTACAGAATGCCTCAAAGAGATGTCATCATACATAATTCAATTGGCAAGTATAAAGCCAAATTATTTTCTAGTGTCCTCCCTACATGTGTTAAAATGGGGGCTTCAGAATATATTATGGATAAGCATTAAAGCATGATGGTACAATGATGTAGATGAAGCAATGGTCAAATCAAAAAACTCAATCTCCTACTCTTATAGACCCAATGGCTCATTTGCAATTCAAGAATCTTACATCAAACTCCTAATTGATTTACTCCAATTGGTACATAGCTTGAACAAAAAAGGGAAACATGATCTTCACGGAATAAAATCTTCACAAAATCTACACAAGTTGTTCTTGACTGTCCTGTACAGGGGTTTTGCAATCAACAATCTTGTTTTGTTTTTCATAACCAAAGTGTGCAATGAACAAATAAGTGGACTATCATAACAGTCATAGTCATTATTAGATTCCATTTCCTGAGCATGGTCTATTTCTATATTGTGCCCTAGCAATTTACACAATAATGAATTGAACATCTCTGTAAGTTAGCTTTTGTTGTATCTATGTGTTGAAGTGTAAATACTAAGTTCTGTTGACCCTTTGTTATAGTACTGTGCCCACAAGATTGTAAAACCTGTGACAGTCCGGTTGAAAGTTTTCCTGTCAGCTTTGTCATGGAATAGGAACCTTGACTTGGGGATTCTCCATTGGTATTCCATACCATTGGGTGAAAAGCAAGCCAAGGACATGTATACAATTAATCTAATGCACAAAATTGAGGAAAGATCATGCTGCTTCTAGATTTGAAGCCCTAAATCGGATACGCTCCATGGGTTCAGTTAATGAAAGTAAAGGAGGTTTTAACAGTGGAGAATAGGTGAATGGGTTTTGAAACCGGTTAAGATTCGCGGTCTGGATACTTATTTCAATATCTTGCAAACTCCCTCAAATCATTCCAGTCGAAAGTGACCTAGATTGATCAACTAGGTTAGATATTCCTGTGACCATTTGTGGGTGTTGAAGAAGGTTTTTGTCATTATTTTGAGTATTCAAACAAAAAATTAGAGGGAAACAAGAACAACATAGAACCGTTAGAAACAGAAAGCCCTATACTTGGAGACAAGAATTATTCAGTTAAACAGTGGACTTGAATCTATATCCAAATTGTGTAAGTTTGTTTACAAACTCAAATAGGAATCAGGGTGAAAATCCTTACTTATAGGCGGTCCTCCTTCGCGCGTTGCCCTTGATCTAATTCGTCGTGCCTGGAATAATGAAATGAGAAACAAAACCTTTTTTTTTTAATTATGCCCGTGTTGGTCGAACTTTCGACCTCCATGGTATTGGTCAAAATTTTGACCAACATGGGTATGGATTTAAAAAAATCAAAATTTTCCTTCTATAAACTGACCAAGGAAAATCATTTTAATGTTTGGTCGGAAATGTTGGTCTAAAAAGTGGGTCAAATGTACTAGTGAGAAATTAATGCAGATTAAAACTAGAAAGAAGTGGGAGTGAGGAATGAAAGAGATGGATTCCTTTATACAAACTTAAACTTGGGAGTAAGTTGAATTGTCTGTAGGTAAAAGAGCATTGCCTAACAAATGGGTTTACAAGTTAAAGAAAGAACATGGAGGCAAGAAAAGATATTAGGTTGGACTTGTGGTAAAAGATTTTGCACCCAAAGACGTTATTAATTTTGATGAAAGATTTTCTCTCGTTGTTAAGATGACTTCAATTCAAACAATTCTAAGTCTTGTGGCTACAAAAGGTTTGCATCTAAAACAATTAGATGTAAAGACAACTTTTCTCCATGGAGATTTGGAGGAAGAGATTTATATGCAGCAACCACAAGGATGTGAGGTCAAAGGTAAGGAGGGCTTAGTGTGTAGGTTGAAGAAGAGCTTGAATGGGCTGAAACAAGCACCTCGAGAATGGTATTTGAAATTTGATAGGTTTATGACTAAACAAGGTTATAATAGATGTGATTATGATCATTACATTTATTTAAAGAGTTTAGATGATGGTAGCTATATTATCATGTTATTATATGTTAATGACATGTTTTTAAAAAAAAATTATAATTAACATCCTAACAAGGGGGATGGCCCTTACACAATCACAACCTGAATGCGTTAAAGTGAACAATGTTAGGAATAAAATTCCACCAATACAACTGAGAGGGGGGGGTGAATAAGTTGTAAGAGAGATTATTAAACTTTAAATATTAAATAGCAGTTACACCAAATCAAATGAACATATTAAATGCCAACACAATAACACAATATTTATTGTCAAGGAAACCTTGTTAAAGGTAAAACCATAGTGGTAATTGGTACCCACAAATGATGTACTGAGAGTATTGTATCCTTGTTAAAAGATCTAGCCCTGTTAGGAGCTTGTTAAAACATTACAGTACACAATCCATGTTAAAGGACAAACTCTGTTAGGAGTCAAAGAAAAGAGTAGGCTCATTTCCCAAAGAAGGTTATGTCCACCTTCAAAACTCAATGTTCGCAACACAAGTGTATGTAAGGAAATACACAATCCTTGTGAACTGTCTAATAGCAACTGTATTTTCTTGATCAGTTCCATTGAAGTATATACTAACCTCTTCTCTACATCTAATTGATACAAGTTCACAGCTTCCACAATCCTATTTTACATTCCATCCATGCTACATACCTTTTCAAAAGAAAAGATCTTACATATATACCTTATTACAAATAAATGATCAGGTTAGCCAATTAGGCTTTCCTAATTATACAAATAATTACATAACCCCTTGCTAAGATACACACAATATCTATAACAATTATACAACAATTACATTTCAACAATTAAGGTTTGACATTCGTAATTCATGCTTGATATTCATAATACACACTTCAATTCTAAAGTTGGCCCCAATTAGGTCTCCTCCAGAACACACGCCATAACTGACGTCATCCTACTTTCCACATCTTGCTAAGATCAATGAACATTCTTCAGTATGCTATCTGACATCCCTTAAACTCCCATATACTGAATCCACATCGCTTGTAAGAGACTTACTCCGTCAACTTCCACTATCACAATCCAGTAGTCAATCTTCACTAAATCTTATGTAACTCAGCCAATATGAACTATTAAAATATGCGATCTTAGATATAAGATCACATCACTTCCCTGTACACAAATCTATGTTCACTCATTCTAAATTAACCGTATAGTATCCGTGCACTATAATAACAAGTCTATTTTTTTCATAGAAACATATGTTGACATCAGTGACAAAACATGACTTGACAACAAAGTGATTCTAACACCACTTGCCAAGATAATGTAGTGATTAAACATATTAAATGCATTAGCAATATCCAACAATCTCCCCCTTTGTCATTGATGGAAACATATGAGAAAATCCATCAACCCAAATCTATTAGATCAAAAATACTTTTTCAAAATAGTGAACTCTTCTTCATAAAATTTCTCCTCACATAGTACGTATTTTCTCATAGTATCTCTCCCCCTTTGACAAAAATGGAAAAGGGTGCCATAAGTCACCAATTGTCTTCTGTTTAGTCTTCATCAACCAAGTGTTGAATCACCCAAATGTATTTTGTAAGCTTCCAACGATCACTTCCCTTGAGGAGTAGATCCATACATCAAGTCCAGAAAATGATAGAGCTCTGAATACCTCTAGACTGATGCATCCATGCATCATTTAATTCTCACTAGGAGGGGCTTGCACCCCAAGCATACCTCTGAGATACTCAAAGGCATCTTTTGGCAATGGCTTTGTAAAGATGTCTTCTATTTGTTCATTTATGAAAATGTATTCCAACCTTATTTCTTTATCTGCCACCTTGTCTCTCAAAAAGTGATACTTAATAGAAATATGCTTAGTTTTAGAATGCATCACAAGATTTTTTGACATATTCACTGTACTGGTGTTATCAAAATGGATAACCATTGGTTCAACAAAAGTTATTCCAATATTTTTCAGCATTTGTGTATGTGATGAAAACTAACCTGTTAAGAGAAAGCTTAAACGTTCAAATGTTAGTAATAAACAAGATATTCAATTATAAATCTAACACTTATGAAACTCGAAACAACTAAACAAAGAATTTTTCTCCACAACCTCCGATGAGCAATAAGCAAGTGTACCCAAGACTTGTTGTATTTAAGCTCTTATAGATATTTGTGGGTGTGCTCTCCCAACACAAGTATGAATCTGGCACGGGGCAGGCAAGGAAGGATCCAAAAAATGGACAGTCCAAGTCTAAACTAACAATAACAATAAAAACAACAACCATAGTGGAATAGAACAATGTAATGCTTCAAATAGAATTTCATTCAACATGCCTGACTGTAAGGCCTTCCAGGTTAGGGCCAAAATACAATCACTTACAATAGTATTTCCACAAAATCCTAGCTAGTCCAGCTCTGAGCACATCAACAAATGATGGAAACATTAAGGTAGATCTAAACTTGAGCTTGCAAGCCTCCAAGCAATCTCCTTGTCTCCAAGAATGAACCACTAGCTCTACTATTACAACTATCAGACAATCAATCTAATCTTCAAGATCTCACAAGATCCAATTATTATCCTTCTCATCTTATTCCCACACTGACTCACTAAACATATACCCAACACTCAAATACATTTCCTCAACCACAACTCGACTGGAAGAAATAATTAACTCCTAAGCCAAGTTGGCTTCTAATACAAACAAATATTAAATGCAACAATAGTCGGCTCTCAAATAGCCTTACAAGCAATTAATTCTCTATGTCGGCCCCTAGATCTAGATAAGAGAATACAACACAAGCTACCAACATTAAATACACCAAGTCAGCCAACCAAAACTCCAAGAACTTTAGCTGGAAAACATGAACTACCAAGCACCAATAAAACAACCGAGCACGCCAGACATCATCGAGCAAGCACTTTGACTGAGCACTACAGGCATCGTCGAGTACAAGTTCCACCAAGCACCAGAGTTTTACCGAGTTCCTTTAGCAACCGAGCTTCTTCAATAACTGAGATCATTGGTTAAAGCTGCAACCGAGAAACACAAAACCACTTCAACACATCACCATGCAGATTTGTTGAATACCCAAGAATGCCATTGCATCAGACACCCCAAGTTTGAAAAGATGTTCGCATAGGCTAGAAGAACATCTTTTGGGATTTAGCACATAAACCCCAAATTGGTTCTTCACATACAAGTCCTTCAAGTCTTCACCTTGCATACTCTTTCATTTCTTCTTTCTTTGTCTTTTCAAGTCCTTCCTTGATAATACATAGGTCCGTTCTCCATACTGATCAGTCCTTTCAAAATCCCTCAACTCATCCCAGCTACCAAAGCTCAGGTTTCTCCTACTGAGTGTTGTATCTAGCAAAGGTATCAGGGAAATCCTATCATTCTTCTCAATGGTAAATACATTCTTGACATAGTCATACATAGCTCTGAAATCATACTACCAAGGTCTACCAAGAAATATGTGGCAACTACTCATATCCATAATATCACACAATCTAAAAATCAACAAGACATTTCTCCCTCACTTCCAGAGCATGAACATCTTGCAACCATCCAATCTGATGGAGGATCATCTCGGGTCCTTGGAAATCCTATGTCACCAAAAACATGTTTTTGTTTTCTTGTGTTGCTCGGTTCCTTCTTTGACCGAGTTGGTTTGGTGTTGCTCGGTTTCCTTTGTTCACTAGTGTTGGTCGGTTATCTCTCTAGTGCTCAGTTATTTCCCTGGTGCTCGGTTATCCTTTCTTACCGAGTTCTTTATTTTGGGTTTCTGTTGAGGCTGACTCTTGCCATTACTTATGATCATGGATTTAATGCTGGTATCTATCATTGGGAAGCATGTGGACCTAGATTTGACTGTTCCTTTCATTGATGGTGGATCTCAAGGCAGACTTGTTTGGTAGCCTCTTGTATAAATATAGTTGTTTGGTTAGAGTTTAGGAGTCAATGGAGTTAGGAGTTAGAAGATAGAAGATCAGAGATTATTTGCAGATCCTCGCATGTTGGAGGACTTTTGTACTTGATTGTAATATTTGGCCTAAATCAGGAAGGCCTTATAGCCCAACATGTATGAATCAAATTGACATGAATATATGAAAATTATATGCATTCTCTCTCTCACTATGTGTTTTTTGCTTCCACATGTGAACTATCCAAGGTGGATTTGGTTAGGGTGTGCCTTTGGTCCCTCTCCCCATCCTCCCTTGCGTTTGGTGGTATCAAAGCTGAGGTGAGATCTGGATCTAGGTTTGTGAATCTAGGTTTGAGGGTTCCTTCTTGTCAAACCCTAGTTGATTTGTTGTGGGGTAGAAGATTACGATATGACATGCAATTACAGAGGGTTTGAAGATGGTTCGTGGGAGGTGAGATGCAGATCTAGGATTGGCAGACATGTTGAGACAACTTGTTGCTAGATTAGAAGTTGTTGAAACAACCCAAAGAAGAGGAAGACATCTTCAAGATGTTAGTGATGATGAAATTAAGGAAGAATAAGCTGATGTAGAACCTGCACCTGTGATGGATCAAGGTGAGGAAATATTATTGAAGGCTTTGACAAATCTAAAGTCTACACGACACTTCAATCCTCTTGAGTATAGTGGAAAATTGGATTTTGATGAATTGATGGACTGGATCACCGAGATGGAGAAGTACTTTGAGTATGAAAATGTCCCTGAGGAAAAGAAGGTGAAAATTACAAGAAAAAAGTTGAAAAGTCATGCATCCTTATGGTGGGAACATCTGCAGTTGGACATAAAGAGGAAAGGAAAATAAAAAATTAAGGTATGGAATAAGATGGTGAATAAATTGAAAGGAAAGTTTACCTTGTGATTATTAGATTAACCTAGTTAGGCGAATGCAAAGTTTGAGGAAGAAAGATAGCTCAGTAAAAGAATATATTGAGGAATTCTATAGATTAGATATCAGATCTAGATATGATGAAGATGATGTGGAAATAATTTCTAGGTACTTGAATGGATTGAGAGTTTCCATCCAAGAAGAAATCAGTTTGGTCAAATTGGAGAACATTGAAGAAGCTTATCAATTTGCTTCGAAAGCCATGGAGAAATTGAATAAGAAACATGAGCAAAGACAAAGAGGTAGAGGTGGAAGATTTCCTAGAGGAAGAGGTGGATCTTATGGTGAAAATAGTAGATTTGAACCTGAAAAGACAAATCTGGATAAAGGAAAGACCGAGTGGAAAGGTGAAAGTTCATCTAGAGGCAAATGTAGTAACTACCGAGGTGGTTATAACAGAGGTGGTTTTTGAGGAACTTGTTACAATTGTGGAGAAGGACGTAGATCATTTGAGTGTACACATGCAAGTAAGAAGGTCGGTACTAGTAGAAATGATTTGTAAGGATAGCACTTTGGAGTGAAAGTAATAAGGAAGAACTTGATGGTAAGGAGAACACTTTGGAGTGAAAGTAATAAGGAAGATCTGGTAAGGAAAAGTTAGTTCAAGACCAGATGTAGAGTTTTTGATGAAGTTTGGAAGGTAATCATTGATAGTGGTATCTTGAAGAACTTGGCATCTGAAGAAATGGTTACAAAGTTGTAGTTGAAAAGGTTGGAACATTCGAAGCCCTATCAGATTTCATGGATCAAGGATGAGCATACACTCTTGGTAAGTGAACAATGTTATGTGAATTTGAAAATTGAAAATTACTATGACAAGGTGTTATGTGATATCATGCCTACGGATTGTTGTCATATTTTATTGGGTAGACCTTGGCAATATGATAGACATGATATATATGATGGGAGATTGCATAAATATACTATTTGGGCTGATGGAAGATGAAAAATCTTGTTACCTTTAATTGAAGAACTTGTTAGTAATGTTTGTACATCTATGAAAGTTTTCTTGATGGAAGGAAGAAAGTTTGTTAAGGATTTGAAAAAGAATGATGTGTGTTTTGCTGTGATTCCTAACAAATTGAGTAAGAAAATAGAGGATAGCATCCTTGAAAAGATTGATAAGTTACTCACCAAGTATAGTGAGATCATTTCTGATAATGTACCTAATGATTTTCCACCGAAGAGAAGCATTGATCATTACATGGATCTAATCTCTGGAGCTAGTTTACCGAACAAGGCACCACATCGGTTGACACCTACCTAGAATTAGGAATTGAGCCAACATATTCAAGAATTGTTGCAGAAAGGTTTGATCCAAGAAAGATTGAGTCCTTGTATAGTACCTGATGTATTGACACCAAAGAAGAATGGAGAATGAAGAATGCGTACTGATTCATGAGAAATCAACAAGATAATAATGAAATATAGGTTTCCTATACTGAGAATGGATGACATAATGGACAATTTGATTGGAGAAAAGTATTTTTTCAAAATTGATTTGAAAAGTGGGTATCATCAGATCAAAATCAAAGAAGGTGATGAATGGAAGACCGCTTTCAAGACAAAAGAAGTTTTTCATGTGTGGTTGGTTATGCCTTTTGGTTTAACTAATGCACCGAGTACTTTAATGAGGTTGATGAATGAAGTTTTGAAAAAATTCTTGGGTAAGTTTGTGATTGTATACCTTGATGATATTCTGATATTCAGTAAGACCGGATAATTTTTTGTATGTTAAACAAGTATTGCAGAGGTTGAAAGAAGAAAATTTGTTGATAAATCTAAAAATGTGTTCATTCATGAAAGAGGAGTTTATGTATTTGGGATTTGTGATTTCAGCTGATGGTTTGAAAATGGACCCTGAAAAGGTTGAAGCTATTTTGAATTGGCCTACACCTGAGAATGCTAGTGAGGTAAGATCATTTCATGGTTTGGAAATTTATTACCGAAAATTCATTAGGAATTTTAGGTCCATTTGTAATGCTATGACTGAGACTATGAGAGGAGATAAAAGAGAATTCAAGTGGACACATGGAGCTGATAAAATTTTTGAGACTTTGAAGCAGAAGGTTGTTGAATTACCTATTTTAGCATTACCTGATTTCAATAAGGTATTTCAAGTGAAATGTGATGCAAGTGGAAGTGCAATAGGAGCTATATTGAGTCAAGAAGGTAAACATGTTGCTTTCTTTAGTGAAAAGTTGAATGATGCAAAAAGAAAATATTTTGTGTATGATCAAGAATTATATGCTATTGTTCAAGCACTGAAGAAATGGAGACATTATTTGATACCGAGTGAATTTGTGTTGTATACTGATCATAAAGCTTTACAATATTTGGGTAGTCAAAATAAGTTGAATCAGAGACATATGAAATGGGTTGAGTATTTACAAAGTTATACATTTTTGATAAAGCATAAGAGTGGAGTCAATAACCGAGTTGCAGGTGCATTGAGTAGAATAAGATCTTTGATGACCAAGATGAAAATTGAAGTTCTTGGCTTTGATGACATGAGAGATTTTTATGAATTTGATCCTGATTTTTTTGAGCCATGGAGAAAGTCCAAAGCACCTATTCAAGATCAACCAAGTACTAAATGGGAAGAATATTTAATTCAAGGAGGTATATTGTTTAAAGGTATTCAGTTGTGTATACCGAGAGGATCAATGAGAACTAATTTGATAAAGGAGAAACATAGTAGTGGTTTGGCTAGACATTTTGGTGTTGATAAAACATTGAATTTGCTTAAGGAGAAATACTTTTGGCCATAGTTGTATAAAGATGTTCATAAATTTGTGAAAAGTTGTGGAACTTGTCAAGTTGCTAAAGGAGTAAGTCAGAATACTGGATTGCATACACCGATTTCTATTCCTGAGAAAACTTGGATTGATATCGATATGGATTTTATTATTGGCTTACTGAAGACTGTAAGAGGTAATGATTCTATATTTGTTGTTGTGGATAGATTTTCTAAAATGACACATTTTATACCTTGTAGAAAGACATCAGATGTAGTACATATAGCAGATCTTTTCTTTAAAGAAATTGTCAGAATGCATAGATTACCAAGGAGTATTATCTCTGACCGAGATAGTAAATTTGTTGGATACTTTTGGTAGACCCTTTGGAGAAATTTTGGCACCGAGTTGAAATATAGTTCTATATTTCACCCACAGACCGATGGACAGACATAAGTTGTGAATAGAAGTTTGGGTAATCTTTTGAGATGTTTAGTTGGAGACACGTCGAGTAATTGGGATTCTGTGTTGGCACAAGCAGAGTTTGCATATAATAATTTAGTGAATAGGAGTACTTGAAAAACACCTTTTGAGATTGTAAATGGCATACAACTGAGAGGTATATCAGATTTGAGAGATATTGTTGATGAAAGAAAGAGAAGTGTTGAAGGAGTAAAGTTTGCTGAGTACACACAAACATTGCATGAAGATGTGAAACATAAGTTGGAGAAAAGTAATCAGAAATACAAAGACAAAGATGATAGATCAAGGAGACATAAGACTTTTGCAATCGATGGTGAAGTAATGGTTCATTTGAAGAAAGGCATATTTCTTGTTGGAACATATGGGAAGCTGAAAATGAAGAAGTTTGGACCTTGCAAGATTTTGAGAGAATTTGATAGTGGAAATGCATATGAGATTGAGTTACCTGATGACATGGATATATCACCTATATTCAACATTGTTGATTTATGAGTATCATGAGTCAGATGAAGAAATGATAGTACTGAATGATTATCCTAAGAAAGAGATAGAAGAAGTTGAGTCAATTTTGGAGCAAAGAATTGGTAGAAGTACAAGAGGAAAACATTATATGGAGTATCTGGTAAAGTGGAAGAATAGACCGATTGAAGACAGTTCATGGATTTCACAATCTGAGTTGGATTCAACTTGAATCATACCTATTTCATGATTTGGAGAATCATTTCAAATAGCTGATGAACTACAACTGATTTAGAACCTGATTGAAGAATCTATGATTTAAGATCATCGAGCTGATTGATTAGATATGTAATATGATTAAATCAGTATTATGGTTGTCATTGATGTCAACTAGTTTGACAACACTTATCTTGTAAGTTACTATACTGAAACATCTGTGGAAAAGGAGTAAAAGAGATGAAGAATAGAAATATCTACATGAGGAAGATGGATATGATAGATGAGGATAAGGAATACATTGAGTAACTTGTTGATGAGTCTATGACCTTATGATATTGACTTGATTATGTTTCATTCATCTATGATGAGGAAAAGAGCTGAAAGACACAAAGTAGTATTGTCAGTTGATGAAGCATTTCAGTATACACTGATGGAGTGTAGTGTATACCGAGCACAGTGTAAATTGAGCTTGTGTTTACTGATGCATTTCTTTGTTAACCGAGAAGAACAAAATGATTAGTTTAGCCGATAAGATTGATGAGCTGGAAAGTGTATGATTTTGAGGTAACATATAATGTTTGTTACACAGATCAACGTCTAACAAAATTTAGGAAAGATCTAAAGGATAAGATACAAACATGTTATTCACACAAGTGCTGAGGTATGTTTAAGAGGAAAAATCAATGAAGATGATTAAGCGGCAAAATCTGATGGAGCAGAAGAAAATGGTTTACATGTCTATATAAGAGACCAGAGATTTCATAATGAGTGTGATGCCGGAAGAAATGGAAACTGCATAATTATCACATGAACAATTTTTCATGCATTCTGATCATACTGGTTAAGGAGAACCCTACTACAGAGCATTATCGAGCGACAGAGAGTGATTACCGATGGACAGTAAGTTGATATATTGTTGAATAAAAAATGTTACATTGATCAGAAAGATTTGTATGAGCTAAACATTGATCTGTATATTTTCAATTGAAGTCATATTAAGAAAGATCACCTACTATTACATATTTAACCATTGTACATAGTCATATCTCTTAACCGAGTGGACTAAGAAAGTCTTATTATGTATCATTCATAGAATGAACATTGTTATCCTGTCAACCCCAGAGTGACTGCTAGTTGGACAATAATGGTTGGTCTTAAATCCTCTAACAAGGTCACACCTAATAGTGTGTTTTTAACCTTTAACAGGGTTGGGTCTTTACCGAACTCACTTCAGAAGAGTGAATATTTTTGGGTTGCCGGTCCTAGGTGGTTTTTCCCTTCACATGGTTTCCACGTTAAATCTCTTGCATTATGTGTTGAGTGTGATGTTTTTTTTAATGTCATATTTACATGTTGCATATTTGATTTGATCAGTAACAACTATATGTTTTAGACTGATAATTAGTAAAAGCACAGACAGTACAAGTATTTTAAGTTACCGAGTAGTAGAAATTGAAGTATTTGTTTTTTGGATTATACATTTTGTATTGGGAAAGTGATTAACTGATTCACCCCCCTCTTAGTTATTCTAACAATAACCCCAGGTGTCTGATGCAGGAGCATCTCGAGTCCTTGGCAATCCTGTGTCACCAAAAATATGTTTGTGTTTTCCTATGTTGCTCGGTTTCTTCTTTGACCGAGTTGGTCTAGTGTTGCTCGGTTTTCTTTGTTCACCGGTGTTGGTTGGTTATCTTTCTAGCACTCGATTATTTCCCTGGTGCTCGGTGATGCTTGTTTGGTGCTTAGTTATCCTTGCTTACCGAGTTGTTTATTTTGGATTTCTGTTGAGGTTGACTCTTGCCATTAATTATGGTCATAGATTTAATGTTGGTATCTATCATTGGGAAGCGTTTGGACCTAGATCTAGTCATTCCTTTCATTGATGGTGGATTTGAAGGCCGACTTGTTCGATAGCCTCTTGTATAAATATAGTTGTTTGGTTAGAGTTTAGGAGTCAGTGGAGTTAGGAGTTAGAAGATTAGAGATTATTTATAGATCCTCGCATGTTGGAGGACTTTTGTACTTGATTGTAATATCTAGCCTAAACTGGGAAGGCCTTACAACCCAACATGTATGAATCAAATTGACATGAGTATTATAAAATTATCTACATTCTCTCTCTCACTGTGTGTTTTTTTCTTCTGTGTGTGATCTCTGCAAGGTGGATCTGGTTAGGGTGTTCCTTTGGCCCCTCTCCCCATCCTCCCTTGCGTCACAATCCTATAAGGATAAAGATGTCTCATTCTCTTCAAACCAAGTTTCTTAACCATCTCCTCAGCTACAAAGTTATCAGTACTACCACTGTCCATGTAGGATTTGAGCAATACAAATCCACAAAACCTGAAGATCACCTGCATACAAAAACCTGTTACAAGGAAGTAGAGATAAGAAGAGTGCAAGGGTTTGACTCAAAAATATGAAGAACAAAATATCCTCAAACAATGAATGAATTAAATGTATAATGGATCATCCTTATAAATGAGATCAAAAGCCTTGAAAGGAAAACCCTAGTGCATGTAATAATTAGTTAAATTATTACAAGACTAATGCGTGCAAGTTTATATTTCAAACAACTAGTGCATGTGTGTTTAAATTTAAACAACTAAAAATAAAAGTGTTGACATCTTAAGAAGGGAGTAAAGTTAATTAATATAATTAATACTTTACTCTAACACCCCCCCTTAAGATGAGCAACAATGCAGCTACAAACAATGCAAGAAGAAAGAAAAGGAAACAACAGTGCTGAAAGCAGAAAATGGGTCCCGACAACATGGCCTGATGAGGTACCTGTGTACAAAAAAGAGTCTCTATAAAGCAAAGAAATAGAGAAAACCACATGGGAAAAACTCTACTCCAAAAAGAGACAAAGGCTAATCTGAAGGACTAAAGAAGCCTCCAAAACTAGGAATGTTCCAGAACAAGAATGAACATGTAGAACATCACCAAAGCAAAAGGATGCAAACTCTGTCAAAAAGTAACTGCTGATCTAAAGATCCTCCACAAAAATATGACCAAGTAGAGAAGACTGTAATATGCATGAGTGCCCTCAAATGATACTACTCGAATCAGGAGGCAAACAAAGGCAAACACCTGAACTCAAAGATATAAATGGCACAAACCCCAAAAGTCTGAAGCGCTGATCAATCAAAGATGGAAGAGTGCATCCAAAAAATAGGAAAGAAAAGAGTGTCCATATGGTAAATGATCCATCTCACTAGAATGCATAGGTACCCAGCCACTGCAACCACCTAGTACATAGAATCAAATAATGAATACATAGCTCACACTATCAAACCAAGGAAGTAGTAGAACCAACAGTAGAAACCCCCCCATACTACTAACAAGGGAGTAACAACAGATACACTGAAAAGAGTGCCAATAAGAACTGCATCGTGAAGAACCAAGAACATCGAAGGTGCATACAAACACAAATAAAGATACCCTAAGGCTAATGTCATGGAAGGAACACTCACTTGACAAAGGTAGATGGAAAACAAAGGCAAACATCAAACCCCCCCATGGCACTTTATAATGGAGTGCGAGTACAAAGAGCACGAACATGTGCAAGATCTCATACATGCAATAGAATGAAACTTTATCTCAGTGCATGTGCATAAAAAAATGGTACAAAGGTGAAGTATACACTACTCAAAGAAGAGAAAAGGCTACTGAAACAAAAGAACAACCTAAGAAGAGCCATCCCTTAAAGGGAAGAGATCCCAAGACCTGTAACATCCAAGATATCCACCAGAGTGCAGAAATGCAAAAAATTGAATAAAATATACCTGGAGCAGATTCTAAAAAAAAGACTCATAGAACTAGAAAGCTCTAAGAGCAAGCTTTCCAACAATATCTCACTTTCCCAGAATAGAGTCCGGATGCGCAATATAGAGCTTCCGGAGTGCAAAACTAAACATCTGGCTTTGACAGTAAAAAAACACCATCAAAAAAGAAAAATAAGAAATTCAAACCTCCAAATCTAGATAGAGCTCGGAACTAGCTTTTCGTTGATATCTCGTTTGCCCAATTTTGACATCGTATGCTCAAGTTATGAGCAAAATACCAACTACTGTGCTGGAGGGCCCAAATGGTGTCTAAATGTGCTGACATCAACACTTCACGGGCTTAAAATTGATGGCCAAATGGCCGTCATAGCATGCAAGCCCCTTGGGGCTAAAATTATGGGCTCCTGGTCACCCTATGACCAGGGGCAAAAAACTACATGCACTGGCTTAAATTTGACAACCAAATGGCCGTCGTTGCCCAAAATGGGAAAAAAAATAAATTTAAAATTAAAAATCGCATGTGTGCCTCAGGATCTGTGTCAGACATTTTCAGATTTTGCCTCGATTTACTTGCCAATTTGTTTGATCTTAATTTGTGTGTCGGGCAACAAATTTTTTGTCTTGATTTACATGCCAAATACGTAAAATTTTGCCTCGAGAAATGTGTCAATCTGTACAAATGTTGTCTCAAAAAGCGTGTCAAGCTATCTGGTACAAAAAAGCCCCAAAATTCAAAGTTGTCCAAATTGGATGTGTCTTATATCAAAATAAGGGTTTTTGGGCACTGCGAGCTCAACGGTGAGGTCTGTTTGAGCTCAAAGTGCACCAAAATTTAGGGACCCCCTAATTTCAATAAAAAAAATAACTGAAAAAGCCCTAATCTGAATCCTTCAAATGTGAACAAGTTGTAGCAAATTAGGCTGTGATACCATGTAGGATTTGAGCAATACAAATCTACAAAACCCAAAGATCACCTGTATACAAAAACCTGTTACAAGGAAGTAGAGACAAAAAGAGGGCAAGGGTTTGACTCAAAAATATGAAGAACAAAATATCCTCAATTAATGAATGAATTAAATGTACAATGGATCATTCTTATAAAGGAGATCAAAAGCCTTGAAAGGCAAACCCTAGTGCATGTAACAATTAGTTAAATTATTACAAGACTAATGCATGCAAGTTTATATTTAAAACAACTAGTGCATAAGTTTAAATCAACTAGTGCATGTGTGTTTAAATATAAACAACTAAAAATAAAAGTGTTGACATCTTAAGAAGGGAGTAAAGTTAATTAATATAATTAATACTTTACTCTAACAGTCCACAATCACATCATAAAGTTTACCTCCTAACTTGCACCGAGTTATGAACAAATTACTCCTCTGACAAGGTTCCACCTTTGCACCGACCAATGTTCTTCAAACCAACAAGTTCTCAGATTCAAGTTCATTCAAAATGTTCTCATTTACCACAACATTCCTTCGATCACCAAACTTCTTCTGTGTACACTCAAAAGACCGATGTCCTTCTTCACCACAATTATAAAAAGTGCCTTTAAAGATAACCCTACCTATCTTCTTTTTCGACTCCACGGGTTTTGGTTCATCTTCAATAGTTGGTTTATCTATCATCGAGTGATCAAGCTTCTCCTTCCCTCAGGAATTACCATGTTGTCTCCTCTTCAACTTATCTTATGCCTTCAAAGCATACTGATAAGCATCCTCAACTAAGTCAATCTTCAACATATCAAGCTCATCCTTAATATTGAATCTCAAACCATTCACATACCAAGCTACCTTTTCTTTACCAAGTTCTTTGTTTCTAGACCAAATAGTCAACTTATAGAACTCCTCGGTATAATCCTCCACAGTCAAATATTTTTTCTTCAGATTCTGCAACTTCTTAAACAAGTCAAACTCATAGTCGGTAGGTATGAACTTAGCTTTCAATTTAGTCACCATCAACCTCCATCGATTGATCTTCATTTCCCCTTCATCTTATCTATCTCTTTGTAATTATTTCCACCAAAGAGCAACATGTCCTTTCAACTTAGTTTGTGCCAATCTTACTCGAAGAGGATCTTCAATTTGTTCAAGCTCAAAGAAATATTCTAATTCACCAATCCAATCAATCAAATCCTCAAGTCTCAAAGTACCAGAGAAAGTAGAAACTTCCATTCAGTAACTAGTACTTAACTGAGCTCCAGATCTATGCAATAGACTAGTTCTTTCTTCACCAGATATGTCCCTTTGATCATCTCCACTAGATCCAGTAGCTTCAAAGTCTTCAGAAGCTTCTTCATAACCATCTTTAGTACCAAGATTCCTTGGCATACCAGCAATAGCTCTCATGACCTCAATGATCATGTCATTCTTCATCAATTCCATCTCAGATCTGAAATCTACTTTAACTTTCTCTATAATCTTCAATTCCATAGCATCACAGAGATCTACAATTTCCCTTGGGTCCAATCTTCTCAGAGGCATCCTTCAAGATCTTCGAAAACCCAAGGAAACAAATCACCAACCAAGGTCCTGGTGCAAACTACCTCAACTCGGAGATCGGTTTACACACTCAAGAACTTCAAGCTCTGATACCACCTGACATAGGGTAGGCAAAGAAGGATCCAAAAAATGGACAATTTAAGTCTACACCAGCAATAACAACAACAACAACCACAACAGAATACAATAATATAATGCTTCAAATAGAATTTCATTCAACATGCCCGACTGTAAGGCCTTTCAGGTTAGGACCAAAATATAATCACTTACAATAGTATTTCTGCAATCTCCTAGCTAGTCCAGCTCTGAGCACATCAACAACTGATGGAAACACTAGGGTAGATCTAAACTTGAGCTCACAAGCCTCCAAGAAATCTCCTTGTCTCCAAGCATGCAACCACTAGCAGTGCTATTACAACTTTCAGACAATCAATCTAATCTTCAAGATCTTGTAGGATCCAATTATTATCCTTCTCAGCTTATTACCACACTGACACTCTAAACATCTACCCAAACACTCCTTAAATATATTTTCTCAACCACAAGTCGGCTGGAAGAAATAATTAACTCTTAAGCCAAGTCAGCTTCTACTACAAACAAATATTAAATGCAACAACAGTTGGCTCTCAAATAGCCTTACAAATAATTAATTCTCTATGTCGGCCTCTAGATCTAGATAAGAGAATACAACACAAGCTACTAACATTAAATACACCAAGTCAGCCAACCAAAACTCCAAGAACTTCAGTTGGTAAACCAGAACAATAGAGCACCAGTAAAACAACCAAGCACGCTAGGCATTGTCGAGCAAGCACATCAACTGAGCATTACAGGCATCACCGAGTACAAGTTCCACCGAGTACCAGAGTTTTACTGAGTTTCTTCAACGACCGAGCTTCTTCAATAATTGAGATTTTCGATTAAAGTGTTGCCTGACTTTCAGTCACCCATCATTTTTTTGGTAATGTCAACTCAGATTTAGTCATGTCTGAGTCTAAGTCTAAGTTTCCTTTAGGATAGGTTGTCCTTGCCAAGTTTCCCTGCCATTGCCTTCTTCTTTTCAAGCCGGGTGGGTTATTTGGAAGTCCCTTTACCAATGGGTAGGTGATAGACCCCAACCTGGCAAGGATAACATGCTCACATTGAGGATCTTTTTCAGATGGAATGGTGATTAGAAGTAATCGAACACAGTGAATATGCAATGGTTTAAAGTTCCTTTTAAGATTCGGGTGTGTTCTTCATGTGCACAGAGCTGAACTTCATGAAACTAATGTGCATATAGATAATCGACATAATTGAATGAGATATGTTTTAAAAATATTGGAAGGTGCCATCTAAGCATTCAAAGGTGTAACAGAGTTGAGTTTGTGCTTATTCAATGCATTTTCCACAGTTAATTGAAATCTATGTTTAGCATGGTTTGGATACATATATTGATTCTCTGGTCTTTCACGATCCCAACGGTGAAAATAGTATTCAATTTGGAGTTGATGGGTTTGCAGTCGTCGTAAAATGTCAATTATATATCTACGGTTCCCGCTATCCCTCTATGGTGTCAAAGAGTCTTCACGGAAAAGCGGGATCCTTCCACGTGCACCAATGATAGAGCGGTCGCATGATCGCATGAATTAAAAAAATGCCATGCGATCATGCGACAACATAGGCAAGGCAGATTAGTGGGCCTTGTTTCTTAGTGGGACCTGAGTTATGACATCGCATCGACGGTTCAAAACAATCCAAGATTTCAATCCAACGATGGTTGGAATTGTGTAATAGAAAGATGCTCGAAAAATAGCAACAAGGTGCCACCTGTCTCAGCGGACCCATGACACCAATTATAGAGTGGTCGCATGATTGCATGAATTAAAATAATACCATGCGATCATGCGACAACATAAATTGGTGACGAGAATAAGAAAACGTGACAAAGGCAAACAAAAAGGGGTGGGTAAGTAGAGTGGTCGCATGATCGCATGACAAGGAAAGCTACCTTGCGATCATGCGACAAGGCTTTAAAGAGCAGCCAGAGGTAGGTGCGAGAAGTAAACATAAGCAGGGAAGATTAAAGACTTTGCCTTGCTGGCAACCACATGCGCTAACATTAGTGCGATCTCTGCCAAACGGCCATTTCATGCTTTGATTGCAGTAACAGTTAGACAAACAGTGCCGAACTCGATAGTTCTTGCTAACCAATATTGTGTATCATGATTTGTATGCCGCTGATTGAAATGGATTGATTCTTTGTAATGATAATCATAGCTTATGTATTCGGCTATGTTCTTCTGATTAAGAAATGAAGCTGAGTGATATGAAATTCAATTTGGCATGAAGAAACAGGTGCATGGAGACTTAGCATAAAGATTTATGTTATGAATGGAAATTGTATATCGATTTCTAAGCTAATGGTGGTTTTTTGTCAGCAAGACTATCACTGAGATTATGATTATTTCAGTTCTATACAGAGTGGAAACCGAGAGGGGATTGGACAGAGTAACGTGTTATGGAAAATATTTCAAGATAAATCACGGGCATGCTTTTATTTTTCAAGATTTATCAACACATGAATCAGTCAACAAGAGGTCGACAGTGACAAGGAAGTTCTTCTAGATGATGATGAGGAAGATGATAGTGGTTAAGAATAGAATGACAAAGAAAATCCCAGTGTTGTTGATATATATTTCTCAAGGCCATTGAGATAGCTGAAATATACAGAAAAGAACATTGGCACTGATGATTTTGTTATGAATATAAATCTGCAAGTGTTTATAATGCATCTTCGACTTGATGTCAAGTAGTTTAATAGTTATAAACTCAATTATATTAATTTGATGGAGGACCATTCAGTTTTGCTTCTCGAGCAAGGTCAGATGAAGAGGCACAGTCTTTTGGTTCCCCTTTAGTGTGTTTTCATAAGTCCTTGGCTTCAGATTTTTCAAATTCTAGAATTTGAAACATTTTGTTTTCCCATGAAGGGCGTATGCTTGTAAACTTTATATATACTTTTGAAAAAGTGAATGAAAGGGTCGGCAAATTTTTGGTGTAGAATACTTGATATTGCAGAGACAATTGAAAGTGTTTTATGTCAATGATTTCCTGTTCCAATTAGTTATTTAGATGGTTCTTTCTCTTTCATCTAAGTTGCAGTAGGAAGGAAAGGATGTTTCATTCCCTGTTTTTGAAGATGTTAATAAACTCAGTAGGATGTGCTGTAGGATATTCAGAGAAGAACTAGTTAGAGGTTTTTCATTTCTGTATGTGATGTTGTTTCATTGTGTTGAATTGATAATAGTGAGTGAATAGAGTTTTATTTCATTGTTTTCAGTTTAACCAATCAATAAAATAATTAGAGAGTTATAACTGGTTATGAGATTGCATCACCATACTTCATTTGCATTCCATAAACTGCATTTTCATTATGTTGTGTTGTGGGAGTCATAAGATTGTGAATATCATAAACATAACACCCTTGCATTTAGATGCCTGCTTGAGTTTCACTTGCCTGGGTGAAACTTGGTTTCCTCTTCTGCTCTCGGGTTAAGAGCATATCCCGTGTTAGTTTTAGGAGCAAAACATAATTCATTGAATATCATTCACATAGGGAGCTATACCTACCAATTCAGAGAAAAGCCAGTAATTATAGAGCGGCTTTTCAACTGTTGTATTCAGATATTGTTCATAGTTTGGGCATTAAGAGTTATTTTCATAAGAAGTAAAAAAGGACAAATCTGTTTACTAACATAAAGCTGCAATCGAGAAACACATAACCACTTCGACACACCACCATGCAGACTTGTTGAATACCCAAGAATGCCACTGCATCAGAATCCCACTATGAATGCAAGGTAAATTAAGACAAAGCTTGAACTACCCAAGGAGGAGCTATTGAAGCAACCCTCAAGTATTCAATGCAAGAAGCTCAAGGAGTTATGAAAGCAATCCTCAAGCTCAATGGCATGCAAGTAACAAATGCAGATGAATCTAAAGCATGGAGTAAACTAAGTTCTAAAAACTTAAGAGAAAATCTAGCAACTACCAAATTGTTATTGAAAAACTCTAAATTAAAGAAAATAAACTAACATAATAATTCTACATGCAAATGATGGATGATTTTCTTGAGGCAAGGGTCCTATTTATAGGATTTTGGAGGGCTGGGGTGAGGTGGCATCTATGTGGAATACACATAGGTGTCACCAAAGAGACACATAAGTGATGCAAAGTCCAAGACTTGCTCACACATGTGTGAGCAACTTGGCATGTGAGAGGTCAATATGTACTCCAAGTACATGTGTGAGTGTGTGTAAGAGATGTGTAAGAGAAAAAGTCCATTTTCACAATTTTGGAAGATGTAAGAAGTGTCATCAAAATTGTAAGAAGCCTTGCTTATGCAAATTTTGACAATTTTTGAAAAGACAAATTTTAAAAATTTGCTCACACATGTGAGCAAATAATTTGGACTAATGGATGTAGGAATCCAAAACTTCACCTAATTAACCTTAGTTAATTAGTGAGTAGGTTTATTAAATAGAAAATGATGTGTGTAGGATAACATCTAGGTTGGATTTAGGATTAAATAAAATAAAATTTAATTTAATCATGACTTAGTAGAAATAAAGAATGTGAGGGAATTAAATAAATTAAAAATTTATTTAAAAGGGGAATATGGAGGAATATGTATTAAATTAAATTTAATACATTATGAAATGTAGCATTTAAATTTAATTCAAATATTATAATCAATGAATTTATTTAATTAAATAAATAGATGAATTTAACAAATATAATTAATAAAAAAAATAACTATCATATTATTAGGGGTCATTAATTAAATTAAATTAAATTAATGTTAAAAGGATGAATTTAGGTGTCTACATTTTGCCTCTTTGATGCGGTGTCAAAAATGACATAGCGTCAAAGAAAAGAAAATATAGATGCCCAGAAGAAAGTCAATAGGAGAATGTGGACAATGTGCTCGCTTGAGAAAATAGGCCAAAAATAAAAAGTTTGGGTAATTTTCGCGAAAGGAGGGGAAAGACTTTGCATGACTTACTGGGCAAAAGAAAAAAGAGAAAGAGAAGAAAAAAGAAAAAGAAAAAAAAACTCCTCTTTTTTTTTATAAAAAAGGGCCCCTTATAAAAGGGCAAAAAGAAGGAAAAGGATTCATTTTTACCCCTAACGAAAAGAAAAAGAGGAGAGGAGAGGAGAGGAATGGAGAAGATGATAGGATGATGCAACAGGGTATAGCTGGGTGAGCGGGTGCGAGTCTATCGATGAGTGATAGACAGGGGGGAGACGGTAAGTGCACAAATCCTCTTTTGTAATTTCAGCATATAGATTTTTTTTGTTATTTTTTTGTTTAGGTTTGGAAAGGTAGATTAGACACGGACAAGAAGAGGTGGAGCCATTGTTAGACGACCCCATCAGGGGACATACGACATAGAGTCACGCATCAGGAGGTGACGTCGAGCCGACCATCATTTAGACAGGTGACTTGGCCCGCTATTGGGCGGAGCACAACCGCCCATTGATGGATGAGCAGTTGCACCCGCCTACGGGCGGACCTGCAGGCTGCCACCACTCGTCCAGTGATGGGCGGCTTTGCTTCTCCCATTGGTGGGGGGCTGACCACCACTGGCCACCAAAAGGGTGGCTACGCACCACCTCTGGGTAGGTGCAGCCGCCCATCTATTGACGGGCGACTGTGCACCACCCATGGGCAGGCAAAGCCACCCGTCAGCAAATGGGCAGCTAGAGGCTATTTGTGTACAAGATAGAGGAAGAAGGTATGGTAGTGATCACGCTGAAAAGATTGCCTCAATCCGATGAGCACTTTATAAAGACGCTTAATATTACTTCTAATTATGTTTCTCTGGCGTTCTTGAATCTCTGCACCAAGCTTTTGCATCAAGATAGATGAAAGTAATAGTTTGGAGGTCATGCAAGTTCCTCCTCTTTTAAACAGGTGACCTTCCTAGTGCAAGCCTCAAACAACAACACAAGTACATCTCAGTTCTCCCAACATGGATCAAGTGAACCTTTGACATCTTCAAAGAAGAAGAGTGTTCAAGGCAAGTATTGTCACAAGTATGGTCACATGAAGAAAGTTTGCAAAAAATGATTGGTAGCCATGAGATCCTCACAAGAAGGGTCTCAACAAAAGGCCCCAATTGATCTACATTCATATGAGAAGTATTTTTCCTCCTATGCATTCTAATCATGTCATCTTATGGGAGGGTTTTAGCAATTTCTTCCTCAAAAATCATATGTTGGGTTTTAATAATTTTTTCCTCAAAAATTATTTGTTTCATATTCTCTTATCCGTGTCTTGGATTCTATGTTTGGTTTTAATCAATTTTTCCCCTAAAAATTTGTGTTCAATTTTGGTCTATTTTTTCCTCAAAAATCATTTCTGGTTTCTGTCATTTACGAAGTTCGCATGGGATGTTATGTCGGGTATCTATGATCCATGGTTTTTCTCATTTTTATAAAAAAAATGATTCTTTGGAGACTTCAAATCATGGTATTTTGTAGTCATTTTGGAGCATTCTACTCTTCTTTTATATTTTGGAGGGTTTGTCAAATTTTCCTCAAAATCGTGACAATTGTTCTTAGTGTGTATCTATGTCTCCAGGAAAGGACATTTTTTTTATCCAACATCAGGTTGGACATTTTTTGATGATTTCTGGTAAGAGGTTTTATAGATTTCGGGAGGGTTAGTGGCAAAATCATCTCAATGAAAGAGTCAGTGGCAGGCTCTTGTCTCTTGTTGAAAAACATTTTGAAGAAGGGGAGAACCTTCTCTGGTTTTTTTGGCTACTCTTGGTCATTGACATTATGTAGATCTAGGGAGGGTCTTAGTAGCAGCAAAATGTTCTGAAGGGTTTTTTACCACAAGGCATGTACAATCTTCTACAAGGTAGTTGCTAGAAATTAGAATGACCATCAATGAAGGGTATTACATTCTTTTTTGTATCCTAGATTCTTTCTAAATTTAGTTCATTCTTCTAGAACCTTAGTTAATTGTCATTTACGCTAATTTTTAGTTTTCTTAGTTTGGTCTATTTTTAGACATTGTCTTTATTTATGCAACTTTCTTTTCAGTTAACATTATTTTTACCATTTTTAAAACTCTATTTATTTGTGTATTATTAATAAAATTTAATTTTGTTTGTTAAAGTTTCAAGATTGGAGAGACGAACCCACACAAAGCACACATTGAGAGATTCATTAAGGGGTTTAAAGGAGATTGTCTAGGGTTTGGAGAAAAAGTTTAATGTAGCAATAAAAACCTCCTTTGCACAAGGGAAAAGTATGACATGCTTGTTGTCAGATCTAATATGAAGCATATAAATGACCTTAAACAAAAATTAGCATAGTCATTTACTATGAAAGGTTTGGTTGCAATAAAAGAAATCCTTGGAATGAGGATTACTAGAGACAAGGAAAAAACACATTAACATTGTCTCAAAGTGATTACATAGAGAAGATGTTAAAAATATTTTTGATGCAAGATGCAAAACAAATTAGTACACATGTGCCTAGTCATTTTAAATTTTTCAAGGAGAAGATCCCCAAGAAACAAGACGAAATGGAGTATGTGTCTAAGGTTCCATACTCTTGAACAGTTGGTAGCTTGATGCATGTCATAGTGTGTACAAGACCATTTATTACACATGCAGTGGGAGTTGTAAGTAGGTATATGAATAATCCTTGAAAAGAGCATTGGAATGTAGTAAAGTGGATTCTCAGGTATTTGAGAGGTACAAAAACTCATTCCTTTTGTTTTGGATGCTCACATTCTACTTTACAAGGCTATGTTGATTCAAATTTAGCAAGTGATGTTGATGGAAGGAGCACTATAGGGTATGTTAGGTGGCACAATGGTCAACTAGATTTCAAGATTATAAAATTTTGTAGCGCTTTCAACAATAGATGCATAATATGTTTTTGCTATAGAGGCTAGTAAGGAGATGATTTGATTAAAAAGGTTTATGGAGAAATTGAGCCAGACATATGAAAATAGAAGGTTGTACATGTTAGATAACTGAGCCGGGGGGGGGGGGGGGTGAATTAGTTAAGTCCAGTTATCCTATAGTTCCAAATACTCCCTAATGTATAAAACAAATCTTTCAATTAATCTAAACAACTCGGTAAAACTTTGTGTGTGCCTTTTTGTTCATTAACCGAATACTAGTAAATTAACTAGTGTATATACTGATCAAACCAGTAATTGTAATGTGTAAAGTAAAATAAAAAATCATCACATCCATACACATATAACACTTGATTTTTAACTTAGAAACCTTGTTAGGGGGAAAACCACTGGGACCAGTACCCAAAATAATCTCACTCTTCTGAAGTGAGCTCGGTTAAGAGGCAACCCTGTTAAAGGTTACAAAACATACTGTAAGGCGTGATCTTGTTAGAGGATTTATCACTAACAGTTCTCCGTGACCAAACATTCACTATGGGTTCAACATGAAAATAATTAACATTCATTGAATGTCATAATAATAAATAAAGTCTATTAAGTCTCACTTGGTTAAGAGATTTATCTGTAGAAATGGTTATAATGCAACAATAAATGATCTTATTCAAATACAAATTCCTTTGCATATTTTCAGATCTATGCTAAGCTCAAAATACCTCTAGCCATCATAATCTCTTCAATTTCTTCTTATCCTCCAACTCTGTTCTGCTCAGTTAATTCCTTTCTCTAACACTCAATGTTGTCTGTAGAATTACTCAGTTACATATTTAACATGTCTGACCAGCTTCGCATGAATGCAATCTTCTCATGCACATTCCAATCATTATGAATCTCTTGTCTCCTTAAATAGACATGATAAAACATTTTCTTCTCAACCATAGATTTTGCCTCTTAATCTTCATCATTGATTTTGCCGCTTCAACTTTCCTCAGAACTTGTGTCTCAAACACATTTCATTCTTCATCATCTGATCATCCTTGAATTTTTTCATCTATTTTATCTTCATAAAATTTTTTATCTTTAACCTCAGAATCATTCATTGTTTGTCCAACTCATCATCTTTAGTCGACAGTCATATGTTCCATATTATCTCTTTCACTCTGTCAATACCGTGATGTGTAAGTGACTTATAAATCGGTTAACATTGTACTCGGTATACACTACATTTTCTCAGTGTACACTATTTTCAACTCGGTGTATACTAAGCTCTTCATTTATCAACCACATAAACTTGTATATTCTTGATCTTCAATTCATAATAAAATTATGTAATACGATCAAAACACTAATATATTATCGTAGACTCACCAATAAGTTACCCAATGAATACCATATCCATATCTTGCTCATACATCTCATCTTCATGTTAATATCTCATTCTTTCACCATTATTTCCTTCTTTAGATGTTTGTAACTATCATGATAAGTACAATAAAAAATAGTTGACATCAATGACAATATAATAATTGATTTAATGTGCCACATATACCTTTGTAGCTCGGTGATCATCTTCACATTCTTTTCTCTAAGTAATCAATCATTTGTAGTATAACAATCACTCCCTTTCAAGTATTCAATCAGTTGTAGTATAACAATCTCTCCCTTTGGCATTGATGGCAACACAATATGAATATGCTATAAAATACCAAACATCTCTCTACAACTATGTATATATGTTGTGACTCGGTAAGCTCTCCCTAGCTTATGCATTTAATATGTTTAATCACTACACAACATCATTGTCTCTCCCTGCATGTAATCTCTCTCCCTGTAGATCTTTCATGAATATTTCATGCAATCTCTCTCCATTATTTGAATATTTCATGTAATCTCTCTCCCTTTGACAATAATGCCAAAAATAATCATCTCTGTAGTAGCCAAATCAGTATCTTTTTTGTTCAGTTCATATTCTAGCACCTTGCATGTATAGATATTCAGTTTCAACTTGACTTCCATCTTTCACAACCTTAGGAATCCCAAAGTGTGAACATCATGCATCAACAACATTAGATCTTTTGATAAATTATAGGTTGATACAACCTCATATTACCTTAGTGACTATTAGACAGGGGAAGGACCCCTAGTCTACTCCTCAAGTATTCAAATGTGTCCTTTGGTAAGGGTTTAGTGAATATATCAGCAAGTTGCTCTTGTGATTTCACATATTCCAATCTGAATTTTTTTTCTTTAACTTGCTCCCTCAAATAGTGATACTTAATAGATATGTTATTTGTCTTTACATGCATCACTGGATTCTTTGAAATATTAATAGCACTTGTGTTATCACAATAGATTATCACTGGATTGGTGATCTCCTCATTCATACCTTCCAATAGTTGCTTTATCCTTGTAATATTTGAACAATTTGCAACAACAACAACATATTCTCCTTCAACTGTGGACTAAAAAATGAATCCTTGTTTCTTACTTATCCAAGTTACCAATTTTTCTCCTAAAAAGAATGTTCCAACCCAATCAACATCAGTGTAAACTTTCATTTCAAAATTCTCTTATTTCTTATACCATAACCTATAATTTTTAGTATTGTTCAAGTATCTCTAAATTATTTTCACGGCAGTCATGTGTGATTCTTTAGGATTAGCAAAACATCTAGCCATAATTTCAACTGCATGTGCAATATCTGGTCTACTATGCACAACATACATCAATTTTCCAATCATAGATCTATACAAAGTTTGATTTACCTTGGTTGACTTGTCATCCTTTGTGAGCTTGCATCCGGTTACCATAGGTGTACTGACTGGTTTTGAATCTTCCATACCGAATGTCTTCAACACTTCTTTGATGTATTTAGATTGTGCACAATGTATATGCCTTCCTTCTATTGTAGTATTTGCAATCCAAGAAAGAATTTGATCTCACCAAATATCAACATTTCAAACTCTTTCCTCATTTCATCAGCAAAAGGCTTGCATAGGTTATCATGTCCTTCAAATATTATATCATTAAAAAATATTTCAGCAATAAGAATCTTATCATCAATTTCACATTTCAAATACAAATTAATGTTGTCACTTGTTCTAACAAATCTAATTCTTATGAGATAAGAACGTACTCTTTCATACCATGCTTTTGGTGCTTGTTTCAATTCATATAATGCCTTGTGTAGCTTACATATCATGTTCCTTTGATTAGGATCAACAAAAAATTTAAGTTGTTCAATGTATACCCCTTCCTCAAATATCCCATTCAAAAATGCAGATTTCACATCCATCTGATATACCTTAAATCCTTTGTAAGTAGCATATGCAAGCAATATTCTTACTCCTTCAAATCTAGCAATGGGTGCAAAAGTTTCTCCATTTTCAATTCCTTCTTCTTTTGCATAACCTTTGTAAACTAGTCTTGCTTTGTTCCTTGTTACATCTTCATTCTCATTCAATATGTTTTTGAATATCCATTTGGTTCCAATCACATTTTTGTCTTTAGGTCTCAGTACCAATGTCCATGTTTTTTTTTTCTATATTTTCTCAATTTATTCATTCATTACCTTAATTCATTCATTATTTTCTAATGCATCTCTAAAAATTTTATGCTTAAATTCACAAACTAAACATGTGTTCTTCCTTAACTCACTTCTAGTCATCATTCTTGCTCTTTTATCTCCAATTATCTGATCTTGTGGATGATGTCTTCTCACATACTTTGCAAGCACATGTTCATATCTATGTTCTTCAATGTGTTCTCCACTCGGTGCATGTTCATCATTCTCATCAGTAAGTATTTTTTGATGCTTGGTCTGTAAAGATTGTTGCTTGGTAGAATTGTTTTGTTGCTCAGGTAGAGTTTCAGGTTCTTCAATATAAACAAATCTATCATAGTCTTTTCATTCTTTTTTGAAAACTTGTCAACTCTCACATTTTCACTTTCAATCATTTTGTAAGTAGCCTTGTTCAAACATGTGTAAGCCTTTCTTTTAGTAGAATATCCTAGAAATGTCCCTTCATCACTTTTTGAATCAAATTTTCTATTTTTATCATCTTTCAGAATGTAACATCTACTTCCAATTATTCTGAAATAACACACATTGGGTGTGTAGCCATACCATAGCTCATAAGGTGTCTTTTTTTATTTTTTCTTTAGTTGAACTCGGTTCAGTGTGTAAACAATAGTACTAAAAACTTCTCTCCAATATATTTGTGCAACATCTTTTTCAATCATCAGTGTTCTAGCACAATCGACAATTGATCTATCCCTCCTTTCAGCAATCCCATTATGTTGGGATGTCCTTGGTGCAAATACCTATTTCTTAATTCCATGTTCATTACAAAAATTAGTGAATTCATAAAAAAATGAATTCACCACCTCTATCTGATCTCAAGTATTTCAGTTTCTTACCACATTCTCTTTCCACTTTTGCTTTGTACCATCTAAACATTTTTAAGGCTTCTAATTTTTCTTGTAAGAACATGGTAGTCATCATCCTAGAGAAATCATCAACAATTTAGATAAAATATTTGTCTCCATAATAACTCTGAGTTCTCATTAGGCCACACAAGTCAGTATGAACTAACTCCAAAATAGCATTAGATGAGTAATGTTTTCTCTTGAAAGTAGACTTTGACATCTTACCCATTTGACATTGTTTACACATTACATCGTCAAGTTTAGATATGCTCGGTAAACCTCCAACTTTCCTTTTCTTACTAATCTTAACCATGTTGTCAAAGTTCACGACATAACCTCTTGTGCCATAACCATACATATTCATTTTTAGCCAATAAACATGAAGTTTCAGCATTGTCTAGATAGAATAAGTTATCTTTTGATTGTTCACCAGTACCAATCGATTTTCCAGCCTCATCATAGATTTTCACCTTTCTATTCTCAAATGAAACTCGATGACCAATGTTATTCAATTGTGCTACACTCGACAAATTATAGTTAAGTCCTTTCACCCAATATGCATTTTCACATATGATCTTATTATTCAACAATATAGATCATTTTCCTTTCACTGGATAAGGTGTATCATTTCCCATTTTCACAGATCCACCATTATAATGTTTAAGATATTCAAATTTTTCTTCATCACCAGTCATATGATGTGTGCAACCACTATCAATAATCAAAGAATCATTCTTGCTAACCTTAGAAATAAGTGTCGTTTAACCATACCTTTCCTCTTTTTCAGAATCTTCTTTCAATGCAACAAATACCGCTTCTATGTCTTCATCAGTTTCGGTCTCAGTGTCATCATCCTCATCTTCAAATAGGTAGCATTCCTTCTTGCCTTTATCTATGTAGTCTCGGTTGTCTCTATTGCCATACTATCGGTTACCTATGTGATCTCAATAATTTCTTCTATCATTCTTCCTTTCATTAGATCTTTCACTTGCTTTCTTATCATCTTTCATGTCATGACATCTTGCAGCAATATGACCAATCGCTTTTCTTTTAAAACATACCAAGGGTAGTTTATCTCTATATATTCCTTTTCCTTTTTGTAGTCTTCTAGCCATTAATGCTTCAACTTCATCAAGTTCATCTTCTTCAGCTTCACTCTCACTTTCATTTCTAACTTATGTATACTGCTTGATTTTTCAGAGATTCACAACTTCCTTGATTTGGTTGTTGTATTGAGTGATGTTCTCACCTTCTTTCATCTTCATGTCATCAAACTTTCCTCTTCTACACTCTCATCTTTTTCTCTGAGCACATTCACATCTCCTCCATGAACTAATATAAGCTTGTCATGCATCTGCTTTGTAATTGTACATGTCTTAATGTCTTCAAATTCAACATTTGATAGAGAAGAAGAAATCTCAATCATCATAGCATTGTGTTCTTGTCTTTCTTTCATCTATGTGATAGTCAGAGGACCAATGGAAGTTATAAACTCATTTTCCAAGTAGTAAAGTGTAGAATCTCCAATCCCTGATAGATATAACTTCATCCTGCTTTGTCATATTTGAGAAGTTGTCTTTGTTCAGCTTTGGCACCTCTCTCTTATACATCTTCTGATCTTTTACTTAAGTGATTCAACTTCTTCCTTCAAGTACTCTTACTCTAATACCAATTGTTAGATAATTGAGAGGGGGGTGAATCAATTAAGTCCAGTTATCTTACAGTCCCAAATATTCCTTGATGTATAAAACAAATCTTCAATTAATCTAAACAACTTGGTAAAACTTTGTTTGTGCCTTTCTGTTCATTAATTAAATACTAGTAAATTAGCTAGTGTACATATTGATCAAACTAGTAATTGTAATGTGTAAAGTAAAATAACAAATTGTCACATCCATACACATATAACACTTGATTTTTAACTTGGAAACCCTGTTAAAGGAAAAACCACTGGGACCGGTACCTGAAATAATTTTACTCTTATGAAGTGAGCTCAATTAAGAGCCAACCCTGTTAAAGGTTACAAAACACACTGTAATGTGTGACCTTGTTAGAGGATTAGTCACTAGCAGTTCTCCGTGACCAAATATTCACTATGGGGTCAACATGAAAACAATTAACATTCATTGAATGTCATAATAATAACTAAAGACTGTTAATTCCCACTCAGTTAAGAGATTTATCTATAGAAATGGTTACAATGCAATAGTAAATGATCTTATTCAAATACAACTTCCTTTGCAGATTTTTAGATCTATGCTAAGCTCAAAATACCTCTGGCCATCATAATCTCTTCAATTTCTTCTTATCCTCCAACTTTTTTTTGCTCGGTTAATTCCTTTCTTTGATGCTCAGTGTTGTCTGCAGAATTACTCAGTTTTGTGTCTAACCTATCTGACCAACTTCACATGAATGCAATCTTCTCATGTGCATTCCATTCATTATGAATCTCTTATCTCCTTAAATAGACATGATAAACTATTTTCTTCTTAGCCATGGATTTTTTCTGTTAATCTTCACCGCTGATTTTGCCGCTTCAACCTTCCTCGAAACTTGTGTCTCAAACACGTTTCATTCTTCATCATCTAATCATCCTTGAATTTTTTCATATGTTTGATCTTCATAAAAAACTTTATCTTTAACCTCATAATCATCCATTGTTTGTCCATCTCATCATCTTTAGTCGGTAGTCATATGTTTCATATTATTTCTTTCACTCGGTCAATACCATGATGTGTCGGTGACTTCTAACTCAATTAACATGGTGCTCGGTATACATTAAACTTGCTCAGTGTACACTATTTTCAACTCAGTGTATATTAAGTTCTTCATTTACTGACCACATAAACTTGTACATTCTTATGTTAGGAATGGGAACACTGAGAGGGGGGGGGGGGGTAAATCAGTGCTCGTTGTATTTTATGTTTTCACTTAATATTTAAACTGAACTTAAATGCTTAAGTACTGAAATGAACATCCACATAAACATGAAACATGAAATCAACACATAACACCAATATGGTTATGGGGAAACCCAAATAGGTAAAAACCCCGGTGGGAATTGACACCCACTAATATTTTGTACTAGTATTTTATGATCCTTGTTAGAAGATCCTTAATCATGTTAGGAGTTACTTTATAGTGTATTAAGTACAGTAGACCTTGTCAAGGGTCAGACCTTGTTAGCAATAGTCCCTGTTAGGGGAGTGGACGCACTGTCCTAGAGCTCACTGCTCAAGTGGTGAAGGCTACAACCTTCTGATCTCAGATACACACTATATCTACTGGATGAACTATTACTGTGACACTGCTTGTTTGATCAGTTTCTTTGATGCTCTAATTCTTTGACCTCTTGCAAAGCTCTAATACATCTTATAGACTCTTCACATACTTCTTCTCTACTTATCACAACTCTATTTCAACTTCCATACTAATTACAATGGGCACATCTCATATTTATATGCACATACAAAACAAATAACTAGGTCGGCCCTTTAATTGATTACATTCAACACTTCCAATTGAATTGGCTTAAGAGTGTTTACAAAAAAACATATTTACATGTCGGAAACCTAATTAAAATAGGTGCATTGCCTTTACAACATTAGAATATAACTGCAAATCAAAATACTAACAGTCGGTTGCTTACTCTGTTCTTCTCTAGCACACAATGGCTGTGTAACTTCAACTGTCTATAACTTTGGCATACTTGCATATCTGATCATGCGCTCATAGACTAAGCATGAATATAGTCTAACCAACTTATCATTTATGGCACACACCATAACGTGGTCGTACACATGTGCGCTGATGCTCTGAGCTTCAGGTACTTTGTACAATGTTCAGTCTTCAACACTTAACCAATTTTTGATCTTCTCATCAAGTGCGCTGACTCCAAACTACTATATGACTTTGTTTCCATAATGAAAACACTATAACAAGTCATATACACTAGTATAGCCAACTTTCCAACAATCTCTCCCTTTGTCATTGATGGCAACAAAGGAATATGGCCAAGTTGGTAATTGTTCCTTAATACAAAAAACTTTTGTCTTATATCTCCCTTATACATAACTTTCTATCTTATATCTCCTTATACATATCTATACCATATTCTATGCATACTCCCCCTTTGACATAAATGAAAAAGGTGCTTCAAAACTATATATATAAAAATCCAGATATGCTATCTGTAGGTTTTGGATCTCCTTCTTCCAAAATGTGATCAGTGAATTCACAATCCAGAGATGGCCGCATAACTCATACTGTATCTTCTCCAAATCTATGCTAGGACCTTGATCATATGTCACCATGGTGGCATCGATCTCCTTCATATTTTGATTGAGTATGTCTAATGAGGGCGCAAGAACATTCCTTAGTTGAGTCTTCCTAGCCCTTATCTTGGTCATCTCTTTTTCTGACTTCTCAATCTTATCTATATGTCCTTGGTAGACATTATTACACATGTTCACATCAACAAATGGATCTTCCACTGATTTCCTTATGCTTTCTATCATGGCTTCTGCCTCTTGAATCTTCTTGTAGAGATCACCAGTCAACTTGTCCTGGTTCATACAGTCAGTAATGATCTTTCTGCCCTTTGTTGCAAACTCCTTCAAGGATGCTTGACTAGTCTTTAGTGATCTTAGGTCAAGTGCAAAATTGCTAACTAATTCACTGAGCCTTTTCTTCAAATACTTCTCTTCTGCAACTAGGGATGCAAATTCTTCTAGGCTATAGAAATTACTCTTGAACTGAGAAATGACTACACTCACATCATCAACAGAGTGTACCTTGGACACTTTCTTGTCTACTGGTAACAAGTTGTTCAGGATGTTCACTGACTCTACAAGGAGGGGATTCCTCATCACTTTTTTCTCCTTGGCCTTCTCCAGAGCTAAGATGTTGAACTTAATCATGTCTTCTTCTCCCCATGAATCCAAACTGGTTGTGTCAGATGTCAAACTTGACAACAATGTTGCTGAGGGAAGTGGAGTGACATGAGTACTATTCATAACTTCCTCTTTTACCTTGATCACTTTAGATGATGGTTCATTTCTCTCTACTTATTTTTCTATTTCTTTTTGTTTCCTTCTTCTTTCTTTTCTTCCATCTTTTCTTCTTCTTTCTTTTCATCTGATATATCCTCAATCAATATTTTCTTCTTGATTGGGAGTGGAGTTACCACATAGAGTCTCAACCTCTTGAGTACTCACAAATGCCTCTTCAAACTTGTCCAACTCATTATCAGTGGCTTCCATGGCTATCTCTACATTATCAATGATAATGGTGCTATCCTTTAGTGACTTTGTCATGGGCGCAGATTTATCTGTCTCTATTTGTGTTTTAATTGTAGGCGCTGAGTCTTGAGGACCTGTTACTAATGCATTAGTGGGCTCTGCCACCTTGACTTCTTTTGAGGGTACATGAGCTGTGGGTGCAGTAGGTGGATACATGTGCCTATTCAAAAAGACCTTCTCAAAGGCTTTCTTTGTTTCCTTGGCAACTAACTCAAAGTTTTTATCCATTATATTCAATGTTCTTGTCTTGGTCCTGAGGTGAGGCTTCACCAGATCTAACAATAACTTTTTCTCTTCTAGCTTGCATACAAGGAGGGTTTCATCTAAAATCTTCTCTCTTATCCTTAGATCCTCTTCAATAGCCTGTCTCTTTTGGAACTCTAAGATATTCCATACATTATCAAGGATCATAGTCTTTAGTTCTAAGACTATCTTCTTAAACTTCAACATGTGTTTGACTATCATTCCATGTATCTCTGATTTGTCTATCTCACTGTATTTCTCATAAATCTTTCCTACTTGATCAATTTTTCCTTCATCAATTATTCTTGTGCTTAACACACTTAGACTAGGTTTGAAACTTACTTCAAGAGGTGCTTGAGTGTTCCTTTTGTTCCTTGTTACTCTCGAGGATGGATGACCAATGCTAATTTCTTTCTTCCTCTTAGACATTGCCTTATACTCATGAGGAGCAGTAAGGTCAATGGTTTCTTTGGGTGCAGAAGGAGTAACATCAGTTTTACCCTTCTTATCATTAGATTTTTCTATCTTCACCTTCTTCAACCTAGGATCATCTGATTCTGCCTTTGCTACATCTATGCTTTCTAATTCCAAAGCAATCTTTTGTTCCCTTGCTTTGTCTAGGTCTGCTTGAGACACTCCATGAATTCTCAAGATCTCTAAGGTAACTTTAGCAACCTTCCTTTTTGTTGCTGCGATGTTTAACACTGCATCAACTTCTCTTTTTTTCTCTACATAAGTTCCCCATCTTGGCTCATTAGGGTCTTTAGGGGCTGAAAGAAATACTTGTGCATATGCTTCTAGAATAGGCTCTTCTACTTCATATCCTAGTGGATGAATCCACTTTGTTCTTGGTTCAACTGCCTCCATGCATGTTGTTTCAATCCCAACCATGAAGCAAATAATATCCATGTATTTCTCAATAATGTTCTCTGGTATCCTGTACCTCATCTGCATTTTAATCCTAAATGTCTTCAACTCTAGTGTCATGTAGTCCTTCAAAGTTCTCTCAGTACATCGCTTGAGAGATATCTATGGCATTGTGGGAATGGATTTGTTTAGATACAAATCAGACACCTTTCCAAAAATATGGAAGTACATGTATATGATCAAAGACCCAAATCTAAATATCTTGGTCTTATCATGCTTGATTGCCTTGATGTTGTCAATTAGTTGTGCACGCAAGATCTCACACAAATTGAACTCTCCATTTTCCTTCACTATTCTTATGGTTGCAAGAATTGTGGCCACAGACACACTATTTACCCTACTGGTGTGTTGGAACCTATATCCTAGTATCATGGACATCAATTTGATGCCATCTTGCTCAATAGGCTTGATCATCATACCGCGCCTATCACTTATTGATTTACAAGTCTGTTCAACAATATTCCTCACATCTTTTCCCACTAGAAGGATGGTGCCTATCCTTGAGAGGCCTGTCATCTCATGAATTAGGTCACCGGTAATTCTGACCAGAACTTCACCTATCCAAAATAGGTCATCATGAATCCTTCTTAGTAGAATCTTGATCCATTCTGATTCATAGAACTCATATGCCGTAGCATACTCCACTATAGGGTGATTATTCCACCGTGCATACTCATCCATGAAGGTTTTGTCTGGTTTCATCATTGTTTCCATGTGCGCTCTCAATCTATCCAATCCTAGTGGTTCTTTCTTAAAGTGAATATATGCCCTAATGTCCTCGACATGCATAATGCCCATATGTGTGCGAGAGAATGCCCCTTCTAGGTCATCAAGTGTTGATTTAAATGGATGCCTCTTAAACACATATCTTTTCTTCTCCGCAAAATCAAATACTATAGGAGTAGCCATCACTTACTTGGATATCACTTTTTGAATGATCTTGAAGACTTCTTGAATTGGCACGATGAACTAGGGATCCCGCAACCGATCAAATGCAGAACAAATCACTTGATGAATCAAACTGCAATCCTTCTCAATCAAATGCTAGGGCTCTTTTTCTCTCCAATCACTCTCAATTTGAATGCAATGAGAGATCTTCAAACTTATGTGTACTTTAAACTGGAAAATCTACCATTAATGCTTGCCGCGTAATCCAAGCTATCACTTGAAATTTTCTATCTTTCATTTTTTCTCGTATGTTGTCAATCTGATTTTGTGCTTCATTGTATCCAATGCAACTAGTATCTCCTTTAGCTCTTCTTGCATACAACTGAGATTCTATCAAATCAGAACTGGTGTGTAATTTATCAATGCAATTCTTTGCTTCTTTCAATTCAGATTCCAAGCTCTTTGTTGTTCCTTAGCTCCAAGATTTCCATGTTTGCTTGCCTCAATTCTTCATCCAATTGAAGGTTCTCTTTGATCTGTTCATCATAGACTTCTTGATTGTTAGTCATGTTATCATCAAATTCTTCAAGTTTTTCTTTCAACAATGCATTTTCTTCATTCAACTTTTTGACCATTATCCCTAGATCACTAGTAGAGAATTCTTTCAAATCCTTCCTTAGCCTTTTGATGACTAATTGAGCATCACCAAGTTTTTCTTTTAGTTCTTCAATTTCTCTTTTAGATTTGTCTAGGTCTTCAAGAGAAGCCTCAAATTTCTTTTCAAATGTTTCATTTCTACTTTTTCCATGATCTCCTCAAGTGGTTAAACTTCTTTTCTGAGGACTAGAGCTCTGATACCAATTGTTAGGAATGGGAACACTGAGAGGGGGGGGGGGGTGAATCAATGTTCAATGTATTTTATCTTTTCACTTAATCTTTAAACTGAACTTAAATGCTTAAGTACTGAAATGAACATCCACATAAATATGAAACATGAAATCAACACATAACACCAATATGGTTACGGGGAAACCCAAATAGATAAAAAATCCAGTGGGAATTGACACTCGCTAATATTTTGTACTAGTGTTTTATGATCCTTGTTAGAAGATCTGTAACCCTTTTAGGAGTTTCTTTACAATGTATTAAGTACAATAGACCTTGTCAAGGGTCAGACCCTATTAGGAGTCTTTTAAAATAGTCCCTGTTAGGGGAGTGGATGCACTGTCCTAGAGCTCACTGCTCAAATGATGAAGGCTACAACCTTCTGATCTCAGATACACACTATATATGTTGGATGAACTGTTACTATGACACTGCTTGTCTAATCAGTTCCTTTTATGTGTTGATGCTTTGACCTATTGCAAAGCTCTAATACATCATATAGACTCTTCACATACTTTTGCTCTACTTATCACAACTCTATTTCAACTTCCATACTAATTACAATGGGCGCATCTCATATTTATATGCGCATACAAAAAAAATAACTAGGTCGGCCCTTTAACTAATTACATACAACACTTCCAATTGAATTTGCTTAAGCGTGTTTACAAACAAACATATTTACATGTCAACAACCTAATTACAATAGGTGCATTTCCTTTACAACATTAGAATATATAACTGTAAATCAAAATGCTAACAGTCAGCTACTTACTCTGTTCTTCTTTGGCACACACTGGCTGTGTAACTTCAATTGTTTGTAACTTTGGCATACTTGCATATTTGATCATGAGCTCATAGACTAAGCATGAATATAGTCTAACCAACTTATCTTTTAGGGTACACACCATAACTCAGTCATACACACATGCGTTGATGCTCTGAGCTTCAGGTAATATGTACATTGTTCAGTCTTCAACACTTAACTGCTTTCTAATCTTCTCATCAAGTGCGCTGACTCCAAACTACTATATGATTTTGTTTCCATAATGACAACACTATAACAAGTCATATACACCAGTATAGCCAACTTGACAATGTCTTGATCTTCAATTCATAACATAATTATGTAATACAATCAAATCACTAACATACTATCATAGACTCACCAATAAGTTACCCAATAAATACCATATCCATATCTTGCTCATACATCTCATCTTCATGTTAATATCTCATTCCTTCACCATTATTTTCTTCTTCAAATATTTGTAACTATCATGATAAGTACAGTCAAAACTAGTTGACATCAATGAAAATATAATAACTGATTTAATGTGTCACATATACCTTTGTAGCTATGTGATCATCTTCACATTTTGTTCTCCAAGTAATCAATAAGTTGTAGTATAACAATCTCTCCCTTTCAAGTATTCAATTAGTTGCAGTATAACAATCTCTCCCTTTCAAGTATTCAATCAGTTGTAGTATAATAGTATAGTGGCAGTCAAAGTGTGATTCATCTTGCAAAGAATTTGGGCCTTCACTCTAAGACAAAAACATATAGCTTCGGTACCATTTCATACACTCAGTTTTAGAGGATGGATTGTTGAAGCTAGAGAAAATACAAACTAGCAAGAATCATGTAGATATGTTGACTAAGGCAGTAGCTTGAGATCAACTGAATTCATCCTTGGCTTATATTGGCCTTCAAGTTTGATCATATTGGAAATGAGAATCAGTCAAGTCTTGGTGCATCAATCTAAGGGGAGCTACAGGTGCAACAGTGTTGCTAGAGGATCAAACTCCAAGTGGGAGATTGTTTGTTGTGGATCTTGATCAGTCTCCAAGTGGGAGATTGTTGGTATGTGGAAACCAATTAGGAAATTATTGTACACTTGTCATGTATCCTCATAGTGTTATGTTAATTTTGTTGGCTAACTTTGCAAGCAACCTCAAAAAGGCTTGATAAATAAGTGGTTATGTGATGTAAAATCATCATATTATTAATTGATCTTCGTTAGATAATAAAATAAGTTGACGATTATTTCTCTGCTAGATGTAGCACATATTGGGTGTGCCATTTTAAATCTCTATGCTATTGTATTTATATCTTCTCTTATTTTTGTACTATCTTAATATTGTTTATTGCTCATATATGCCTAAAACCCTAATGTGGTTCACATAGTGGATAGAATGAAAGCATGCTTACATTGGTTTTATTAGAACAAGTGTTATTTGATTTATCAAAAGAATAATACAAAAGTATGCTCTCTCCTCACAGCTTAACATAACACACATATTTATATGCCAAGTATATAACAACAATAATATATACTTTGTCTTGACTAGTTGCTAATAAAATGGGAAGGGATGGATCATATAAAACCTTGGTTATTGTCCACAAATGAAGAACAATTTTGTTATAACAGTGAGCACAAAATAGTATATGATAATATTTCTCTAGCTAACAATAACTAGACAACATGTCCTTTATCACAAACTAATGCTTATGGTTTTCCCCTCCAATAATTATGCAATTGCATCCTTTATTATGCATTAGCACTATAACCGAAGAGCCAACCAACACCATTGTGGAGGCTGATGTCATCCACAAGAATTGTGGCTTTGAATACTATTTTTTATCATGACACAATGTTTTCACATGTGACAGGAAGTTCCACATGTTGTTGTATGCACCCTAAAATGGTCGCCTAGACTTTGGGCCCCATTCTTGCAATTTATCAATTTCCTGAATCAATATTCTCAATACTTTCAATTAAATCAATTTCCTTGATCAAATCCTAATTCTATCATTTATTCGATTATATTCTATGGGCTAACCATTTTATCCTAAGTCTTTATTTAATTAAAAGGAATTCCCTCCCCTTTTATTAAATAAAAAGCCCCCACTTTCCTCTTATCCTAAGTTGCACAAATAAAGCATTATTCTTATTTTATAAAAAGGAGAAAAGGCCTTTTTGTCTCACATGAGGCTCAAAAATCAAAACTTCTTTCTCATTGGAGGAGACTTGTGCACGTGGATAGATCCCTCTTTCAAACTCCACCATTGATCAAATCTTTTGCCTCTTAATCTCCATCGTCCGTTGATTCTCACTTTCTATAAAAGAAGAGCTATCTTCTCATTTTAGGGGCCCCAACTCTTTATGCTAGTGTTATGCTGCAAGTTTCTTGGAGCTCTTGAAGATCTTATTGCATTCTAGTCTTTATCTTTTCATTGTAGCTTAAATTCTCATAACGTTCTAGCTTAGTTTCATTTTCATGCTCTAGTTTAACTCACCTAGTTTAATTAGCAAGGCTTGAAATACTCCCATTTCTATAGCTTAGTTGCATTCTTCATTCTAGCATAGCATTGCATTGCATTTTCATCTTGATTCTTGAAGATATTGGCATTCTTTCCCTTTTCTCTTTGAATCTCTCATTGTGTGGTTTACTAGCAAGGTTATAGGCTTAATAGCTCTAGCTGAGAGCACTATCAGCACCCTTGCACTCCATGCCTAGGGAGCTCTAGATTGCTTTCTCAAGGTTTCCAATCCATGGATTCTCTTGGAAGTAATGACTTAGAGAAGTGCACATTTTGAGTCTAGAACAACTCAACTTTGTCCTTCTTTTCATGCATTTCTGCTAATTTTTTGTCATATTTTGCTTGCTATTTTCTGCATTTTTCTGACAGAGTATCATACGACATTCTTCTAGTATCATACAATAGTTTATCCTATACCCGTGCGATACTTTTCCATTCAAAGTATCGTACACTTATACAAGATTTTGTCGCACTGGTGTTTTATACTCTGTCGCATGTAGGTAGTGCAAAGTATCATTTAGACAGAAAGTATCACACTAGTATACTGTGAAATATTGTAATATTCATTCTCTGACAGAACTATCACACAGGCCTGGTAGTGACTGGTTTTAGTCATTTCTTTGCAAGATTTGATTTGGTTGTTTCAGATTTCTGATTTGTTGTGGTAGAACAGAGGTTTACTTGTAGATTTTACTTGGATTTTTATTGTGCTAACTCTTTGTGGGGCTAACAAGTTATGCTTGTAGGTGTGCCCTCATTGCTTGAATATTTTTCAAAAGAACGAATGTCAAAGCTTCAAATACGCAAGGGCTACTAATCATTTTTGCAGGGCTGCCCAAAGCATAAAAACAATCAAGTGCTTGTTCATTGCTTTCATTTTAAGTGCCGCATATACTAGTTGTTTCTTTCTTAGGCACTTAATATCTTGTTGTAGGAGTCTTTTGGTGGTAGGAGAGTATGCTTTTCACCCTTGTGGTGAACCAAAAATCTTGACCCACTTCTAGATTTTGAAAGCAAGAGGGTAATTGAACATTTTCTTGGTGTGATTGGGAGAGATTTTTGAGATAGGAGAGTATGCTCTTCACCCTTGAGGTGAACCATAAATCTTGACCCTCAAAGGTTGATCTATTTCTTGTTTAGTTCTAGAATCCTTTAGTGGGCCTGCTCTTGAGCAATCAAGAGGAACGACCCAAGTGGGGACAAGCTAATACCGAGCTATTCTGACCCACTATAAAATCAAGGCTATCAAGGACACAAAACCTTGGTAGACATAGTACTTGTCTTCACTTGGTGTGAGTACTTATGGGATTGTGACCATGAGGAAAATGCTAGGCAAGAATGCTTAAGGTACTCTTGTGGCCGCAAGGTCCGTTACTTTCCACGAGGTAAGGAGTCCCTTTGGGGAGCAAGAGGGGTATTATGAACGGAAGCCCTTACTATGAACCATAGATAGAAGCTACCCAATTTTACTACTTAACATCTTGGTGCAAGGATTGATCCTAGTGGACTAACCCGGATCACCCCAAGACTACTCACCATCTGTGTTCCTTTGGTTGTGTCATTGGCACTTTCATGAAAAAGCCAACATCTATTGTGGGCAACCACTTTGTGTGAGGTGATGGGACATCAAGTGTGGGCCAAGTTGTTAAGTATTGAGCCTTTGTCTTTCTAGGCTAGTAAGTGCTTGAATTGTTCTCGCCATGATCTACCAGTGCAAATGTTCTCGAACATCAAACATCACGGTAGCATTCATAGGATTTTTTCTCTTTGATATCACAATTTCTTGTCTTGGCAAGGTTGCTTTTGCCCTTGTGCAAGTGTTTTATGACATGTTTGATCACCTACTGCTTGTAAACCTGTCTATTGTTTGTTGATACTTTATTTTGAATTGTGAAATCGAACTTGCCAAACTGAAACATTGACCAAATTGCCTTTAAAACTGAAATCTTTACTCTCACTGGTCAAGAATCATACAATACTAAACAATCATCGCACACTGGTCTGAGTTTTATCGTGCGATTCTTTGTTGCTGCACAATTTTCGCATAGCTTGCCTGGAAAATATCGCATTGACTACATGGAAAATTTTGTACTACTTCATGTGAAATATCATTTTGGAATATTGTATCATTTTGTTAGCTTGGAAACTATCACACAGAGTCATTCCGCTGTCCTGCTACTGTTGCAATCCGGAGCTGCTAAACTTGAATTTTAACCTATCGCAGAGTGTCTTTTCCTGTCCTTACTTGAAGCTAGTTTGTTATCTACATGCTTAGGTTTTTTCTAGACTGAAAAAATGAGTTAAAACTATTGAGTTTGAGCCTAACAAATGCTACTTTTGATCACTTATCACACCATGGTTACCTCTCTAGCTACTTGCTAATCGAGCTTCTTGCTCATATCTTAGCTTGAGTCAATTGATTATTGTAAGTTCTTGAGCACCTTTGATGAGCCATCTCTATTGTTCTATCTTGACAAGTGATCTTTATTAGCTTTTCTTATCTCAATATCTAAGAAACTTTGTCTCATTCTATTAGTCAAACGACATTTCTTTTCATGCCAGTTACAACTCGGTCTCAATTTGAGCAAGGGAGTCACCCTTCATTCAATTATACACAATTACCTTCTCCAACAAGACACTCACAAGCACCAGTTAGCAATGATAGTTCTAGTCCTGACCAATCTGAGGATTCTAAGGTCACCCCATGGTATAAGGGAGGCTTCCTTTTTTCTGCATTCAAGACCTCCAAAAGCACAGATAGTGTCTCACTCACCCTGATTGAACAAGAAAAGTTTCTCCGTTTGCAAGAACACTTTGAGCATAAGGACAACCAAGTGTGCTTAGACAAAATGGATGCTGCTAGGCACATGGCTTTTAGAGGAATGTCTCACGAGCAACCCGAGATTAGTGGTTATGAGCATAGACCACTTTTTGATAATAATGGCAATCATGGTAACAATACACCACCAAGGTCCCCTCCAAGACGGACCTTTGCTATACCTTCTTCACCTCCTAGACCTCCTCCCTCTCATCATGAGGAAGAGGCCATCGATGATATTTCTAGTGAGGAGCTTATGAGATTTGAACAAGATGAGGCCTCCCAACGAATGATGCATAAGCTTTTAGAGTGTAATGGAGACCAATATTTTCAATACATGACTTCTAGAGGATACAAGCTTCCTCCCAGTTATGATGTCTGACAAATTGTCCACAAAAGAGTTCCCACAAAATTGGAAATCCATAGAGAGGAATTACAATGAACAAATCAACGTCTTGCCCAAATGGCAATAGAAAGGAAGCCTCCAAAGGTCTCTTTTGTAGAATCTATTTGTGATCTTCCCTTTGATAGGAGTCTATACATGATCCCATTTCCTAGGGATATTGAGGTTCCCAAATATGACAAGTATGATGGAAATGGTGACCCCCATGACCATGTGTGTCACTTTTACACTCTTAGCATGGACTTCCTTCACGAAGACACATTTCTACTATGACTGTTCCCTAGAAGTTTAAGAGGACAAGCTTTGGAATGGTTTGCGAAGTTGACACCGCATCTCAGGACCTTTGATGAGTTGGCTAGGCACTTCACCCAACATTATTCATACAATATTCAATATCCTATCACCATGATAGATCTTAGTGCTCTAAGGAAAAATCAAGGTGATCCATTTGCCACTTACTTGCAATGTTGGAGGTCGTTGTATTCTCGATATCCCCATCAGTTACCCGAGAGGGAAAAGATTGACGTCTTCGTCAATGCTCTTGTGCCTGAGTTGTATTATGATCTAAGGAAACAATTGTTCTCCTCTTTCAATGACATGGTTGAAAGTGCATATCAGATTGAGGATGTGGCCATAAGAAAGGGGGATATTGTTATTAATAGAGATACTAGAGGCAAGGACAAGAGCAAACCTTGGAATAGAAACAAGTATGTTGTCAATGATGGGGTTGTGGATGTCCCAAAATCTAAAGAGCCTTCTTTCAACCTCTCTAATGCTATCTACCTAGTGAAACAACAAGAGGCTGCCAATGCTCAAAGTGCACCTAAACCTCAGTATGTAGACAAGCCAAAGAAGCAATACCAATGACGGGTCTACACCAAGTTGGCTAAACCATATGATGTGATTCTTAAGACCTTGGTTGCCAACAAGTATCTTATGCTTCCTGACAATTCTCATCCCTTCAATCCACCAATTAAGCCTGATTGGTGGAGAGAGGATCATTTATGCAATTATCATAGAAATAAGGGACACAACATAGATAATTGCTTCAAGCTTAAGGATGCTATTCAAGATCTCATTGATGGAGGCACCGTTCTCATAGATGGCTTAGTTAAAAATTATAATCACAAGGCTTTCAAGACCCCTCTACCTGAGTATGAAAAGGGGGAGTCCTCTCAAGCAAATAAGAAGAATCATGATGCCAAGATCAATTATACATATACTCCTAATATGCTTGTGATCAACATGGTAGAGCCTGTTGAGAGTTTTCTTATGATGAGATCTCAAGATGATAATGATGCCAATCATGGTATGCCAAAGTTGGTCTTGCAAACACTGGATGGTTCATCTTCCTGAAGTGAGACACTAAATGTTGTTACTAGGGGGAAAGCCAAAATTATCCTTAAAACTGTGCATGATCCCAAACAAGCCTCTTCTTCCAAACAAATGGCTCCTTCAGTCTTGTCTAGCTATGATCTTGTGCACCACTTGCAACAGACAGTAGCCCAGATATCCATTTTTTAGTTGCTTGAGTTATCCCCTTTGCACAAAGAGATCCTTGAGAAGGCTCTACGTACACCAAATGTCCCCAATGGCATTGATCCAGATCGGTTTGAGGCTATGGTTATGTGATCATTTTGGGAACACATGTGGTCAAAGAAGAATTGAAATGTGAGATCGATTTGGGATCACAAAACAACCCAGATGTGTGTTCATTTTGGGAAAACATCAGAACAAAAATAAGAAAAAGCTGAAAGATAAGACCAACACCGTCGCTACTAGGTGCAAATCAAGCCTTAGACAAAACTATCACCGTCACTGCTAGGCAATAATCAAGTCTGAAAAATAGGAGATAAAAATTGTAAGACAAAATCATCATCGTCACTGCTAGGTGATAATCAAGTCTAAAAATAAGAATCTCAATCTGAGCTGAATGATAAAGCTGAATCAAAGATTAAAGCTGATAGGTACTGCCCCCTTGGAATCGAAATCAAAATCAAGTAGAGGAGAACAACAAATTGATAAACTTGATCAAGGCACTAGAAATCATAATCAAAGAATAAGACAATAGGATAAAAATTAATTCAAACTTTAGAGAAATGAAGTAAGTGAAAATGAATGATAAACTAGGAGTTTGAAAGAGATGAGGGTGAAGAAATGAAGATGCCCCAACAAAGATCAAAGGATTAGGCCTCAAATGGTCAGCCAACTGCGTAGATGAGGGGGAAATTTTGAAATGCAATTTTGACTATCAAGATGAACTCGGATTTTGATTTTGAGTCCAAAAATGGATCCAGGATGTTGAAATTAGCTAGAGGTGCAATTTTTGTGCAATACCGAGGTGTTTTGAAAATTAGGTCAAAAAGTCAAAATGCTATAAAAGGGGTAAAAAGGTGTGATATGAAAGACAAGAAATGAAAGACATTATCAGGAAGAAGTGAAAGGTGAGTGCAGTTGACTGACAGGTCCTTGAAAGATGAAAGGAGAGCTCTCTCCATGTGCAAAATGCAAGACTTAAGCTATTATGAACCTAAAAATGCAAGCTACTATGAAAAGTGGTTGACTTGCAAGGTCACAACGCTTATAGACATCTAATTATCATCATCGAGCATTATTGGTAGCATCGTAAGATCATAAAATAATCACTAGTATGACTATGGGTATATGAATATGATCTATATCAGATAGAAATGTGGGAATCCCACCTAGTCACCAAAGACATGTAGGTCAATATGACTAGTGCAGTGAGATTACCTAAGTTTACTATAGCGAGATTATGCTTGCATCAGGACATAAGAAGGTCAAGATGGCTATAAGCATGCACTCACAAAATAGTCAAGGATAATACCTTGTCAATCCCTAATGTCAAGTAAGACCAGCATAAATGCTCATGACAGTTAGGATCAACAAAATATACCCACAAGCAGATAAAGAAATAAAATATGTTCTCATACCCTCAGTCTTCTAGCTATGCATCATCAAAAACTTCTCAGGGAGAGACCACTCATCAAAGAAATCCTCATAGACAGCACACAAAGAAAAATAAAGTCAACATATCTCAATTGAGTTGATTGTTTAAGTGCATGTGTGTTGGTCATAGAGTCAAAATTTGAGTATCAAATTTGCTAATGAGCGATATCGCATCATACTAGACTAGTGGGTAAGACATCAGATAAGTGTTGAGAAACACTCGATGCTAGGGTAGTGTTGAAAAACACAGTTTGGGGTGGTGTTGCAAAACACCATTTGCAAGATGTCCTAAAGACCAATGCATCCTAGAGATCAAAGCTAACACAGTTATACCCCCTAGACAAAGACAAAGACCAATTCCAAACCAAGGCAACAAGGTCAAGGCATGATGGAGAAAGGCAAAGTGTTGAGGATGCATGCTAAGAAACAAGGGTGCAAAGGCCTCAAGTAGCGCCTATTTCTAGGTTTTCACCACCTAGAGATTTTTTATTTTTTCAATTTTTTTGTATTTTTGCTACCAAGGCGCCTATTTCTAGGTTTTCACCAAGGCACTTTTTCTATTTTTTTGAATTTTTTGCATTTTTTGATTTTTTTTTGTATTTTTTTAGGACTTTATATGCTTTTTAGGATTTTTTCAGCATCATATATGAATTTTTTTGGTATTTTTTCAAGATCAATAAATATGTACAAAGGATGCCCCCAGACTGAATAGGCATCATGGATAGAACTTCTTGAGGTGCAAAACATTAATAGGGTCAGGGAGCTATTCCCCCTGTTCATCAGATAGCAAGTAAGCACCTATCCCAAAAGCAATAGTAATAATGTATGGTCCAAGCCAGTTAGGTTCAAATTTTCCCTTTTGTTCTCGATGTTGTTGGTTCTTAGGATTCTCATGTAGGACAAGATCTCCTACTTGAAATTCTCTAGGGCAAACCTTCTTGTTGAATGCTTTGGACATACACTTTTGGTAGACTCTCATGTGATCAAAAGATGCTCTTCATTTCTCATCAAGAAGTTCCAATCCTTGCAATCTCATGGCACGATAATCTTCATCTATAATCAAACCTTTGAGAGAGACTCTAAGTGAGGGAATCTCTACTTCTAAAGGTAATACTACTTCAGCACCATAAGTGAGGGAAAAAGGAGTAGCCCCTATGGGAGTACGTATACTCATTCTATAAGCCCGTAAGGATGGATTGATCTGTAAATGCCAGTCTCGACCATTCTTGTGAATTGTTCTATGGAGAATTTTAAGAATGGTTTTATTAGAGGCCTTTGCTTGTCCATTTCCTTGTGGGAAGTAAATGGAGGACCAATGCTATTTTATCTTGAATTTCTTGTAGAGGTGTGTAAGGTCCTTATTTTTGAACTGACCTCCATTGTCAGTGATTATCTCAGAAGGTATCCCAAACCAACAAATGGTATGATTCAATATGAACAAAGAAATTGTCTTGCCTAAAGCAACAGAGAGTGGAACGGCTTCTACCCATTTGGTAAAGTAGTCAGTAGCAGTAATTATGAATTTATGTCCACCTGATGAGTTGGGATGAATCTTCCCAACAAGGTTAAAGACCCAGCGCTGAAATGGCCAATGAGAAATAGAAGGAATAAGCTCCCTACCTGGAGCATGAATCAGGTTTCCATGTTTCTGACATTTTTCAAAAGATTTGGAAAAATCTATAGCATCCATCTACATTGTGGGCCAATAATACCCCGCCCTAAGCAACCTTCGGGCCATGGAAAGACCATTGGAATGTCCTCCACAAATGCCCTTATGGATGTCAACTAATGCTCGATCAGACTCATCCTTTTCCAAGCACCTAAGAAATGTCCCATCTAAAGCCCTCCTATATAGATCACCAGAGATAAGGGTATGGCGAGAGGCATTACAAACAAGGTTTCTTCATTCAGATCAGTTAAATGATTCAGGAATGATGCCATCACAAAGGTATAAATAGATAGCACCATAACAGGAAGACTCATTAGTGACCAAGGTACAAATGACATGGCTTTCAGAGGAGTCAAAGATGGGATGGTGTAGCTCTTCCACCAGGAATTCAAATCTTGATTCGTGTTATTCCAACTGAAGGAGTGAAGCTAATGTAGCCATAGCATCTGCGGCCTTATTTTCTATTATAGGGATCTGTTGAAATGTTACAAATGTGAAATAGTGTTGCAATGAATCAACCATATTTTTGTAAGGTATCAGCTTATCATCCTTAGTTTGGTACTATTCATTTACTTGGTTGATAATTAATTGTGAATCCCCAAAGACATGCAGCTCTGTAATTCCCCATTCAATGGCCATTTTTAATCCATTGGTTAAGGCCTCATATTCAGCAATGTTGTTAGTGCATGGGAACAATAATTTATAGGACTTGGGAATAGTACACCCATGAGGGGAAACAAACAACACTCTAGCTCCTGATCCATTTTGCATATTTGAACCATCAAAGAACATTTTCCAAGTACACGTGGTCATGTACATGATATGCTCATCTGGGAATTCCACTTGAATAGGCATGCTATCCTTGACCAATAAATCAGCAAGTTGATCTGCAATAGCTTGCCCTTTTATAGCCTTACGCTCAATGTACTCTATATCAAATTCTGACAAAACCATCATCCACTTAGCAAGTCTACCCGTGAGAGTAGCCTTACTAAGCCAATACTTAAGAGGATCAATTTTTGCAACAAGATGTATAGTATGGGCAAGCATGTAGTGTCACAACTTTTGGGAAGCAAACATTACTGTGAGACAAGACTTTTCAATACTATTATAATTGATCTCATAAGATACTAGAGTATGGCTAATGTAGTAGATGGCTCTTTCCTTCCCCGTATCATCAAGTTGAGCCAACAATGCCCCCAAGGAAGATTTTGTCACTGAGATGTACAAAATCAATGGTTTTCCTGGGATAGGAAGCATCAAAATTGGAGGATTAGCCAAGTATTATTTTATTTGATCTAGGCTCTTTTGGCAATCCTCATTCCAAGCACATGTGGCTCCCTTATGCAATGTCTTGTTGAATGGTTGTGCTCTATCTGCAAGTTGTGAAATAAACCTCCATATGGATTGGAGTCATCCTTGAAGACTTCTCATCTGACTAATGTTCTTAGGAGGTGGCATATCTAATATGGCTTGAACCTTTTCGGGATCCACCTCTATTCCTTTGGCTGAAATTATGAATCCTAGAAGTTTACCTGAGGTAAGCCCAAATGCACACTTTTTCAGATTCAATCTTAACTGAAACTGCTCCATTCGATCTAGAATTACTTCCAAATCTTGTAGGTTTGTACCCCTTTGCTTAGACTTGGCCAAGGTATCATCCACATAATCCTCCATGTTTTTATGCATCATATCATGAAATATTATGGTCATAGCTATTTGGTATGTGGCTCCTCCATTTTTTAATCCAAATGGCATGACGTTCCAACAATAGGTTCCCCATGCACATGTGAAGGTTGTCTTTTTTTGATCCTCAAGAGCTATTTTTATTTGGTTATAACTGGAAAAACCATCCATTAAAGAGTATATCTCATAGACCGCAGTCATATCCACTATCATGTCTATGTTAGGGAGTGGAAAGTCATCCTTTGGGCAAGCTTTATTAAGATCTCTGAAGTCTGTGCATACATGAATGGACCCATCATGCTTCAAAACTGGAATAATATTTGAGATCCACTCGGCATGGTCGATAGCTCTAATAAATCCTACTCCTAAGAGCTTTTCTAATTCAGCCTTAACAAGGAGAGCTATATGAGGGTGCATTTTCCTCAACTTTTGTTTTACTAGTTTAATTCCTGGAGCTATAGATAAGTGTGAAATTACAATAAACTTTAGTTTTATATTATTATTTTTCTTGATTATTGTATATGATAATCCTTATTCAGACCTGTTGTATATAATTCATCTCAAATACAAAAATATTTATCAATATATATATATGTCTTTGCACATAGAAGGAGACGTGACTCATAAATGAGTCACGTCCCTTCAATACCGATGCCCTTTCATAACAAATTACCTTTACCGATAATCGAATATTAAAGACTGCACTTTACATATATTGTAACTACGATATATGTAAAGTGCAGTATCGTATGTTTTTGTATTATATAAGCCACGGGTAACATACTGCACGATATACATATTGTAAGATATGTATACCGTGCAGTATGTTATATGAATTAACAATCATATAACATATTGCATACGATATCCGATATATATATATATATATATATATATATATATATATATATATATATATATATATATATATATATATATATAACAGTCGGTATGGTGACCGATATGCATAACAGTCAATATGGCATCCGATATATATCATAGTCGGTACTTGGTATAGCAGTCGATATTAATTGGTATGTATTATCGTATCAATAATACATATTAACAATATGTATTATTGATATGATAATATCATATCACATCAATAGTGCAGATCAATATATATATAAGGCTTAGTTATATTATTAAATATATATATATATATATATATATAAGTATATTGATAATATTAGATATACATAAATATGTAATATTATCAAGTATATATATATTAATATAGAATATTAATATAAAATTATCTAATCATAGCTATTCATTGTTAACACTCCCTCTTAGCTAGATAAGATAATTTTCACTTTATGTTAGCATCATATTTTCATTTGAAATGAGGAATCACCATTCATTGTGACACCTAGTTTCCATATCATAAAGATATGAGGAATCACCATGCATTGTGACACCTAGTTTCCATATCCTAAAGATATGAGGAATCACCATGCATTGTGACACCTAGTTTCCATATCCTAAAGATATGAGGAATCACCATGCATTGTGACACCTAGTTTCCATATCCTAAAGATATGAGGAATCAACAACTGATACCTATTTCCATATCACAACGATATGAGGAATCAACAACTGATACCTATTTCCATATCACAACGATATGAGGAATCAACAACTGATACCTATTTCCATATCACAACGATATGAGGAATCAACAACTGATACCTATTTCCATATCACAACGATATGAGGAATCAACAACTGATACCTATTTTGTATCACAGTAATAGTGATACAAGGATATATTAAATATAACATTATATCATATTTTATATAACCTCATTATGGTATGTGCACTAACAGATAATCTGTTTACCATAACAACACCACATTACAAGATCGTCATCTTGTAATCAAATACAAGTGTTCATTATCTAAGAAGTCGTCACCTCTAGAAATGTCCACAGGATGGATGAGCCCATAAAATAACATTTATATATTATATATAAAATCATATTACAATCATACCAAGAGTTTTCCTAAAGTGATCAACTTTCACCTTTGGAAGAGCTTTGGTGAGAATATCAGCAGTTTTATTTCCTGTACAAACATATTCCAACTGGAGTACCTTTCTTTCTGCCATATCACGAACATAGTGATAAGGAATCTCAATGTGCTTTGATCTATCATGAAATACAGGATTTACTGATAACTTGATACAGCTTTGATTGTCACAGAAGATAGTAGTTGGTGGTAGAGTTTTACCAAATAGTCCACTGAGTAGTTTCCTAAGCCATACTGCTTCTTTAGCTGCCATTGAAGCTGCAATGTACTCTGCCTCTGTAGAGCTTTGAGCTACTGAAGATTGTTTTCTACTGATCCAAGACACCATAGCTGATCCCAAGCTAAAACAACATCCTGAGGTACTTTTACGATCAATCACACTTTCAGCCCAATCTGAATCAGTGAACCCATGAAGGTTTAATTCTGTCCTATCATACTTGAGTCCATAGTTTAATGTACCTTGGAGATATCTCAATACATGTGTAGCAGCAGTAAAGTGAATTTCTTTGGGATCACACATGAACTGACTTAATGTGTTTACTGAGAAACAAATGTCAGGTTTGGTATTCCCTAAGAACATTAGAGATCCTATTAATTGTCTGTATAAAGAGATATCTGCAGAAGGAGATTCTGATGTTGCTTCCTTTAGTTTATGAAAATTTATTTCCATGGGTGAAGACATGGGTCTACAATTCAACATGCCAAATCTCTTCAAGATATCAAGGGTATATTTGCCTTGATTCAAAATAATACAGTCTGATTTCTGCCAAACTTCTAGACCAAGAAAGTAGTGTAGAAGACCTAAGTCCTTCATATCAAATTCTTTGGCTAAGTCTTTCTTACATTGTTGAATCAAATAGTCTTCCCCTGTAATCAGTAAATCATCAACATATAATATGATTATCAACATATCACCTTTGTTTACCTTGAAGTATAGATTTGGATCAGCATCATTTTTGGAAAATCCTAACTTTGTTAGATAGCTGTCTATTCTAGCATACCAAGCTCTGGGGGCTTGTTTAAGTCCATATAATGCTTTCTTCAACTTACATACATGTGTTTTAGGATCATGAATCTCAAATCCTTCAGGTTGTTCTAAGTATACCTCTTCTTCAATACTTCCATTTAAGAAGGCTGTTTTAACATCCATTTGATGAACTTTCCAACCTTTGGCAGCTGCAATGGCTAGAACTGTTCTAATAGATGTGTAATGTGCAACAGGAGCAAATGTTTCTTCATAGTCAATCCCTTCCTTTTGAGAGAAGCCTCTTGCTACAAATCTTGCTTTGTACTTTTCAATGCTACCATCAGCTGCATGTTTGATTTTGAATAACCATTTAGATGATACCACAGATTTTGATTTTGGTCTTGGTACAATATCCCACACATCATTCTTTATGATAGATTGATATTCTTCTATCATTGCATCCTTCCATACTTGTTGTTGAATTGCATCAGATACATTTGTAGGTTCTAAGTTAGAGAGTTCACTCATGAGTGCTGCATAGCTGGATAATATGGAAGGCCTTTTTCTTTCTCTGACTGTTCCTGGAGGAGCACCAAGAGTCTTTCCTTCTTCTATGAGTTTAGTGGCCCAAAGTGGTCTCTTCTTAGGATTTTCTAGTGTGGATAGATTTTCATCATTTTCTTCTTCCTCAGAGTCCTCCTTTTGAGTTTCCTGTGAAGTGTTTTCTTTTGATGGAACAAAAGTCTCTTGCTCTTGTGAATTTATACTTTTAGAGCAAGCTGTATCTTCCTCAAATATTACATCTCTACTTAATTCAACAAGGTTCTGCCCAGGTATATAAATACGATATGCTTTTGAGGTTTCACTATATCCTACAAAGATACCTTTCTTCCCAGACGGTTCTAAATTTGTTCTCTTTTCCTTAGGAACATGAATGTAGACTGGACATCCAAATATTCGAAGATTACTTATATCAGGCTTTGTCCCTGTGAATGCTTCTTCAGGAGTTTTATTTTCAATGTGTGAGTGTGGACATCTATTTTGTATGTATACGGCTGTATTTGATGCTTCTGCCCAAAGAGAGGTATCAAGGTTTTGATCAAGAAGCATTGCTTTGGTGGCCTCAATAATAGTTCTATTCTTTCTTTCAGCTACCCCATTTTGTTGTGGATTATAAGGTACGGTGTACTCCCTCTTAATCCCAGCCTCTTTACAAAAATATTTCAGATGTGTATTCTTTTCCATTGTTTGTTCTCAAAATTTAATTTTCTTTCCAGATAGATTTTCAGTAATAGATTTGAAGTCTTTAAACTTACTTAGTACTCCCTCAGATTCTTTGTACTTAAGGAAGTAAATCCAGGTCTTTCGTGAGAAGTCATCAATAAAGATTATATAGTATTTGCAGCCTCCTATTGAAGAAACAGACATGGGTCCACATAAATCTGAATGTATCAATTCTAAAACCTCATTAGTTCTGCTTACACTAATTTGAAATGTTCCTTTTGTGTTTTTGCCTAGTGCACACCCTTTACATGCACCAGAATGATATTGTTTAAGTTTTGGTAATCCATTAACCAAATTTTCCATAGAAGATAAAGTTTTATAATTTAAATGTCCTAATCTTCTATGCCATACTTCATTTAAATTTGAAATGTCATTTACTAAGACTTGATTTATATCAGTATTTAATTCATATAAGCACCCTTGTCTTCTTCCTATGGTATTAGCTTGTTTGAAGGTTAAACCTTTAGGCCATGCTTTTACTTTGCCATCCATGAAAGTTACTCTATACCCATTATCTTCAAGTGCCGATATGGATAAAAGGTTTCTCTTGATTCCTGGGACAAATAGGACTCCTGTGAGTTGAATTGAGATACCGGTCTTTAGTTTGATTGTGCATGTCCCAATGCCTCTTACTAGATAAGAGGAGTCATCTCCAATGGTTACCTCTTCATCTGATTCTTCTGACATGGTTTCTAGTAGTTCTTTGAACCCTGTAATGTGACGTGAGGAACCGCTATCAATAACCCAAATGTTCTTGTTTGGAACTTGATTTGAGAGTGCAGAGTAGAGTACAAATTGCTCCTTCTTGATTTCTTCATTGGGCTTCTTCTTGGATTTGGTAAAAGAGGCTTGATGATTCTTGTAAGGACAATTTGTTACAACATGTCCGGGTTTGTCACACCTAAAGCATTTAACATGAGATAGGTCTCTTTTGGGATACTCCGTATTGAATTTCTTCTTTCTGAAATGTTTGAATTTCTTCTTCTTGTGAGTATTTACATTTAGTGCATGATTTTCTTCATCATTGATCTTTTTCTTTAATCCTCTTTTATCTAACCTTGATTCTTCTTGAAGACAATCTGTTCTTAATCGATCAAATTTTGGAAACTTGGATCTAGCACTTATACCAGCAACAAAGGTTTCCCAAGATTCAGGTAGTCCATCTAGAGCAATTAAGGCTAGTTCCTTTCCATCAATTTCATGGCCTAGTAGTGAAAGTTGATCTCTTAATGCTGATACCCTTAGAAAGTATGCATTTATTTTCTCATTCTTATTCATACTAATCTGGTTCATTTCTCTTTTCAAAGCTAGTTTCTTGCTAGCATTATTTATTTCATATGTTTTCTCCAATGCCTTGTACATCTCATATGCCTTATCACATTTGGATAGGATTGGTACAATATGATCTCTGACCCCATCGATAATTATCTTCATGGCTTTGTCGTTCCCTTCATTCCAATTTGATAGATCGGGTTCCGCTTCTGGCTTAACCTTGTCTGGTTTAATAAAAGTTTCAACTTTATTCTCTTTTAGCAACATTATGATTCTTATCTTCCATGATTGGAAGTTATCAGCCCCTGCAAGTCTGTCCTCAAATCTGATCATGTTTTCCATTTTATAATATCTTAAGTTTATTAAATTTCTTTAAATTTCAGAACCTTAGCTCTGATACCATGTGAAATTACAATAAACTTTAGTTTTATATTATTATTTTTCTTGATTATTGTATATGATAATCCTTATTCAGACCTGCTGTATATAATTCATCTCAAATAAAAAAATATTTATCAATATATATATATATGTCTTTGCACATAGAAGGAGACGTGACTCATAAATGAGTCACGTCCCTTCAATACCGATGCCCTTTCATAACAAATTACCTTTACCGATAATCGAATATTAAAGACTGCACTTTACATATATTGTAACTACGATATATGTAAAGTGCAGTATCGTATGTTTTTATATTATATAAGCCATGGGTAACATACTGCACGATATACATATTGTAAGATATGTATACCGTGCAGTATGTTATATGAATTAACAATCATATAACATATTGCATACGATATCTGATATATATATATATATAACAGTCGGTATGGTGGCCGATATGCATAACAGTCAATATGGCATCCGATATATATCATAGTCGGTACTTGGTATAGCAGTCGATATTAATTGGTATGTATTATCGTATCAATAATATATATTAACAATATGTATTATTGATATGATAATATCATATCACATCAATAGTGCAGATCGATATATATATAAGGCTTAGTTATATTATTATTATATATATATATATATATATATATATATATATATATATATATATATATATATATATATATATATATATATATATATATATATATATATATATATATATATATATATATATATATATATAAGTATATTGATAATATTAGATATACATAAATATGTAATATTATCAAGTATATATATATTAATATAGAATATTAATATAAAATTATCTAATCATAGCTATTCATTGTTAACAATAAGTGATGCATAATAAGATTAGTGTCAAGCCCTGGCATGTCTGAATATGTCCAAGCAAAATTGATTTTCTTCTTTTGTAAGAACTTTGTGTATGCCTCTTTTTCTTGCACTGACAAAGACTAAGCTAGATGAATCACCCGTGGAGCCTCTTCTGTATTCAAATTTACTGGTTGTGTAGGCTCCATAAGAACTGATGACCTATCTTGGAAATAACTTGGTAGGTTATTAAGAACCACATCCTTAGGCACCTCAAGGAGGTTTTCACCTTCGGATATGTCCTTTCTTTTTAATTTTTTGGGTTTTGACACCGCCACATACTAGTTTTCGCCATCAGAACCATTTCTCTTTTTTTGCTTTTCTTTTATTTTGTGACTGAGGTACTTAATATCCGGCTTCATCATACTTGTTGTAGGTTCACTGGTGGAAGAAACTACAAGTTCAAGAGCATTTAGGTAGCAAGCTATTTCATAGTCATTGTGAAAAGTGAGAAGCTGAGGCTCTTGACCAAGTTGTGACCAATCAATCAAATGATGGTTGACAAGGGGTAGGTCAATGACTAGTTCAACATTATTGATATGAAAGGCAGTATCCCTGGTGATTGCACAGTTAGGATCTGTCAAGTCTCCTTCTAAGATAATTGAATTAGGACTCATCCTACCAAATAAAGCGTCATCCACTAAGGCAATTCAAGGAGTCCAATCCTCTAGTTCTAAACTAGGTTCGTTGGCCGCATTGGGTTGAGTACTATAGGTGTGGAATACATCCATATCTAAATCAACTGTTGCATCTGAAAGTGAGTCCCATTCAAACTCATGAGTCTGTCTTTGAATCAGTATTTGGGCCTCGTGATGTAGAAGCCTCAAGGTTGGGAAGGATCTCCCCTTCTCTAGCACTAGCGTTGTTACCATCCGTTGCAGCTAGGACATAAATGCTTTCCATTGTTAATCTAGCATTCATATAGTCACTATCTATCACAGCTAGGATAGGAGGACTGTTAATTATCAAATCTTTTGAATCTCCCCAAAGGAGAGCTGTTGAAGGCACCCAATCATCAGACATGTCTTGCTAATTAGAAAGATTAGGTGTGTAGTCTGAATCATTGTCACTGTCTATCGCAGCTGGGACAGGGACGCTTCTTTGTTTCTCTTTTTCAAAACCTAAGCCAACTATTGACTTAGTCCTATGACCAAAAAGATCATGGTTGAGTGGTTCAACCTTGGCATCTAACCTGTGATTGAGAGGGCCATGACCTGGATAGCCCATGTTGGTGACCAATGTTTATCCTCTCCCATAAGTCTTAGGAGATGGAGAAAAATTTTCATTATGTAGGTACTTTTCTTCTTTGTATATCCAATCTCTGACAGCCACCTCTTCTTTCTCATGCTGAATAGGTACTGAAGACTCTACAAAAGTATCGAACAGAGTCATGGATGAAGACGAGGGGCGCATCTCTTGTGACGGTTTACCATAGGACCTAGGTGAAATTGGCAATTTTGTAAAGGAGTCAATTTGATATCCTCCCATACCAAGGTCTATGGACTTGAATTTATCTTTACATTGTTCAAGAGTTGCCCCAAAATTGTCCACTTCTCTATTTAAGGGAACATGGGCCCCTACTAAAATGGCATTAACAGATAAGGTACTATCACCTGGTATGTAGACTTCTATGCCATTGTATGGAAACTTGACACATTGGTGATAGGTAGACGGTACTACTTGCATGTCATGAATCCATGGTCTACCTAGTAGGATGTTGTATGCTAGAGGACCAGCATCAACGATTTGAAACAAAATGTCCTTTTCAACAGGACCAATTCTGACTGGAAGAACAGCTAATCCCTTAGAACTTCTCTCAGCCTCATCATAGGCTTTGATAGTAATTTTCTTCCTCGTATCAATGGCATGCTCTGAGTAACCTATATTTTTCAAAAGACTTAGAGAAAAAATATTGAGCCCAGCACCCCCATCTATCAACACACACCTAACACGGGTTTTATGGATCATGACTTCAATGTGAAGGGCAAGATTGTGCGGATGGCTCAAGGCTTTATCATCTTCTTCAAAAAATGTAAGGTAATGTGGGCTAGCCAGGTGGTTGACCATGTTCTGGAATTGGTCGACATCTATATTATTAGGGACATTTGCTACACGCAAAGCATCCTCAAGGACACGCTTGTGTCTAGGAGACAATTCTACAAGCTCAAAAATAGAAATCTGCACTGGTGTTCGCTGTAACTGATCAACAAGATTGTAACTCATATCAGGACCAACTGTAGACTTGGAAGGAACATTTTTGGACACTGGTTGCTTGGACTTGCTAGAGTTATGACCTCTAATGATAATAGGACCTTGGGACTGATCCCTAGTAACAACATTGAGAGGCTGAGATGACCTTCGAGATTGAGGACCTCTAAGCACAACAATGGGTCTTTCATCAAATATTGGAGGTGAGCTTACATCATAGTCATGGGGATCATTCCCTCTCATCATGTTGACATCATTATTCACAACCTCAAGCATATTAATGACATTTTCTGTAGTTGTATATGTATAATTGATTGCGGCCTTGCCATTCTTGTTTTGAGACGTCTCCCCCTTCTTATACTTAGGCAAGGGCTCCTTAAAGGCCTTGTGGTCTGCATTTGTAGTCAACCCATCAACTTGTAATTTCCCACTCTCAATAAGGTCTTGAACAAGATGTTTGAGTTTAAAACAACCTTCAATGTCATGTCCAATCCCATTGTGGTATACATAGTAAGCTTTCTCATTCCACCAATAAGGTTTAGGATCCGGTATGCGAAACTGTGTAGGATCCTGAGATTGTGCCAAATTATGAGCAATCAAGGTCTTAAAAATGTCTGCATAAGAGTCTCCAAGCTTAGTGAATTGCCTCTTTCCTGACTTAGGCTTATTTTGATACTTGGGCTTGTGCTCTTGTTGGTCTAAGGATGTCTGCAGCTTCATAGCTTAAACTGCATTAGATAGATTAAAAACTCTTTGTTCCTTAGGTTGTGGAGAGTCAACAACTCTGTCATTGACTACGTGCTTATTTTTGTTCCAATATGAGTTCTTTTTGTCCTTATTGTTGTTGTTATTGTTTTGGCCATTGTTGTTGTTACTTTGTTTGGCCAAAATACCTTGTTCTTTTAAAACATCCTCAATGCAACATGCAGTTTGTACCATAGGATCAAAAGAATTGAAGACCATTTTTCTAACTTCATATCTTAGTTCTGGCACTAGATTGCTCACGATGATATCAATCCTTTCTTCCTCGGGGATGGTCCTAGAATATTTGGAGCATAAGCGTCTCCACCTTTGTAAAAATGTCACAAAGGGTTCCCCTTGATTCTATTTTAATTTACACAAATCAAGCATGGTGACCGACCTTGATAGATTATATGCAAAATGCTGCACAAACCTTTGGACAAGTTCTTTGAATGTTTTAACAGGAGGGGTAATGTTAGTAAACCACTCCATAGCTTGGCCTTTAAGGCTCCTTGGGAATAATCTCATAAGGTAGGAGTACTCGTGATGAAATTCAAAGCTCATGATATAGAACTGTCATACATGGTCATGAGGGTCACCACTACCATCATATTTGTCATATGTGGGGATTTCAACCTTTCTAGGAAAATCTACCGTAACCACACTTTTTTCAATGGGATTGGGACATATGGAGTCCAAGTTGAAGGAACTCTTAGGAGCCATCATTTTTTCCATAGTCTTTTGCATCTGCTTAATCACCTCATCAGTTGAAGGGTTTTGCTTCTTAATCTTTTGGTCCACATCAAAGTTGTATGGGACTTTTGCACCCTTATTGATTAGACTTTCCAAGAACTGATCCTTATTTTTCTCCACATATTGTTGGAAGGATGGTTCTTGTTGCATTGTCATAAAGTCAATAGTGTCAAAGTTGGCATTACTTCCTCCATGTTGAGAGCCATGATGAGCTCATTGGGAGGGTTGTCTTGAATATCTAGGAGGTGATTGTCTCCTATGATGGTTATACCGAGAAATCCTTCTTCCTCTAGGACTAGGTGATCTTGATGGGGTCCTTGACCTTCTTCTTGGACTTGGTGAGGTAGTAGATGGTGGAGAGTTGGTTCCATTGTTGGTACCCCTATTGTTGAATTGATCATGGAGTTGTTGCGCTAGGAGCCTATCTCGTTCTTCTTGTGCGGCTCTTCTCCTTATGTCTCGCAAAGCTCGTTCCTCATCCTCCAATTGTTTGAACCTTTCTTCCTTAGCAACTTGTTCATCCAAGAAGGCTTGTTTCTCCCTCTCAATGCACCTCAACCTATCACTTGTGTATCATGAGGTGTCTCTAAGTGGAGAAGGTTGTCTTGAATGTCTAGATACATTAGCTGCATTGATATGAGCATCACCAGATTCATTGTTTTGGTCTTCATGTTGTGACCGTGTATCTGAGTGAGCTTGCCTATGATGTCTCTCAGCTCATTGATGAGCATCTAGATACCTTGTGTTGATAGGAGGTGATCCAAGTGGACTATCAGAAGAAGACCCAGTAGACATCGTGCAACCTCTATGTCAGTGGAACATGTCATTAAGAGTTTGATTCATTGCTTCTCTTTGTTGTCTAGTGAAGGTGTAACTCATATCCATATTTGATGAAAAAGGTGCTAAAGAGGAACTCAATTCGTTGGGATTACTCTTTGGGTCAAAACAAACCTCAGACTCACTCTTAGGGGATTGATCGAAAATGGGTTCTTTTCCCTTTCGCTATTGACGAGTCTTAACCAAGGGTAACTGATTAAAGACAACCGGGGGTCATTTTCCTTGATTCACTTGGTACCTTTTTGTAACTGACATGAAAGAAAAGGATTCTTGAAGATAAGACGATCTCTCAAAGTTTCAATCACTAAACTAGGATAATTAAAGTTCCCTAATGTCCAAAAAGAGATGGAAAGATAGAAATTGCAAATGATGTTACCAACACTGTCAAAGAGGTGCTAAAATCAAAGGATCAATATCCTTACACGTTTGAACTAGGAGGATGGACTTAAACAAATTGTATAATTGAAGTTGAATTTGAGTGGAAATGATTTGGACAGAAAGAGTACTAGAATTCTCCAAGAATGTTACTAACAAGTCTAGAGATATACTTTCTCAATAGGAATAGTCTTCTAACTTGACAATTCTTCCCAAGGTGACTTTGTAAATCGAATGACACTACCCCTAGAGGGCTAAAATAGAAATTCAGGGTAAAGACAAGCTTCTAGCGGTAAGGTAAGTTATCATCCTAAAGACCCAGCCAACTAAAAGCAACTACAAAATGACTGAAACCAGGTATACAATAGAAAAAAAATCAGGTGACACTTTCCAGGCTAACCAGGCGATACTTCTCACTAAGGTGATATTTCACCTTTTACCAGGTGATAGATCTCACAATAACTAGGCGATATACTCCAGGAAAATCAGGTGATAAACCAAAGGAAATGAACTATCGCACGATATTTCTCAGCAAGGCGCGTGATACTGTTGCAGAATTGTTCAACTCTTGACCAAAATTGTGTAAAATTTGCATTTTCAGGTCTGTTTGATCAAAGTTTTCAGTTTGAGGGTTGATTTTTTTATTCCAATCTCAATGACAGTAGAAATTTGACAGGTTTGCAAATAGTATGGGATCAAACGTGTCTTCAAGCACTTGAAACAAGGGCAAAAGAAACCTTGTCAAGACAAACACTTGTGATATCAAAATAGAAAAACACCTTATGAATCTACCGATTGTTTGAATGTTCAAGAACATTAGCATTGGTATTACACAATTGAAGAGACTTCAAGCAATATCTATCCTAAAAAGTCACGGCTCAATACTTAACAACTTGGCCCACACTTGATGCTCCTTTGCCTCACACAAAGTGGTTGCCCACAATAGATATTGGCTTTGTCATGGAAGTGCCAAAGACACAACCAAAGGAACACATATGGTGAGTAATCTTGGGGTGATCCGGGTTATTCCACTTGGATCAATCCTTGCACGAAGAAGCTAAGCGGAAAAATAGGGTGGCCTCTAACTATGGTTCTTAATAAGGGTTTTCATTTTTAGTACCCCTCTTGCTCCTCATAAAGGACTGGGACCTCGCGGCCTCAAGAGTACCTTAAGCATTCTTGCTCAATACTTTCATCATGGTCACAATCCCACAAGTACTCACATCAAGCGAAGACAAGCACTATGTCTACCAAGATTTTGTGTCCTTGATAGCCTTGAGTTTATAGTGGGTCGGAATAGCCAGCAATAAGTTTGTCCCCACTTGGGTCGTTCCTCTTGATTGCTCAAGAGCAGGCCCGCTAAAGGATTCTAACAATCTAAACAAAAATGGATCAACTTATGAGGTTCAAGGATTTTGTCTCACCACAAGGGTGAAGAACATACTCCTTTATCTCAAAGCCTTCTCCCAAACACACCAAGCAAAGGTTCAACTACCCTCTGGCTTTCAAAATCCAAAGATGGGTCAAGATTTTCTGGTTCACCACAAGGGTGAAGAGCATACTTCTCCTACCACCCAAGAATTCCTACAACAAGATATTAAGTGCCTATGAAATGAAACAACTAGCATATGCCGCACTCAATAAAGAAAGCAATTAAACAAGCACTTGATTTGAGTTTTTATGCTTTGGGCAGCCCTACAAAAACTATTAGTAGCCCTTGTGCATTTGAAGCTTTGACATGCGTTCTTTTAGAAAAATATTTCAAGCAAATGCACCTACAACCACAACTTGTTAGACCAACAAAGTTAGAACAATCCAAGATCCAATTAGCTCCAAGCAATCCACTATCAAAAGTATTTAAAGCACTAAAGGTGGAACACTTAACTCGCCAAGTAAGGGTGAAGTGAGTCCAAAAATTGGAACATTTAACTCTTCACACAAACTCAAAGCAAGTCAACACCTTAGAAAACTAATGAGATCAAGTAAGCATAAAAAGGAGAACTTTGTGGAACACTTAACACTCTTTTCAAGTAGACCCCTCCCCTATGTATGAATGTTGACCTTGCATCCAAAGGGCGGTAATGAGGGGCGATTAGAAATAAGTGAGTCCAACACCCAATTTAGCTAACAAGCTCAATCAAAAGTACTCTTCAAGTGAGTGTGAAGTGAGTCCAAAGAAGTGGAACATTTAACATTTAACTCTTCACACAAACTCAAGGTGAGTCCACACCTTAGAAAACTAATGAGATCAAGAAAGCATAAAAAGGGGGAAACTTTGTGGAACACTTAACACTCTTTTCAAGTAGACCCCTCCCCTATGTATGAATGCTGACCTTGCATCCAAAGGGCGGTAATGAGGGGCGATTAGAAATAAGCGAGTCCAACACCCAATTTAGCTAACAAGATCAATCAAAAGTACTCTAAAGTTGCTTATCAATACCACTCACAAATGAAAAAGGGTTGAATCAATGAAGTATTTAACTTTCCAAGCAAACATAGAGTGAGTCCACAAAGTGGTGCATTTAACTCCCTATGTAAACAAGGAATGAATCCATGCCCCCAATCACTCAATGAGATGTTTGATATTGGAAACCAAGAAGCATTCACTTACACAAACTTGAAAAAACAAATTTATGTTCTTTCATTCACCATTAAGAGCATAAAAGAGATGTGCCTATGAAAGCAAGTAAACATTCAAGCCAAACACATGAGAGGTTCTTTTTAAATCCAAAATCCAAATGAAAGTGCAAGAAACTGAGTACAACTATGCAAATTAATTCTATCTAAGTGCAGGAAACAGAAACAACAAGCTAACTAAATCAAGATTCGGCCAAAAAACCTCAAAAAGGCTCACTGTCGGGTACAGAAATAGACTGCAGACACCAGAATTATCGCGTGACACTTCTCAGTGTACTGGGGTGATAATATTAGTCCGAGCAATATTCTTCTCTATACCCAGATGATACTTCATCCGAGACCAGGCAACAGTTCCTGAAACAGGCGGGTGATACTTCCGACAGGCGAAGTATCACTCGTGTATATAGAGAACTATCACGCAATATTCCTGAAATTATCGCATGATACACTGAGACAGAAAACCCAAAGACCGTGAATAATGTCCAAAAATTACTGAAAATATGATGGAAATGCAAATTTAAAGGACAAAGCTAATCTACTCTGCCCCATGGTGGGCGCCAGAAATGTACACACAAAAGTAGTGCACTTCTATGAATCCTTACATGCAAGGAAACTCAAGAATGAGCCCTCACAAATCGATCCATAGCTCTCTACGTATGGAGTTGCAAGATTATAAAATTGCTCTTAGCTAGAGCTGTGAAGCTAATGACCTTGCTAGTCAACCACACAATGAGAGATTCAAATGAAGACAAGGGCAAGAGTGCCAATATCTCCAATGAAATCAAATGAAAATGCAATGCAAGTAAACAAAGAATGAAGATGCAAGCTAAGCTAAATGATAACAATGCAATGCTTGAAAGGAAATCTAATCTATGAAAGGAAAGTGCAAACTAGACTATGAAAGGAAAGTACAAGCTAGACTATGAAAGGAAAGTGCAAGGATTACAACCTTCCTAATTAGGCTATGTGAGATTAATCTATTGCATAAAGAAAATCTATACTAAGAATGCCATGATTATGCAACTATGAAAGCAAACTAAATGAGATGCAACAACAATGTATTCAAAGCTTGGATGCAAGAATGTCTTCAAAGAGCTCCAAATGACCTAGAAAACCTTCAGCATAACATTAGCATAAAACATGAATGGATTCTATATCTGCAAATGAGGAAGAGAGCTCTCCTTTTATAGAAAATGAAAAGGAATGGACCATGGAGATTAAGAGGCAAAAGACTTAATCAACAGTGGAGCATCAAAGAAGAGCAATCCATGTGCACCAATATCCTCCAATGAGAAAATAAGAGTTGACTTTTGTGTCCATATGAGACAAAAAGTGCTTTTTCCCTTTTTATAAAATAAGAATAATGCTTTATTTGTGCAACTTAGGATAAGATGAAAAGGTGGGGCTTTTTATTTATTAAAAGGGGAGAAAACATTCCTTTTGAATAAATAAAAACTTAGGATAAAATGGTTAGCCCAAGGCAAATAATCGAAAATGATAAAATAGGATTTGATCAAGGAAATTGATATAATTGAAAAATGCTGATTTTTTGAAAATATTGATTCAGGGATTTGATAAATTGCTAAATGGGGGCCCAAAGTCTAGGCGACCATTTTAGGGTGCATACAATGGTCAACCATATCTCATCTCCCCACTACCTCTCATTTTCTGCAGAAGATGACACATCTCTTAGCCACCCCCATAATCTTGCTTTACACATCGAAGTCCAAGTCTACCATACTCGAGTCCACTGAGTCCTGATAGACAATGGTGCAGGGTTAAATATTGTTTCTTTCCATGTGGTGCAACAGTTGGGTTTGTTAGAATTTGATGTAGATCCTAAGCAGAAGATTACTATAAAAGCATACGATGAAGTGGAAAGATCTTCCAAGGGTCTTGTTGTGTTGCCTGTCCGAGTGGGCCCTATCATGAAAGATATTGTGTTCCAAGTGTTGGACATCCCACCCGCATACAACATTCTTCTGGGTCATCCTTGGATCCATGACATGCAAGATGTCCCTTCCACCTACCATCAGTGTGTCAAGTTCCCATACAATGGAATTGAATTTGTGATTCCTGGGGATAATGCTATAGCTATCAATACTCCCACTATTGCTGAGATGTTTGTTCCTCACAACAAACCTTCTCATGATCCTAGTGCATCCTTGATTGCTGCTGAGAAAAAATTAAAGATGATGAGTATTGGTATGGGTGAATACACACTGGATTCCATTGTTGCTATGCCTACTTCTCCTAAATCATATGGGAGACCCTCTAACAAGACGAAGACAAGATGAAGCCCTCCACTTCTGCCATGATAGTCTTTGGTACCTTTATTCATTCATCCGTACCCTTGAGGCAGAAAAAGAAGAACAAGCTATTAGGGAGTGGATCTATAGAGAGGAAGAGGGCAGTACGACAATTTATACTCCTATCTCCCCTAAGCGCTATGGTAAATGCTATAAATTTTTGCAGCAAATGGGCTATCAAGGTCAAGGACCTATAAATGATAATGGACACACCCTAGTTGAGCCTTTGAGTCATACCAATGGCCGACCCTCTAAGGATACCACAAGTCTAGGCTACGGTACTAAAGATGACCTCCCTGACTGTTCCAAAAATGCTCCCATGATCAGTGATTCAGACACAGATATAGATGAGTCACCATTGCACACTATGGCTCAAATAGTAGACAATCTCCCTTATACTTCACTCCTTTGGGGAGAAGAAGGCATACCTGATGAGGACATGGTTGAAGCCTCTACGCCTAGAGGTAGACAACATAGAAATATCTTGTGGTTGGTAGAAAGAGGCGATCTCACACGTAATGACATGGGTGCATCTACTTCTTGGCGTCCTAAGCCTTCTTGGTGCAAACATCCCAGTAACAACTCAACAACAGATTCAAATGAGTACGAATGGGACACCCTCTTAGAGGGATCTTCCACAATGGATATGGAAGTTGATGTGGTTCATACTTATAGTGCCCAACCCAACGTAGTTGATGAGTCTCGCGTAGGGTCTGACAAGTTCAATCCGTGTATTGCTTTAGTGGACCACGCTGGTCCTTTTATGTCAAATCTAGATCTTGACACTTTTGGAGCCTACTCTATAGGCTCAACCTCTCTCGTCACCAGAGATGACACATATCTCATAAATTCCCTTGAACCTTTCACTTCACTTCCTCTCATACACTCAGATCTCATAGATTGGTTTGCCCAAGATCAAAGACCCGCATTGCCTTCTTTCCAAAATGACTATGAGATCGCCTGCTACCTTAATGCCATTGAACCTGTTACCTCTTCCACCAGTGAACCAACAACAAACATGACTGAATCAGATATCAAGGACCTGAGTCATAAATTCAAAAGAAAAAAGAAATGGTCGAATGGCGAAAACCACATTGTGGCGGTATCTGAACCTAAAAATAGTAAAAATAAAGACGTATCTAAGGGTGAAAACCTCGCCGAGGCACCCGAATGGAGAATCACTAAGTTGCATATCTTTGGAGATTCTCAGCTTGTCATAAACCAATTCAATGATGATTACCAAATAAAGGATGACAAGTTGATTCCCTACAAGAAGATGATAGACTCGCTAAGGAATTATTTCACATTTGTCACATTCCAACAAATTCCTAGAGCTGAGAATAAGGCTACTGATGCCATGGCTACTTTGGCATCCATTCTGCAACTGGAAGAGCACGAATCACGCTTTGAGTTCCTGGTGGAAGAATTATGTTATCCTGCCTACAATTCTCCTGATGACCGTGTCATTTACACTATGGTCGGTCATGACTCATCCCGCTATGCCGCCATCTTTTTTTATCTCTGAGATCAAGTTATCCCTGAAAACCTAACATGCAATGAGAAGCGCCAACTCATCCGCAATGTCTCACACTTTACTCTCATCTCTAGTGACTTGTATAGGAAGGGTCTAGACAGAACTCTCCTTAGGTGTCTAGAAATAGAGGAGTCAGAAAAAGTGCTAGTTGAAGTCTACGATGGCATATGTGGTTCACACTCTAACGGTCTTGCACTAGCTCAGAAATTGCTTAGGGATGGTTACTATTGGCCTACTATGCAAACTGATGTTGTTCAATATGTCAAGTCCTGCAAGAAATGTCAACTACATGGGAATCTCATTCATGCTCTTGGACGTGAGCTCATTCCCTCTGTTACCTACTGGCCATTTCAGCAATGGGCCTTTGACTTGGTAGGGAAAATTTATCCTAGTTCTTCGAGTGGGCATAAGTTCATCATTACAGCTACTGAGTATTTCACTAAATGGGTTGAAGTTGTCCCACTGTCTGCAGCTACGGGAAAACATGTTGCCATGTTTATTTTGAATCACATCATTTGCCGCTATGGTATTCCATCTTCCATAGTCACGGATAATGGCAGCCAATTCAAAAACAAAGACCTAAAGCACTTGTGCAAAAAGTTCAAAATTAAACAACATTGGTCTTCTGTTTACTACCCCCAAGGGAACGGCCAAGCTGAGGCCTCAAACAAAATATTGCTAAAAATTCTCCACAAAACGGTGCATAAATCAGGCAAGGATTGGCATCTGCAGATCAATCCTGCGATATGGGCTTACAGAACTTCTATCCGCACCCCTATAGGAGCAACACCTTTTTCCTTGGTCTATGGTTCTGAGGTTGTCTTACCATTAGAGGTTGAAATACCTTCACTGAGAGTCTCTCTCCATGGTTTGATTACCGATGAAGACCAGAGGGCCATGAGAGTGCATGAGGTCACTACTTTGGAAGAATGCCACAAGGCTGCCTTTGATCACATGCACACCTATCAGAAGAGAATGTCTACAACTTACAATAAGAAAGTTATCCTGGAGAGTTCCAAGTGGGTGAACTAGTTCTAAGAGAAAATCCTTAAAATCAGCAGAATAGGGAGCAGAAAGGCAAGTTTGAGCCAAAATGGTTAGGGCCTTATATCATCACAGCAACATTTGGGTCCGGGGCCTATTAGCTATCTACACCTGAGGGAGAAGCGCTTACCGAGCCTATCAATGTTCTACATCTGAAGAAGTTCTATGCCTAAGGTTCTTGCGCTCTTTGTACATATTTTATTGATCCTAAAAAAATTCATATATGATGCTAAAAAAATCCTAAAAAACATATTAAGTCCTGAAAAAAGAGCATCCTAGTGAAAACCTAGCAATAGGCGCTTTGATGTCTCACCAAAAAAATCAAAAAATCAAAAAATTCAAAAAAATAGAAAAAGTGCCTTGGTGAAAACCTGGAAACAGGCACCTTGGTAGCAAAAATACAAAAAAATTGAAAAAATTGAAAAAATATGTCAAGTGGTGAAAACCTGGAAATAGGTGCTGCTTGGGACCCTTGCACCTATGTCTATCAGTCTTGTGTGGCGCTCATTCACTCCACTTTTTTGCTTTGTCTCTCCTAGCATGGAATTGACTCTTGTCTTAGTCTAGGGGGCATCCGTTGTTTTAGCTTATCTTGGGTCTCTTTGTGCATCAGGGTTCTTTGGGCAACTTGGTTCCAACGGTGTTTTTCAACACCACCCCAAACTATGTTTTTCAACACTTCCCTAGCGTGGAGTGTTTCTCAACACTTATCAGATATCCTACCCGCCGTCTAGAATGATGCAATATTTCTCACTGGCAGATGCGATACTCAATTTTTGACTCTATGACCTACACACACGCACTTAAACACTCAACGTGCTGAGACTTGATTGACTTTATTTCTTTGTGTGTTGTCTATGATGATTTCTTTTGATGAGTGTTCTCTCCCTAATAGTTTTCTATGATGCCGAGCTAGAAGACTGGGGGCACGAGCACATGTTTTCTTTGTTTTCTGCCTGTGGGTATATTTTGTTGATCTTAACTGTCATGAGCATTTATGCTTGTCCCACTTAACACTAGGATTTACAATGTATTATCCTTGACTATTTTTTCACAAGTGCATGCTTATAGTCATCCTGACTTTCTTGTGTCTCGATGCGAGCATAATCTTGCTATACCAAACTTATGGAGCCTCACTGCACTAGTCATCTTGACCTGATGCTTAGGTGGGATTCCCACATACCTATCTGATACAGATCATATTCATATACCCATAGTTATACTAGTGTGTATTGTATGATCTTGTGACGCTACCAATAAAGCTCGATGATGATTATTAGAGTCTAATGGCTTTGTGACCTTGCACGTAAACCACTTTTCATGTAGCTTGCATTGTTAGACTTCATGTTAATTTGCATTTTTAGGCTGCATTATGAGTTTGAGAGGGTTTTCCTTCATCTTTCTTTTGGACGTTTAATCAACTGTGGTCACGTTTTGATCTTCATTTCCTTATCTTCTTTCATGATCTCAATCCAAATTTTCTATCTTAAACAATTGATTGATTTTGAGGCATTCTTTTTCTTGAGGCAAATTCTCTTTCTTCTCTTCATTTCTTTTCAGCTCTTCCAAACTTCTATCTTATGTTCGCTTTCACCCCACTTCTTTTCTTCTAATTCAACCTTGGGGCATAAACTTTCATGCTTAATGATCTACCTCGGTTCTGTGATCGTTATATCTTTCATCTTATATCAAGAACCTTATCTTTAGTTCGATTTGATCAAATTTATCAATTTATTATTTCTCCTCTATCTCATTTCGATTTCGATCACGAGGGGGCAATACCTATCAAACTTCAATCCTCGATTCAGCTTTATCAAACCTATCAATCAAACCTTGCTTGAGACTTGACAATTACCTATTTACAGGGGTGTTGGCCTTGTCTTTTTCAATCAGCGTATCTTTGTCTTGATGTGTTCCCATCCATTGAACACACGTCTGGGTTGTTTTGTGATCCCAAATCGATCTCACATTACAACTTCATTCTTTGACTACATGTGATCCCAAATTGATCTCACATTAGTCAAAGAGGGGCAAATGTATGCACCCTAAAATGGTCGCCTAGACTTTGGGCCCCATTCTTGCAATTTATCAATTTCCTGAATCAATATTCTCAATATTTTCAATTAAATCAATTTCCTTGATCAAATCCTAATTCTATCATTTATTCGATTATATTCTATGGGCTAACCATTTTTTCCTAAGTCTTTATTTAATTAAGAGGAATTCCCTCCCCTTTTATTAAATAAAAGGCCCCCACTTTTCTCTTATCCTAAGTTGCACAAATAAAACATTATTCTTATTTTATAAAAAGGAGAAAAGACCTTTTTGTCTCACATGAGGCTCAAAAGTCAACACTTCTTTCTCATTGGAGGAGACTTGTGCACATGGATAGATCCCTCTTTCAAACTCCACCCTTGATCAAATATTTTGCCTCTTAATCTCCATCATCCGTTGATTCTCACTTTCTATAAAAGAAGAGCTCTCTTCTCATTTTAGTGGCCCCAACTCTTTATGCTAATGTTATGTTGCAGGTTTCTTGGAGCTCTTGAAGATCTTATTGCATTCTAGTCTTTATCTTTGCATTGTAGCTTAAATTCTCATAACATTCTAGCTTAGTTTCATTTTCATGCTCTAGTTTAACTCACCTAGTTTAATTAGCAAGGCTTGTAATACTCTCATTTCTATAGCTTAGTTGCATTCTTCATTCTAGCATAGCATTGCATTGCATTTTCATCTTGATTCTTGAAGATATTGGCATTCTTGCCCTTGTCTCTTTGAATCTCCCATTGTGTGGTTTACTAGCAAGGTTATAGGCCTAATAGCTCTAGCTGATAGCACTATCAACACCCTTGCACTCCATGCCTAGGGAGCTCTAGGTCGCTTTCTCAAGGTTTCCAATCCATGGATTCTCTTGGAAGTAATGACATAGAGAAGTGCACATTTTGAGTGTACAGTTGTAAGCTATATTTTCCAAGACTAGAAATCCAGTAAAGACAAGCAATAATTGATTTCCATATATTTATCCCAAACCTATATTAAATATCATTTATATATATTTAATCATATAAAAAGGCTAAAATATGGCATAAAATGGGACATTGTTGACTCTCATAAAAAAACACCTCTTTTAAAGTTATGAGGCCAAAACGCTGACCAAATGATGGTCTTGTGTTTTTCTCTTTTTGACAAGACAAACAAAAATATTGTGGAGAACCATCCTTGTAATGTGATAAGAAAAAACCTTTGGAACAATTTTTATACCACCCTAAGTTTGGGTTTGTTGGTTGTTTCCAAGGTTTAGTTTTACTTTGTCTTTTTTATCCATTTTCTATTCATTGGTGTTTGGCTATGGTTCGTGCTCTATCCTTCTCTTTGTACAAGGTTCTAAGCTCTTACAAAACCCTACTTACATAATCAAAAATATTTTTACTCATTAATATTTCTACTTTATGTATCTTAGATATCCACTAGCTAAGCACAAAGGTTTATTTGTATAATGTAAATGAATTACAATCATGAGAAATATGAACTTGTCAAGGAAAACATTTAGACTTCAGACACCTATAAACATTTAAATATTTATTTCTACTCATGTGTGTAAGCCTTCAGATGTAGACAACCATTTAGCTATAGAGGAGTTTCCACCTCACTTTTATGCTAAACAAAGGAATAGTCTTGTAAAATATAATGCAACCTTTGAATGAATTAATAGTGTTGTCTTAATATTGTCATGAATGTTGTCTTGCTTAAGTGTATTGAAGAAGACAAGGTATTTATTATTTTGAAAACTTGTTATAAAGAACCCAATTAAGGGCATTTTTACCAAAGAGGATGGGTCATGAAATCCTAGGGCTTAGTATTATTAACTTTCCATGCATGAGAATATACAGAGATACATTAGTCAATGTGATAAATGGTAAGAGGATGGAAATGCAATGATATCTAGTGGAAAACTTGTCCATCCTCATGTGGTTCTTGAATCATTTGAGAAATGAGGATGGACTTCTTTGGTTGATTTCTTTGATATTTGATATTGATAATAAAGATATTTATTATGTCAAAAGGGTTTCCCCTTTTGCAATTGTTTGTAGAAAAGTTTTAGGAACTTTTTTTAAAGCTATATATTCTAGAAAAATATTTCATTCTCGGAACAACTTTGGAATGATGTTTGTGAAGTTATGTTGCTAGAACCTTTCATTTAATCTTTTGGAGCATATCCTCAATGATGTTCCCAAACTTGTTCATTGCATCTGCTAAAACATCTCCTCAATAATGTTTCTAAAGTTGTTCATTTAATCCCTTGTGATATATCTAGAGTCATTCATTTTATCCTCTAGAACATCTCCTTAGCAATGTTCTTCAAGTCAATCATTTCATCCTCTAAAACATCTCTTTGACATTTCCGAAGTTTGCATGTCATCTATTTAACGAGTCTATAGATACAAGTGTGTTAGATACATTCCTTATTGTGAACAACTATGAATTAATTAATAAATTTGGATGCTTAAATAATTACATTAGATAATTAATAATTATTTATATTAAATGATTTGAAATAATTTCATTATTAAGTCTTCTGAAAATCCAGTTAATTAATTATATAAAAAGTCTAATTTTCAAGATAAGTAATTAAAAAATAAGGATAAAGATATTAAACAAACTTTCTCAGTTTTGACAATTTGCTTTATGTGACAATTATAATTAGCTTATTTTTAATGTTTTATTAAATGAATAAATTAGATAACATAGAAATATTGACAGATAGATTTTTCATTAAATCTTATATATTATTTCATTTTTAAAAGTGGGTTTTTTTCTCTCCTTTAAAAGAAATACAAACTAGAAAACAACCAAGAACGGAAAACATGACTAGAATAAAGGCATGCATTCATAAGAGATCTTGGATCTTAATAAGTTTTCCTTCTCTACGTTTACATTTATCTAGTGGTAGTTTCAGTATTGAAGAAAATGGGTATTAGACTGGTTTGCACAATCCAGAGCTCAACATTATAAATAACTTTGCAGAATAGAAAATAGTAGTTGGTGATCAGAGAATGCATAGAATCACTATGAAGAATCTTTAGAATCTTGAGGTAAGTCACTTTCCATGGTTTATGAGTTATATGCTATTTGATCCTTTTCATTGTGTTACATTTCTTTCTAAAGCAACTATATTACTATTCTCATAACTTAATGAAGGGATTGGCCTAACAAAAGATGACAGGAATATTAAAAAATTCTGACAATCGTTTAGTTTTTCAGTTTGATTTGGTGGTACATTATTTAGTTAGGATTAAGTTTTCAATATCATTACATTATTTTTTTCATAATATATCATGTTTAAAAAAAAGAGAGTAGCAATAGGATATAATTTTGCAATCATTTTTAATTTTGCAATCATTTTAGTGAAGTTCTTACAACTTTTTTTTCCTTATCGTGCATCATTATTTTATATAAAAATGTTTTATGTGAGCTTGGGAATTGCCGAGTATTGAACCTAGTATAATTTGCATATGATGGATATGAAATATCCTTCCATATGAAATTGGAAAGATTGAACTAAACTATTCACGTAGCAGATCTTGTAGGTGTGAATGAGAAATTATTGGTTGTGAATATTATTTATAAGTGATTTAGAGATCTAAATACATTCTTAGTACTATGATGACTCATTTTGGACATATGGACATGTAGGAATTAACTGAATGATTTTATGTTTGTAGAAATTTGTAAAACAAGGTTTATTTTGTGCTTCAGATTATTTCCTCATTTCAGCTTTGATCTATTCTATATTAGTCTATTCAAGTTTGCTTATAATCGGAAAAATGGTAAAATTTATAATAGTTGATACATTGCTAATTATAAGAAATTGACAATTGACCATATCATTAGTAAGGAAGTCATTTTCTTAATTCTGATTATTGTTAGTATTACATTATTTACACTTAAATGATTTCATGTATGTCAAAAGTTAAACGGTAGACCAAGGAAGTGTGAAATGTTTACAAAAGTGAATACATGAAAAATATGAGACGTATATCCCTCATTGACCACTACCTCTCCTTCTAAGGTACTGTTATGTCTGATTCAAGGGAAAGTGCCCAAATGTCTCTCTGTGTACTGCTATGTAGCAATACACATTTCAAAGGTCGGGTGTACTATGTTCTCAAACAACTATTTTCCGAATACTGGTATTTTAAAGTTTTACTCTAACATAGTTTTCACAGCTTCCAAATTATCTAGAAGCGAAGTTTTGGCCATTATACCGCTTCAGCAAATGCAAGACTAGGCTAATAAGCTTCAGAACATCTGTGCAAGTATCTATTTTAAGTGTTCAAATTGAATTATTAATGTCTTAGTTCTTATGTATACCATTTGTTAGCTTTTGTAATAGTGTTGTTGGTTACTTTGACTGGTTATGTCATGTTCTTATGAAGATCCATTTTCTTCAATTTCATAACCAAAAGAAAACCATATGCTAAACATGACCTAAAACTGAGATTTCTTCCACTCAAATATATTTCTTTAGACCTTGTATCATAAAGGTTTCAACATCTCCCTTTGTACATCTTTTGAAGACATTATTAGAATATAAAGTCGTCCAAGAAATTGGGGGAGGCCAAAAAATGACCAACTCAAAACTGTGATTTACAAAAGCTTTAAATTTGTTCTTCTATAACCTCAAAAAATAGAATTTACATATAAACCGGTCTGCAGAACACAACACAACAAGGCTAGACCAATGTTTCCCAACCCTATGTTGTGCTAACACAAACTGTGGTGGACACGCTACAAAAATCTTTTTCAACTTTTATACAATGGACATCATAAATGCGTAAATATTACATTCTGGGGAGGCCAAATGATGCCTCCCAACAATTTCAAATACCGTGTATACATATCTAATACTAAAAAGAATGCTATATGATTGGATCCAAATATATCCCTAACCTTTAGGTGCCAAAAGCAAGCTGCCGAGGAATCTGCCTTGTAATTGTACGCAGCACAATAGAGCTGCATCTACAAGGAAACAATATTATTGACATAAGCTTGCAGAAGCTGTAAACACTTTCACAGGCAACAAACTGGGGCTCAGAAGAAATTTTTCTTCTGTACAACTTTTTTTGAGGATCTGCCCTTGCAGACCACAATAAATAAAGCCTTCCAGGGGAAGCAACAATTAAAAACCAGATAATTACATAAGAATTATATCCCCTATGGTAAACAAAAAATGAATCAATGAGCTTGGCGCGAATCATTCTCCTCACAGCTATAAATGGCTGCTCTGAGACAAGAATAGGCTAAAAGTACAAATGACATCACAGGTGAACTGACAATTATGCCAATCGGGAAACATAAAAAATGAGAAAGTGAAACATCCCACACTAATCAGCATTTGTTAACAAAAACTGAAATGCCGAGTTATCAAGAAGCTGAGGAGGAGGATTGATATCTGATAAATCTGTCTCTCGCATTGACTTTGATATGTCCTCCACAGAAAATGGTATGCTGCAGTACAAAAGAATAACTCTGTCAATTTTCTTCAATAGTTGTTGAAGAACCAAATGCTAACTGTGAACACCCTCACAAGAAAAAAAAATTTGCCAAACTGTTGTATATCCTGACAATGACATTGATTTGCTCTAAAATATTACCTTGAGTCATCATCCAACAAGAAAGAATTTCCTAGAGAGCTATTTGAATCTTCAGTCATCAATACTCTCATGTTCGCAATAACCTGTAAAATATTCATCGCTAATGACAATTAGGACAAACATGTAAATTCAAGCATGCAATTGTATCACAAGACGAGAAAACAAACACTACAAACATCTATATCCACGTTACTTACATCTCCACTCAGACTATGAGTGCCATACTTGTCATCCCAGTACATGGTGCTGATTCTATATAGTTGTTGAATGCTCAAGGCCTGAGAAGCAATTATTAAAAAAAACAAGAAAAATCAGGAAAATGGTAAACAACCTAGATAATGAAGCAAGAGTCGGGAAAAACAACAATACACTGACCGGACAAAGATCATGGGTAACTTCATCGAGGGATTTCTTTGGTTTCTGGTGAATAACCTGAAGGATACAGCAAATTCAAGCATCAAATTAAAATTGCTGGCATCAATGATCAACTATTTAAAAGAATATAAAAAGTAATTAAAAATGATGCTAGAATTTTTGGGAAACCAAAATATTCCCAGAAAAATTTATCACTTGTTGCTTACCAGAAATCCCACTGCTTGTCTGATATGCATCAGTTTATCCCAAGCAGAACCAGCATACTGCAGTGTTACAAACATTCAACATTCAGCAAGGTATGACGAATACAAAAATACAAAATAACATACAATAGACCAGATAAAGCCCGCATTCAAAGGGGAAGTAAACTTGCAAGCAAACCTCTTCTGTTGCTCCACAGCACCAAAGCTCCAGCTCAGCTAATCCTGCTTTAACATACTCTCCGTTGCTGAATGAGCAGCATTCACGACGTAAAAGAAGGCTGTGGCAAAAATAATGTGATCACTCAATGTCAAATATCAAAATATAAATGGTTAAAAATGTTCACTGCCTTATAAGTGTATTCAGTTCAGTATCATAACAATTCCTGTGAAGATATATTCTAACCTGTTGAAAAGTTGTACATTGATGAATGCAAATATTTGAATGAAGATTTTATTCACCAAAACTGATGACACCTGCAAGATAAACAATCCATGAGCAACATGCCCAAATATTCTTTATTCCTATTATATTTTGCTATTTTCACAAGCAATAGAGATGTACTGAAACATCCTATTAATTTTTACTATTTTTATAAAATATTCAAGTACTTAAACATACATAATTTGCACGCATTGTTTGGAGAAGACTGGTTAGGCCCTTGGTAATGGTTTGCCAGTGATTGGGAGCCTGTTGTGCAGTTGCATTTGCCTGCAATCGAGATGCCTTTACCATAGTTGCCCTTGAAGTCCTTGGAGCCTGAAAATATCATACATGATCATTTTTATGTTCATACAAGATGAAATAGGAGCATTGAATTATAATTTGGTAAGAAATAGAAAACTATTTATAATAATTAAAATGGAGTTGAAAGTACATGAAGCATATCCATTATCTAGCCCCAGCTAAACAGATGCAATTTTTCTATTGGAAGAAACATATGATACTACCAAGTTATTTGCCAAATAGTGAGACAAATCCTGATAGTGAAATAAAACAAACTTTGGACTAACTGACACGCTCAGTTAACAAAAAGCTTGCAATTATAGTCCAGTCTGCCAACCAAGGTACAATCTTTAGTGCTAAGCCATATCTTTTATTTTATATCTAGATTTGATTTGATGGCTCCCAAATGTTCTCTGACAGAAAATTTTCTAAATACCTGTATACACAGATTAAGCAAGGCATGTATATCCTTCTTCAGATTATCACGAATAATCCCGTATATCTTTTCCACATAAGCTGTAAGTTGTTGCTTGAATAATAAAGCTGGATATTTTGCCTCCACTTGGCGCACGGCATCTAATCCACCAATGCCAAAAGGAAGGCCCATGGCTGATGGCGAGGATCGAAAACCCTACAAGATAATGTTGTATATGACTTAGTGCTACAATAAAAAATAAATCAACAGCATTAAAACTGTATCTACCCAATTTGCTCTAACCTAATAATTAAGCTTTCTTAATAATTAAGCTGAAGTTATTTTTCTTTGCTTAAAAATTAGAACCAGAGGTGTCTTCTTCTTACTTGAGCCATTCTTCCGAGTAAAGTAGAAGATGATCTTCGCTTTTGGGGAGTTACTCCAGCAGCACCAGTAGCCTTCAATGTCCGTTGTAAGAAGAAAAGCAAAGTTGATGTATTTGACAACCAATAGGCCAAAACGTCATTGTTTTCCTGATTCTGCAATAAGAGCAAAGACTTATGTTAGATATGTTCACATATGAACGTGAATGCATAAATACTAATAAAAAGGTAACCCTGCATGGAAAAATAGTAAAATACTATAAGAGTTCCATAAAAAGATGAAACTGCACTGGTATATACTTACTATTAAAGTAAATATGGATAGAACCCCAATATTATTTCTCTTTAAGCAAAAGGAGATTTCTACTAACTCATCATATATTTCTAGTAGAGGTGACAATATTGTTTTAATGTAATGCATTCTCTCTTGGAATCAAAATGTGATTTTACTGCTCAACTGCTAATATAGTAGATCATCACAACTAGCACATGGATCTCAAAAAAGAATTGTGGCTAATATTTAACTATTGTATTTTGTGCTGTCACTTTCATGGCCCTAGGGTCTTCTCAACCTAGTTCTTTATTGTATGTCATCAAGTCATGTCACATCGACAGAAAAATAATTAATCTTCAAAACAAATAGTGAAAGCATTATATTCATAAAAAAATTCTGTTAACCTCAATTGCAGATCCAATCATCTGAATAATACGATCAAATACACTGGTTCTTTCAGCTTCAAATGATCGCCAATGAAAAAGAGTCTTGTAAATAATGCATGCTGCAACAGGCCTGCCTTGGCTGAAGCCGATATCTTGGGAGACACACTTAATAAGTGTGTCTATGCTTTCCTGAATTGGAATTAAAAAGATATTAGATTTATAAAAATAACTACCTTAAATCCAATTCAATGTTTGACAGATGATTGCAATTGCAACTCAGTTAAAAGCAACTCAAGATTTTTTAGCCTTTAGGGAATTGAACTGAGTACATGTATATCATTAAGTGGCCTTGGTGGTTTGGTCTCTATGTCGTTAATCGGCCTTGGTGGCTTATTCTCAATTTCGGCAGGCTCCTTGATGATTGGTACCTCAGTCGCAACAGTATCCTGCAAAAAAGGTTGCTTACTCTCTAGTTGTAAATTGTAAGGTTCAATATATAACTATGGTCAAATAAAAAATGAAAAAAAAAACATTAAAGACTAAAAACAGATAGAAATGCCACTCAAAAACTCACTTTTACAGTATCAGTTTCCTCAAGCTCATGATAGCCATTTTCAAGAGTCTGCCAGAAAAGAGAATAAATAAAATGTTCAGAAAACGAGGTACAATCGCATTCAATTCTTAAAAAGAACAATTCAAATCCAATAAAAGAAACACCCCAACTACGTGTGATGATTAATTAAAGTGATAATCTACCTGAGTAACTGTAGTGATGAAGCGTTCTGAAAAGGCCCTTATAGGTGACTTGACCAATGTTTGCGGACGAATAACTTTATCCTCAGATTCGACATTTACAATTTTCGCTTCAAACCTATTTATGATTCAAAAACTTCCAGTTAGGAAGGCATAAAATTAAAATATGAACTACATCCAAAAATGCAGTTCTTTGGTAACAAAGAGAGCATTTTGAGATTAAAGAACATTTTAAACCTTTGTAATGTATTCTTGAGCTTCTCAATTTCTGACTCTGCCTCCTTGGCCTTTCTAAGCCGTTCCTCACTCAGCTTTTGAGACTCAACATATTTCTTCTCAACCTCTTCTACTTTTTTCTCAGCCTCATCTGCTTTTTGCTCAAGTGAACTTATCAAAGCCTGCACAATGAAAAACAGAAAATTGTCCAACATATACTCAAATACTTTAACAAATTGTCTAAAAGTTTAGCTATTTGTTGCATAAAACCAACAGGATCGTTTTTGAGCAACCTTCACCATTCAAAAGCATCATTTTAATGTCAAAACACCCACAGATGTGAATTTTCTACACTACAATTGAACATTTCAATCTAGCAGATGAATATGCAACTATATTTTTCATAGTTTTACAAAGAATAAGGATCACCTTTAGCTTTTCATTCTCACTGGTCAGACTCTCGAGCTTTGCAGTGTCTACAACAACAACTGGAGTCTCTAAGACAGTCTTAGCCTGCTCCATAGCTTTTTTTGCTGCCTCTCTCTCCTTTTCTAACAAGATATTGGTTTCTTTAACCTGTGCTTCCATCTCCTGTAGAGCAGATTGCAGTTTTGCAGTCTCGTGTGATTTTGATTCTTCCAAGTCAGCCTACAAGGAAAGAGATTTGAATATGATCAAACAGTCAACTCACAAGACAAAGCAATTCTGATGTCAGCATCTGACTTAGGAAGTAAACATGACCTGTGCATCATAAGTTAACAATTAGATGCAACAGACTTTAGTCCTGGATTTAGTAACCAACTAATTTTTCACCACCTCAAATCAACTGAAATGAGGCCTTAGAAATGGTTAAAAGGGAAACAAGACAAATACAAAATGAATCTGATTGCTTGACATTTCAAATTGAAAAGAATATTAGAACTTTTTCAGCCAGACGGATATTCTTTCTGAGAAACTTCTTTTGTTTATGCATACGATCTCAAACAGAGGAATCATTACCCTTATGCGCTTCTCCAGCTGCAAGCGCCATGTAAGCTCCTCTACTTGTTTCTCCAACTTGGTTTTTGCTGCTTGCAGCGCACCAGTCTCCCTAGCAGCCTGAATAGGGAAGTTAAGTTTTGGTTATAAACAAAGATGTCAACTCAAATTTACAAAAGATTACAAATTCCAAATATTTCAGTACTCCAAAAAACTATTGTTACCATGAAATCTAACTTCATGGCATGGAATTTTTTTTATGAGAACAAGAGAGGATAACATTATGAACATGTAAAAATTGTAAAAAGTTTTATTGATGTCTCAATAATATTATTTTTGTTCTTAGTGTTGTTTCACTTGTCACAGAGCATACATGTCCTCATGAAAGGAAAGATTCGGGACTCACCATCTTAAGTTTTCTGAGTTCCTTCCTTCCGGCCCTTCCTCTCCAAACACACTGGAATGTTAAGGCTGCCAACTTTAACTTTTTATAGTATGTGCGAGCTCTATATGCACGCCATTCCGTCTGGAGGCCAGGAAACATAAAAGGTCAATTGTCAGTTCTCATTTTAATGATATTTTCTTTCCTGAAGGCTCTTCCATTTAACTACATGCTAACAACTTGAACCATTTCTTAATGGAAAATATATAGACCCACTAAAACATTATTAGAGATCCAATTTTGAAAAATACACTACAACAAGCTCAAGAGATAAAACACACTTTACATCACCAATTTGCCAAAGCAGCAAAAAGAATACCTGTATAATAATTGAAGCTTTAGTTTGAGACCTAAACCGAAATTCATTGCGAGCAGCCATTGCACGTAACCCTGCTTGAATGACAATAGCTGACAATCGCAACTGTGTGTATGCCTTGTGAGCTTGGTATCTGCGGACATATTTTTGTATTCGAATTGCAGCAGCCTCCCTCCTCATGTTTTTAAAGAGCTCACGAGCTTGGTTTCCTGCAAACAGTGAAACGCTAAAACATGTTGAAAAAGGAAATCTTTCTTGCTTAACAAAATAATAAATTGCATAGCCCATAAATTTACATAGCATATAAAGTACTATAAACCACTAGCATTGAGAAACAAATTTTGCAAGCAGCAACAAAAAAATTTCACATGGAAGGTAACTTTAGTAGACCTACATATTCATGAACAAAAATACCTCTCCATAAAGACTGCAAGTTAATGGCTGCATTGCGCAAGGCAAGAAATTCTTTTCGAGCAAGATGTGACCGAAATTTCTGCTGGATAATTTTTGCTGATTTTCCCAATACCTCAGTTCTTCGAGCATCCAGTTCTGCCATTTGACCAGCCCTCAGAAAAATCTTTGTTTTCCCTATCTGCATGGTTCCAAAAATGTGTATATTAACATTTCTAGAAATCAGACATGATGAAAGGGCATCCCCTCATTTTGGAGAGAACTGTTATTAGAAATAACTTGTTCCTTTTCCCAGTTGAATGGTAATCACAATAGAGGGCAAGTTCTTGCTAAGTCAAAGAAATTTCATGCTCATACAGTAATCAAGATATAAAGGTAAAGGTAGTTTTTAAATTTTAGGTTACTGCCAAGCAAGACAACATTTTGGTGTAGGAAATCCCCTTCAAGTGAATCCAAAAGAGAAATATTTTTTAATTTCCCTCGTGTAATATTCAATGACATGCAATTATAACCCTTTTTGGAATAAAACTATTAACCTCATTTCTGGAACACACAAGTCTGCAACATCAGGCAAACTCAGGCACTTCTTTTCCATTTCATTTTGAGATTGTTCAGGAAATTTGTCACTTGATATTACTAAGTTCAAATTTCAAGAAGGTGCACTGTCTGGTGAAAGCCTTCTGGTGTTGTACAGAGGATATAACATCATGGTATGATGTTTTAAAAAGGCCAGCCAGTGAAAGGTTTTAGATGTGAATGTTAAGTCAGGATTGGACATTAAGATTGCATACATCAAGCTTTTGACAAGAGTCATATAGAACAACAATGGAAGGCAGATAGAGTCATGACCCTGTATACCAGGAGAAGAAAAAATTATTTAATTCATTTAGTGAAGAGGTCGGACTAGGATATTTTCAACTGGCGCTAGACAGCATTTTTAACAATGTATAAGGATGTGACTACATAAGGTCGGCAATCCTGGTGTGGACTGTCAGGTCAATGTTGGAACTATGTGAGCTTTATAACTTATTTTGTAATGTCCCATGGTAATTTGTGTTCAATTATTATCTAAATTAATCTCAATTCTTATATCCTAAGTTGAATTGACAAGAAAATGCATTGATTTTCCATAAACATATGGTATAAGTAGGGACAATCACCCATTTGTATTATGTATTATGTAATTTAATTTCATATGTTATCTATATTTCTTGTTGCTAAGCTTGACCCACTATTACTTTTTTATAAGGAAAGAGGAGGTCTGAATACAATCCAAGGCGCTTAGAAACCACTTGATAGATTCCCTCAAAGTTACAGATCCAAGCCCTTATCCCTAAGTTGCTGAATCGTCCATTTTAACTGCCGATTCCGGGTACGGTACGTACCGGAATCGGGTACTTCATGGAATCCTTGCAGAATCTTAGTAATTTTTTATTAAAGTTGTATTTATTTATTTTTCAATTTAAATTGTTATATATTTTAATAGTAATATTATATAGTATATAATTGTTTAATTATGTTTATTATTTCTTGTTATAATATTAATTTGTCAAATTGTATATGAAATAATTAATATTACAAGTATACTATTTCTTAATTCTTGTTTTTAGGCTGCAAAATATGTATATATTTATGATTTTTATATATATTCTAGTAAGGACGTGTCTGAACGTACCCAACTCCTTAAAACAATTATGCCGTATCTGCATATCGTATCCACATACCTGTACCCGTATCCGTACCGATTCGGCAACTTAGCCTTATCCTATCTTGGGACTATGCCCGCAAGGCGCTCAGGTTCACTGATCCCTACCCTATCTTGGGAACTATCCTTTTGGGATTTAGACCGCTATTCCTTGAGTTAATACAGCCTTACTTCTTAATCGCTAAAGTAATAATGAAGATCTTAGCATTACTTCTATTACTATATTTATATATTTATTAGACAATGTAGGGATTCCCTATCCCTAATAGAATTCTGATATAATAATGTTATGTAAATCAGTATTTCACCCAAAGATATGTTACAGCTAAACCAGTATTTAACCCATATATCGACCTTTTAATATATATTATGATCACCTCCCTAATATATATATATATACTCTAATTTACTAAATAAATATATTTATTATACAACATAATTCTGATCATAAACTGATAGTAATGCTACAGTCTTAGTCTTGATAGCTTCCAAATATAATATTCTGTATAGCAATATCAAATCACAGATAAATTAGAGCATACCCTTGCTGTACACAATGTTTTCCAGTAAACAAACAGGAACTCATTCCTTTCTGAATATCTTTCTCACATATAATCTCTAAACTTCTTCCTCCCCCCTTTCTTTCGCAAACTTTCAAGATGATTCTATATCTTTCTAATGACTTCTTCAGGGACATATATTTTCATAAAGTAACTCTCCAAAACAAATCGCACCTTTTCGTCAACTATTTTAATGTCTATTAATTACTTCTAAAAATCACATTTCTGAATGTAATTAATATAGTCCCTGCATTATGCCAATCGTATCTAGCATAATCTAATACACAGCCTTTCAGATTCTTCGAACATTTGATGTTCCAAAGTTATTCATAGGGTGATCCACTGTCACCCAATCTTGTCGAAATTTTGAATGTTATTTTGTTTTATTAATATAATTTATTAATAATAACATTATATTTACTATTCAGTATATATATATATATATATATATATATGAGTGTTATTTTGTTTTATTAATAACATATTACTATCATTTGATTAACAATGACTAATATTTACTATTCTTGATTAATTAATATCATTGTTCACTAATAATAATATTATTTGATTAGTTACTAGTAACATTGAATATTACCAATATTATTTATTTATTTATTTATTAAATCTTATTTCAGAGAGGGGACATCACATATTTTGGTAGGGGTCTCTTTGGTACCAGTTCTGTATTCTGGAGGCAAAAACTTTTCTATAATGATTAACTGTGTAAGTTATGAACTTAGAAGTGTACAATGCATTTAAGTTTAGCTGACTAGTGGCATCTGCAGTATAAGCAGTATGCAAATCATAAATGAAGGAAAAATAATCTCTCGAATGATTAACAGGGTAGGGTGTTTGAATAATCTTATATATCAGCAGTTGTCAACTTAGAAGTGCAAGGGGCATTATGAATTGGAAATTTAAGTCGAGATATGTGGGTGGAAAAGTGTTGAAATTAGATAAGCCGCCATTATAATGTGATCTTTTACATTAACCAAATGCAATTTTTCAATTTAACATGTAATATATTTTTGCAAGACATTCAAAAGGAACAAATGCTTTGACGTATGCTGACATACAATTTGACATACCTGATAACCTTGGAGACCCACTTTCTCCAGTAAAATTTTATTTGCAGTCTTCTCATCATAGCTACAATATGTGATCAATAGGACTAAAAATTAGAAACTGTTATTTCAGTAACAATTATCTTAATTGAGCAATATATCAAACTTCAAGATGCCAAGCTTTTCTAAGAGAGCAATGTTGCAGAAAATGAAAACATACTTTACATCTAAGGCTTCGGGGGCAAGGATACCAAAACGGTCAAGAAATTCATCAAATGTTCGTCTTGTAGGGTACCCCGCACAGCTGATTCTAATTGCCTCCATGACACCCTGCAATACAGTTGAAGCATAACATCTAATGAAAATTCTATGTTTAAGCATTATATCTTAAGGATTGAACCTGGAAATCTCATTAGTCATTAGAAAAGGAAATATGCCTGCTTTCTAACTACCACCAAACTCAGAGAATCAATGTCAGAAATACATGGTCCAAAAATGCTTATACCCCACAACGTAGCTGTTGTAGAACATTGTGGTTCTCAAAAATGCCTGGCTTTAGAACACTGTTTGGTTTCACACATCGTATGTAGTGAGGTTCTGTTGAGCTCAGTGTCTCTAGGAGAGATTGTAGTTGTTGCTGCACAAAAAAAAATTTAAAAAAAGTGAATAACTCAATAATTTCAAAGAGTATTCACGACAACAAAATTACAGGTGCAAATCAGTATCCATCACAAATTCCAAGAAATAGAAATTTCAAGGGGGGAGATAGCAAGCAGAAGAAAACAAAGTCAATAATTAAATATCTCAAAAGTCTTAAGGACAAAAGGTGAATCGTACCACCAGTGTACAAGCAAACATTGACCCTACCTTAAAACGTGTACCAATGGAGGAGAATTTTGATGATTTTGAAGATTCCTCAGGTAGAGCAGGAAAGAGACTCGCAACAAAGGTACATTTTGAAGAATTTAACAGACCTTGATGCTCTGCAACAACATAATCTTTGTTCTTGTCAAGGAACAAATCAGTCTGATATGTAACCTGTCAGATCCATAAGGCAGAAGAGATGAGCACTTCTGTGATACAAATGCTAGACTTGTAAAATTAAGGCATTGTATATATATATAATTATATATATGAGTAAAAAGAAGCAGTTTCTCACATCACCAGCATAGTGACAAATTGTGAAGTCAGTACGAGAAAGTTTTGGTTTGCTGAACCGCTTATTGTTCTTGAAAGTTTGGTAAAGCTTTTGTGCAAAGGTCTCATGGGTTGATTTTGGAAACATACTGCAAAGCCAAAAGAAAGATACATATTAGTGACAACTTTATTCAATTGTGTCCCTATCACAGAAAACTTCCAAGCATTGGCCTCAATCTCTTTCTAACAGTAATCAAGCATCAACATATCCTACTCATAAATTATCACATATTTACTTCTGAATTGATATAAAAACAGAACATCTAAATCCAATGCAAGACTCTCTCTATTTGCTGAAACAAAAAAGGAGCTTCCTTGGATGATCTCATTCTAATCAAGCAAAACATTTATATTATCATATTTAAAAAAAAAGTGACTTATATTCACCATCATTAATTAATTGTAGCATATGACTGAGCTTAAGTCCATCTTAATTTCCAATTCTCCTATTATATCCCCCTTTTTTGTGTGACTGGTCACAAAACTACCTATTCGTTTGAACATTGAAATATGATTTCATTACCTCATTGTTGTAAATATTAATTAAATGACTTGATCCGAGCCTTCCTATTATCCCTATTTTTTAAAGTAATCATAGCCTAATCTTTGTTTCATAGCTGAAGTCCAAGATGAACTATCATTGTTATTCAACTTCCATTGATGCCTGTGGGATTCCTATTTTGTTGAACTGCTGCATTATAACTTTCCATTCATTATATCCTGTCCTCATAGATAAAAAAATGTCACTGTTATTTTCTTCCCATTCCTCATGTCTTATTCGCATAGTTATGGAAATGCCACTCTGATTTTGAGCCCACTGACAGTTTTATGAATTAAAAAACGAAGTTCAGGGAAAAAAGCATATCATATGATGTCGAATGAGCATCTCTAAAATTTGTAGGAACAAAGGTCTCATAAACATACCAGGCTTCATCCAGAAGAGCTACAATTCCCCCTGGTTTCTGCATATACAAAATACAATTGTATTAAGATCCTGGCCCTCAATTAACAAAAGCTTATGTTGTCATAAATGCAAATTTTCGACAAAGCACTACAAGTTAAATTGAGAAAGGGGTCATTCATTTTAAAATATTTAGCCCATAAGATACTCAATTCTATAGAAACAATTTTAGTATTTGAAGCTATAAATAAGTGTTAACCCACTGATTTAACTGTAAACAGGATGTTTATTGAGAGCCTCTACAATGATAATATATTATGTGTATGTTTGACCATGAAATTTGCATCTAAGTCAAACCAGGAAAGGCAATGGATATCAGAAATAACCTTTTCAATCAGATCCAAAACATCTTGATTGTCGACAAATTCAATGTAGCTCCAATCTATTTCTTCTCTTGTGTATTCATCTTGTTCCATCTTAAAGACGTGCTGCACAGCATATACAAAAATCCATGGAAAAAGTAAACATCATACGCAACAAAACAGTATTAAAATAGTTGAGGAAATATACCCTGAGCAAAAGCAAAATGTATATAAATATATTTCTTTCCAAAATACTGATAATTCAATAGATGTGGAGCTTTCTGACCTGATTGAAATGCTGTTGTAGCTTCTCATTTGTAAGATTGATACAGAACTGTTCAAAACTGCAATGAAGAAAACAATTAGGTTTTCCTTAGGTCACTTTGGATTTCCAAATAATATGTAAACATTTCGTAATATGAAAGCTTTCATACATAGCTCGCTAAATTGCAGTCACTATAGCTACAAGGCGTGGTTTCAATAAATGCAGAAAGAATCTTGCTGGCTATGAATAAAAGATACCTGTTATTCTTGAAACTTTCAAAACCGTAAATATCAAGAACACCAATTAGGGTCTTTGAATTAGGGTCCTGGCCAATCGAATTATTTATTTTATTTACCAGCCTGCATCCAACATAAATGGCATTGTCTTAAGCAGAGCCCGTAGAACAATATATATCCTACAAAAATTGCGAAATATGCTTCACTCTCAAAATATATTATTCTTTGAGATCTTGCTCTAAGTTACGCCGTACTCACAAATGGTACATCATACCAGTCAAATAATCGTGAGTATACTGTTTTTGCCAATGCATCTCGGCTGGTAACTGCAGCAACTGGGTCAAGAGATTTTGTAATGCTTTCATCCCGAGTCACAATGACACGTTTACAAAGAGAGTCTTCTAGACCCTTAACATCACACCTAAGATAATATATAATGTAATTCACTACAAAAAATCAGTACACAGACAAGGTTGAAAGTGCACTGTAGCAACATATTTAGAACCAGTAAAATATCCAGATCATCGTTAAAGAAAGGAACCATACATGAATAACTCTGCTGCCATTTTAAGATGAAACATAGCTTTCTCATCTTTAGGCTTAGACGAATCGCTATCCTTCCCCTTAGTAAAATCCACATTACCTAAATGGAGAATAGCTGCCACAACTCGAAATATTGCATCCTACAAATATGAAATAATTCAGAAAAAGTAAACATAAAAATCATGTTTTAAAAAGATGTAACCATTTTAATTTTTCATTCTACAAAATGTCATACTTGTTCTCCAGTACTGATTCCAACGACTTCCATTGCTCTCCGTGTTGCAAGGTACTCTTCCGTTTCATTAACTCCGTCAAGTTGATAACAGTTGGACTGGTTCAAATAATGAAACGAGCTTGGATGTCCCAACTTATATTTTTCATTTTCCTGAAATAAGAAAATAAAAAAATTTCAAAAAATGGTTCTGCTACAGTTAGCATTCTGCAATTTCAAATCAATCATGTATAGATTCAGAATAAAAAATAGAAAATATACTATGAACCTATTTCAATGGTCAATTATAGTCACAATTTACCAAAGTGTGATGCTGCATACCTCTGGGGGAGCAGCACAGAGAAGATAGAAGCAATGATAGTTTCTCTCCGGATCTGAAATTTGGCAAACTCGAGACCTTTCTAGTAGGTATGTTCTAACAGCAGCTCCTGATATTCTTCCATTTTTGTCAAATTGTAGCTCAACAAATTTACCAAAACGACTGCACAAAATGTGCATCTTAGTCAGGAAAAAAAAATAATGAGAACAAATTGTACTCTTGATATTCCAAGAGCTAAGCCAAATCCACATATTAACAACTCAAGCTCTAGAAACTACTTATATTCAATTTCCTTACATTATGCATGCAATGGACGATCTTAAAATGAAAAAAAGAATTAACCTGGAATTGTTATTTCTAACTGTTTTTGCATTTCCAAAGGCTTCCAGAACAGGATTTGACTGCGAAGCAGTAAATAAAATGGAATTCAGATTAGAAGATTGAGATCACAACATTTCTTAATTGCTGTACAAATGCCACAGTGATTCTTTGCACTCTATTCATAACCAAATTGCTCATTATTTCTTACTTCTAGTACTTGCTGCTCCACCGATCTCCCCTCAGTTGCTGCTCGGCCTCCCATATAAGCAAGATAACGCATAAGCATTTTGGTGGATTCTGTTTTACCTGCCCCACTTTCTCCACTCACTAGAATGGACTGACTTATCCCCTCATTGATCATCACCCTGTATCCATAAAATGTTTAAATGGATGTAGGAAACAGAGTCTCTCTGACACAAAACACAGCTTCAATCAGAAAATTGGGGAGGCTTACCTGTATGCAGCATCTGCCACAGCAAACACATGTGGACTTAACTCTCCGAATGTTGCCCCTTTGTATTGTTCCATCATTTGACTGTCATACAAGTGAGGAAGTCTTCTAAAAGGATTGATGGCAATTAATATACTCCCAGTGTAGGTCTGCCAGATACCACATAATGCCATCATAGAATGTTGCTTTTAGTAACACTGTTCTGTAGTTTATTCAAAAGCATATGTATTGCACTTTCACTAAGACAAAAACATAGAATAGTGTCATAAATGAAGAGAAAACAGATGAAGAGCTATCTAAATATAACTAAATAATAATAATATAAGGTAATTCGAAGAAAACCCTGACAACTCACATAAATTTCGTTTAGTTCATATCTAGATGCCAAATTTTGTAGAACTCCTGGCTCATGCAAATAAGCAAGTTTTGTCATATCATCCACTCCACCTTGCAATGCTTCACAATCCTTTGGATATACATTTGACAAGTTTACAGTCACCTGCACAAGCAAAAGGTTCTTATTTGGATCTCCAGAACATGAAGACTGGGGTATGATTAGCAACCATAATCCCAGCAATTTCACTCTGACAGTAATAAGCAGTGAATATTAAGTTTGCAGATATAGCAGCATTCCCTAAGCATGAGTGTACCATAGCTTCTCTGACAAAGAACTATTTAACTATTGACCAAAAAGCCAGCATACACAATCCAGAAAGAAACGCTGGAAATAATATTAGTAGACAAAAGCCCTTGTTTTTGTTACAAACCTATTGCCATTGGTAGGATTTTGTTAAACTGATTGTAAGCAGAAACAATAAATAAAAGAAGAAATCTAAAGAGATTGTCATTCAAAATAATACTGTTCACTTACCAACTTTCCATCAGCCGTCTGAACTTTAACCTGCTGACCATTGATCTCCAGAACTTCTCCATCAATCCAGGCCACTTCAGAATCTTCCACCCATACTTGAGAACCTACAAGAATGTTGACAGGAGCCGCCTGTATTCAGCCAAAAAGTGCAAGATTGTTATGGTCACATCGTAAAGCCCATGTGAAAAATTTCAAAACTACTCTTCAACGGCATGAGTAAGCATTGCTTGCCAGCATTTATGCCTTACAATGATGTTATTTAATAGAACTGAGAATTCACATAATGCAAGATGACATTGCTAGCGAGACACTACAAGTGTTGCTTGGTCTGCATTTATGCCTTAAAATGATGTTATTTGATAGACCTCAGCATTCCCACAATTCAAGATGGCATTGCTAGCAAGACACTGAATTAGAAAAGGAAGGAGAACATTTATCTGTAAGATTTTCTGGCATAACCTTAAATGAGTGTGGTCACACAATATTATACATTGAGATAATCAGAGATATTGCTACAAAGGACAAAGTCATAAAGATATTTGATGCCAGAAATATAAACTGTCCAATGAACATTATTGTTTTAAGGCCATTATGTAGGTATACTTTCACTTCTTAGAGTTCAGAAATATTCCTTCCTCAAGTACCAAAACAGCATACATATTTTTCAAATTTTCATAGGAAAACAACTCTTGAGATCCTATATATTGAACTTGAAGATAATTAAAACATGATAATGTTAGTTGTCAGTAGAAAGACTTTAGCAACTAGAGTGTTGCAAGCAATCTGATGACTGAACAGAGCAAATTTGGACGTGGCAAGTGAGGTCAACCTCTACAAGGCAAGAAAAGCAACAACCACCGGTCTTCTCAAACAGATAAGAGCCTTTGGGTGAAGGATGTGAGAAGACAAAAGGTTACAGTTATACATAGTAGGCTATTATACGGAAGCAAGTGGACTGGAAAGGATAGGATTGTAAAATAGGCTGTGGGACAAAACCACCTACCACACTTTTATATGCCAAATAGTTGTCAGGACATCTCTACCCCACATTGCATTTCATCTCCCTTTGGTCAGGAAATCAAACCTAAGCTGGACAGCCTCCACCAGCACTTATATTCTTCCAACTAATCGGATCTGAATGTAATATCATTCCTTCATAAAGTATATCAGCCACAACAGACAGAAAAGAAATGGCCAGGGAAGGAAAGAGAGAGTTTTGGAATGAAAATCGAAACTCCATATTCTCCCTTTTCTCTTGATATAGTAGAACACTTATTTAGAATTAGATGCTGCCCACCTACTTCAACATTATTTATAAGGGCGCTTCTTTGATTCCCTGCCACCTGGGATGTGCTACACTTGACCTTTCATCAGGTCATTTATTACAAAGATTATGGAGGAGTTACTGAAAATGGGCCTGGAACACAAGGTATTGACAGTGTTGCACCCTCTATCGGAACAGATTCATGCGATTCATGCACCTTAGATTATAGTACAAAAAACAAACTTGCAGCATATTGTTACAATGCTCACAATATGCTGAATCTCCTTATTGCCATTTACTACCTAAATCAAAATATTGGAGAATTATATTAGCATTTAGAAAATTACAAGTCATTAGTATTAGTAGGTGGACAACATGACCTTGATGATGCCATGTCAGTTCTTCAAATCTATGGATAAATTGAGAATTGAAACTATAGGAGTTCATGAGATTTCTGGTACACAATTAAGTCTCTGGCTACTATGAAGAATAGAAAGTGCCTATTCAAAAAATAAATTATCATTACATATAAGAATATATTAATATATGAATTTTCCTCCTGAAATTTGACGTTTTCACTTTCACTTTTCCCAAATGGCTTTCCGAACAAAGTTTGGTATGGAAAATTGTTAAACCTTAGATATGCGATCGGATCAGCTGTTGTTTTGGCTTCACAAAATATTGTGAATATCTTGCCAAATAAATTTCAGTCGATAAAAGGCACATCTGACAAATTCCTGAAAGCTTTCCAAATTGCATAATTTTGGCAACTGTGCCCTTACTAAATTTAAGCCTAGATAAGTTCAATATCAGCAATATATGTGATGGTAAAACTTTGCTTGCTTATGAATTGATGCAATAAAATTCCCACATTTCAACGTGTACCGATAAAATTCAAGTGAAAATTTAACAATGTACAACTACATGTAATATAATATTAATTAGCACTATCCTAGAAGAATTTCATCTTTCAATGAACACCCAAGCTAGTGCAAACTGTTAGTTTTCGTCATTGATGAACGCATCTCCAGTTTATGCTACTGTTGTGTTTGCTGGCGTGTGCTGTGCTTTATGCCTCAGTCGGACTCTTGGCTTGACACGTGTTGAACTTCCTTATGTGCCAACCATTCTGTTTGTCTTTTGTGCCAATTGTTGTCTGCTGTACACCTGTCTTGGTAAGTAGGATGGCACTCAAAAGAATTCCGCAAAGAGAAGGGAACAATTCTGTGTGACTCCCGAATTGCCAGGTGTTGCGGATGCTGGCCGAGCCAAGAAGATTAGCCGTCAAGTACATCAACCTGCAGGAGCTGTTTAGAAGGCGTTTTGTTATCATAGATGACAGTTCCAAACAAAGGTATCCGTTACGTGAAGAGGGTCGAGCGTCACTATCGTATGCAGAAAAGATTCTCGTGCTGCCGACATGTGGACTAAGATGACTGTAGTTGTTAATACACGAAAAAGACTCTTCTCATTTCAGAGAACTGCTCTATATACAGTGCGCATAGCAATCAAAATGGTGTAGAATATAATGGGAGGTCATACAACTGGCAGTCATCGATGACAGCGGGCAAGTGTCCTGCCCAGGCGTTTATGTAATTAATAAAAAGCTACAGACTGTGTTAAGGAGAAAAACCGAAAACGTCTATCTCAAAAATGCACTGACGTCCTTGAGTAAAACTGTGTTGAAACCGTCGGGTATCAGCTCCTGTTTTTTTTTAATATAAAGAAGAGCCGTTTTTGTTAAATGACAGATTAACGGAAGCATTCGAAGAGATGAATATTGAAACGTGGAGTATAATATACTCGATAAAAAAAAAACCAGAAATAACATTGTTAGATATGGACAAAACGGCACATTAAAAAATGCGGATAGATCATATGCAACGAGTGACAAAAAAAGGAAAAGCGGCTGTGAAAAAGAAAGGCACTCGCATAACAGTTTTTGGGTGCATATAGAGGAGTGACAAACAGTTAAGGAACGAGGCAGTGAAGTCTAGTAAGAAAACACACTGAGCAGAACCGACGTCTTCACAACAGGAGCTGACAATGAAATGTGTAGTGTGTGAGAGCATTGGCAGAGTGCGGGTGAGCTGAGGAACGTTTTTGAAATAATTCCAGTTTGGCCGAATACTTTTTCTGAGCGTTATCAAACAGGGATGTGAAGAAGCCAGAGGGTGAAAAATGTATTGATGAAGTCTTGAATAGTTGATGTGAGTCATAGAAGTGGCGTTTTTATAAACAGTGAAGAATAGTGAGGCACATTGGACACCAGTTTGGAGACATAGCTTGACAATAGTGCTGTAACAGAACATAGGGTGCAGCGACATATTTAAAGGTATCACAGAAATTATGATGCAGTCTCAAAATAAGAAAAGATTAAGTGTGACCTGAGATGTGCACAGTTCATCAAGAGTAAGAAGAAAAGGGGACTTTCTGAATAGAGGGGGTGCGTTGACGGCTTCAGATTGCTGGTGACTCAACCAGTGAGATATACTTAACTGTGGAAACCATAAGTGAATACGAGTCAGTTTTCACGCATAAAATTTACATTATCGGACTGTTACAAACTGGGAGTGGTATTGGCATAAACAGCAAATGAAAAACAATCTCAGAGATTTTATGAACACCGAATGCAGATGTTTTGATAGCGAACTCTTGTGAAAGTGTTTCAGTAGTGTCTTCATTCTTTGCTTGGGGGACTAAGTTTGAAGTGCAGCAGAGATCACAAGCTGAGTCTATCTGTTCCAGTCCTGAATCGTTTACATGTGCTTGTATATGTTCAACTTCAGCTGGATATGACTGTGAGTTATTTGGGCAATTTGTGCTGTAACGTTATACATTTAGCTTACTGTGTATTCTGATTTCTAATTTGAAGTCATCTAAGGAGTCTTCATATCTCTGTGAAGACAAGGAAAGTTCCCTTGAGTTGCAATTCTGATATCCTTTTGTAATAAGGTTGTAGCCTTATAGCTAACTGGTTGGAGCCAGGTGTGATTGGATTTAAGGAGAGTTATTGCTCTCAGATTGTAACCGGGTTGTTGCCCTTTGGATAGTGATGCCGTGGTTTTTCCCGCTTTGGGTTTCCACGAGATAATTCTGTGTGTTGTGTCTCTCTTGCCTTGTTCTCTGTTTTCAATTTTTAGCTTTAAAAGTTTGTGGCTATACTGATTCACCCCCTTCCCCTCTCATTCTCTGTTTTCAATTTTTAGCTTTAAAAGTTTGTGGCTATACTGATTCACCCCCTCCCCCTCTCAGTATAGTTCGGTTTTTCACAGACACCGTGGCATTATGCAGACATGAGTTTTGGAATTTTTTTAAGTCTTTTAGATCAAATTTTACTTAGTCTTTTAGGTCAGATTATATAAGCCATTTATGGTACATTCTTCCAGACCACTGTATTCAATACTTTATCTGAACGTAGGTCCTGTAGTAGGGCCCAAATGTCAGACCTTAAATCTTTAATCACCTACACAGTTTAATCTGCGAAAACGTTGCAAATGGATGCACCATGAAAAAGCTGCTCTAAAGTCCAAAACTCCCGAGATTATACTATTTGTTGAGCTAAAGAGATTCCTCTTGTGATTAGGAGCTATCCCCATATTATTGGAATTTACAACCAGTCCAAATCCTCTGACTGAACATATATTATAGTTGAGCTTTGAGCTTGGACATCCTAATAAGAATGGGTTAGCATTTTTGCCATAACTCTATTGTTCTCATTCTCAAAATTTTGATGAGCTAAAAAAATAGTTATTTGTTAAGAGCTGGACCAAATATAGAAGAATACACAATGTATGTCCAAAGCACGATCCTTAAACATTACAGGAGAATCAAACATAAACTATCTCAAATTTTAGGCATAAGTTTCTACAGCCCATTGTATAATTAATATTGCATCTGGGTTTGCTGTGTATATTTTTTTCTATACATAGCAAATCCAGCTCAATTTTAATTAACTCCGTTTTCTCAAATTCACCAACAGACGGCACTCCCAATATTTTTGCATACTCAGTGTGCATGCTATGCTTAATTCAATATTTCCACTAAATTAATTTTTTTGCCAACAAAGACTAAAGATGCAGTTGAGACGGGAATCACTGGAACCAGAATAGAAACGTTATGTAAGCAAATGCAATGTCGGTATTGCACAGTTTTCATTCATCATAATCTGATCCTTACGATGGATAACGAAGGGTGATTCAAAAGTAAAACATCCATCTATCAAACCATAAATGTGTATAACAGGTCGTCAAAAGCTATTTAAGTGATCATTATGGACAGTGTAAGGCTCACGACATTGATCTTCAAATTTATTTATTTTTAGATACCATGTAATGGAATCAATTGTATGCGGTACTCAAAAATCCAAGTCATTCCTTAAACACTTTGTTCCAGCTAAAGCAAAAAAACAAGGAATTTGATCCCTTTGAAGCAAAGCCATTCCTTCAATTCTTGATTCCAAAACAAACAAAGAATGAATGTCTGGGCAGCAAGGAAGGTAGACAATGCATTTCTAGACCAATTAATTAAAATGTAGTAACTAAATTTTGAAAAGGAAAAAACACAGCTAGCGTTGAGCAATAAAAACAGCGATCCACAAAACAAAATAGACTACCTGACAAACCCAGTAAATTGAAGATTTCGAAGGACGCTGTATTTCAAAACTCAGATCTTTTAAGTTTCCGAATATAATCATTTTTTCAGGTTTTGCAATGCTGTAAACAGACTTCTGGAATGCTACATTATAATTCTTTAAAAAATGCCATAACAATCCGTAAAATGTTGCATTTCAGCAAAATTTAAAACAAGAAGAATTCGACTCCGTTAAATAAAACAAAGTAAATGATGCATATCAAACACAATTTTCTTAATAATCCAATATAGAGCGGCATAAATTTTTTAAGTTTTCTTAAATAATCAAATTTGGTAACAAGGTTTCCACGGTTCAAATTCACTTGGAATTTTGAAAACATTCGATAGACAATGTGTTTCGGCTAAATTATCGAAAACGCGAACTTCATATCTTTGCAATAAAACAAAGCAAAATTACGAATTTAAAAGAAAATTAACCATGAAAACACAAACAGAGAAATAGAAACCGCTACTTACCATTGCAGGAGGCTGTGTCGATTCAATGACCTAACCAGATACCACCGATCAAATTTATGCCAAATTCTTTCAAATTAAACCTAAATGTCTTCAATTTTTTTTCCAAATTCCTTCAAATTTATGCCAAATTCTTCAAAATTTACACGTCAAGCCCTCGCATTACAGATGTTTGTATATGTCCGCTCAAATTACAGCTCCGATCGCCCCGCCGAGATATACAGATATTAACTTTCTTCACCGGACGGCCAAACGGGAGCCTTCAGCAGCTGAGAGGGCCCGAACCGCCTGTAATCTTATGAATTAAGCCCCCGGTTTTATGTAGAAAGAGCTGAAAAAATCCTGAGAGCCGAATAAAAATAGTGGCTACAGATCTATTGGCAGAGAAGGAAAAGCTTTCTTTATTTCTGTAACAAGTATTAACTAAAATTCCTGTAACTTTTTCCAAATCGAGCAAGCCAGGCAGGCAAAAAAACGAATGCCGTCCGATCGAAGTTGCCGTCGGAGCGCGCACAATAAATATGCAATGGAAGCAATCTTCTTCTGATGTTGTGTGATATTGCCTGTGTTCTGATTAAGGCTCTTGTGGTTAGACAAGATCCGACGGCGAGGATGTGAATGGAAAATGACGGTGGAATCTGGACCGTCTATAAAATAAAACTAGCACCGGTTTATGTATGCGCAAACGACGGAGCTTTCTGCGCAGGGTTTGTCGTTAGTGTTCGCGAGATTAGACCGTTCGATTTGCTTGGTTTGTCTGAATGTTAAGTGACTGTCGGCTGTTAGAGCGATCCAGGACGACACGTGGACTTTGGATGACGTGAACCGTTGGATGAAGAGAAAGGAAACAATCTTGGAGCGAGGGAAACGAGCCTAGAGAGCGACAGAAGAAAAGATAACGCGTACCGTCATTTCGGAGATCCGACGATCTATAATCCAATAGATGTGAAAACGCAACACTGACCCTACGATTGGCCAAAAGTGCGAGGAGCTTACCCACAGACGAGATCTTGAATCTGAGCCGTCGGATTAGATTAATGTGCGAGGGATATAAGCGTTTACGCGTTCTACGCGGCTTTTGAATTAGACCGGGGCTTACGCAAACACTATAATTATAGCAAACCGGCTTTCCACGTGCACGGAGCGATCGGACAGCTAGCATTGGCTGCAGTACAAAACATGACGCGATCACAACCGTCCGATCTCCAAAAAATTAGTAATCTTCGCCGACCTTTAATGGCGTGATGTGTGCCCATGATATGACACGTTGAGAGGGAATTTGTTGGCTTGTGGGTTTGTAAGGAAAAGTAGAAAATAAAACATTTGTAACTTGGGAGCTTATATTTGTTGGCGTGTGGTTTCCAACAAAATATAATAGAATAATACAAAATATAAATAACTTTAGGTTTGTTCTACATTTCAAATATGACTATGTCGTAGATGGTGAAGGGGAAAGAGACAAATATTTGAAGTGTTCCATTAAGAGTTTTTGAAGTGTTCCACTAAGAGTTTGCCCTAACACCTTGGAAACATCTTGTAGAATTTGTCTCATTTCGTTGGGGGAAATTATGTCATGGAATGACCACCGGTAAAAGTTGTTTCTTGTCTTTCTTTTAAGTTTGAAAGCTCTTCCATATTAACTCAACAAAAATGTTTAATACCTATTAATTGAGAAGAGATAACAATAAATAATCAATTTATAATAAATATTTAGAAGTTCAAATGTACACTTTTAATTGTTTATGTTATTCAAGGATTTACTCTCTATTATAGCATATCTTTTTTCTATTATCGAGAGATCTATTGGGTATAATTAGAAAACAAAATACTTTATGAAAATTGTTTATCTTGTTGTTAGCGTCTGTTTCTAGATTCGATTGTGTAGCATTCTTTAACATCAACGTTTCGGATCATACTACATGATCCATCATCAGGATGCTACTAGAGAGACCTGCTTTGCAAGTTTGGTCCTTAGAATCTCTAGTTTCTTAGATTTGAAAGCTAATTCCCTCCCATGAAGGGTATCGATCAGATCCACGTCCAACCACGATCTGTTTATCTTATGTTTTGCTCAAACCACGTCCAACGACCTTAGGACATACATAGTGAATGGGTGAGTCATCTCCATGCACCCTAGAGAGGGGATTGCCATAATATCTTCCACAACTTAATTGAGCTCCAAATAATAATCTTTCATTAACTTTCCTATAAAAAAATACAATTTCCTTCTTAAACAAGCTAAAATATTTCATGGAGACCATCCAATCCAAACCTTCAAGTAGTAAAAAATCCAACCCTAGTCCTTCCATGGCATCTCCATATCAAAGTAAAGAGTAGATAAAATTAAATAAAGAAATTGTGACCTTTACTCCTCTAGCTTATGAATTGTTAAAATATTTGGTTAGGTGTTGTGCACCTTGAAAGACATTTAATATTTTAATATTTCTATTGTTATAACTTTAATCGAGGCTAATTGAATGGAATGCTACCCTTGAAAGAATCCATGAGATTCCTTAGAGGATACTATTCACCAATTCAAATTTTAGGTATGAAATATAAGTTATATATAAGAACATGTTGAGGGGAGTTACAAAGAGAGATTTAAGAGAGACTGTGACTAAAGATGATTTACATGTAAGTTGGAATTTCTAGAAAAAGAAGAATTTGACTTAAACTTAGTTATTGGATGTTAGTAAGCATATATATTGTCTTGAAGTTTCTTCATTTGTATATCAAGTGTTGGTGTTGGGAAAAACAAGGAAGAATTTTTTTTGTAGGGAGATGGTATCAAATAAATGTTGGAACTTGTTTAAAATCTAGGCATAAAGCATTCAAGTTGCATATGAAAGGCTCGTTGAGTTTGTAATCTCTTTACTAAGTTTGGTTGGATTTTAAACCCAAAAAGGTATTCTTGAGATAAAGTTGTGAGATATATTTATATGGTATCTTTTTATTGTGTTCAATGCCAATCTTTCTTGAGATTTGTTATTATTTAAATATTCTACATTGTAAGTTTTCATCAATTATGAAATTTATTCTAGTTGAGGGTGTTTTATAGTTGATATCTATATATGAATATTGAGGGCTCAAAATTGCTACATTTGGTATCAAAGCTTAGTTAAGCTTGACTTCTGAAAGAAGATGCAACCTCTTTAGGAAATAAAGTTTATTTTTAGTGTAAGTTATGTAGGAAAATCTACAAATAAAGATAAATGGAAACCATGTCTTGGAGGATTGAAATGGAGAAATTTAATGGGCAAAATTTTGAGCTATGAAAACTCACAATGGAGGGATTTTGGTTGGCTCTATGATATTTGGTGTCTGATTTCTAAGAAGACGTTATCTACTTTGTCTACTAAGTACTATGCAAAATTTGATGGGAAGGCTAGGAGTCTAGTTCAACTTTTTCTAGCATATATAATTGTGTTAGATATTTTTGACAAAGTTAGGAATGTAGAACTAAACAAAGTCTATAGTTAACAAACTTATGATGATTATATAACTAAACATTTGAATGCCTTAAACATAATTGTTGGTTAGCTTGCTTTGATGAATGTGAAGATGGATGAAGAATACTACTATATTATTTAGTTATGTCTATTGACATATTCATGTCACAACTTGCTTATGGTGATCAATTTGACCATGACAAAGTTGAGATTTGATGAGGTGGTTACTCTTTTTTTTTGAGGAAATAAGGAAAAAAAGAACCCAATATCCATTAAGGGCACCCTAATTGATAGAGGTAGATCTAAGAAAAAAAGATAATAATAATAGAGATAAGAGAAGATCCAAATCAAGAGGAATATCTAAATCTCTTGGAAAATCATAGGTCGCATTGAATTGTGGAAAATTGGTCTATTTAGAAGCATTACAAAGATCATTAGATTTTTTATATCCAAGGCCTTAATATTTATGAATGAATCAGAAAAGTAGGAAAATAAATAAACAAATATTATATTGGATATTATTGATACAAGTTGCAAAGAGTGATCCTTTTATGTGCATGAATCAAGGAGATGACAAGTCCAAGAAGTATTAATCAATCAAAGATTTTTGAAGCTATAATGACACTTGTGCACCTCAAGTCAATATGTACACACATGTCATTATTATCTACTTAGTTGTGAATAATGATTAGTTATTCATGTATCCTAAGTAAACTTATAGAATATGTGCAATATCAAAATTGGTATAGAACATATCTAAGGTGAATACAATGTTTTATTAAAACATCCACAAATGTAACTTGAAAGAAATGGGTCCCAACTACTTGGTCATGTTAGGTGCTCATGCACATCAATGGTCCCTTAAAGATGAACTCCCTCAAGATAGGATGAAGAAAGAAGTTCTAAGTGCCTCTCCCCTTCAAAAAATCAAAAGGATGAAACCCCATCTAAGAAGAAAAACCCCTCCCAAAATAGAGAGAAGAAAAGGGACAATGTATCCCACCTTGTATTTCTTGCATCAATGGTAGATGACCAACATCGAATGTTGAAGATAGCATAGAATTGTGAAGCAACATTTTTCCCCTTTGGAAGAAATAAAGTCAAAGATGTATGCAAGAGATATTCTCAGTCCTCAAAAGAGTGTGAGGGAAGAAAAATAAGAATATATCCAATGACTCTTGAATTCTCAAGTGTCACCATGCTTTTGAGAGGTGTCACACTTAAAATATGAATCTTAGGCTTAGCTAAAAAAATGACAAGCGATAGCTATATAAATAAACATGTAAAATAAGAACTAAAGATGAAAATGAATCATTTAAATATTGAGCCACTTAAAGATCTCCAAGTTTGTGATGAATTATGTGTCATGCAATTTTTGGATGTAATAACTATGGATGTATTTTGCTCACCATAGGTAAGGTGATTAATGGGAATGTAGTATTCATGTAGAGGATGTCCACATGAACAATAATTAAGATATGTGTGCTCATGAATGTTAGTAGATTTAACCACTATAGAAGTAAACATAAGAAGAGAAAGAATAAGAGGGTCTAACGTGCCTTTATGACATATGAAGATGATGCAACTCCGTAGTCTAGTTAACATTAAAGAATAAATGAATGTCTACAATGATCTCCTCCAATTCTATAAAATGGGACCCACAAAAAAAAACCTAATATATCTTTCAACTTCTCATCACATAAAGTTGTATATGAAGATTGATATGAACCTATTTCAAGATATAATAAGAATTCATGGATTAAGCAACTCTAGTTTAGATGGAGCAAAGAATCTTCATGTGATTATACATGCTAAGCTTGTTTTATGGTACAACTAGTTGGATGAAAAAATGACAAGTTGTGATTGCTCTTTCAATTATGGAAGATGAGTACATAGCAACTACTCAATCTATGAAAACCCACATAACTATAATCCTTAACTCAAGTACCATATTTCTTTAAAGCATGTCTAAGTAAGAGTAATCATATTAGGGGTTTTTTTAAATGATTTTATTTATCAAAATTCATCCAACTATTACATTTTAAAGGTCATATTTTACAACATTAAGAAAGCTTTTGGATTCATGTGTATGTATTTTTTTACATTTTCAATTACACTTGCTAGTCCATATTTAGGAACAGATTATGCCTTGTTAAAATTTAATCAACTAAAAACGATAATCTTAAGTAATGAAAGCAATTAACATTTCTAAGTAATGAGCTCAATTTATATATATAATTTTATGTAACCACAATTGACATTTTTTCTATCATATAAATGTTTTTATGAAAATGAAAATATGATGTTTTGTTAAAATTCATTTAAATAAGTCAATAATGTTATGCTCAAATGGTAAGATTATAAGGTTCTCAAGATAAAGATCAATGTTTGAATCCCCATAGTAACATCATAAGTTAAAATTCCAAGTAGTGACTCTTGGAATTCTATTGTGACTTATTAGTTAAATAAAGTTGCTTAAATCATTGGAAGTTGAATATGTTGAAGGGGAGGAGATCCCCTTTATGATCTCCACTAGTGTCATGCAGTCTAGATAATCCCTCCTTACCAAATTTACTAGATGTCAACTACATAAAATGTGACAAAAAAATATGATACTCAAAAGCTTTGTTAGTTAATCCCTCCTTACCAAAATTTGTAGATGTCAACTACATAGAATATGATAAAAAAATGTGATACTTAAAAGCTCTAAACAACTAATGTGTACATTCAAACACTATTTTAGCTTATAAAAATATCATCCCTTAATTAATAAAATGTACATCATATGTTACAATTATAATTACTTTAACCAAGCCATATTAAGTTGAAATTACATCAGTTTTATATTTAATCTATAAAATAAAATTTATTATACTGATCTCTTAAACAACATTGCATTACGTGAATAATGAATTGTTCAACAAAAAAATTCAACGTCTGGATGAATTCCAAGAAGTGTCTCCTGGAATTCCATTGTGACTTCTCAATTGAATAAAGTTGCTTAAATTATTGTAAGTTGAATATGTTGAAGGGGAGGAGGTCTGTTTTGTGATATCCATTAGTGTTGCATTGTCTAAATAATCCCTCCTTACCAATTTTCCTAGATGTCAACTACATAAAATATGATAATAAAAAAATGTGATACTTAAAAGTTATATTAGTTAATCCCTCTTACCAATATTTCTAGATATCAACTTTACGAGATATAATAAATAAAAAAATTACACTTAACTAAGATACACATTTAAACACTTTCTTGACCTATAAAAATATCATCCCCTAATTATTAAATGTACATAATATTTTACAATTATAATTACTTTAAGCAATCCATGTTTAAGTTAAGTTACATCAATTTCACATTTAAACTAAAAAAATAAAACATATTATTAAAATTCATTAAAATAATCCCTTAAACAATAGTACAATTATGTGAACGACAAACATTTTAAGAAAAAGTAAATTTCAACGTCTGAATGAAATTCAAAATTCATTAAACCGACCGTCATGTTGGGACGAGGAGATTTAAATTTTTAATCATCAAATAAATTATTAAGGGATAGAAGGAGAATGACTTTGAAAAGTAGGAATCATTTTGAAAAAAAGTAAACTAATGATGAAAGGAAGGATAAGGTTAGAATATCAGATTCCCATCATAGGGGGAAAATAGTTTGAATTCAGTATTCCAAATGATTAGTCTATATAAGCTCCCAACGACATGTCTTACGGTGCCCATTCGACTAACTTACCGTCTGTATATAAAATTTGATTTTAAAAGGTGTATTTAAGTATAAGCGTGGGACACGATGATTTGTTTTTATTGGTTGAACAGGCTTAATTTTCACCATGTCTCATTTGCACAGCAGAAAACTTGGAGATTAAGTTTCTTGGAAACTTCAAAATCACAAATGGTAAGTTAAGATGAAATTTCCCAACGGAATGAATGGGACATGGGGAGAATTTAATAATAATTTGGGTTCCTCTAATTAAAATAAAGATGCTAATGTGTGTTTTACTTTTAATTATAATAGATAATTTAAACTGAGTGGGATATTGTAAATAAGGAAAAAAGGATGTGATGTGATGTCACATGATTTGTTTGAAGGTGGAAGAGGGTCGTACTATAAAATTGAAATTATGATTTTGGGTTTTGTTAGAATCTTTATAGAAGTTGAAGTGTGTGTGCTCGTGTCTATTTCTTTTTACTTGTGTTTGGTTTTATGTGTTGGTGTCTTCTTTGACATGTTGGCATCTAATGTAACTTGTGTATGCATTTTATTAATGCAGCCATGTCTTGTATGTTTTTAGATGTAATCTTTTGCACATTTCAATGACCTCTACTCGTGATCTAATACATGCGAGTGTAAAATGCATAAACCTAGCTTTAAAGGCATGATCATGAATACACTTTAACCAAATCCTTAAGTTGATTCAACAAAAGCAATAAAATTAAACTTTTATTTGTTTGGCCCTAGGTACAATTGTATGTGGTTTGTAGTTATGGAGGTAAGTGATATATGCAACACTGAAGGAAATGTTACAAAACTAGGAGTGGGTTTTGAATGCCTAGGAACAATATGCATGTAAAGGAGGTGTTATATGTCCATGTTTTAGTCCAATCACTTAAATAAGAAATCTTTGGGTCCAATTTGATATTTGGAGGTGACTTAGTGCAATGTACTTGCTTGAATTGGACAAGGGCTTTTGTCTTAACTACACACGATATTTGAAATAGCTAACCCCTCATTAAATATGCCACTTCAATCAATTAATCAACCCTTGTCAAGTATCATGGACTAATGAATATTAAATTATGGCTTAGATTATGTTTAATCATAAAATATACATTCCCTCCTTTATTCCCATAATAACTCAACTCAACATATGAAGTTGGCAAAATAACAACAAGACCTAGCATAACTTCTTCACAATCTAAGTAACCTAGATACAAAAAATTATAGGCGTGCACTCATTTATACATGTTTACATTGGTTTACAACTCACATGACCATCATGAGGTTATTCTTACATTAATAGAAAATAACAAAAATATATTACAAACATTGCTTCAACAACTTTTTAGATTGAGAAGGATCTAATAGGTATTTAAATCTTCTACACTTTGATTTTACATGTCCCTATAACCAACACCATGGACATTTCTAGAGAAACCACTTATAATGTGACAACTACAAGTGTTGCACCACCTTGATGTTGATGACCTACAACTGATTGAATATCTTGATGAACTAAGGAGACAGTGATTAGAGATCACCGAGCTATTAATGTGATATGTAAGATGATTAAATCAGTCAATATGATTGTCATTTATGTCAACTAGTCTTGACTATATTTATCATGATAGTTACAAATATCTAAATATCTGTAGAAGGAAGAAATGGTGAAGAAATGAGATATCTACATAAGGAAAAGATGGATATGACAGATAAAGATAAGGTATAAATTGGGTAACTTATTGATGAGTCTATGATATTATATTGTTGACTTGAGCATGTTACATTATTCTATTATGAAAAAGAGATCATAATTGAACAAGTTAATGTGGTAGGTAATTGAAGATTTCTGTATACACCGAGCTAGTCCTGTGTATACCAAGTGACAGTAATAACTGAGTTAGTTATCACCGATGCATTCAGTATTAACCGAGTATGGATGAAAACATTAAATGTTATAACAACCAACTGAAATTACTGAGCAAGAATTGATTATGATTTTGAGGTAAGAGATGAAGTTTGTTACAGAGATCCACGACTGACAAAATTCAGAGATGATCAAAGGGTAAAGATTGAAACGTGTTATTGACACATCCGTCGAGGAATATTAAAGCAGCAAAATTGGACGAATGAGATTAAGAGGCAAAATCTAATGGCTGATATGAAAATGGTTTACTTGTCTATTTAAGAGACATGGTAACTCATTGTTGAGTATGTCGAATGAACAAAGACTGCATAAGATTTCGCGTGAAGACATTTTTTATGTGTTCCTAATCAAACTGGTTACAAATAGAATCGAGTTGAACTGCAGGCATAACTGAGCGTCAGATATACGTACACCAAGTGAAGTAAGTTGAAGGATATTATGGAATAAATTATTTATTGATCAGAAGGAGTTTTACAAGCTTAGCTTAGATCTAAATACTTGCAAATTAAGTTGTATTTGAATCAGATCACAACTGTATCAGTTTAACCATTGTTACAACAAAATCTCTTAACCGAGTGGACTTAACAATCTTATGTATTTTCATATGACATTTAAGGAATGTCAATTGTTATCTTGTTGACCCCATAGTGAATGCTAGTCAAAAGTTAACTTTTAGTGATAAATCCTTTAACCAGGTCACACCTAACAGTGTGCATTGTAACCTTTAACAGGGTTGGCTCCTAACCGAGCTCACTTCATAAAAGTGAATTATTTTGGGTTACCGGTCCCAGGTAGTTTTTCCCTTAGCAGGGTTTCCACATTAAATATTTATGTTATGTGTTATTTGTTATGATTGTTTTGTTATCATACTTTACATATTGCACAATCGGTAATCACAGTTTGGATAATTACTCGTATTTGGTAAATGAATCAGAAAGATAGATATTTTATCTTACAGAGTTGTTTAAGTCATTAAAAAAGTTTGATAAAGTACATCTAATAGTTTGGGACTGTAGGATAACTGATTTAACTGATTCACCCCCTCTTCTCAGTTATCTAACAATTGGTATCAAAGCTATATTGGTTGCTTGGAGGAAAATTTCAAGGACTTGAGCAAAACATCACAAGATGTATAAGAGGGAGGTGCCTAAGCTAAACAAAGATAACTTCTCAACATGGCAAAGCAGGATGAGGTACCTGCACATTTCTAGAATTGGAGAGTCTTCTCTTATCTCCTAGACAATGGCTACATACAACCGACTATTAGACCTTTGACCATTGATCAATTAAGAGACATACATGAACACAACATGACTATTATAGAGATTGTTGATGCTCTATCTAATGCAAAATTTGAAGATGTCAAAGCATGCACTACAACGAAAGAAATGTGGGACAAACTTGCACTAGTTCATGGTGGAGATGTAAATGTATTGAAGGCAAAAGCTTAAATTCTCAGAGGAAGATTTGATGACATGAAGATGAAAGAAGGTGAGAACATCACACAATATTGTAACTGAATCAAGGAGGTGGTCAATGTTATCCGAGGAGCAGGAGGTATTATTTCTGAAGACACATTTGTAAGTAAAATACTAAGAACCTTGATGCCTATCTATGCAATTAGAATCTCTGTTATTCATGAGATGAGATTTGCATTGGGTAATGTTCTTACACTTGATAGTCTGATTGGCAAGCTGACCACTTTTGAGCTGAATAACTATGACAATAGTATTGTACCGAGTGTTGAATTTGCATTTATGTCATCTTTGAAAATTGGTAAATCTAGCAGTAAACATAACATAAGAAATGAAAGTGGTAGTGACAGTGAAGATGAGCTTGAAGCACTTATGGCCAGAAGATTACAAAAAGGTAAAGGAAGGTATAATGGAAAGTTACCTCTAGCTTGTTTTAATTGTAAAGAAATTGGTTATATTGCTGCTAGATGTCCTAATAGGAAAGATGGAGATAAAACAATGATAGATCTAGTGATAGAAAGTTTGACAAAAGAGAACATAGAGGAAACTAACACTATGATAGAAGAAACAACTGAGATTACAAAGATAAAGGCAAGAAGGCATGTTACTTTGTTAGTGATGATGATGATGATACCGACACGCATACTGATGATGAAATTGAAGGGGTATTTGTTGCAATGAAAGATGATTTTGAAGAAGAAGAAAGGTATGTAGAAACAATGCCTATATCTAAAGTTAGTAAAAATGATACATGGATTATTGATAGTGGTTGTACACATCATATGATTGGTGATGAGGATAAATTTGAATACCTTGAACATTATAATGGAGGATCAATTAAAATGGGAAATGATACACCTTGTCAAGTAAAAGGAAAAGGATATATCTTCTTGAATAATAAGATTAGATGTGAGAATGCATATTGGGTGAAAGGACTTAAATATAATCTGTTGAGTGTAGCACAACTGAATAATTTAGGTCTTCGAGTTAATTTGAAAGTAAGAAGGTGAAAATCTATGATGGAACTAGAAAATTGGTCGATGCTGGTGAACAATCCAAAGGTAATCTATTCTATCTTGACAATGCTGAAACTTCTTGTTTTCTAGCTAGAAATGAAGATGTGTGGTTGTGGTATAAGAGATTGTGTCATGTAAACTTTGATAACATGCTTAAGATCAGTAAGAAGAAAAGAGTTAGAGGTCTACTGAGTCTAACCAAACCTGACCATGTCATGTGCAACCAATGTCAAAAAGGAAGGATGACTAAATCTAGTTTCAAAAGAAAAGACTATTCTACTAAAGGAATTTTGGAGTTGGTACATACCGACTTATGTGGTCCTATGAGAACTCAGAGCTACTATGGTGACAAATATTTCATTTTATTTGTTGATGATTACTCTAGGTTGATGACATATATGTTTTTGAAAGAGAAATCTGAAGCCTTCAAACTATTTAAGTGGTAGAAAGCAAAAGTTGAAAAGGAAATCGGGAAATATTTGAAATGCTTAAGATCTGATAAAGGAGGTGATTTTATTTCTGATGAATTCACTAAATTTTGTAATGAGCATGGAATTAAAACCCATCTTTCTACACCAAGGACACCACAACAGAATGGTATAGCTGAAAGGAGGAACCGATCTATAGTTGACTATGCTAGAACATTGATGATTGAGAAAAATGTTGCACAAATGTACTAGAGAGAAGTTGTTATCACTGCTATATACACATTGAACCAAGTTCAACTAAAGAAAGATACAAATAAGATACCTTACGAGCTATGGTTTGGCTACACACTGAATGTAAGTTATTTCAAAAATTTTAGAAACAAATGTTATGTTTTGAAAGATGATAGAAATGGTAAATTTGATTCTAAAGGTGATGAAGGAATATTTCTAGGATATTCTACTAAGAGCAAAGCTTATAAATGTTTGAACAAGGTTTCTAACAAAATGGTTGAAAGTGCTAATGCGAAAGTTGATGAGTTTGCTGAAAAGAATGATGAAGAAAGTGGGAAGGAACCAGAAGACTATGGTAGGTTTGCATACATTGAACATCCAGACTATCTACCAAAGCTGCAGGATGAGTCTACCAAGCGATAGGAAAATGCTATTGAGTATCAACAAATACAAACCAAGAGCCAGGAAGATGCTACTGAGGAGGAAAATGAACCTGAACCGGATGATGAGCAAAGAAGAGAGAAAGTACTGGCAATATTTGTTAGAAGACACCATCCGAAGAACCAAATTATTGGAGATAAGCAAGTTGGCATGATGACCCAAAGTAAGTTAAGACAAAACACATGCTTAGTTTGTGAATTTGAACCTAAGATAGTTAGAGATGCACTTGAAAATGATGAATGGGTTAGTGATATGAATGAAGAAATCGAACAGATAGAAAAGAAAAAAACATGGACATTGGTAACTAGACCGAGTGATAAGAATGTAATTGGTACTAAGTGAATTTTCATAAACAAGTTGAATGAGAATGGGGAAGTAAATAGAAACAAGGCAAGACTTGTATGCAAGGGATATGCATAAGAAGAAGGAAACTATGGTGAAACATTTGCACCAGTAGCAAGACTTGAAGGAGTCCAAATATTACTTGCATATGCTGCACATAAGGGATTTAAAGTATATCAAATGGATGTGAAATCAACATTTCTGAATGAAAATCTTGAGGAAGAGGTCTACATAGAACAACCTGAAGGTTTTGTTGATCCAAAGCAGAAGAACATGGTATGTAGATTGCACAAAGCACTGTATGGATTGAAACAAGCACCGAGAGCATGGTATGAAAGATTACATGCTTATCTTATTAGTATTGGATTTGTGAGGACAAGTGACAATATCAATTTGTATATGAAAGGAGAATTTGATGACAACACTTTGATTGCTAAAATTTTAGTTGATGATATAATATTTGGAGGTAACGACAATATTTGCAAATCTTTTATTGGTGAAATGAGAAAAGAGTTTGAAATGTCAATGTTTGGAGAGATTAAATTCTTTCTAGGTTTGCAGATTATACAACAACATGATGGGATTTTCATTACACAATTAAAATCCATTAAGGAAGTGTTGAAAACTTTTGGAATGGAAGATTCAAAACCGGTAGCTACACCAATGGTAATAGGATGTAAGTTAACAAAAGATGATGAATCAACCGAGGTAAATTAGACACTGTATAGATTAATGATTAGAAAATTAATGCATGTGGTATATAGTAGACCTGATATAACACATGTTGGGATTGTGGCAATATTTTTTGCTAATCCTAAATATTCACATATGGTTGTTGTTAAAAGGATTTTGAGATATTTGAAGAAAACTGAAGATTATGGTTTATGGTACACAAAGGAAGGCAAATTTGAACTCTAAGTTTACACTAATGTAGATTGGGCTAGAAACATTGATGACCAGAAAAGTACAACCAGAGGAGCATTCTTTTTAGGGGAAAGACTTGTGACTTGGATAAGCAAGAAACAATCATGTATTTCTCAGTCTATTGTTGAAGTAGAGTATGTTGTTGTTGCTGCTAATTGTTTAAATATTGCATGAATAAAACAATTATTGGAAGGTTTGAATGAGGTGATCACTAATCCAATGATATATTGTGACAACACAAGTACCATAAACATTTCCAAGAATCTGGTGATGCATTCAAAGAAAAATCACATATCTATTAAGTATCACTATTTGAGGGAATGAGTACAAGAAAAGTAAGTGAAACTAGAATTTGTGAAGTCTAAAGAACAACTTGCTGACATATTTAGAAAGCCCTTACCAAAGGACACTTTTGAGTACTTGAGGACTAGACTAGGGGTCTGTCCCCTGTCTATTAGTCACTAAGGTGATCAGGAGGTTGCATCAACCTATAATTTATCAAAATATTTTTCATGTTGATGCATATAGCTCACACTTTAGGATTTCTAAGGTTGTGAAAGATTGTAGAAGCTGGAACAAAAACTTGCATATCAGTATTTGAAGATACTTGATCTGGACTGAACAACAGAAAACTACTTGGTTGCTACAAAGCTGTTTATATTTTCTTTGGCATTGTTGTCAAAGGGAGAGATTTTTATGAAATATCAGGAAACATCTATTGATGTGAACATGGAAGAGAGAAAGATTCAAAGAACTAAAGAAGATCAAATCCGCAAGGAGAGTCTGCATGGAATGTTGTTTGTAGTGATTAAATATATAAAATATCAAGCTAGGGAGAGCTTACTGAGCTACATCATTTATTTGCATAGTTGTAGAACTAATATTTGGTATGGTATGGCATATTTCATATTGTTTGTGTTGCCATCAATGCCAAAGGGAGAGATTGATGACCTAAAACTGATTGAATATCTTGATGAGCTGAGGAGACAATGATTAGAGATCACTGAGCTATTAATGTGATATGTAAGATGATTAAATCAGTCAATATGATTATCATTGATGTCAACTAGTCTTGACTATACTTATCATGATAGTTACAAACATCTGAATATCTGTAGAATGAAGAAATGGTGAAGAAATGAGATATCTACATAAGAAAAAGATGGATATGACAGATAAGGATAAGGTATACATTGGGTAACTTATTGATGAGTATATGGCATTATATTGTTGACTTGAGCACGTTATATTATTCTATTATGAAGAAGAGATCAGAATTGAACAAGTTAATGTGGTCAGTAATTAAAGATTTTTGTATACACTGAGCTAGTCCTGTGTATACCGAATGATAATAATAATCAAGTTAGTTATCACTGATGCATTCAGTATTAACCGAGTATGGATGAAAACATTAAATGTTATAACTGTCGACTAAAATTTTTGAGCCAAAATTGATTATGATTTTGAGGTAAGAGATGAAGTTTTTTACAGAGATCCATGGTTGACAAAATTTAGAGATGATCAAAGGGTAAAGATTGAAACATTTTATTAACACATCTACTGAGGAAGGTTAAAGCGATAAAATTGGATGAATGAGATTAAGAGGCAAAATCTAATGGCTAGTATGGAAATGGTTTACTTGTCTATTTAAGAGACATGGAAACTCATTGTTGAGTATGTTGGATGAATAGAGACTGCCGAAGATTTCATGTGAAGACATGTTTTATGCATTCCTGATCAAACTGGTTATAGACAGAACCAAGCTGAACTGTAGGCATAACCGAGCGTCAGAGATAAATACACCGAGTGAAGTAAGTTGAAAGATATGATGGAATGAATTATTTATTGATCATAAGGCATTTTATGAGCTTAGCTTAGATCTAAATACTTTCAAATTGAGTTGTATTTGAATCAGATCACAACTGTATCAGTTTAACTATTGTTACAAAAAAATCTCTTAACCAAGTGGACTTAACAGTCTTATGTATTTTTATATGACATTCAAGGAATGTAAATTTTTATCTTGTTGACCCCATAGTGAATGTTGGTCAAAATTTAACTGTTAGTGATAAATCCTTTAACTAGGTCACACCTAACAATGTGCATTGTAACCTTTAATAGGGTTGGCTCCTAACTGAGTTCACTTCGGAAGAGTGAATTATTTTGGGTTGTCAGTCCCAAGTGGTTTTTCTCTTAGCAGGCTTTCTATGTTAAATATTTGTGTTATGTGTTATTTGTTATGATTATTTTTTTATCATACTTTACATATTGCACAATCGGTAATCACAGTTTGGATAATTACTGGTATATGGTAAATGAATCATAAAGATAGATATTTTATCTTACCTAGTTGTTTAAGTTGTTGAAAAAGTTTGATAAAGTACATCTGAGACTTTGGGACTATAAGATAATTGATTTAACTAATTCACCCCCCCTCTCAGTTATCTAACAGATGTTGGGCAAGAGACACTGATAGACATTGATTGTATGTTGTCATTGATGGAAACTATACCTATTTCATATGGTCTCTCAACATATTTTGTGTATATTGAAGGTTAGGATGAAAATTGACTAAGTATGGATAATCAGGCAACAATATACAAGTTTGACAACATGATCGGTATGGATATACATTTAGTTAAATTATGAGTAGTGAACTTGATAAAAGGTTGGTTGGAGTATATTCTTTGATATCCTATGATCACAAAAGCTGATGTTATGTTTTGGATATGTTTTGATGATCTTATTATCGAGTTGGGAGAGAAATATGAGAGACAAAGTTAGATAGAAGATGGAACGATCAACAATCCTACCAGATCGATGATCTGATCAATTTGATTGTTCATTTTGGTTAAGCTAATAAGGTACACGTTATCTACAACTTAGTATAGGTTAGCATGAAGATTTAATCGATGTTTTTCTCGAGGGTTTACATGTTACACTCTTTGTTATTAGAGCTAACAGTGGACATATTATATTTTGGTAATAAGTATATAAGATCAAGTTTGTGTATTGATTATGATATAATGGTTAGAAGGATATTGAGTGAAGATCATAGATGTTATGTATCTGATTATAGAGGATAAATAAACAAGTTGATTTTTATTTGATGTACTTACATGGAACTGTACAAGCATATATGATGCTATTTCAGTTCAACTTTTTGGATTGTAGTCCAAACTATTTTGTAAGAAATGTGATTTGTAAGGGTTGTATCCCTCTCTTGTGTATTTGAACAGTGTGCTCCATGTAGAGTGCCTTTCATTTTGTAACTCACCCTTAACTGGGTTATCTATATTTCTGTAGAGATATTTGTGGGTTCCATCCCCACTGTGGTTTTTCCCTTAGCCTGGTTTCCATGCAAAATTTATGGTGTCATGAGTTTGTGGATGTTTTCTTTATTATTTTCTTGTTTAATTTTCATTGCAATTGGCTTATGGTTGTTCAATCAGATTATTAAAGTAAGAAACAACCGAATACTGATTCACCCCCCTCTTACTATTCCTCAATACCAACACTTGATAGTATCAATGTCAATCACCATTAAATATCAATCATGATCTCTAGTGAGAATTGCCTCTTTGGCTACTCAAGACCCATAGGGTTTTTATCCTCTTGGTGATAAAAATATGTAGGTTTTAATACTTTAATATCTTCACTTTCTTCCCTCCCACTTTTTTACTCACTTTGGTACTATCTAAAATTCATTGCCTTAATGCTCAATTAGTAATTTTAGCAAGGATGCATGCCGCAGGATGGTGAACAAAAAAGGGGCTTCTCACCCCAAAAATAAAGAATGAAATAAATAGGTATGTGTTAAAAAAAATAATGTACATGTTATGGATTAGAAAATACGAGCCAAAATGTGTACATGTTATAGGAATTTAAAACATTTACATTGTATTTGAAATTAAAAAAACATGTACGCCTTTTGAACACATGAATTTCTATGAATAAACACTAGATAAAATACATGTTGCAACTCGTATTTTTAGTTCCTAAAAATATGTACAAGTTTTGAATGGTTTCAGATCTCTAGGTGTCATAATGTAGATTCTAGGTTTTAGGAGATATTATGATTTTTTATACTTAGTCATATTTCAATAATCAAAAGAGTCATATCATCATTTTCCTAATGTCTCTTTTATCTCATTATCTGTGTCTCCACCGATCTCTAGACCAATCTATTTCCCCATCACTCTCCTTTGCCTCCCCTCTACCTCTCTTTGCCTCACTATCTTCTCTCTCCCCAAGCTCTAGATCTTATAATTACTTAGACTTAGTCAAGTTTCAATAATAACTAAGCTCTTACCATCATCCCCCTTCTCTCTCTCTCTACTTATCCGCATCTCCCCTCTTCCTCTATATTCACACCTCTACCTCTCTCCCTTTATACTCCTTTTAATTTACATAAATATGACTCCTTTCATCTCTTTTTCTCTTTATCTCACTCTCTTTCTCTCCAAGTAGCTCTCTCTCTCTCTCTCTCTCTCTCTCTCTCTCTCTCTCTCTCTCTCTCTCTCTCTCTCACACACACACACACACACACACACACACACACATTATATCTATCTTCCTACCTCTCCCTCACTCCCCCATACTCTACTTATCTACATATCTCTCCCTCCCTCATTTCATATTTTTTTTGTCTCTATCTCACCTCTATTTATCTATTTCTATATTTATCAATAGAGAGGTGAGAAACCTAGTGGGGGGGAGGTGAGAGATATAAAAGGGAGTGAGAAATGTGTGTAATGGGATAGGAAGAGAGATGAGAGAGGTAAAGAGGGAGGGATGGATAGAGTGGGGGAGGGAAGAGATAGAGAGAAGAGACAAAGGGGGGAAAGGGATGATCAATAGGGAGGGATAGAGGGAGAGAGGTGAGAGATCTAGAGGAGGGTAGATTAATGAGATACCTAGAGGGGGAGAGAGATAGAAGGGGAGTGAGAAATGTGTGTAATGAGGCCTGGAGGGAGAGGTAGAGAGGTAAAGAGGGAGGGAAGGATATCCTTAGAGAGGGTAGAGATAAAAAGGAAATCGATAAGTGAGTAATGATAAAATGACACAATAGAGAGAGAGAGAGAGAGAGAGAGAGAGAGGTCCAAGAAAATAGATAGGTCTAGCAATAGGTGGAGAAGGAAAAAACAAAATATAACTTATACTTAAATTTTATATTTTATGTATATATCCCAATGAAAAAAACTATATATTTCATCTAGCCTTAATTCGTAGAAACATGTGTGTTTTACTTATTTAATATAAAACATACATCTTATGCTTATTTAGAGAAATGTGTACACCTTTTGTTCTCATAAAAACAAGTACACATTTTTAGTTCAACTTACATGAACATGTTTTTAATTCAAATAATGTGTATGCATTTAGGCTTGTACTTAGGCTTGGATGACAAGCCTTTGGCTTGGAAGCTTCATTTTCCTCCTTTTGGTGTATTTTTTTCTTCCAACTTAGTTTCTCAATTTCATCATCATCAAGTTTACACATTATCAAGTGAGTATTTGTAAAATTACCACCATAATTCCACACACCTCCTTAGCTTTCTAACCATATATATTTTTTAATATTTGAACAACATTAACATATTATTTTTTAATTTCTTTTACTAATATTCCCAGACTTGTCAAACACATACATGTACCATTTTTTAATAACTTTTGACATGCTTATTCAAAATTGAAATAAATTATATATTATTATTCTAGATTTCATTCTATTCAACTAAAAAAAAAAGTTTCAATATTTTATTTTGGTGCAAGTTATTTGAACCCCATAAACAAGTCTCTGATTTTTAGGATGCATCCACTTTGAAATTTCATTAAAAAAATACTCATTAAAAAATTACAAAAAAAACTCAACTTCTAGTCGAGGGAGGGAGTATTGTCATCCAAAGCACATTGGATAAACTGCTTGTGAATTCTGATGTTGTGGAGGTGTTTGAGGCTAGAGCCAGTAAGGGGTCAAGCACCCTTCTATCTTTGCCCCTATTATTGGTGCTGTTACTATAAATGGATTTGTGGTGGTAGATTTGTATCATTTTTTTTATTTTTATTTTTTTGATCGGTAAAAGGCCGAAGCCCTGAAAGTTTTTTATTAATATAAATAAATTTTACAGTGTGACCCCGCTCGCTGCAGGCGCTGGTAGGAAAGAGCAGGGTTGAGAAAACCTCTAGCCTTGCCCGGTACCAGTGGTCCTGTACTTATACATAATTACGTGGGCATACCCACAACTCGACAGTAGCCAAGATTTGTTGGATACATAAATACCATGGGCATACCCACATCTCGACATTTGTCGAGATTTATGGAAATGATAGATACATAAATTTCATGGGCAATCCCACTGCTTAATGATTTCCTATGAATTATTACAATTACACTCTTTTAGTGGGCATACCCACCTTTTTGTAAAATCTTACAAATGCTGCTTTTACTGAGCTGTCTCTACCCTTTATACAATGATTTCATAAAATATCATTCTCGAATCTGCAATGGCCGGATGCATCAGTTGCTCTATAGATATTAAGCCTCTTTGATTTCCTCACTTTGTTCTTTAAATCTTTAATTAGCTGGAATCCCTTTCTCCTTATGAATTTTAGTACATGTATCATAAAATAAACACCACTTCCATCTACAATGGTTATCTTACATCCACTTATATAGATATATCCTCCAATTGAGCATTTATCACTAAATATTCAGAACATTAATTCTACTGCTATCTTGATTTACCTCTATCCATTAATATCATAATAGGAAGGATATAAACCTATATTCATGCCCATAAACCAAACTGAGGACTATATATATATCTATATATATATATATATATATATATATATATATATATATATATATATATATATATATATATATATATATATATATATATATATATATATATATATATATATATATATATATATATATATATATATATATATATATATATATATATATATATATTGATAGATCAGTCAAATCATACCCGGGACATTATTTGAGAAAAATTGCCATTGGTGAGAGCCCGCTCTCCCTAGTTCTTAAAATGCTCTGTCTTATTTACACTTCAGGCCTAGCATATTGTCAGTAAGAACCGTTGGGTTTGGACCAATTGTAGGTCTATTAAGATTGGTTCACCATAGTACCATTTATTAATACACCGGGGTGTTTGCAATTGACCAAATGCTCAGACTTTTCTCAATGCCATTCACAGATGTTTCAGGATTGCAATATTTACATAAATAAATCAGTCTAATATATATAAATATAGGTCTAATATAATCGACATATCTGTATTTATATATATTAATCTGAAGAGAACAGGTTCAATATTCCCTGATTAAGAACTTGCCTATCTATACAATTTCGAAATGTACATCAACAAATCAAACTATATATACTTCCCTATTTATGATCTTTGCTTGTCTTATACATTTTTGAAATGTACATCAATACATAAATATATATATACTAAAAAATTGTATATATAAATCTATATACATAGAGAGTTCTCATAACAAAAACCAGCGATTACCTTCATTTAGAGGTCCCCGTTGGTACTCCAAATTATCTTGAAAGTTCAAATCCATACTTTTCTCAAGAACAGGGTATTACCATATCAAAAGAGACACCTTAATGCAATTGAAGATCTTAAAAAGTACAAAACCAATTATGCTGTTATAAGAACACTATTGCCATAAAATCTTTATCTCATGAATGTTAATAAAATATTTCACTCATTCATTCATATAATTTACCTCCAATACATATATAATGCAAATGATAATGAGTGTTTACAACCATGGAAAACCATGGGGATTAAACTCCTAGAATAAGATAATGGGAATGAAATTGGGTCTACTTGGCTGTTGATAATTAAAAGTGTTGTTGCTATTAGAAGATATAATAATTTGTCTTGCTACCTTCCCCAAGGATTTCCTAGAAAGTGATGGGCACCTTCCATGTTTAGATTGTGACCAGCAATATGTGTGGTTAAATAACACAAGGTTGCAATCTATTCCTAAGTATTTAGATTTTCAATTTAAGACTTGCCTCACTTTCACAGAATTTCTAAATGGAATAAACCAAAGACTGTGCAAAAAGAGATGTTCTTAGTCATATTCTTACATTGGCTTATCCTTTAAAAACTCTTTAGATATACTGATCCATTGTTACCACTCCATTAGCCCCTAGATTAGCTAATTTGTCCACCTCTGAGTTGCCTTCTCTGAAAGTATGTCTGATTTCATACTTTGTAATACTTTCCATTAATAAATTAACCTCTTCTATTTTAGCGTTCAACATCCAGTTGGGAGTTTTTTTAGTGCAAATGGCATTGACGATAATTTGAGAATCTCCTTCAATAATTACTTTTGTAATGTTGAGTTTCTTACATAATTTAAGCCCTTCTAGTGCCGCTATACACTCAGCCATATTGTTTGTCGTAGGACTAATGGGTTTAGAAAATCTAGCAACAACTTCTAACTTCCAGTTGCGAATGATCCCTCCAATACCTGCTTCCCCTGGATTACCTCGCGATGCTCCATCAAAATTGATTTTGTACCTTCCTACTTTCGGTAGTACCCATTTACAAGAGGCTCTGTCAGTTTTAGTTTTGGGACCCCCCTTACCATAAAGGGGAGGGATTGCTAATTTTGGCCATTTACTCCTGATCTTGTTATCCCAGCTCTTGAATGAATCCTCGTAGCTCACTTTGTCCTTGAGTTTGCTATTAATAATTTCCACGATCGATGCTTCTATCTTGTTTATAACTGAATTCCAAGTTAATTTTTGATCCGTAAAAATCCTTCTGTTTCTTTCTTTCCATATTTCCCATGGTACTATTGAAGGTGCTATTATCCATATATCTTTAAATAAGTTATCTTTATAAGGAGAAGGCCAAGCTTTAAGGTTGCTGATTAGATCACAGTGCTGAGCAGATTTCCATCCTAAACTTTGATGTAACCAATTCCAACATTTTTGTGAGAAAGGACAATTAAGAAGGAGATGGTTGACATCTTCAGACTGGTTTTCACATAAAGGGCATCTCGATGGCCCTTCAAATCCCAATCTATTGAGCTTGTCTGTTGTAAGAATTCTATTTTGCAGAGCTGCCCAGAGAAACATGCCCGCTTTAGGGAGGCAGGCTTTATTCCAGCACAGATTCAAAGGAATGTCTATATTATCCATATTTTGATCCCTAATAATTGAATTGTAACCCTCCTTGACAGAGTAGTTACAGTTATTTGATCCTGCCCATATTAAGGTATCCGATCTATTTTTAAGTGTTATCTCTCTATCTTTCAATAATGCCAAAAGGATTTGCTTTTCATGCCATGCATCATTTATTTCTTTCAAATCACTCCAATTAGTAGCTTCCTTCTTACATAGGTAATCCTTAAGATGTAAACCTATGCCTCTCTTGCATTCTTCCATGAATTCCTTGGAGAAACCTAGTTTGTTGAGGGGAGTCAGGCCTGCCCACGAATCATCGCAGAATAAAGCTTGATCACCTGCACCTACATCCCAAGAGAGATATTTGCTAATAATCCCTCTGCAATCCTTAATAAAATTCCATATCCGCGATCCTTTCACATGTGAGTGTGACCTGAAGATATTGATGGGATTCGAGTCAGGGATGTACTTGTGTAATAATATGGAAGCCCATTTACTGCTTGATTCTTTGTACATTCTCCATATAAGTTTAGCCCCGAGCGCTGATTTTGCCATAGTAGGTTTTTGATGCCTAGACCCCCTTTTGCTATTGGTTTGCATAGGGTGTCCCATTTAATCAGGGCAAGTTTTTTGTCTTCAGATGGACCCTGCCAATAAAATTCTCAAAACATTTTATCTAATTCCTTTTTAACATTAATCGAAAGGGGTAGGATAGACAGATGATACATGGGTATGGCAGAAAGGATAGATTTGATCATTGTCGACCTACCCACTTTAGTTAACCATTTACCTTTCCAAGAGCTTTTCTTATTTTGAACTTTGGTTATGACTTGTTGCCAAAGTTTGGATGATAGGAGACCTTTATCAAGGTCTATTCCTAAGTATTTGCATGGGAATTTGCCAATTTTGTACCCCATCATTCTACAAATTTCCTTTTCAATTTTCGGGCACGTATTAATAAAGAATTTTTTTGATTTGGTAGGATTAACACATTGCCCTGAAGCTTTCGCGTAGAGGTTTAGAACTTCTTTGAAGGCTCTCGCTTCTTGTCTGTTAGCATATCCTGGTAGAATCGTGTCATTTGTGAACTATTGGTGAGTGATATTAGGTATGTTTTCTGAAGCCTTCAAACCCAGGATTCTCCCTTCCTCTTGTTTCTTTGTAATTGTTCTACCTAATGCTTCTGCCATAATGACATAGAGAAAAGAGGAAAGTGGATCCCCTTGCCTGATGCCCCTGGAGATACTAAAAAATCCTTCCAGGGAGCCATTGATAAGAATTGAAATTTTGGGAGTCGAGATGCAGTTAAAGATAAGGTTAACCCATTGTTTAGAGAAGCCAAAGGCTTCCAAGCATTTACACAGGAATCTCCAGTCTACTTTATCATACACTTTTTGAATATCAACTTTCATTAGCATACTAGGTTCCTTAGTTAATTGGGCAGTATGAACTATTTCTTGCGTATAATAATTCCATCCAAAATAGATCTGTTTGCTACAAATCCCGTCTGTTCTTTCGAAATAATAGTAGGATGAAAAGTTTTTAGTCTATTTGCTAAGCATTTGGAAAGAATCTTATATATGGTGTTACATAGGGAGATAGGTCTAAAATCCCTGGATCCGTACTTTCATTCTTTTTCAGAATTAAGGTAAAAAAGGTGTTGTTAATTTCACTTAGTAAAGAACCTAAATTTCTAGTTGCTTCTACTGCTTGCCAAACCTCTACTCTGACAAAATGCCAACATTTTTGGAAGAAGCCGGCTTGGAAACCATCTAGTCCTGGGGCTTTATGTGGATGGAGTTGAAACACAACAGCTTTAACCTCCTCTAGAGATAGCTTATTGTTCAATATTTTGTTGTCCGACTCAGTAATCAACTTGGGAATGGCTTTAAGCATTTCATTTTGGGCATTAATGTCTATTGCCTCTGTGTTATTGAGAAGGGTTTTATAAAAATTTGTAAGAACATTTGAGATTTGAACCGGATCTTCAGTGATAAGTCCCTCGGTAGTCTTGATTTTGGCTATTCTGTTAATACTCCTTTTATAGTTAGTTGTATTATGAAAGAATTTAGTGTTACTGTCACCCTCCTTAAGCCACGACTCCCTGGATTTCTGTTTTCAGAAAATTTCTTCTTTGAGGAGGATATCATTGTATTTAGCCATCAGCTCTTTTTCCTTGTAGTAACTAAGATCGTTCATACCTTGTTCTATTACTATATTGTTTAAGTCAGTTATTTCTTGTTCTAACTGAGTTTTCTCTTCGAATATATTTTTAAAATTGTTCTTGTTCCAATCTAATGCTTTATTTTTAATGATTTTTAACTTTGCTGTTAAGTAGAACATTTTTGACCCTTTAACCGAGATTTGTTTCCACCATTCCTCTAAGAGGTTTATGAATTCAAGGTTTTGGAACCATATAAATTCAAACTTAAACAGATTTCTCGATGGTTTGGAATTCTCTGTAATGGTAAGTCTGACAGGGAAGTGATCCGATCCTGCTTCTGGGAGCATCTCTGCACTGACTATCTGATTAAAGTTATCAGGGTTTGTTCTAATAAAGAATCTATCTAGCTTTTCAGCTATGTAGTTGAAACCAGCTCTTCTGTTATTCCATGTATAAACTCCATTAATTGTATTGGTGCTTATTAGATGATTATCCGTAGCCCACTTGCTAAAATCTTTATGGGCTTGCGATATGTATTGAGAACCCCCATACTTTTCTTCTAGATTTATAATAGCATTAAAATCCCCTCCAATGACAAAGGGGTGTTCTTGATTATCTGATAAAAAGTTTTGTATCTCCTGCCACACTCTTCTTTTTTCTTCATTTGGAATTGGCCCATATACATTGATCAGGTTAAATTTTAAATCTGATTTTAGGCTCTTAATTGTTAGTACCATCCAGTTATCTTTAGTAAGAGAGGGTAAAGCCATCACTTTACAAGGGTCCCATAGGATTGCCAATCCACCTAAATGGCCTACTGCCCAGGCATATTTTGATTTCCAAATACCTAATCTTTTATTAAATTTACAGCTATCCTCTTTGTTTAGCTTAGTTTCCTGTAATAAAATGATCTCGGAATCAAAAATTTTTAAGTATCTTTTGATTAATCTTTGTTTGTTAGGGGCATTGAGACCCCTAACGTTCCAAGTAGTGACTTTCATTGCACCTGGGGAAGGAACTTCCCCTTCCCCGTGTTCAGAATATCAGCTATCTTTTTTTGGTTGCCTGCATTGCCATCTAGAGATCTCAGTTCTACGGCTGATTTCCTACCTCTTTTCTTTTTGAGTTTATTGATATTAGGTGTGCTTAGACTACCTCTGGTCAAGGTTATGCCCAATTCTCTATTTTCATTAGTTATTCCGAAGAGACCTTCAATTGCTTCTTTAACCAGTGTTGAATTACTAGAAGATTCTATTAACAAATTGGCCCGATTATCCGGGCTTATTTGCTCATTAATAGTATGAGCTAAGGGTTCAATTCCATCTATAATCTCCTCACCAAAAATTTCCATTACATCTTCAGCTTTCCCTAATAAATCCAGATTTAAAGATTCTATTTCTAGAGGGATTGAAACAACGTGTTCCTTCCCCTCATCGATGATTGGATCATTTTTTATTATATTTTCCTTATGCTTTGTAATTGTATCATTCTCTCTTATATTATGCCTATCTATAATTTTTCCTTTGGTTTTTTTATCTGATTGATTCGAATATTGATTTGGATTACCTAGAGGGTTATTTTCATATACTTCCTTTACTGGGGGTGAGGAAGGCAGGTTTAGACTATTGTCCTCATCCTTATTTTCTTCTATGATACATTCTTGAATTTGTTTTATTAGGATTTCCTTTTGAAGTTTTAATTCATCAAAATCACAAATCTCATCCAAAAATAGGTCCATTACTTCATCCGTTAATGATTCTCCTAAGTAATTAATTTTTTGGTTTACCTCCTATTCAGTTTTATTAACCTGATCCACTAGTTCTAATATCTTAGCACATTCAGGTTTTATAGACTGTTTTGTTTGTAAATCAGTCCTATTACTTTCATGTTGTATACATATTTTATTATTATCTTCTAGCTATGTGCATTCTGGTTCAATTCCCTTAGTATTGGATTCATACCTAATAATGCTTGATGTCTTATTAGTTATTGGGGATGAAGCATCATCTGTTTGAGGATTATCTAGGTTTTCATTAGGTATTGCTGGAAATACAACTTTCTGTGACGGGCTGAATGCATTGCTGGGTGACAGAGAGGGGGCAGGGGTACTTTCAAGTACTTGGACTATGCTTTCAGAATTACCTTTATCTTTATAGATATCAGTAAAAATTTTGTCCTTATCCAAACCCGTTTTAGAGATAAAAAAAGGTAGAATTCTCCTTATTATTCTGAGAATGAGTGGATACCGAATTGTTTTTACATGTGTCAGATAGTGCTAATGGGAAGGGCCTGTCTAATCCATGATTCCTTATAGGAATAATAGAAAATCCACCTTTATCCTTGCAAAACTCAACCTCCATTTCGTAAGTTGGGTTAAGAGGTTTATGTTTTTGAGTGATTTTTGGGAATTAGCTTTAACTTCGATAAAATTTTCTAAGATTGTGGGACTGATTATAACAGAGTTAGAGCCAAAATTTAATTGTATGGGTGAGATGTATTTTTGATGGAAGTCCATTTCCACAATGATTATTTTGTCAACTTGATTAAGTGCTGACTCAACAATCCTGATGAACTTCTCGATTTTATTGCCTATTGCACTTATGTTTCCCTTACTGGATAATTCCAAAGGTAGATTTTTTAGAGAGACTGCCTTTTCTACTCTAAAATTCTTTAGGTGCATTGGATTAAACAAAGGCTTCCAGTCAAACAAAGAAAAATGAATGTTTCTAAATTTTATATCCTTCTTTTCCATAATGCTATTCTTCAGTTCCTTTTTTTTGCAATCTATATACATGAAATAATCCAAAAGGTGTGATATACTTACCTCCTTTGGTAATTGTAGTGATAGTTCTGCCATCAAATCATTAACATGTACTCTCGAGCCATTCCAGATATAGATCACACCCATTTCTACTAGGTGCTTTTGTTGCTGCAAAATGGTATTATTATCCAAAAAGATAGTTTCAAAGTACCAGACATGATTGATCTTACCTATTTTTTGTTGAGTACTTCTTCTATGTGGAGGCGAATAAGCTGCAGACTTTAAAGCTTTATGGAATAAATCATTGTTACAATCATTATTCATCTTGTTATTGCTATCTAAAAATGATGATTTCCTTTCCATCTTTCTAAGGTGAGGAGGGCAGTATTTTGTATTGCTAATCATTAAGTCATCGGTGCAGCAATCTCTGCCTATTGTGTATGTCTCATTTATGATTCATCCTTCTTGTTTTTGTGACTAGGGTTGTGTTGTTGCATTGAGACTAGAGTTCTTGTGTGATGGATTTGGCTCTTTATCCTACTTGAGATCAATAGTGGTTTATTTTATTTTGGTGAGGTTGTTCCTTTTTGTTGAGGCCTTGACCTTGTTCTTTCATACCTATCTTGTCATGGGGTTTTTTTAAGTTGTGGAGAGATTATTTTGTATGTGGTTTTTGCTATTGCTACCTTCAGTTTGTTGGGACTACTCTTTGCTATGAGTTTGTGTTTGGTTTGGTTGGAGACTTTATCTCTTCTTTTCTTGGGCCTCCTTTCCCTTTGTGAGGTGTGGTTCTGGTGTACTCTACTGATTTGCAGTGGAGGTTGTGTTTTTGGTGTCTGGCCTCTTCTAGATTGGTCTCTTTCTTACATGACTTCTATGGAGGAGGATTTGACCCCTTTAGAGGTGGGGTTTTTGAGTTTGCCTTGGTTGCAAGTTTGATGCATGGTTCTCTTGTTTTGCGTCATTTTGTTCCTTATCAAGATGGTGACATCTCCTATAAAGGTGAGGATTTGATTGTGGATGTAGTATGATAGTTTTTGGTATTATTTTGATTGTGGCTGCTTAGATGTGAATTTAGAGTTAATTCAACTCATGGATGACAATGTTATACTTTAGCTTGTTTCTTCTTGGAGATAGGGTTATGGGATCTTATGGATAAGCTTGGAACCTACCAAGGTTGGCAGATAGTGTCTTTCTCTTTCTATATTTCTATGTTTGGTGCCTATGTTGAGCTTTGTTGTTATTTTTTTTACTCTTTTGGTTTGGTTTGTGGCAGTTGTTGCCAACTCTACTTGTTTTCATTTTACTTTTTAGTTAGATTGTTTATTTTTAAATGTATAGACAATGGGTTTATTCATAATAACTAGACATTCGTTGCTATTTTTCAAGCACTCATTCTCATCTTTTGTTGCTTTTGGTTAAGGATTTTTGCAATTATTGGTACTAGGCTTGCCCTTGTTGATGTCAATGATTATTCATGCTCTGCAATGAAGGTTGATGACAACTTTAAGCGGTCTTATGCTTTCGATGGATTCTTAGATGTAAGAAGGATCCTACCTCACTCTATGGGTTGTTCTATTAATGGCCTCAGTGTTATAAGTGGTTGGTTGTGGTCTCTTGTTCTCCAAGAAAATTATTTAAGGAAAATTGTTAATCTGTTGATAGTTTGACACTTGTGGTCTTGATCTGTAACAAACACCACCCTTGTTAATGTGTTTTTGATTTCTTGATAACCCCTAGGTTGTATTTTTGTAAGGGGAATCCCCCTTGCTAGGTTGTTGAACTTAGTAAAAACTACCAAGGGGGTTTTCAAAATACTAAATGCAACTATATCTTTTTTGATTCGCATGCCATACACTATGTTATTTTTTGTTGAAAAAAGAGGAAATATTTTTAGTGTGGTAAGGATTTGATCCCCTTAATCTTATCAAATTTTTAAAAACTTTAGTAGTTTAGAAACTAGACTCAGAGTACTACAATTCTTGTTCTTATGCTATCTTTATTTTAAGTGTACAAGTCTCAAATTTCTCCTCCAAATGTAGGTTTAACCGATTTTTTTTTAAAAGTTGTCACTTATACCCTTTTTATTTACCATCTTGGTGCACTTACCTGCAAGTTGATTCTTATCCATACTTAATTTATCAAATTTACATGCATACTAAAATATAAGTAAAAACTAAAGGCAAAAATTACATACTTTGCTTTTCCCCCTCCTACTTTTCAATAATTTTGATATCATTTTTAATAAATACATTGTCTTTACACCCAATTAGTATTTGCTAGTAAGTTGGCTCTTAACTCTATACTCACCTTTTTATTTCCACTATCTAACCCATATGATTGGATTGATTTGGTTTCTTTAGAGTCTTTCTTACTTGTAACCAATCACACATAATATTGCATCTTTAAAAATGTAATATTATTTCTAAAGTTTCCGATACCAAAATTTGATAAATACTTGTAAGCTTTCATGATAAGAAATATTTGAATTGATATCATACAATTTTGTATCTAAAAAGATGCTGTAGATCATTATTGGAGATTGAGGAAGGAATAAGAGAAGCGATACATGAAAAAAATATAGAAATGATTATCATCACCAATAGCTTGTATCATTAGTAAATGAATTGGTGTTGGAATACACTTCAAGGAATATTTTATTTTTTATTTATATATTTAATAATTTGACACTCATTAAGGTATTATCTCACAATCTTTATCTTCACTAAATAAATAAATTAATAAATAGTAAAACCTAGATACAATATTTCACTTATTTATCCAAGCACCAAAGATATTTGTAGAGAAGGTTGATTCTATTTTCTCTAATAATCTTAAGTCATTAAGGTAAAGTTTAATATTTAAGTAAACTTTATTATATGAAACCTCTTAACTTAATTGTTGATCCTAACCATTGAGGGGTTTGTAGTAAAGGATAGTTTTTCTTTTACTAGTGATAACAATTATGAAATTCTCTTAATATTTATGTTGCATAAAATAGAGAAGATTTACATGTTATTGTAAAAGATCAATAACTACACATTTTTATATTGTATTATTAAAATTATTTTGATTCTTATGAAATATGGTCTATTTAATTATTTTTGATATTAAAAGAAACAATACTAGGTTGTTGAACCCAAGAAATAAAGGCCCAAGAAAGGAAACAAACAAACAAGCCACTTAGAACACACATGCAAAAGAAGTCATTAAAAATACACAAGTCAAAATGCCACAAATAATGTAGAAAACAAAGAACACACAACCTACAATAAGAATGAGGTAGACTAGTTCAACTTAATCCGAACTCTATACAACAATTTATTGGGCAAGGTTCAAGAGAGGGCCACCACCCTTGTCTTTAAGAGATCTCAAAATCCCAAAATGTCTCCACCTCAATAGTAGATAATAATAAGGAGCTTGTTAGATAACTAGTATCCACCTCAAAGGGAGCAATTGAATGGTTGAATAGGAGCAATCAAATACTCTTCACCTCCATAAGAGGCAAAGCAATCTATGAGGGAAATTTTGAGACCCAAAACTAGAGCTCCATGACTACAACTGCCACAGTAGGGTCATATCATACTTGCAAAACCAATGTCCACCTCCATAGGTGGTGCAGGAGCACCTTAAGGTCTTGGTAAGATCTTTAACATTTTTGGCTTGTAGGTGGTTCTAGACAATCACCAACATAATAAGGACTAAGGATAAAGTCCCATGTTTGTTGTGGAGTGAGTGTGTAAATAGGAGTTGTTAGAGTCATGTCTTTGTTGTGATCAAATAGGTTATAGGCTTAAGTCCTAGGAAAATCAAAAGTGGTCAAACTATGACCAAGACTCCAAAATGGAGTGGAATTTATATATTTAATGTTTTTAGGTGTTTTATGACTATATGGAGTGATTTGAGTCGAGGTGTGCATGTGAGGATAAGAGAAAGTCAAAATTGACAAAAAGATGTAAAGTTGCTCATGACAACTTTGCAACTTTGCAAAGTTGTCATGAAAACATTTCCTAAAATGTAGGAAGAAGCCTTAAATGTGTTCAAGTCCCAAACTTAGGGTCTGAGCATGAGGATACAACCTATTTAAGGTAAAACAACCCCTAATCTAAGGGTTATACCTCATATTGTACGGATTGAGTGTTGTGAAGGAAGAGAAGTTTGTGACTGTGATTGCAACAGAGCCTTCATCCAGATCTTAAATGGATTGAATTAATGTACTAAATCTTTAATACTTGTTTTGTAATTAATTTTTGTGGTGTTAGTTTGGTAGTTTAATACTTTCATTGGTCATTTTGTAAATTCTTGAGTTTCATTGGTTCGATGTCTTGTTCAGAATCAGTCATGTAAAAATGAGTCCCACTTGAGTTCCCATGGTTGAAAACCTATGGTCACTTGGAATCAAGTAGGGGACTATGTAAGTAGTGTAAATATGTATTTTAGGGTATGTGTGTGTAGGGGAGCTAATTTTCCAAACAAGCCCTAGGCGAGTTCAGTGGAAATTTTGGCTAGGAGCTTGTACAGTGCAGCAGCAAGAAGACTTGCTAGATGGATTGGCTTGAGCCAATAAATGGTTGGAACATGTAAGGGCATGTGTCCTTGATACATTAATGAAAGGAGAAGAGTGGAGGAGTTGAATTGAGCATCCATTGAAATCAAAGAACCCTGACTAGTTCACATGCCCTAAAACCCTTGAAAATAGGGGTTTATTAGAAGTCCTATGTACGGATAGCTTGAAGATCTTAAACCTAGAAAATACTTGAGCCTAGGGTGGTATTATGAATAATCCATAATTATTTCAGTGGGTTGTTAAGGAAATTTTGGAAGGAAAGCAAGAAATTAGTTTCTAGGAGGCCTAAAACTAAGAATCTATGAAACCGATGGATAAAATATACAAGAATCCTAACAAGTGTATCAAGAATGGTATGAATTGAAAGGAGGACCATGAAAACACCCTTTCCCATTGCTATGATAAGTTTGGGAGTATGGTGACAACATAGATCCTATGGGTGCACGGTGAGAGTTGGGAAGTTAAGGTGAGAGTTTGAAATTTTTGGAGAGATCTAAAGGGAGTAGAGGAGCCATAGTAGTGACTTCTAGGTATGGTAGACTGGAATACCCTAGGAAGACCAAAGAAAAGGTATTAAGAAGAGAAAGAGTGATCTTGTTAGATCTCACCATCAAAGTGGTATTAGAGCCATTGAAAGGCTTGGGAAGTGGAAAGTGTATGATAGAAAGAAGTGAATCCACTGGAGACAACACCATGGTGACCAATGCTAAATTGGAAAGAGAAGTGGTCAAGAAAAAGTAAATAAATAGGATCCTTGAGGAGACTGTATAAGCTCTAAAGGATAAGCTTGATGAGGTTGCAGAGGTAACTAGTAAGATGAAAGAAAAATTGGAAGTTGAGGATGATAAAGGTAAAGCAATGGATGAGGAAGATGATATACCAGAACCAAACCCACCAATGCAGGAGGAACCATTCCTTAAAGTCATTAAGGCATTGGGAGGAAAATCACTTGAGGGGATACCCCTGTTCATCGACAAGATGGACTCAGAGTTAGTCATGGAGTGGATTGAAGGGATGAAGAATCATTTTGAGTGTGAAGGTGTCACAAAGGCACAAAGGGTGAAGGTTGCCAAATCAAGACTCAGGGGACCAACTCTAACATGGAGGAAGTTCCTTCAAGAAGAAAGGGAAAGAGAGGGGAAAACACTAATAGCCAATTGGAGGGCTATGGTAACCAAGATTAAAGACAACTATCTACCAGAGGATCATGATATCCAAATGCACAAGAAGAGACAAAGTCATAGACAAAAAGAAATGGATGTGACCTCTTACACTGAGGAGTTTAAAAAACTTTACCTAAGATCCAAAATCCAAGAGGAAGAAAGCATCTGAGTGGCTAGATATTTGGGTGGCTTAAGATGGAGCATCCAAGAGGAGACCAGTTTGTGGACTCCTACTACTATCCATAAGTGATTTCAATTGGCACTTAAAGTGGAAGAAAGGAACAAAAATAAACAAGACTCTACTTCAAGGACTAGGGGAAGAGGAAGAGATTCCAAAGGTGGACATAGAGGGGGTTTTAGTGGCAGGAGAAATGAATCCAAGAATCAAGGAGACTCCAAACTCATTGAAAAAAATAGTGAATCAAGCAATAGGGGAGGTTATGGTAGAGGTAGAAGTTTCTATAGTGGTGGTAGAGGTAGGACAGGTGGTTTTGGAAGACGCTCACATTTTGCTTTAATGAAATGCTACAATTGTGGCCAGTTGGGTCACCCTGCTTACCGGTGTCCAGATAAACCATCATCTTCACATGGAGAGAAGAAGATTACATATGTATAAGAAGAAGAAGGTTATCCTAAACACCCTGAGGTAAGTCTAGATTCAGAGAAGGGAGAAAGCCTAATGCTTAAGAGGGTCTTGATCAAAGAATCTAAGAAGGATGAACACAAACAAAGGAGAGCACTCTTTAGAGTCAAGTGAAAAATTAAAGGCAAAGTGTGTAGAGTAATTATAGACTTAGGGTCTAATGATAGTGTGATCTCAGAGGAGGTAGTGAAGAAGCTAAAGCTAACCAAGTTACCCCATGCTTGTCCCTATAAAGTCACTTGGTTGAACAAGGGGTAGAACATACTAGTGAATGCACAAGTATGGGTTGATTTTACTATAGGCAACTATCAATATAGGATACATTGTGATGTGATCCCAATGGATGCATGCCATCTATTTCTTGGAAGGCCATGGTAGTATGAAAGGGAAGCAATCCATCATGGCAAGGAGAATAAGTACTTATTCAAAAAGAATGGAGTCACTTATAGGATACAGTCTCTAATAGAGGAAGACACAATAGAGAAGATAGACTCCAATACACTCCTAATGAGTGGAAAATAATTCTTGTATGACATCAAACAAGAAGAAGGGGTAAGGTATGTAGTCTTGATGAAGCCAAAGGAGGAAGAAACACCTAAGAAAGCACCTATGCCTATAGAAGTGAAGAAAATGTTAGAAAAGTTCCAAGATATCATAAGTGAAGGAACTCTAGCTATATTACCACCAAAGAGAGAGATCATTCATCAGATTGACTTTGTGTCAGGAGCATCATTTCCTAACAAGGCTTCCTACAAGATGACACCATAACAAAATAAGGAGATAGCAAGATAAGTTCAAGAGATTTTGGATCAAGGCTTGATTAGCAAGAGTATTTGCCCTTGTGCTGTACCAGTTGTTCTAGAACCCAAGAAAGGAGGCACATGGAGGATGTGCATTGACTCAAGAGAAATCAATAGGATAACCATTAGGTACAGGTTCCCTATCCCTAGGATAGAAGACCTAATGGATTGTCTAGGGGGTGCCAAATTCTAGTCCAAGATAGACCTTAAGAGTGGGTACTATCAAATCAGAATGAAAGAGGGGGATGAGTGGAAATATACCTTCAAAACCATAGAGGGTCTCTATGAGTGGCTAGTAATGCCATTTGGCCTCACAAATGCACCTAGCACCTTCATGAGGGTTATGAATGAAGTCTTAAAGGACTATATAGGAGTGTTTGTAGTGGTGTACCTAGATGACATCTTAGTCTTTAGCAAGACAAAAGAATACATGAAGCACCTAGAACTTGTATTGAAGAAGATCCAAAAAGAGAAGCTCACCATAAATCTTGAGAAGAGTAAATTTATGAAGCAAGAACTAGTATATCTAGGGTTTTTAGTATCCCAAGGTGACTTGAAGATGTACAAAAGAAAGGTTGAAGCCATATTAAGTTGGCCTACTCCTAGGACAAGGACTGAAGTAAGAAGCTTCCATGGGTTAGAAAATTTTTATAGGAAGTTTGTGAGAAGGTTTAGTGAGATATGTGCACCCATTCTAGACACTATAAAAGGGAGAGTCAAGACCAAGTTCATATGGACCAAGGAAGCAAATGAGGCATTTGAAAGATTGAAGAAAGAAGTGGCTACACAACCCATCCTAGTTCTTCCAAGCTTTGACAAATTGTTCATTATAGAGTGTGATGCTAGCAATGTAGCATTGGGTGTAGTCCTAAGCCAAGAAGGTAGGCCAGTAGCTTTCTTTAGTGAAAGGCTAAATGAGGCAAAGTCTAGATATTCATCTTATGATTGGGAGCTTTATGCTTTAGTTCAGGCTCTTAAGAAGTGGAAGAACTACCTATTGCCTAAGGATTTTGTTGTCTACATAGATAAGCAAGCTCTAAGTTACATCAACACCCAAGAAAAGCTCAATTTGAGGCATATAAAGTGGATGGAATTTATGCAGTCCTACACTTCACAATCAAGTATAAGAAGGGAGTCAACAATAAGGTTGCAGATGCCCTTAACAAGAGGTTACTCACTATCCAAGAGATACAGTTGCAGAGCATAGGAGTTGAAGGATTCAAAGACCTATATGAAGGGGATGCAGATTTCTCAGAGATATACAAGGTATGCACTAATTTGTGTAATCATTTACATAGTGAGTATGCTAATTATACATTGCAGAATGGACCATTGTTTAGAGGGAAACAACTATTTGCTCCAAGGGGCTCCATGAGGGAGAACCTCATCCAAGAGAAACACAATGGAAGTTTGAGTGGGCACTTTGGGTTAAATAAGACCCTAGACCTAGTAGAAAGGTTTTACTATTGGCTTAAGATGCAAAAATATATAAGGAAATATGTTGAGCAATGTGGAGTGTGTCAGAAGGGAAAGGGGACATCATCAAATGCAAGCCTCTATCAACCATTTCCCATCCCAAATAGACCTTGGGAGTGCATAAGTATGGACTTTATAGTGGGATTACCTATAACACCAACTGGTTTAGATAGTATATTTGTGGTGGTAGATAGATTCAGAAAAATGAGTCATTTTATCCCTTGTAAAACATGATGCCAGTCATATTGCTCACCATTTATTTAAGGGGATAGTAAGGATACATGGGTTTCTAATAAGTATAGTTGCAAACAGAGATATGAAATTTATGGGACATTTTTGGAAAACCCTTTGGAAAAGACTAAGCACTGATTTGGCTCATAGTTCTACATATCATCCTCAAACAAATGGATATACAGAGGTCATTAATAAGGTCCTTGGGAACTTGCTAAGATGTTTGATTAAGGAGTCTGGACAAGGATGGGAACAAGTCATTCCTCAAGCAGAGTTTTCCTATAATGATAGTGCAAACAGAACTACTGGTAAGAGTCCATTTGAAGTGGTGTATGGGTTACATTCAAGAGATGTAATGGAACTCAGAGATTTAAAAGATCATGAAGGGATTAGTGGACATGTAGATGATTTTTCCTAGTCCATGAGAGAGGTCCATGAGAAAGTCAAAAAGATACTAATGGAGGCAAATCATAAACTTAAAGCTAAGAAGGATGAGGGGAGAAGAGACCTACAGTTTGAGGTAGGAGACTTAGTAATGGTATTCTTAAAAAAGGCTAGGCTACAAAAGGACATCCCAAGAAAGTTACAAATGAAGAGAATATGGCCATGCAAGGTGCTGGCAAAATATGGACTGAATGCATACAAGATAGACTTTCCCAAAGAGATGTCCATATCACCTATCTTCAATGTGAAGGATTTGGTGAAGTATAAAAGACCAAAGCTAGATGTATATAATTATAGTACAAAGGTGACTAAGGATGTGGAAGGACTTACAATACTTGATCAGATCAAGCCACAAGCAGATAGCATTCTGGATACTAGAGTGAAGAAGAAGACAAGGAACATAATCTACATGGAACATCTAGTGAAATAGCAACAACAACCTGATTCAGAGGCTACTTGGATAGTAGAAGAAGACTTCAATAATCATGGCATCAGTATGGAGTTCATCACACCTAAGATACCCTAATTTCCTTGTGGCAGGGGGAGAATGGTGCAGGAGCACCTTAAGGTCTTGGTAAGATCTTTAACATTTTTCGGTTGTAATAAGGACTAAGGATAAAGTCACATGTTTGTTGTGGAGTGAGTGTGTAAATAGGAGTTGTTAGAGTCATGTCTTTGTTGTGATCAAATAGGTTATAGGCTTAAGTCCTAGGAAAGTTAAAAGTGGTCAAACTGTGACCAAGAATCCAAAATGGAGTGGCATTTATATATTTAATTTTTTTAGGTGTTTTATGACTATATGGAGTGATTTGAGTCGAGGTGTGCATGTGAGGATAAGAAAAAGTCAAAATTGACAAAAAGATGTAAAGTTGCTCATGACAACTTTGCAACTTTGCAAAGTTGTCATGAAAACATTTCCTAAAATGTAGGAAGAAGCCTTAAATGTGTTCAAGTCCCAACCTTAGGGTTTTAGCATGAGGAGACAACCTATTTAAGGTAAAACAGACCCTAATCTAAGGGTTAGACCTCATACTGTACGAATTGAGTGTTGGGAAGGAAGAGAAGTTTGTGACTGTGATTGCAATAGAGCCTTCATCCAGATCTTAAATGGATTAAATTAATGTATTGAATCTTTAATACTTAATTTTTAATTACTTTGTGTGGTGTTAGTTTGGTAGTTTAATACTTTCATTGGTCATTTTGTAAATTCTTGAGTTTCACTGGTTTGTTGTCTTGTTTAGAACCAGTCATGTAAAAATGAGTCCCACTTGAGTTCTCATTGTTGAAAACCTATGGCCACTTGGAATCAAGTAGGGGACTATGTAAGTAATTTAAATATTTATTTTATGGTTTGTGTGTGTAGGGGAGCTAAATTTCCAAAAAATCCCTAGGTGAGTTCAGTGGAAATTATGGCTAGGAGCTTGTACAGTGTAGCGGCAAGAAGACTTGCTGGATGGATTAGCTTGATCCAATCAATGGTTGTAAAATGTAAGGACATGTGTCCTTGATATGAAAATTCAAGGAGAAGAGTGGAGGATTTGAATTGAGCATCCATTGAAAGCAAAGAACCCTGACTGGTTCACATGCCCTAGAAACCCTTGAAAATAGGGGTTTATTAGAAGTCCTATGTACAGATAGCTTGAAGACATTAAACCTAGAAAATACTTGAGCCTAGGGTGGTCTTATGAAGAATCCACAATTATTTTAGTGTGTTTTTAAGGAAATTTTGGAAGGAAAGCAAGAAATCAGTTTCTAGGAGGCCTAATTGGGGCTAAAAGGCTACAAGGCCTAACACTAAGAATCTATGAACCTAATGGATAAAATATGCAATCATCCTAATAAATGGATCAAGAATGGTAGGAATTGAAAGGAGGACCATGAAAAAACCCTTTCCCATTTCTAGGAGAAGTTTGGGAGTATGGTGACAAGAGTGAACCTATGGGTGCACAATGAGAATTGGGAAGTTAAGGTGAGTGTTTAAAATTGTTGGAGAGATCTAAAGGGAGTAGAGGATCCATAGTAGTGACTTCTAGGTAGGGTAGAGAATAATACCCTAGGAAGACCAAATAAAAGGTCTTAAGAAGAGCAAGAGTGCTCTTGTGAGTTAGATCTCCCCATCAATAGGACTTCTAATAGTGCAAGTAGAACTTAAGTGACACCACCTCAATAGGGTCCATTAGAGTAAAAACTAGGTTATGACTAGTTGAACACCCAAATTGGGTCCTCCAAACCATAATCAATGAAATAGGACCATCACTTGATCTGTAAAAGTAACATCCACCTTTATAGGATTGCAAAGAGTGTAGACATGGTTATGACAATAGAAGGCCCACCCATTGCCAATCCAATGGACATCAACATAAAAATCATTGAAATCTTGAAAAAGGGGGGATAACATCCTACTGATAAATTCATTACCACAATTGTACCAATTTGAGAAGGGAAACCAAGGGGTAGCCTACATCAAAGGATCTTTATCTGTCTCCATCAAAGGATCTTCCTTTGTACAAAGGGTATAATAGACACAATGCTTCCACCAGAGCCAGGAGCCTTGATCTAAGAATCCCACATGGGGGGAAACTCAACAATAGATTGGAATACAAACATGTCTTCAAAATTCATCACAACTAAGTGTAAGGCACAAATATATACCACCTTAACTCCTCTCCTTCCATCCAAAATGGAGATGAAATGACAAACAACCTCAATCCATTAGAGACACACCAAGAGAAATTCATAGCATAACCCATCATAACCATATAGCTCCAACAAACATGTAGAAACACATAAATGAAATGTGACTTAACACTAAAGGAAGGGTACCAAAAAACCCCACAAGAAGCCATAAATAAATCCCAACAACCCCAGTGTAGAACATGCCACAATTGTAGGCCACCACACCTCTAAACACCATGGACCCATGACCTTAATCAATATAAGAGACTTGTAAAAAAAGGTCATAGGATACCCTATCACAAGTAGATCTAGCAGATAGAGGTACCAAATCTTTCACAACCCCACCAATTAAGGTATAAAAAGACAACCAAAACCAAAAACAACAAACACACTGGGAATGAAGATATATTGCAACCTGACAGTATTGGTAGGTTCCATCAAATCCCAAACCTTAAGGGAATAGATCCCGTTTCCATTGGGAAATACAAATACCATACATCATCCCTTAGTAAGGATATACACACTATGTGTAATATAAAATAAGGAAGTATTCACCATAGATAGGGAGATGAGAACATGCCCAAGATGCGAGTTTGTTGTAGTAGACCACCAAGCAGAGCCTAAGAGCATGCAGATCCCACAACTATCACTATCCAAAATACACAAATCCTACATAGAAACAAGGGTGTCCAAAGCCCTTGTAAACCACCTTTGTAAAATAACCTACATTGTGGAGGATCCCCTTAAAGACATGACTACATCCTTATGAGAAAATGTTTTGTAATGCACAAACTCTTGGGCAACCAACAACCACCAGAATAGAGCCTGTGTAGAAGGTGGAAGGAGCATTGAACAAAATCTTAGATTTATCCAACATGAGATTGTTGAATCCCTTATGAAGCCAACCAAAAGTCACTTTAGACAAAGCACACCCATGACTATTTGGGTCTCCATCATCCTCTGTATCGCCACCTATAATATAAGAAACCCTAGCACCACCACCTCCTCTATTTATATCCATTCCAAACTTACTATCAAACTTTATAAAAGGCCTTGGTCTATTTAATTGTCAATCATATATATAATTTAATTTTAATTATAATATTGTTATCCAATAACATAATTAGAATTGACATTAATCTTTGATAATTGATACCAAGAGGAATGAGATACATGTTAGTTTTTTTGTTTTAAATATGTATATTTCAAAACAAGGAAAGTGGATGAATCCAAAATTTATTGTCATTTGTCTCCAATCCTTAATCCTTTCTTACATGTCCTTTGTACCTTGTTTGACAGAATACCGATCTTGCCCCTTCTTTATATTATCTTTTCTTGGTTTCCTAATAACCATTTTTTGTCACCTTAGCTCTCTATGATCTTGATTGGAAAAGTTGATGTCAGATAAACTTTACACAATCATATTTAAAAGCTACATGTGTTTAATATTATGAATTAATTTTTTTTATTAAATAATTAATAATACAAGATTTAATTTGAAAAAATCTCTTCTTTGCCTTTTGCAAACATGCGAAGATGTACAATGCCTATGTGAACCAAGAAAATAGTTTCTTGGCTCCTCACTATACTAGCTCTGGATGACAAGCAATTGTTTCCCAAATATATATGAGAAGGAAAAGACCCAATCAACATAGGCAACCAACTCCTTGAAACACAAGGGCAAATGGGATTCCCTAAGGGTAAAATTATCTTAGAACTAGGGTTTTTTCATAGAATACAAAGATGGAAACCTTCCATGATAGTTTGGAGCCCAATAGATTGAGTAAAAAATATAAAAATCTTAACCTACACTCAATGCTATCATAAATATAGATGAATGGAAATATGAATATAAATGACATTAAGTAGGTGAGAAATAAGGAATGGAAAATTGTGAAATCTCAGAAAATAAGAAAATTGGAAAAAATACAAGAGAAATTTTGAAATTAAATAACGTATGATAATATATTTCCAAGGGCAATACCCATTTGTGCTATAGGGACAAATAAAATCTTAGTAAAACAATCAAAATGGCTAACAATCATGAAAAGGGATTCTTTCAAACAATATGGCGGGTAAAGTGGAACAACTGAAAATCAACAACTCTTCAAAAATTGCAGAAGGGAAAACCAAAAACTCTATAACAATAGAAAATTCCAACCCAAATCTAGGGTGAACAAAGAGGTCTAAATATCTCCTAGAACAAGGAGGTAAAACAATTCTAGATTAGAACTAAGGAAAAAGACTTTGATTCATAAAGGAGATTACACAACCTTTATTATTCCCAGTAGTGTTACAAATCAAAGAATGAAACACTGTTAAAGTTATGGATTCTTCACAAAGTGGAGCAGAACTGGGCAACCTCTTAGTAGAATAATGGCATGGTGGAATTGGATCTTCCCAGAATAGGTAAGTATATATACCCTTATAGATAATTTATTGCTTATAGAATGCAAAAAGGAATCCCTTAAAAGGAAAATTTTGTATGGGGAATCGTTAATTTATAAGGGTTTTAGTTTTCATGTTTTGAACTAGTGTAATAACTTTAAGCCTAAAAACTATAAACTCAAACATTGTCCAAAATGGATCAAATTAGGATATCTACTTGTATAATTCTTGCATGTTTGAAATCCTAGAGATCATTGGCAATGCTTTTGGGTCCTTTATAGGGGTAGAAGAGTTTTCACTAAAATTAGATGATGTAAAACTCCTTATAAACCTATTCATTAACGCTAAAAAACTCAAGCCATTGGAGATCATTACCCTACAAGAGAGGCCAAGAAGAACCCTAAGATAATTTAAGGAAGAATATTGTAGAAAATAAACAAGTATCAAATAATACAGTAAAAGAAGCATATTAATTTCTTCTGGGAAGAAGATAGAGAACAACTGTCTAAGTTGGATAATGCATACTCAAGGAGAATATTACTCAATAGGAAAAGTAAGAAGAGTGTGTGCAACCAAGATGTGAACTAGTTGAGGAAATCATTGAGGATGGAGAGATTAGGAAATAAATGGAATAAGAAGAAATTCCTTCGAGCTAGAGGTAATTTATGACATAATGGGGATGGGTCCATCCACAAGGATATCTAGTATGAGATAGAACAAGTAGATGAAGATAAAAAAGATGTTGAAAAGGAAAAACAAAGATTTATTACAAAAATATTGAATCTCAAAGTTGAAAGGGAAGATAATGAAGACTTTTTTGGAACAAAAAACCTAGATATTGATTAGGAAGCTAAGAAAGGAGAAGTAGAAAGATTGTGATTGCCACTAAACTATTCAGACAAGGAAATTCTGGACTATGAGAAAGTGACAAAGAAGTGAGGGAGAAAATCCCTAAATGAACTAAGGATTATGATAGTTGAAGCAGAGAGCCAAGCCAAGATAACTTCTTTATTCAATGCATGGAAGGGGAAGGTCCTTCCCACAAAAAATGAATGTGGTTACCTGGAATGTTAGGGGTATCCATCTCTAACAAGAAGCACATGGTAAAGCACAATCTAGCAATATTCAAGTTAGAAATTATCATGATTCAAGAAACAAAACTAAGTAAAGAGGAGATGGCAGACTATGGAAAGAAGTTGGGTGTATGAAAAGTTGAAATTATGTTAGCAAAAGGATATTCTAGAGGAATGGCTACAATCTGGGACCAAAGAAGGGTATTGTATAGAAATATGATCAGCAATACAAATTGGTTTGGAGGTTGGGTTGAGAGAGTTACCAACACAACCATATTTTTTCTGATTAACGTCTATTGTCCAAATATGACTAATAAAAAGAAAGAAACTTGGAGTGAAATATAATTACAAATTAGCCAAAAATAAGATATAACTTACATTCTAGGAGGTGATTTTAATGCAATAATGGACCCCAAGGAGAAAACAAGGGGAGGTAGAATGAATCATTGTCACAAAGGGACTTCAGAGACTGGGTACATAATAATAACCTCATGAATATAGAAATAAATAATGACATCTACACATGGAACAACATACGAAAAGTTTCAACCACATAACAAAAAAAATTGATTGGTTTTATTTTAGAGGATATTTAACAAATTTTTAGAACACACTATCATCTAGTATACTGACAAATGGAGGTTCAAACCATTTTCTGGTACAATTAGGCACAATAGAGGAAATAAAACCAATTAACTAACCTTTTAAATTTTAAAAGATGTGGTTACAAGACACAATATTTATACGGCTAGTGGAGGAATGGTGGAAGGAGACATATGTAGAAGGGTAAAAGATGTAAAAATTCACTTCCAAACTAAAAATAATTAAACATAAAATATTACAATGGAATAAAGACCACTTCAAAAAATTTTTTAAAGAAAAATAATTGATTGAGGTAGAAATATATGTATTGAATGGGGAAGTAATTAAAGAAGGCATGGATCAAGAAAAATATCTGAAAGAAAAAGAGAATCTCAATAAGTACAAAGATATTTTGACCAAAGAGGAAATATTTTGGAAGCAAAATTCAAGAAAGAACTGATTGAAAGGAGATAGAAACTCCAAAAAATTTCATAACAACACAAAACAAAGGAGAAATGTAAAAAAAATTACCAAAATTAAAGGCGAAGAAGGAAACACAATTAAGAACCCTATAGATATAGTAAATTACTTCAAGAATATTTTGAACAATTGGGAAGTTTTAGACCTTAACACATAAAAGGAATCTCTAAAAATATTCCAAAGATTATCACTAAAGAACAAAATAAGAGGTTAACAATGAAAATATCAAAGGAAGAAGTTGCAACAATATTAAGTCAGCTTCACTTGGACAAGGCATCAGGGCCTGATGGATTCTCTGCATGGTTTTTTCAGTTGTTGGCATTTTTTAGGAGATGAATTGTTAGAAGAAATAAAAGGAATGAGAAACCCATGAATAATATTAAGAGAAACAAATAACACCTTCATAACACTCATCCTAAAAAATGAAATCTTAGAGGAGCTACGCGATTTCAGACCTATCTCACTCTGTAATACAACTTACAAAATACTAGCTAAAATCTTAGCCAATACATTCAAAGAAGTGCTCACTTTTATAATATTAGAAGAGAAAAAAAGGTTTGTTGCATTTTGGATGGGGTGATAATTGCTAAGGAAACTATACATTTTGTTCAACATAATCTAGAACTTAGTATGTTGCTAAAATTAGATATATCAAAAAAGTGTATGATAAAGTGGACTGGAGATTGTTATGAAAATGCATGGAAGCATTTAGATTTGCCAAACAATGTATTAGCTTAATTTTAAATTTCATATCTACTCCCAAATTTTCAATATTAGTAAATGGATCAATGGAAGGATATTTCAAAATATCTAGAAGTCTAAGGCAAGGGGACTCTGTTTCCCCTTTGTTATCTATAATTATGGTTGGAGCCTTAGGTAGGTCTATTAGGAGAGCATAAGTTCTAGAAGAGATTAAAGGAATTAGAGTTAAAAATTACCTCCCTAACCTCACCCATTAGAAATTCACTGATGACATACTATTGTATGGAAGAAGTAGTAGGCGAAAATAAATAAATAAAAATAATATTCTAAATAAATATTCCAAAACATCTAGGCAAGTTGTTAGTGAAGAAAAATATAAAATATTTTTCTTCAATAAAGAAGAGAGAGATGAGGTAAATATCTGCAACATCTTGGGCTTCAAGAAAGGGAACCTACCGTGTAGATACCTAGGATTACCTTTGGATAAGGAAACCAAAAACAATACCATGTAGGATTCCATAGGAAGGAAAATGGAATAGAATATGGAATCCAGGAAAGGAAGATGACTCTCGAATGTGGGAAGAGTCACAATGCTAAAAGTTGTGCTCTCTACCCTACCTACATATTAGATGTCATGTCTACCCCTTTCTAAAGAGGCCAAAACAAACTAGACAATAAAATGAGGACCTTTTTTTGGCAAGGGGTCTCAAAGGACAAAAACAATTGCATTGATTAAGTGGGATAGGATATGTAGACAAGTAGAAGATGGAAGAATTGGTATAAACAACTTGAAATGACAAAATAGGGCACTAAGTGCCAAGCTGGTGTGGAGATTCTACAAGGAACTAAATAATAAATGGATTAAAATATTATAGAAGAAATATTCAACAAACACAAACTTGGAAAGCATATTTAGAACAACAAACCCTCCCCGCGGATCTAGAATATGGATTTTTTTACTTGACAATAAAGAGGTCATCCTAGATAGGCTTACATGGGACATTACAAATGGAAGCAAATATTTATTCTGGAGTGACTCTTGGGGAGGATATGCTACCTTAGATAATAACCCCAACTATCATAGAATGAAAGGCATCCTAGAAGAACATGTACGTAAATTTGTGAAGGATTACATAGAAGTTCCCAATGAGGACTTGCCATTGGGTTGGAAAAGAAAGTCCTTTGAAGGTTTACCCTTGTTAAGGAATGAAATGATAGAATTAAGGAATGCTTTAGTAGCTAGAAATGTAACACCAAAGATGAGAGATGATAAACTTATCTAGAAAGGGTTCTAAGATTGGTGAATATAAAGTCAAAGATGGATATCCTTATTTAATTTAAAAACTTAGCAATGGGATAAAATAGACTTACCAACCCACATGTGTTGGAAAAAATTATGCCTACCAAAGGTAGGAATGCTTCTTTGGGTGGCAATGCAGAATATAATCTTGATAACTGACTAGTTCAAGAAGGTGATATTTGTTGGTTCATCTAAAGGCATGTTATGTGAATCAACAGAAGAGTTAGTAGAACACTTAATGGTGAGCTGCCCTTACACCTTTGAATTTTGGTAGTGGCTATGTAATAAATTAGGATGAAAAACAAAACTACCAGAAAACCTCAAGGATATGATGAAGGGGATGGCCTAAGATATGCCATAATAGCTTATATAGAGTGTGTTGGACTACAACTGATTTGGAATCTGATTGAAGAATCCATGATTAAAGATCACTGAGGAGTTGCTGCTTAGATATGTAATATGATTAATTCAGTATTATGTTGTTATTGATGTCAACTAGTTTGACAACACTTATCTTGTAAGTTACTATACCAAGACATCTGAAGAAAGGTGAAAGAGATGAAGAACAAAGAAATCTACATGAGGAAAGATGTACATGACAGATGAGGATAAGGAACACATTGAGTAACTTGTTGATGAGTCTATGACTTGATGATATTGACTTTATTATGTTGCATTCATCTATGATGAAGTATAGAGCTGAAAGACACAAAGTAGTGTTGTTGGTAAATGAAACATTTCTAGTATACACCGACAGAGTGTAGTGTATACAGATCATAGTATTAACCAAGCAGCGTTCACTGACGTATTTCTTTGTTAACCGAGTGGAACAAAATGAATTAAATGATTAGTTTAGCCGATAAGATTGATGAGCTGGAAAGAGTATAACATCGAGGTAACAGATAATGTTTGTTACATAGATCGACGACTGACAAAATTTAGGGAAGATCTAATGGAGCAGATTGAAACATGTTATTGACACAAGTACCGAGAAAGTTTGAAGCGGAAAAATCTATGAATGTGGTTAAGTGGAAAAATATGATGGTGGAGAAGAAAATGATTTACTCGTCTATATAAGAGAACAAAATTTCTTTATGATAATGCTGGAAGAAGAAGAAACTGTAGGAATATTGCGTGAACAAGTTTTTCATGCATTCTGATCATATTGGTTGAGTAAGAACTGAGCTGCAGAACAATTATCGAGCTACAAAGAGCAATTACTGACAGATAGTAAGTTGATACAATATTGAATTTGAAGTGAAATATTGATCAGAAGGATTTGTATGGACTGAATATTGATCTGTAATTTGCAATTGAAGTTGTATTAAGGCAAGTCATTTACTATTACATATTTAACCATTGTATACAGTCAAAATCTCTTAACCGAGTGGACTCTGAAAGTCTTATGATGTATCATTCATAGAATGAACATTGTTATCCTGTCAACTCCATAGTGAATGTTGGTTGGACGATAACTTCTAGTCTAAAATCCTCTAACAAGGTCACACCTGATAGTGTGTTTGTAAACCTTTAATAGGGTTGGGTCTTAACCGACCTCACTTTAGAAGAGTGAACAATTTTGGGTTGCCGGTCCCAGGTGGTTTTTCCCTTTACAGGGTTTCCATGTTAAATCTCTTGTGTTATGTGTTGATTGTGATATTTTTTTGTTATCATTCTTTACATGTTACATGTTAGATTTGATCAGTAACTGTTATTGTATTTGACTGGTAATCGGTAAAAGCACAGATAGTGAAAGTAGTTATTGTTTATCGAGGAGAAGAAATTAGAGAAGTTGTTTTGAATTATACATTTTAAATTGGGACACTGGATAACTGATTCACCCCCCCTCTCAGTTATTCTAAATTAGGATGGAAAACAAAACTACCAGAAAACCTCAAGGATATGATGAAGGGGATGGCTCGAGATATGCCATAATAGCTTATATAGAGTGTTATGAAGAATCACCCCTTCTATATTAGTTGGGAAATTTGGAAGGAATGGAATAGGAGGATTTTCTAGGATAAAAATATGGATAGGACCAACCTGCTAAACAAAATAGAGGTTGAAATAATAGAAGTCACAAATAATAGGATAAAATATGGAAACTTGAAGAATCACAAATTCACAATATGGGATAGTAGGATAAGAAAGTCTTGTTTCAGTTTAAGTATCCCCCCACACTTCAAGGATAGTGCTAAACAAAAAAACAACAAAAGAGAACAATGCAAATGTATGCAACAAGAAAACAATTGACATAAACTAAACTTCGATGGATCTTCTCAATGAAATCCCATAATTATTGGAATAGGTTGCATAATCCATCATTAGGATGGTTCTGTATGTGCACAAATGACACAAACAATAGGTGTGGAGAGAAACAACATCACTTAAATACAAACAATAGCAGTAGGATTGCATATGTGTAATGACTTGGGGATAAAAAAAGTTGTCCATTGAAGGGGACTCACAAATAGTGGTGAATACATTATGAACCAAATGAACCCTCAATTAGAAGTTGAATTCCAAGCTAGGGAGAACACTAGAACCTCTAGAATTATTTGATGAAATCACCATTAACCACATATATAGAGAAGGAAATAAAAAAAATGATGAGCTATCCAATATTGGGGCAAATATAGTATGGATAAAAAAGGCTAGTGATTAGAGAGAGTTCACCAAAACAAAAGTCAAAAAATATGAATGATCTTCATTAATAGGAGTCTTGATAGCCAAAAAACGCTTTAGAAATGTCAATGTTGATCAATAGGAATTAGCTGAAGGAGTATAAACAAACTTAGGAAAAGAAGTATATACAACAAATATTGAGAAGATTGGAATTGAATATTTAGCCAAATGAGAAATGAAGTCAACAATGGTAGGAGATATAGGTTGAATCACTATACACAGGCTAGAGGAACATGAGAAACAAAGTATTGAATCAAGAATGATAGCCTTTTATACATTTGTAGTATGATCTACATTTTATCATATATAATCACATAATGATACACACACACACATATAGAAAACATTAATATCCACATGGATATACATTATATCTATGTAATATGTCTTTCTTCATAAGATATTTATACATAAAATATTAAACCTTTTTTAATATCAATATCATCGCTATATAGGTTCACATTTAGATCAACAATATTCCAAACAAGCACTCTTACTAGATGAATAGAATAAAATAGTATGCATGCCAAAATGAATAGTGTGATATGAAAAGGGAGAATATGAGATCTACTTCTAAATCCAAATTCCCAAAGGAGAGATCCAAATTGATCAACCAAAAGGTCAATACACAAAAGAATCAATCTATGGAGAATATGAATGAAGGAGAAAACCTCATATTTTGCTATGAAGAGTGTATGCTTGAAATTTGAAATAAGTGAAAGGCAAATACTAACCTCAAAATAGGGCAGATCTGGAAAATGCTAATTTATGATGTCTGTGTACAGTTTCGGGCAATTTTGCAACCTGTTCCGGACTGGAAATGCCGAGACAGAGAAAACCTAGAAAACTTTTGTCTTTCTGGCAGTAGGTAGTCTTTGACCCAGATAAAAGGTCAAGGACTACTTCAAAATTTTGAAGGTCATCTTTGACTTTGTTCGCAGATCTTGGAAGTTCACCAAAAAGGGTATCCAGATCCAAGCTCCAATCTACAGTCCTACACCTGTACTTGCAAGAAAAATGGTTTTTTTGTTGTTTGGATGGGGGGTTTGCCCTGGTCAAACCCCAATTTAGGAACTAACCTTGAAATTGAATTAAAATAGTAATATGCATAAACAAAGTAAATGGAACTATTCACCTTGCTTATGTTGAAGTCCTTATAGAGGATTCGAATCCTTGAATCCACAAGTATGGATGCTCCCAATGAATGTAGATAGGATGTCTCAAATCAATGGCATTAGATCTTCAACACCAATCTTGAATGGATCTTTGCATAGGAATAGGCTTGGATGAATGTGGATGGAGAAATCTTCAAGGGGGCTCCAAAGAGATTGAATCCTTCAATAGCTAATAATGGATCTCCTTGATGGATGCTTGAATGCTTGAATGCTTGAATGCTTGAATTCTAGGCTTGAAGATGAATGAATGCTTGCTTTCTTTCCTTCTTGTTCTTTCTTACTTGATTGCAAATGCACATGAAAATCGGATGTGAATAAGTGATGGATGAAATGAGAGAGGAAGGCTTCCTTTTATAGTGATCTAGGGCACAAACCTCTAGAGAAGGCTGACATTGGAAAATTAAATCCCAATTAAACTTAAACCCTAGAAATGGACCCACATTAAATTCAATTTAAGGATTTACCATTCCAAAACCCGAAATGGTTGATCCGGAAGCGGGAAAAGAAATATTTCTGAAACCCGACATCCCATAATTCCTAGAAATCTAAAAATTAGACCTGGGGTTAGGGATGAGGTAGAAACCACCCTAGGTCAAGGTCAAGGTCATCCTTGACCTAGGTTAGGGTCTAGGTCATCCTTGACCCTACCAGGTCATCTTTGACCTAGACAATCAGAAACTCCAGATTCTCAGAGAAAACTATCTGAAAAAGGCTAGAAATAAGGAGGAGAGAAGCAGAATAGGGGGAAACAACTAGATACATGCAAAGAACCAATCAAGGTGCTTAACATGACCCCAGACCACTCACTTGGAGGGCTAAATGCTCTTAACATGGAAGTGCTTCCATTTTAAGATGATATACTAGAAATGATATCCTATTACCTAGCTAAATATATCTCCAAGGTTAGCTTACCTTGGAATGGATTGGCTGATGTGGTGGGGGGTGGAGATGAAAATTAACATGTCATCATGTTAAGTATCCATTTGGTCGAGAGTGTTGAGAATTTTCTAGATACTTACCTTGTTATCATAATCCTATAACATTAATAATTATAATTTTGTTGGCCTTTCACGAAGAAGAAATAACTATTGCATGCCAATTAAGATGACAACTTGCAATTATTATTAAGAATGGTATATCCTTTTAGGAGATGGTTTTGTAGATAAGTCTACAAAGGTTGGGTGAATATAATGGTTATGTATAGCAGTCAAGTTATCTTTATAGACACTGAATTCTATATGGCACTCTGTGCTACTGAACTTATAAGAATTGGTAATAACAATAATATTATATTATGTTATGATCTCATTGGGTTTCCCCTTATGATATGGTATGGTTTGTTATTGATCTGAGGGGCTCACATTAATAGATTAGTGGAATTTGTGTCCTTTTCATATTGGTAGAAATCTCTAACATATGAAGCTAAGTTATTTGTAATGTTTTTCCTGTTCTTTTTCTCCTACTATGAGCAGTTATATAATTTGTATGGTTTCATAAGATAATTGATAGTTAAAATTCTAAAGGATTAGAGCATTTTGAGTATGATATCATCAAATAGGATGACTAATTGCAAATAAGAATAGGTAGATACTTTAGTCTACTTCATAATTTTGATCTTTGATAATTCTATAATATAGATCATAACAAATAATGAAAAGAAAATAATGGCTTTGTGAAGTAGCCTCATAAGATCAAGCAATCAATAAGGCTACCTAATTTAAGAGGGTTTGTCATTTTGATGGAAGGCTATTAAGAAATAAATAGGATCACCATGGAAGAATGAATATGCTTATAAATTAACAATGCAACTTTTTATGGGATGTGATTGTGTGTAGTATTTTTGGCATCAATGTTTCAAAGCAAACTCCATGATCCATCATCAAGATGAGAAGGGCTAGAGAAAATAGAAAATGAGTTGTTGCAAACTAGACTAAGAGTATATAAGGATGAGTCTAGTATGCAACAACTCATTTTCTATTTTCTCTAGCTCTTCTCATCCCAATGATGGATCAAAGAGTGTGATTCAAAACGTTGATGCAAAAATTACTCCACACAATCAAATCCTAGAAAAAGCTGCATCATTAACTATAATGGATTATGGAAATCTCTTCACGTTAATGCTTATAAATTTCATTGGGTACTAACAATATGATGAAAGTTTGTGTAGTATTGTTAATATGAAGCATGTCAATGTTGAACTGAATGTCAGAAAGGATCAAAACAAGAAGTATGAACAACCTACATGTATGCATTAATACACTTCTCTACTAAGGTATGGATAGAAGCAATCAAACTTAAATGAATCATTAGGACACTTAGAATGTAGGGAAATTAAGATTGTATTTTAACTCTATTTCAACATAACTAGCCTTTTGACAAAATAAATAAATTAATAATTATTTTTTTTTAAAAAATTGTAACTAGATAATATACATTTAACCCTAGAAACCAACATACATTTACTTCATAAACTATAAAAAACTCAAATTAAAAAGAGCAATTTATATTTTACTCTATCTATAATAAAATTAAAAAATAAAATATATAAATATATTCAATTCATAAAATATTTAATCAAACTTAGTTTATTATCAAATTTCATTAAAAAAAAGTCAAAACACAAAATTTAGAAAGCATATAAAAGTGCCCTTAACAAGAAGCGCATGGTAAAGCACAATCTAGCAATATTCAACTCATAAATTATCATGATTCAAGAAACAAAACTACGTAAAGAGGAGATGGAAGACAATGGCAAGAAGTTGGATGTGTATGCACCCTAAAATGGTCGCCTAGACTTTGGGCCCCATTTATTTGATTTATCAACCCTGAATCATTTTTATCAATAATCAATATTTTCAACATTATCAATTTCTTGATCAAGTCTTAATTTCGATCATATATTGGATTTTTATCCTATGGGCTAATCATTTATCCTAAGTCTTTATTTGATTAAAAGGAATTTTTCCTCCCCTTTGGATTAAATAAAAAGCCCCACCTTTCCTCTTGTCCTAAGTTGCACAAATAAAGCATTATTCCTATTTTACAAAAAGGAAAAAAGCACTTTTGTCTCATATGGACATAAAGTCAACTCTTATTTTCCTATTGGAGGATACTTGTGCACATGGATTGCTCCTCTTTCAAGCTCCACCGTTGATTGAGACTTTTGCCTCTTAATCTCCATGGTCCATTCCTTTGCATTTCTTATAAAAGGAGAGCTCTCTCCTTCATTTGCATATCCATCTCTTTCATGCTATTGTTATGCTGCAGGTTTTCTAGGTGCATTTGGAGCTTTTGGAGATCATTGCTACATCAAGATTTTCTTGGATTTCCTCATTGCTTCATAGTTTAGACTTCATTTCTTGAATTATCATAGCATCTATAGCTTCATTTCATAGCTTAGTTTCTTTTATGTAATAGATTTAACTCACATAGCTTAATAGGAGGGATTTGTAACACTTGTTCTTTCCATTTCATAGCTTAGTTGCATTGCATTTTCATTTCTCTAGACTAGTTTGCATTGCATTTTCATAGTGATTCTTGAGGGTATTGGCACTCTTGCCCTTGTCCTCATTTGAATCTCTCATTGTGTGGTTGACTAGCAAGGTCAGAAGCTTGTAGCTCTAGCTGAGAGCAAATACATCATAGTCCCTTGCAACTCCATGCATAGAGAGCTATGAGCCGCTTTGTGAGGCTTCATTCTTGAGCAACCTTGCATGTAATGGTTCATAGAAGTGCACCATTTTAGTGTGTACAGGATGTATGAAAATTTGAAATTGTGTTAGCAAAAGGATCTTCTGGAGGACTAGCTACAATCTGGGACCAAAGAAGGGTAGTGTATGGAAATCTAATCAGCAATACAAATTAGTTTGGAGGTTGGGTTAAGAGCATTACCAACACAACCATATTTTATTTGATTAATGTGTATGGTCCAAATATGACTAATAAAAATAAAGAAACCTAGAGTGAAATAGAATTACAAATTAGCCAAAACCAAGATATAACTTACATTCTAGGAGGTGATTTTAATGCAATAATGAACCCTAGGGAGAAAACAAGGGGAGGTAGAATGAATCATTGTCATAAAGGGACTTCAGAGACTGGGTACATAATAATAATCTCATGAGTATAGAAATAACTAATGACATCTAAACATGGAACAACATAAGAAAATATTTCAACCACATAACAAAAAAACTTGATTGGTTTCATTTTAGAGGAAATTTAGCAAATTTTTAGAACACACAATCATCTAGTATACTGACAAATGGAGGTTCAAACCATTTTCTAGTAAAATTAGGCATAGCAGAAGAAATAAAACCAATTAACTACCCTTGTAAATTTGAAAATTTGTGGTTACAAGACATAATATTTATAGGGCTAGTGGAGGAATGGTGGAAGGAGACATATGTAGAAGGGTAAAAGATGTATAAGTTCACTTCCAAACTAAAAATAATTAAACATAAAATATTACAATAGAATAAAGATCACTTCAAAAATATTTTTAAGGAAAAATAATTGATTGAGGCAGAAATATATGTATTGAATGAGGAAGTAATTAAAGAAGGGATGGATCGAGAAAAATATATGAAATAAAAAGAGCTTCTCAATAAGTATGAAGACATTTTGACCGAAGAGGAAATCTTTTGGAAGCAAAAGTCAAGAGAGAACTGATTGATAGAAGGAGATAGAAACTCCAAAAAATTTCACAACAACATAAAATAAAGGAGAAATGTAAACAAAATTACCAAAATTAAAGTCGAAGGAGGAAACACAATTAAGAACCCTAGAGATATAGTAGAAGAGATAGTAAATTACTTCAAGAATATTTTGAACAATTGGGTACTTTCAGACCTTAACACATAAAAGGAATTGCTAAAAAATACTCCAAAGATTATCACTAAAGAACATAATAAGAGGTTAACAATAAAAATATCAAAGAATGAAATTGCAACATTATTAAGTCAACTTCACCTGGACAAGGCATTAGGGCCTGACAGATCCTTCACATGGCTTTTTCAGTTGTTGGCATTTTTTAGGAGATGAACTATTAGCAACAAGAAAAGGAATGAGAAAATCAGGAAGAATATTAAGAGAAATCAATAACACATTCATAACACTCATCCTAAACAATGGAATCTTAGAGGAGCTGGGTGATTTCAGACCTATCTTACTTTTTAATATAACTTATAAAATGCTAGCTAAAATCTTAGCCAATACATTGAAAGAAGTGCCCCCTTTTATAATATTAGAAGAGAAAACAAGGTTTGTCCTGGGTAGATCCATTTTGGATAGGGTGATAATTTCTTAGGAAACTATACATTTTGTTCGACATAATCTAGAACTCAGTATGTTGCTAAAATTAGATGTATCAAAAAGGTGTATGATAAAGTGGACTGGAGATTGTTATGTAAATGCATGGAAGCATTTGGATTTGCCAAACAATGTATTAACTTAATTTTTGATTTCATATCTACTTCCAAATTTTTAATATTAGTAAATGGATCACTAGAAGGGTATTTCAAAATATCTAGAGGTCTAAGGCAAGGGGATTCAATTTCCCCTTTGTTATCTATAATCATGGTTGGAGCCTTAGGTAGGTCTATTAGGAGATCATAAGTTCCATCAGAGATTAAAGGAATTAGAGTTACAAATGGCCTCCCTAACCCCACCCATTATAAACTCACTAATGACACACTATTGTATGGAAGAAGTAGTAGGTGCGAAGCAATTAATTGAAATAAGATTTTAAACAAATATTCCAAAATGTCTAGGCAAGTGGTTTGTGAAGCAAAATCTAAAATATTTTTCTTCAATGAAGAAGAGAGAGAGGAGGTAAATATCTACAACATCTTGGGCTTCAAGAAAGGGAACCTACTATGTAGATACCTAGGATTACCTTTGGATAAGGGAACCAAAAATAATACCATGTGGGATTCCGTAGGAAGGAAAATGGAACAGAAGATGGAATCCAGGAAAGGTAGATGACTCTCGAATGTGGGAAGAGTCACAATGCTAAAATTTGTGCTCTCTACCCTACTAGACAAGAAAATGAGGACCTTTTTCTAGCAAGGGGTCTCGAAGAACGAAAACAATTGTATTAATTAAGTGGGATAGGATATGTAAACCAGTAGAAGATGGAAGAATTGGTATAAAAAACTTGAAATGACAAAATAGGGCACTGAGAGCAAGCTGGTGTGGAGATTCTACAAGGAACTAAATATTAAATAGGTTAAAATATTATAGAATAAATATTCAATAAACACAAACTTGGAAAGCATATTTAGAACAACAAACCCTCCTCGTGGATCTAGAATATGGAATTTTTTACTTGACAATAAAGAGGTAATCCTAGATAGGCTTACATGGGACATTGTAAATGGAAGCAAAGATTTATTTTGAAGTGACTCTTGGGAAGGATATGCTACCTTAGATAATAACCCTAACTATCATAGAATGAAGGAATCTTAGAAGAACATGTACATAAATTTGTGAAGGATTACATAGAAGTTCCCAATGGGGACTTGACATTGGGTTGGAAATGGAAGTCCTTTGAAGGTTTACCCCTGTCAAGGGATGAAATGACATAATCAAGGAATGCTTTAGCAGCTATGAATATAACACCAAATATTGGAGATGATAAACTTATCTAGTAAGGATCTAAGATCAGTGAATATAAAGTCAAAGATGGATATGCTTATTTAATTTAAAAAATTAGCAATGGGATAAAATAGACTTACAAACGCACATGAGTTGGGAAAAATTATGCCTACCAAAGGCATGATGTTTCTTTGGGTAGAAATGCATAATAGAATCTTGACAACTGACTGGTTCAAGAAGGTGGGATTTGTTGGTTCATCTAAAGGCATGTTATGTGAATCAGCTGAAGAGTTAGTAGAACACTTAATGGTGAACTTCCCTTACACCTTTGAATGTTGGCAATGTCTATGTAAAAAATTAGGATGGTAAACAAAACTACCATACAACCTCAAGGATATGATGAAGGGTATGTCCTGAGATATGCCATAATAGCTTATATAGAGTGTTATAGAGGATCACCCCTTCTATATTAGTCTGGGAAATTTGGAAGGAAAAGAATATGAGGGTTTTCTAGGATAAAAATATGGATAGGACTAACCTGCTAAACAAAATAGAGGTTGCAATATTAGAAGTCACAAACAATAGGATAAAATATGGAAACTTGAAGAATCACAAATTCACAGTATGGGATAGTAGGATAAGAATTTATTGGTTCAGTTTAAGTATCCCCCCACACTTAGGGATAGTGCTAAAAAAAGAGAGAGAGAACAATGCGAAAGGATGCAACCGGAGAATGACTGACATAAACTAAACTTCGATGGATCTTCTCAATGAAATCATGTAATTATTAGAATAGGTTGCATAATCCATCATTGGGATGGTTCTGTATATGCACAAATGACACGAATAATAGGTGTGGAGATAGACAACATCACTTAAATAGAAACAATAGTAGTAGGATTGCATGTGTAAAGACTTGGGGATCAAAAAGTTGGCCATTGAAGGGAACTCACAAATAGTGGTGAATGCATTACGAACCAAATGAACCCCCAATTAGAAGTTTAATTCCAAGCTAGGGAGAACACTAGAACCTCTAGAATTCTTTGATGAAATCACCATTAACCACATATATAGAGAAGGAAATAAAAAAATTAACGAGCTAGCCAATATTGGGGAAAATAGAGTATGGATAGAAAAGGTTAGTGATTAGAGAGAGTTCGCCAAAACAAAAAGTCAACAAAATTGAATGATCTTCATTAATAGGAGTCTTAATAGCCAACAAACACTTTATAAATGTCAATGTTGATCAATAGAAATTAGCTAAAGGAGTATAAACAAACTTAGGAAAAGAAGTATATACAAAAAATATTGAGAAGATTGGAATTGAATATTTAGCTAAATGAGCAATGAAGTCAACAATGGTAGGAGATATAGGTTGAATCACTATGTACATGCTAGAAGAACATGAGAAATAGAGTATTGAATCAAGAATGATAGCCTTTTATACATTTGCAGTATGATCTAAATTTTATCATATATAATCACATAATGATACACACATGTGTGCACACACACACATATGGACAAACATCAATATCCACATGGATATACATTATATCTATGTAATATGTCTTTCTTCATAAGATAATTATGCACAAAATATTAAACCTTTTTTAATATCAATATCATCACTATATAGGTGCTCATTTACATCAACAACATTCCAAATGAGCACTCTTGCTAGAAATGATATCCTATTACCTAGCTAAATATATCTCCAAGGTTAGCTTACCTTGGAATGGATTAGCTGATGTGGTGGGGGGTGGAGATGAAAATTAACATGTCATCATGTTAAGTATCCAATTGGTCGAGAGTGTTGAGAATTTTCTAGATACTTACCTTGTCATCATAATCCTATAGCATTAATAATTACAATATTGTTGGCCTTTCATAGAGAAGAAATAACTATCACACACCAATTAAGATGACAACTTGAATTATTGTTAAAAATGGTATATCCTTTTAGGAGATGGTTTTGTACATAAGTTTGCAAAGGTTGGGCGAATATAATGGTTATGTATAGCAGTCGAGTTATCTTTATAGACACTAAATTCTATATGGCACTATGTGCTACTGAACTTATAAGGACTAGTAATAATAATATTATTATATTATGTTATGTTATGATCTCGTTGGGTTTCCCCTTATGATATTGTATGGTTTGTTATCGATCTGAGGGGCTCACATTAATAGATTAGTGGAATCTCTATCCTTTTCATATTGGTAGAAATCTCTAACATATGAAGCTAAGTTATGTGTAATATTTTTCATGTTCTAATTTTTCTCCTACTATGGGCAATTATATAATTTGTATGGTTTCATAAGATAATTGATAGTTAAAAATTCTAAAGGATCAGAGCATTTTGAGTATGATTTATCATCAAATAGGATGACTATGTGGAAATAAGAATAGGTAGATGCTTCAGTCTACTTCATAATTTTAGATCTTTGATAATTCCATAATATAGATCATAACAAATAATGAAAAAAAAATGGCTTTGTGAAGTAACCTCATAAAATCAAGCAATTAGTAAGGCTACCTAATCTAAGAGGGTTTGTCATTTTGATGGAAGACTATTAAGAAATAAATAGGATCACCATGGGAGAATGAATATGCTTATAAATTAACGATGCAACTTTTTCTAGGTTGTGATTGTATGGAGTATTTTTTGCATCAATGTTTCAAAGCACACTCCATGATCCATCATCAAGATGAGAAGAGCTAGAGAAAATAGAAAATGAGTTGTTGCAAACTAGACTAAGAGTATATAAGGATGAGTCTAGTTTGCAACAACTCATTTTATGTTTCCTCTAGCTCTTCTCCTCCCGATGATGGATCACGAAGTGTGATTCAAAATGTTGATTAAAAAAATACTCCACACAATCAAATCCCAGTAAAAGTTGCATTGTTAACTATAATGGACTATGGAAATCTCTCCATGTTAATGCTTATAAATTTCAATGGGTACTAACAATATGATGAAAGTTTATGTAGTATTGTGTTTAATATGTAGCATGTTAATGTTGAATTGAATGTCAGAAGGGATCAAAACATGAAGTATGAGCAACCTACATGAATGCATTAATACACTTCTCTACTAAGGTATGGATAGAAGTAATCAAACTTAAATGGAGTATTGTGACACTTAGAATGCAGGTAAATTAAGATTATTTTTTAACTCTATTTCGACATAACTAGCCCTTCGCCAAAAAAATAAATTAATAATCAATTTTTTTAATAAAAATGATAACTCTAATACACATTTAACGCTAGAAACCAACATACATTTACTTCATAAACTATAAAAAAAATCCAAATTAAAAAGAGCAATTTATATTTTACTCTCTATATAATAAAATTAAAAAATAGAATATATAAATATATTCAATTGCTACACTATTTAATCAAACTTAGTTTATTATCAAATTTCATTAAAAAAAAGTCAAAATACAAAATTTAGAAAGCATATAAAAGTGCCAAGAAAAAGTCATGTTCTTGCACATGGACTTTATCAGCCTTACAAGCAAACTTTATCTTTAGAGTCTCAAAATAATTGGAGGAGTAAATCGTGGAGTAAAGTGACAACTCTCAATCAATCAAATATTTGAAAGATTAAATCCTTTTATTGGTGGGGACGATTGACAAGGGGCATGGTCCAAAGTAAAGGAAAATAATGTTGCTCTCACATGCTTTATCCACTTGTCTTTGACATTTCATATTTCATCACGTACGACCTTTGAAATTCATTATTAAACTATCATTTTCTTCTTTGTAAGGCATTTCATCTTTTCTTTGCCCTTAAGTTATGCCCTTGTTATAGCATAGTTAGAGGAATATTGGGTGCTTATTCAGTTTATTTATTTGGTGGGAGATTGACTTTATTGTTGATTGATTGGATAATGTAGTATCTTAAATTGTCATTTGATGTGAATTTGCAATTAAAAAGTTGAGGAGAATTCAGATTGGAGGTTTGCATCTTTTAGATTAAATCAGAATGTGTGATCTAATTTGGAAGGTGACATCTAATTTTCTATTGACGTGAATATCTATATCTTGTATCCTACTTTTTTTTGAATAGTGTATCTTTAAACTTATATAATGAAAATCATATTTATCTAAAAAAAAATAAAAATAAAAAATCAACATAAACAAAAAAATCAACATTTTGTTTATGTTTGTTTTATTTAGGTACCTTTTTTTCCAAGTCTTGGTTACATTGAAAAATGTAATTTAAGATAATTGTGTGTCATTTCAATTTTCTCAATTTCTTTTCTAAATGAATTATTTTAATCTAGTAAGCATATTAATAAAAAGAATCTAACGTGTTCATAGTTTGTTTGGTGTTTATCTTCAATAATTTAAAGATATATATTTGCATCTAAAGTACCATGGATTACAAGAATCATTAAGACATCCTCCTCCTAGATTACAAATATAATTTTTTTTAGTTGATCAATGCTGATTACAATAAAAAAATAGAAGTTCAAGAAGAACTGCAAATAAGGAAAGAAATAATAGCAAATGTAAGATGTCAATTACATGTTACAACTATGTAAACTTTAGACACCAAGTTTCAATAAAAAAAAGAAACATACATTAGCTACAATATTTGAACTTGAATTTTAAAGAGCTTGTGCATTTGTCTTGAACATGTAACATCCCCTGCTCTCAATTTCAAAAACTAGTACTTGATCTTGCCCAATTGTTTGTTGTAGGCAACCACCTTTTCCATCTAAGAACAAACAAAAACAAGTTGTACATGATGTCATATAAAATATGCAACATTTCCACTTTGTGATGAAGAATATTGTTGGAAAAAATAGCTAAACATCAAATTTTCTAGATATTCAACAAAATAATTTATCTCAAAGAGTCAACAATTAAATTTTTATACAACCCAACACCCAAGATGGCTTCTTTCCGACTCAAAACATGGTCAAATATAGTAGGAAAATGAACAAAAATAACAAACCATTTTTCCCTGGCCCGGAAATAATTCCAAAAGATGTTTTCAAAGCATTGGCAGAAAGGACATTTGCTTGGAGCAATCTTTAAATATTTTAATCTTTCCCCAACAGACAGTTTAAAGTGTAAGACTTTCCAAGCCAAAATTTGAGCATTGGCTTTAGCTTTAGATCTCCAAATTTGTGCACTCAAGTTTCTCCACCTTCTCTCTTTAAATTACAACCCCATTTTACATTAGTCTTGGATTAAGTTTCATATCAGGAAGGAGTTTTAAATAGATCTTTTTAAAAGGAAAACATGAAAATGATATTTCCCCAAACCATAGCCAGTCTTTGAAGACATTGCACTGAAGGGGTGTGCATAACTTCATAAGAAGTTCCACAAGCACTAGTGATTTCATGAATATTAATTTTTTTATACTTATTATCCAATTTGAAAAAGCTTTTAGAACTTTGCTAGTCAACTCAATCAAGTGATTTAAAATCCCATATATCTCTAAATTGCTGCACACCTTTCTTAAAAAGGTGTTGATCATTTTTGGGGAAAGTTACCACAAGCGACTGACCATGATACAAAACTAATTTATTCCTCCAAATCGAAGAGGTTGCAAAACTAAACCCACATTGAAGAGAGTCTTTCCAATTTAAAATATTGTTGACTTACTGCCAAGCCTTCCAAATGAATTGCAAAGGACATGACACTCTTATACAAAAAAAGAGGAGCCATCAAGATCTTATTAGTCCACCCCACACCTTTCCATTTGTTATTCATAGTAGCAAGTGAAATATAAAACTGAACTAAAATTTTCCATGGCTCATCACCTGTTATCACTCTAGTGATCCATTTAGCTGATAAACAAATCCCTTGAGTTTTGGGATCCAACAATCCTAGTCCATCCTTACTTCTAGGTTGTGTAATTACCTAAAAATGGGCATATTATTATGCTCTTTACATTGGTGAGGTTTTAGATGGTCAGCGTGCTCCATCTTATTCTACGTTTACGGCCTAGTTAGAGGGTGTGCTACCTCCTACTCGAGTGAATGTTCCTCCTCCTTCCCCTCGTTATGATCTAGATGGTGGGAGTGAGAGTTGATCTGATCTGCTTCTCTCCTTTTGATATTGTTGAATATAATAATATACTGATAGATCTATCGATACCCCTATTTTTCGTATATGGATCTCACTATTATATTATGATTCATCTTGATGTAGATCCACACCTTTGTTGACATATTGATATAGATATATTTTTGCCTCATGATATACTTGGTCACATGTGAGATATTGATGATATATTAATGACTTGGTTAGATACTTGATATTGATTTCACTGTACTCTTTTCACTGATATGTGAGATATATGAGATGCAGTTCTTTGGACCCCTATATGATGTGTTATGCATGTCTCTATTTCTTTTTCTCATGCTATGGATGGATGATTAATGTTAATGCACTTTGTTATGTAAGTGCAATGGATGTATCTTTAAAAATAATAATAATTTCAATGCAAGTTTTATATGATAATGCAATGGATGAACAATATGATGAATTGATACAATACAATTTTATGTATGTTATGGATGCAATACAATTGATGGTACTAACATTCTTCTCAAGGTGATCCTGATATTAGTGATAGGATACTCAATCATTTATTTGATTTGTCTCGATGGTGGTCAAACTTGGTTTTTTTTAATGTTTACTCTTTAGGATGATGATTTTGATGAAAAAGTATCTCATTTCCATCTCATTCATCAATGCAACTCTAAAATGAATGCATCTAACTAGCAACTTTAGGATAGTGACTGGTCATTTTAGTTGGATTATTTTTCATCATTGAGCATTATTGTGGCAAGTACAATCCTCACTGATCAATTTAACAAATCAAAAGAATATGAATACTACCATGATCAGATGCAATGTCTAAAGTGAACCTAATCATCAAGGAATGTAGAGCCGGGATGACTTGAATGTTACTTCCTTTTAATATTATAAGATATTTTTATTTGTGTGAAAATCCACAAGTGGGAACAAGGCATACGCCAACCCTTCTAACCCACTATAAATAAATGTCTCTTTAAGATTAAAGTCTTAGAGGACATAGCTATTTCTATTTTATATATGCTTGAGATATACATAGGGCTGAGAGGCCTCAATCCTTCTTGCGGGACTATGTTGTCTTGAGTACTTGTAGGGCTATATGCCTCAATCTCGCTTATGGGAAAGTGTGATAATCCAAGTGTGAGGAATATAGTAACATCCCCAAGGAACTCATCATATCATTCCCTCCTTAGTGTTTGGAGTTAGATAATATGACATTGAGAGATCCCGTATTCTGATTAGCTATTGAGTGTGTAACTAAGTTAATGATTAAGGATTTTCACACTATGCCTAGCTCCCTAGGGATAAAATGTACTTGGCTTCCCTCACACATGTGTGTTTTCTATGCTTGATCACTTTACCTCATAAACAATTAGACAAACCTTACAAATAATCAGACAAACTTGAAAAATGACCAAACAAACATGGATCTAAACACTTTATAACTTGTTGGCGAAATACCTTTTGGTAGAAAATCATTTGTATGAACCTCAACATTAGGTCGTATTTGGAAATATTAAAACATATTCAGGAGCATCAAGTCATACGAATTATTTTTCAAATTTTTTACAAACTGCCAGTCTTCCTTTATAAATCATACCTGGTTAATTGATCATACTAGAATAGACAAAAAATTGTACCCTATCTATAGGTTCGTACCTAGTTTATCTTTGAGTCGTACTTGGTGAATAAGTATGAAAAACAATGAGATTTTTGGGGGTTTTCCATACAACTTTTGTCCATTTTGATCATCAATTAGGATCCCATTTTAAGTTTTCTATCAAACCTCAAACTTCCAATTGTGGAAATCAGAAACATTTTCAAACACTTGTCACACTTGACATCATTGATACTTTTTAAATCACACTCTAGTGTCTTCAAATTGTCTTATCAACATCAACATCTGATTGTGGAAGTTTCCATTAAGGATAATCAAGCCCTAGACTCTCCAATATCACATCAGACCTATCAATCAAATAACCAACCTTGGACAATTGAAACAACTTATCAATACATTAAACATTGTCAATCCACATTTGTGACTTCCAATCAACTATCTCAAGTTTCATGGTTAACACAAGACACAATCGATATCCTTTCAGTGAATATTTGGAAGATCCTCCTAGACTCATCACTTTTGACCAAGGAGAAACCTTAGGAGAAAATCCCATATTCAATCAAGAATCACCAATCCAAAAAACATACGAAAACTAGGCTATTCCAACCATGTCATGTAATGATCATGATTGGGAAGAATGGAATGAAAACCAAGGAAACTGAGAAAAAGAAGATAATCATAGACATCATGATATCTTATATAGTGATGAAGATCCCACCAAAGAGGAATTTCATAAGTGCCATCAAAGCAAGAGACTCCAAAAGATGTTGGAAATGATCCTTAATTCTAAAAAAGAATGACACTTCCTGCACTTGGTAGCTATGGGGGTTAAAATTCCAAAAGACTTTGATGTAGATCAATTAAAAACAAGGAAAATTAAAACACCTATTTCCATTCTTTCTAAACAACTGATGGAACTAAAAACTAAAATCAAGGGTTTAAAAGAAGGAAAGGACAAACCCTCCAACCAATATTCACTTGAAACAATTTGTCCCCTTCCCTTGACAAAGGTTTACATGTGTCACCATTTCCTTCTAAAGTAGAAATCCTAAAATATGACAAGCATAATGGCAATGGTGACCTACAAGATCATGTTACATAATTTTTCACGTCGAGTATGGAGTTTGTACATGAGAAGACATACCTAATGAGACTCTTTCCTTGAAGTCTTGGAGGACAAGCCATGCAATGGTTCACAAAGCTCACACCTTCTATAAAGACCTTTGAAGAACTAGTCAAAAGATTCATTCAATACTATTCCTACAACATACAACACAATAACACTATGTAATACCTATGCAACACCAAAGAACGAAGTGGTGAACCATTTGTCATATTCCTTCAACAATGGAGGAAGATATTTGCAAGGTGTCCAAGACAAATTCCTGAGAGGAAGAAGATGGATATATTCATCAAATCTTTGATTCCTGAGATGAATTACACATTGCAGATGAAAACACATGTTTCTTTTGACAAAATGGTAGAAACTACCATTAAGATTGAGGATGTCCTAGTAAAAAAGGGAGAGATAACCATTTAAAAGGATACCAAATTTAACAATAACAATGGCAACAAGACAAGTTCAAATACTAGAACAAGAATAAATATGTGGTTAATAATGATGTTGTGGAATCATTCAATGATAACCCTAAACTGAGAATATTCAATCTTTTAACTAGTCTGCAAGTGGCTAAGAACACCGATAATAACACATTTACTCCTAGAGGGAACAATGAATCAAATAGAGATAAACCTTGGATGTCCAAACCCAAGCATAATTTCACTCCTCTTGGAGAACCTCTATAAGTAGTACTCAAGACTCTATTAGGCAAAAGGATAATCACTTTACCAAATTCAAGGACACGGGAACCACAAATTAAACCAAAGTGGTGGAATGATGATCATTTCTACGATTTCCATAAAAAAAAGGTCATAAGACAAATGAATGCATAAAACTTAAACACGTGATACAAGATCTGATAGACAATGACACAATCAAGGTGGATGGTCATCAACCAAATAATCATCACAAGGCATTCAAATAACCATTACCCCAATATGAGAAAGGTGAAAGTTCAAATCCTAAGGGTAACAATATGAATTAAACTTATGCAGATAATGATAATATGATCCACATGATTGAACCTAAAAAAAAATTCAACAACGAAGTTCTTACTCCTCATGATAATCCCATATTTGATCAAGAAGTGGAATGGAATGACGAAACAAATGACTTACAATCAAGTGTCTAATCAGTTAATGTGATTATCATCAAAGGTGTAAACAAAGAAGCTGAGTCATCCAATGTAGTTACGAGAAGTCAAGCTGAAGTTACAATCAAAGGGGCCAATTCTTCATCAAAACAACCAAAAATATCAATATTAAAACCTTCTATATAAAAAAATTGGGATCTTCCTCATCATCCTATAACTTGGTGGATCAATTGCAATGAACGTTTGCCCGAATCTCAATCTTTGAATTGCTAAAGATATCTCCTGAACACAAGGATATCCTTGAACAAGCCCTACTTACCATGAATGTTTTGAAAGACTTATATGTAGATCAATTCCAAGCTATGGTTGGTCATTTGACATCCCCACATTATCTATCCTTTTCAAAATAAAATGACAAGTCCTTGAATCATCAACATAATCAATCATTGTATATCTAGAGGTGTTAATCCATAAACATAGAGTCAAGCGCATCTTGATAGATGGGGGTGCTAGTTTGAACATTTGTACATTGGATTTGGTAAAAGCATTGGGTTTCTCAGAACATGATATAGACCCAAGAAGAAAGATAATCATCAAAGCATATGATGAAGAAGAAAGATCATCAAAAGGACTAGTTGCATGCTCCCTATCAAAATAGGACCTATTAAGAGAGATGTCATTTTCCAAGTTCTTGATTTTTCGCTAGCATACAACATCTTACTAGGAAGATCATGGACACATGACATGCAGGCTATCTCACCAACATACCATCAGTGTGTTAAGTTTGCATACAACAGAGTGGAAGTCACCATACCAACAGATGCTAGCTACTCTTGCAACAATTTGAAACAAACTGATAGCATGGCTCCTCACAATAAATAAGCTTCAAAGAGTCAAGAAAATAAAATCTCTAATGTAGCTGCTATGAGATATTTTGAGAAGAAACTAAAAATAAGAGAAATAGGAATGAGAATACAAATTTGATTCATTTCCATCTATGGCTAAACTCACCATATCTCCTAGATCATATGGAAAACCATCATCATCATTCCAAGATTCTATCTCTAAGGCATTGACAATTCATGAAGGAACATGGATGGTAAAAGCTAAGATTTCCTAGCAAAAGAAAATGAAGAAAAAGTTGTCTTAGCATGGCTCTTCAAAGGAGAAGAACATGATAAAGAAGTAAAGCATGTTGAAATATCACCACAGAAATGTGGAAATGGTTATAATATCATGAAACACATGGGATATAAAGGTTAAGGACCTATTGGAAAGAAAAAATAAGGACTCATAGAACCAATCAATATGGAGTTCCAAAACTATAAAGATAAAACATGGCTAGGGTACAATGAAAAAATGTTATACCCTTTATCTAGAGATGGTCCTATATTTGATTGGGGAGAAGATTATGATGATGAACAAGATGAAGAAACAAAATGTGTACCATTTACCTTTGAGAGACTATTACATGTTCAAACACATAATTCAACTTATTAAGGAGAGCTATATAGATCACCATATCTAAATCATCTCTTTGATAAAAATGAATCCATGATACCTCAAACATCTTCAAAAGAAGGAGAAAAATAAATGCTAGAAGAGGATAATACAATTGAATTAGATAAAGGACCTATGAGAAGTCTTGAATCTCAAGAACAAGTACTTACAACACATTTTGGTGAGAATCTTTTGGAAGCTAGTTCACAAGAAGACAAACATCCTTACTGGGGGCGGTTGTTAACATCTACTTATGTCATTGATAGACCTCCCTATAGTAATCAAAGAGACACATCGATATATCAAAAAAAACCTTTGCAAACAATAGAAGAAGAAGAAGAAGAAGGAGAATCAAAAGAGGTACCCATAACTATAACACAATTCCTACAAAAGTTAGAAGAAATCCAAACTGATTCACAGGAGTATGAATGGGATTCTTATTTAGAGGCTACAATTGGTATTGAGGTGGATGTTACTCATAAGTAATAATACCAACTAGAGGAGGGACAAATATCCAATGCTAGGTCAATCAAGTTAGGTACGCATAATGCTGACAATGACTTTACTGATGATGTAAGGAATATTTACAGTCTAAACAATTCTTCAGAAGGTCACCTAATAGAACTCATCTTATCTAGCATGAAACTTGATGATAACTTGGTTCTATCCCTCAAACCTTATGAGTCCTTAAATTTATTACACCTTGATCTCATTGAAAGGAGTCAAAATGAGCCAACGAACCTAATTACTTTTCCAAATGACTACACCTTGGTTTTCTACCTAAATGAAGTAGAACCCCTTTATTCTTCCACTAGTGCAACAAACGTGAACATGACAGCTGGGGATACCAATTTTCTCAGTTGTAAAAATAAAAATAAAAAGAAGAAAATGTTTGATGGTGAAAACCACATTGTAGCAGTATTGTAACCATAAATATTAAAAATAAAAGACATATCTAATGGTGAAAAACTCTCCAAGGCACCAAAAGATGGGAAACTTGATATCATGCTTGATCAATTTTAGGAGAGATCTTTGGTTCTCATTGAACCTACACAAATAATCAATCTTAGAACATCAGAAGCACCTCAGCTGGTACACATAGTGAAATCATTGTCAAAAGAAGAGAAACAATAATTCACACAATTCTTCATGGACAAGAAGATAAACTTTGCTTGGTCATACTTAGATATACTTGGGTTAGATACTACCTAATCATGCATCATTTATCCATATCTTTAGGAATTAAGCTAGTAAAACAAAATGTAACGCCCCGCCAGGGAACCCAAGAGATTAACACTAAAAGTTATGCTAAGTTATGCAACCAAATTTTTTTTTTGTTTACTAATGTTAACAAGCACATTGAATAAAGCATCACATTGTTCTACATACATGAGTATTGAATGAACACATCTTCTCATTTTCATTCCCAAGGGTCCCTGACGTAGAATTACTTTATAAAACTAACACTATGCTAATATGATCAAATGCTAAAGAACTTTTAAGTACATAATGAAAGTAAGTACATCTCTCTAAATCAAATTACATTACATCAAATGATCACCTACATCCACTACAAATGTCGTAGGGTATGTGATGATATTTAATACAATTAAAATTATCAAATGAAACATGGATCCATGCAGGGATCATTACTAATCAAATGAAATCTCCTACAAGTACAAGATAATATCTTCTAATAACTGGGTACATAAATCTACAACAAATGTGATAGACTGATCCAAGTGTACAATCAGGTGATGGAGGATATCCGCAACAGTCTCAATGGAGAAGTACACTACCTCCCGACCATGTGGAACCCAGAGGTCCACCCCTCCGTGCTAGGGAGATAACACCAGGCCCACGCACATACTAAGGACCAATCCCAATCACCACCTAGAAAGATATCTCTAGAAAAAGAGGGTATACGGGTTACCAGAGGCACTGACCTACGTAGGATATCTAAGGTGTGAGTAGGAAGGTGTCATCACGCAGATCCACCCTTGAGTTTAGTCCTGAAGGTTCCTCACTGAACCGACGGCACTCAAGTGATCATACGTGGCATTGATATCTCTCATGTAGACAAGTATATCGATGATCCACCTTTGAGTTTAGTCTTGAAGGTTCCTCACTGAACCGATTTCGTCCGTGGTTTTAGGACGATTAGGTTAGGCTAGGGAATTGGCCTGAGTGCTAACTCCCCTTCTCTGCCATTGAGACATAATAAGGGCACGCTCATCCTGTCAAGCCAGGGAAGTCGATGCTCGGTACCTGCAACCTGCATAAAACCACTGCATGTACATGTGCATATATAGACATAACAACAGACAATGGTAGGGATGGCTGGGACGTGTGGACCCGACTCAATGCAGGTAACTACACCTCCTCCTCTACCATATAGGCACGTCAAACAGAAAAGAAAGCATACAAAGTAATAAACATGATACCATACACATGCGGGTATGGGGTAAGTACCATATACAAATAATCAACTAAATTACATCAATTAATACATGCATTGAAACATCATATAAAATCCATAATTACTTAAATTAACCATCACATAATGTTTTTGGTTCAGATCTAAACATGATAATTAACCTCCAAAGCATAATCGTCAAATAGCACACCACAATATAAATATAACATATGTCTAGTCTAATCAACTAAAGTAAAATAGTATCAACTAAATCATAGTCTCAACAGTAGTAAGCTGTGAGGGGTATTACACAAAATCTCATAAAGATGCATCCTCACGTGGTATTATTGGTTAAAGATGAATTGGAAAAATTTCTAAAAGATGGTTTCATAAAGGCTATTGACTATGTGAGTGGATCTCTAATATTGTCCCAATTTATAAACCAGACAAGTCAATCAGGGCATGTATACATAGATTTTAGAGATCTGAATTGATCTTGTCTGAAGGATGATTTTCCACTCCCAAACATTGACAAGATAGTTGATCTCACCCTTGGATAATAAATGTATTCTTTAATGGATGGTTTCTTAGGGTACAATCAGATCACAATAGCACCAAAAGACTAAGAAAAGAAAAATTTCACTTGTTCTTGGGGTATATTTTGCTGGAACATAATGCCATTTGGACTTAATAATGCATGTGCTACATACCAATGAGCAATGACAACTATATTTCATGATATGATGCATCAAAACATGGAAGACTATGTAGATGATACATTGGTCAAGTTAGCAAAGAGAACAACTCGCTTGGCAGATTTAGAAAAGATCTTCAAAATATTGGAGCAATTTAAATTAAGATTGAACCCAAAGAACTATGCCTTTGGTGTAACATCAGGGAAGATCCTCAACTATATTATCTCAGAAAAAGGCATTGAAGTAGATTCGGCTAAGGTAAAGGCAATCATGGAGATGAAACCACCAAGACACATCAGACAAATGAGAACATTACAAGGAAAGATCCAATCAATTAGGTAGTTCATATCACAACTAGCTGACAAAGCTCAACCATTTACAAAAACACTACACAAAGGAGTTATCTTCAAATGGGATGAAGGATGTGAGAAAAACTTCAGCCATATAAAAGAGTACTTAAAAAGTCTTCCTATCTTGATGACACCTATACAGGGAGAATCTATTTTACTATACATATCAACTACAACCATGTCACTTGGGGCAGTGCTTTCACAACAAGATGACACATGGAAAGAAAGAGCCATTTATTATATCAGTAGAACGTTAGTTTCTTATGAGATTAACCACACTATCACTAAGAAATATTTCCTAGCAGTGGTGTTTTCCCCACATAAGTTCAAACATTATATGTTGGCTCATACAATGAAAATGATTACAAAAATTGATCCATTAAAATACCTATTGAACAAAGCAATGCTAACTAGTTGATTAGCAAAATGGGTCATGATCCTAAGTGAAATTGACATGAAATATGTAGAAAGAAAGGCAATCAAAGGTCAAGTTATTTTTGATCACTTAGTAGATGCACCTCTACAAGATACTAAACCAATGACAATTAAATTTCATGATGAAGAAATTATGGATTTAACATAATACCCATGGAAAATTTTCTTTGATGGATCATACACCCAATAGGGATCAAGAGTTGGGGTATTGTTCATATCTCCTCAAGGATATAAAATTCCTAAAACATACATAATTATCTTTCCATGTACCAATAATATTCCTAAATATGAAGCTTTAGTGAATGGATTGAAATTGGAAATTGAATGGAAAATTGTTGAGTTACATGTCTATGGATATTCATAACTAATAATCAATTAAATCAATGATCAATACCAAATAAAAGATGAAAATCTAATGTCATACAAGAGAATGGTTGATGATTTAAAGAATTATTTTGTCTACATCACATTCCAATAGGTTCCAAGATTAGAAAATAGAGCAACAGAGGCTATGGCTACTCTAGCCTCAATGTTGCTATTAGAAGATCATTAGGTCCACTATGACTTCCTGGAGTAAGAATTACCTTTTCCTTCCTATGATTACCTAGATTCCCAAATTATTTTCTCAATTGTGGGCCATGATTCCTCAAGATATAGCCAAATCTATACGTATCTAAAAGATCAAATTGTTCCCGATGGCTTATCTAGAAATGAAAAAAGAAACCTTATCTAAAATGCATCATGTTACCTCATCATAGCTAATGACCTATATAGGCGAGGTCTAGATGGTACTATCCTTAGGTGTTTAGAAAGCGAAGAATGTAAACACACATTACATGAAGTCCATGAAGGTATTTGTGGATCTCACTTGAATGGTCTATTTTTAGCTAAGAAACTTCTAAGGGTCGGATACTACTGGACAAATATGGAAATAGATGTAGTGTAATTTTCCAAATGTTGCAAGAAATGTCAAATCTAAGGGAATTTAATTCATGCTCCTACTAGAGAATTAATGTTGTTCATAACACACTAGCCATTTTAGCAATGAGCCTTTGATCTCTTTGGGAAAATTTATCCTTCATCATCAAATAGACACAAGTTTATCATCACAACCACTGAGTACTTCATGAAGTGGGTCGAAGCAATTCTGCTCATTAAAGTAACTAGGAGACAAGTGTCTATGTTTATCCTCAACTACATCATATGTAGATATGGGATACCCTCTTAGATTATAACATACAATGGAGGTCAGTTAAAAAACAAGGATATGGAAGAGATGTGTGCATAATTCTACATCACTCAGTACTGTTCTTCAATCTACTACCTTAAGGGAAACAAACAAGATGGAGCATCAAACAAAACTATTCTCAAAATTTTGCACAGAATAGTGAATAAATCAGGGAATGATTTCTATTTGCAATTGAATGCAGTGTTGTGGGCATATAGAACAAGCATCAAAACTCCAACACGAGCCACTCCTTTTTCTCTTGTCTATGGATCATAGGTAGTGCTTCTTACTGAATTTGAAATTCCATCATTAAGAGTATCATTGAGAGGTCTCGTAATAGATGAAGACTACATAATCTCAAGAATCTAAGAACTTGAATTGATAGATGAGTGCATACAACAAGCGTTTGATCATCTAAAAGTCCATCATAAAAAAATGTCAAGAGGTTACAATAAGAAGGTACACCATAGAGAGTTTCAAGTAGAAGATCATGTACTTAGAGAAAATCCAAAGAATTAGCAAAATTGAGAACATAAATGGAAGTTTGAACCCAACTGGCTAGCTCCCTTTGTCATCACAACATCCTATGGTTTAGGAGCCTATCAATTGGCTACACCTGAAGGAGAAGTATTTAAAAACCCAATCAACACAATCCACTTAAAAAAATTCTACACCTAACGTTCTCAACATTACAAAACATGTAGAGAGAAAAGATCCCGAGGAAATCCAATAATAGTGGAAAAGAAGAAAAAGAAAAAACATCATAATATGTCCTAAAAAATGATAATCTTGGTTAAAACTTGGCAAACAGGTACCTTGATGAAACATAAAAAGAAGAGAAAAAGTACAAAAATTGAAAAAAGTGGCTCAGTAAAAACTTGGCAAACATGCGCCTCAGTAGAAAAAATAGAAAATATGCCAAGTGGTGAAAACTTGGTAAATAGGCTTCCCTTGTAATCAACACTCCATCTATCAACACGTATCTTGGATTTTTATCTTGCTTTCATGTTTGTATATAGACTTCAGTCACTTTCGTGACCTTGTATAGCTCAACTAGATCATAATCCTAACACCTCAGCTTGGAATCGGTCTGCATCTTGGTCCTAGGATAAAGATACCTAAATTCCCTAAAGGGTAGTCATACCAAGTAAAAACTCAGATGTCAGGAAATATCACCTAGAAGGGTATTCTTCCAACAAACAAGAGTGTTTCTCAACACTAACACACTATACATGTGTTTCTCAGCACCAACTTATCAAAACAACAATCCTAAACATGAACACAAAAGTATTTCTAAATACTCATCAACACACTGACAATAGTGTTTCTTAACACTCATTAAACAAATAATAATCATGATGCAACTAAATTAATAGTTTTTCTCAATACTAGATCAACAAACCAACAAACAAACATTCTATCACAAACGAACATCAAAATTCTCAAAATAATAACAAACACATTTAAAAACATGCTTTAGATATGATTGGTTATATTCTTCTAAGTAGCTCAATGATGTCCAGGGACTAGAGAAATGAAGATTAAGATATGAACTTTTATTTGTATGATGTCTATTATCATTGGTTTTTGATTATCACGTCTTCTGAGAAACTCAAAGATGTTAACAAGACTAGAGAAGCATGAACAAGGGACATGATGTTTTCTTTGATTTTTGTCTATGGTAATTATTCCGATGATCCTGAAACATCAAATAATTTGGGTGTCTATGATAAGATCCTCCATTTCATGTGGTACACCACACATATTCTTGACTCTTTTTATTTGAACATGACAGTGAGGTTGGCAATATCTCCTTGTCTATTTTTCTTAAACGTAATTTCTAGAGTAAGGTGTAGTCGATAACGTTCACCCAAGGATATGAATGATAAAGTGTCATTACAGGTATAACATTATTTATTTGCACACAAATAGACATATCTTATAATATTAAAAGGAATTAACACTCAAGTCTTCCTGGCTCTACATCCTGGCTCTATATGCCTTGATGCTTAGGTTCACTTTCGACATTGCATCAGATCATGGTAGTATTCATATTCTCATGATTCGTTAAATTGATCAATGAGGGTTGTACTTACCACAATAATTCCCAATGATGAAACAAAACCCAACTAAAATGACCAGTGACTGTCGTAGAGTTTTTAGTTAGATGCATTTATTTTAGTGTTGCATTGATGACTGAGTTGGGAATGATACACTTTTTCATCAAAATCACCATCCTGAAGAGTAAACATCAACAAAAAACAAGTTGGACCACAATTGAGACAAATCAAATAAATGATTGAGTATTCCTATCATTGATATTAGGACCACCTACAGAAGCATGTTAGTACCATCAATTGCACTGCATCCATAACATACATAAAATCACACTGTATAAATTCCATATCATATATTTCATCCATTGCATTATCATATAAAACTTGGATTAAAAAATTCTAAAAGATATATTCATTTCATTTACATAAAAAAGTACAATCATCCATCCATACCATGAGAAAAAGTAACAGAGACATGCATTACACATTATATAGGGGTCCAAAGAACTACATCTCATATATCAGTGAAAAGAATACACTGAAATAAATATCAAGTATCTGACCAAGTCATCAATATATCATCAATATCTCACATGTGACCAAGTATATTATGAGGATTAAAGAGATCTATATCAGTATGTCAGCAAAGGTGGGGATCTACATCAAGATGGATCATAATATATAAGTGAGACTCATATACAAAAAAATATAGGGGTTTCGACAAATCTATTAGTGTATTAGTAAATACAACAATATCAAAATGAAAGAATCAGGTTAGATCAAATCTCACTCCCACCCTCTAGATTAGAATTAGGGGAAAAAGGAGGAATCTTCGCCTAAGTAGGACGAGGGGGAAGTAGCACACCCTCTGACTAGGCCACAAACACAGAATAAGATGGAGCACAATGACCCTGTACAACCACACCAATGTAAAGAGCATAATAATATGTCTCTCTCTATCCCTGATGGGTGGCCATATTCTATATCCCGTCCCTCTCAGTAGTCAACTCCATGACTTGTTGGTCCCTATTCTCTAACTGGGCCTCTAAAGTAGAAACACAAAAATGAAACTATGTACGATCTCATTTGCATCTAGCTAGTGCATCAACAAGATCACCCTGACCAACACCTCCAGGTAGATCCTTTGGAAAACCATCCTGACCACCTCCACCTCCCTATGCCTATCTCCAAAGGATATCCTAATGTAATGATGACCCAGGATATCTCTGTGGAGGAATCAACCTCACTCTGGTACGTCTTCCATCTCTACCTCCACCATCACCACTTCTACCTCCACGTCCATCCACTGCACCTAAACCTCTACCCTCACCCCTCCAAAGACCTCTATCTCTCTGTTATCCTCCTTGCTGACCAACTCGGCCTCTCTGATCTCCTCCATGACCACCACTGGCATCATCATTATCATCACTAAGATCCTCTAGATCCTCAATCCTTAGTGCTACCTCTTCAAGAGCTATCAATCATGGGAATGGATGCTGCTTCATCAACTATATGTATGCATCAATCACCCTAGTATCAGCTACTTGTGGCAGATAATCCCAACTGATGGACTGAATACCAATAAACTCTTACATGATAACATGATAAGAAAGCCGAGGTCCCTAGTCACTCTCCTTCTCTCGAACTCTGGCATAGGCAACAAGATCTCATGGAACATACTGAACTTGGCCAAACTACATCATAACATAGTTATGAATAAAGTGCTCTACTACCATTTGAGTCCATCCAATCAAAACTCTGCTCATGAAACAAAAGGGTAACTCTTGACCATCTGAGTGCTAAGCCTCACAATCCAGGTTATTACAATAGATGATGAGCTTAATTTGATGATTGATAAAGCTCTTTTGATTTAGATTTTGGTGTGATCATGCCCCCTTGGGAGAGAAAGAGAAATATAAATTCATTAAATCCCACTTTTGACTTATTAGGATGATTCTATATTGATTTGGATCAATGTATAATTGATTTGCAATGATATTATGTTGATTCAAACACATTTTGACCTAGTTTGACCACTTTCAAGAGTGAGTTGACCAATTTTGACTTATGTTGACAAATATTTGATAATCTTGGATCTAATAATTTGATGTTGTATTGATTTATGTACCCTTCAGTATGCTTGTACACCTTGTTTGACCAAATTTGACAAGGTTTTACCTTAGTTTGATCAAGGCTTGACCAACGTTGACCAACGTTGACTTGTTGAAAATTTGTTAGAAAATTGATTTTCATGATCTCTATGACATTTGTGCTTCTGGTCAAGAGTTACCCTTATGTTTCATAATCACATGGCTTTCATCAAGAACTCATATTTGATACTCCAACTTCCGCATTTGGGGCTGCTGAACATAACCACGATACATATCAACATAAGGGTGGTGAGGACATCGGCCTCTCTCTCCCAGTAGCTTGATAACTGGGATATGCTCCTAGTCCCATATATGTAGTGAAAAAACTCCAGCAGATACACTGCGATTGTCCCTGTAGACAACCTCATGCAACTCCCTATAAAGATGGGCTAACATACAGGTACCCATGAAAATCGGCGCAGACGATCCAACATATCCTCAAGAATCCTAGCCCAACCGCACAAGAATCCCTGAGCACTCCGATCTAACATAACGATGCCTCCAATAAAACCTGCCATCACACACTTGAAAGTGGAAGAGCACTATACCTGGCCTCCATATGATCCCAGGGAAGGTATCAAGATACAATGGTGGAATCTTAGAACACTCATTGTAGGTAAGCAATCCCTCTAGTAACCGACTGAGCATCATAATAAACCTTCTCGCCATTGATAGGAATCCTCAAAATACGATAATAATCCTCCAGAGTGACAATCACCTCTCCCGTTGACATATGAAAGGTGTTGTGCTCTGAATAGAATCTCTCTGCTAAGGCTGTCAATAATCACCGATTTGCCTGGATGTTTGGAAAATCGAGTAACCTCAAGAAACCAAACTGTTTCATGAAAATTCTATCCTTACCTGTCAAATGGAGAATCATGAGCATAGTGCGAGGATACTTCCCTCGAAAGGTAACCACCTCGAAACGAGTCTACAAAAAAACAAAAAACAAAAGCCAACATCAGTTTCAGAGGTATCATAATGATAATCAAAAAGTCAAAATACACTAATCGACAAGTGGAATACAAAAAAATGGATCAACAAAACAGACTGAACAAATGGATTTCACAGGTACGACTCACAATCAGTAAATCATACAAGATTAAAACATGGTACGAGCTACGATATATCTCGTACGACTTAGAAACCTCTATATGATCTAGAACTAAAACAACATGAATTAAAGCCCCGAATGTGTACGAAGCACGACACTACTACATACGAGCCTAAAATATAGGGTACGAACTAAGATTAATCCCTATACGAGCTACAATATTGGACTGAAGACTCTTACGAGAAACAATCCTATCCAATAAGAACTACGATTCAAAATTAAACATTTACTTAAAAAATCATAAAATGATAAATAATGAAAAAATGAAAGATCGAATTCACATACTCTCAGGTGGCGGCTACTGGGATGGTCTCTGATGATGTCTGACACGCTTGAAATGGTGTCTATCAGTAGGAATTGACATCATGATAGTAGAGATTATAAATTACTACAGTCAAAAGTCAAAATGAATAGTAAAAAAGTCACTTTTACCTTATTTAATCCTTTTGGGTCAACTATAGTGATTTTTGACTTTTACAGCTTATCAGCTAAAAAACACCAATAGGGGCAAGCTAAAGCAGTGGCGAGACCAAAACTAAAATCAATGGGTCAAAATCAGCCAAAAATGCTTGTCTACCCAAAAGTCAACCACGCGAAGAAAATAAAGTCAACTTTGGTCAAACTTGTCCAGAATGAAGTAAATTAGTAGTCAGAGGCATCAACCAGAAGCACAAATGTCAGAGAGATCATGAAAATCAGTTTTCTAACAAATTTTCAACAAGTCAACTATCGTCAACACTGGTCAAGCCTTGGTCAAACTAAGGTAAAACCTTGTCAAATTTCGTCAAACAGGGTGTACAAGCATACTGAAGTGTACATAAATTAAATACAACATCAAATCAATAGATCCAAGATCATCAAAACTTTATCAACACAAGTCAAAATTGGTCAACTCACTCTTAAAAGTGGTCAAAATGGGTCAAAATGTGTTCGAATCAACACAATATCATTGCAAATCAACTATACATTGATCCAAATCAATATAGAATCATCCTAATAAGTCAAAAGTGGGATTTAATCAATTTATATTTCTCTTTCTCTCCCAAGGGGGCATGATCACACCAAATATAAATCAAAAGAGATTTATCAATAATCAAATTAAGCTCTTCATCGAATCAAATCAAGTATCAACATCAAGGGCATCAATGTCATCATGAATCATATCAAGTTGAGAGTCCCGAATCAATTTGAATCGTCAACCTTGAAATGAGTAATTTCATCGCAACCCATATCAAATTTCTCACTCTTATCGATCACCATGGGTGCATATCAATTTCATAGCAACTCATCAAATTGATATTGTCTTAAGATAACTTTGGCTTCATCAAGATTCATATCAAGTCAATTGTCTGCATCAAACCTTTTCAAGATAATCGATTTGATTGCACCACATCAAATTGGTTATCAGTCCAACCTCAGGTTGAAATCAATCATCAAACAGTTGTTCAATTTCATCACTTCACATCAAAATGAACATTCTGGTATCTCGATATCAGTCTTCATTTGATCAAATTCAGAACTAGTATTAAATCGAATCCTTAGTTGATCTTCGTTCAATCAAGTTCAGAATTGGTTTCACATAGAAAATAGTTTCATCACTTCACATCAAGGTGTTCTCAGAGTTAACATCAATCTATTCTTTGAATCAATGAGCTTCTTGCACATCGACTCAAAGAAGAGCAAATGTAATCACATAAAAATGGGCTAGTCTAGAACCGAGAGGCCTAAATCATCAAATCAATCAAAATTGCCCTAATTAAATCAATCTCTCAATTATGTTAGTAATTCAACCAATCTACTAGCATAATTGATAAAAAATCAATCGATCGAATAAACATTAATCAAAGTGATCAAATCAATTAATTAATACTCAAAGCCTAATTAATTAAATCAATCCCATTAAACCCCATAGCCAGAGGTATTAGTTAAATCTCCTAAATTCTATCTCATTACTAAGAGATAAAGGACTTAATTCCCACCAATCAAGGGATGCTCACATGGATCAATCACATGGATCAACTTATAATCAATCTCAACCACTCTTCATGGATGGATCTGAATCATCCATTTCGATCTCAAAAACTACAAAATGACCTCACTCTAAGCTCAAATAATCTAGTTAATTAAATTCATACTTACATGCTGCCAATTTGGTAACACATAGCTTTAATCTTGCATTTAGTTTATTCAATGGATAATTTAGCTTAATTCTAATGGATTGTATCTTGAATTCACAGCTTACAACATCATAATTGTATGTTAATTTTCATTGTAGCTCATTGAATATATCATTTTGGGATAGTGAAGTCACTAGTCTTAGGATTAAATTTGAGAGCAATCACCCTTTTAGACCATACTCATCCTAACTAGAGAACAATAAGTCAATTTATATTAGTTTTATGCTTTCAATTATATTTTTCATGATGAACTAATGGAGCTAATGACTTATTGTAGTGTGTGATTACAAGTATCACATAATCACAATTTGACACACACAGGTTGTATGCAATGTAACCAGGATGAAGCTTTAAAACCAACCTTGCCATCCCAATTTGACCACAAGAATTGCCGAACCATTTTTATCAGATCATCATAGCCCTTTTTGGAGGGCATCCAACAAGAAGAACAACACACATGAGAAGCCAAAAATATTTTGTTAACTTGAATCCTGCTAGCAAGAGAGAGATATTTGTTCCCCCAATTAAAGACCTTATTTTTCAATTTGACTAAAAACCAATTCTACATTCAACTAAGAATACTCCGAAACCAAAGGGGATACCCAAATATCTTGTAATTTGACCATGTCTTATTCTCTTCTATTCCTTGGGTATCCAACAAGAAACATGATCTGCTTTAATTATAAGAAATTCTATTTTATGGTAAGCTAGTTTAGATCCTAAAACCTATCAATAAATATCTAGAACTTCCAAAACATTATTAATTTCTGATTTTAAATTTTGAATGAATAGAAAATTGTCATTAACAAAGTGGGAATTGAGAACATCAAAATTGTTAGGAATAAGGATGCCTTTAATTAAGTTTATTTATTTATGTTTCTACATCAAATACCAATGACGTCTGCAACAAGCACATAGAAAAAAGGTGATAGGGGAGAACCTTGTCTAATAGAATGTTGTAAAGGAAAGGATTTAGAGAGAAAATTATTGATAACAAGCTGAGCATTAGCATCCTGAAATGACATATGAATATGTTTGCATAGTTGAAGACCAAATCCTAGGCATTGGATCATTTCAATAATAAATCTCCACCTCATCCTGTCATATGTTTTGTCAAAATCAAGTTTTACCAGGACAACATCCTGTCCTATTTGTTGCACTCACTCACAAGTTTACCTCGTCAAAATTAAGTTATCAAGAATGAAGCACCCACCTAGGAATCCGGTTTATTCAAATCAAACTATACATTTAACCACCAATTTAATTCTAAGAGCTAAGACCTTAGAAATAATTTTAAATAAGATGTATTCAACAAGGTAATAGGACACCATCCTAAGAAAGAATCTTCAATATTTCATGTAAGGATAAACTTAATTAAACCTTTATTAATATTAGGACCGAGAGATCCTTGTCTTAAGGCTTCCAAATAGACCAAGTAAAAATCATCTTTAATATGCTCCCACATAGTTTGATAGAATTCAACAGAAAATCCACCAATCCCAGGGCTTTTATTAGGGGTATAGAAAACACAAATCCTCTATGGAAAGATCCTGATCAAGATACTTACTATACTCATTATCTAATTCCTTGGAATAACATCTTTAATAATGTCTTCCTGCATTTCTTGAACATCAAGCCAATGGGGATCTTCTTTAAAGTGATTTTCATAAACATTATGAAACAACACTTTAATATCCTCTATATTAGTTAAAATCTACACATTTTCATCTTTAATTGCCCAACATACTACTTTTTGTGTTTATAATTTATGTAATCAGAAAAGTATTTAGTTCCCTCGTTCCCATCCTTAATCCAATGAAGTCTTGCCCTAATTTTGGCACCCTGTCCTCTATACATATCAAGTTTTTAAAGTTGAGCTTCAATGAAGCTATAAAATTTTGGATAGAGGTTTCTAGGATATGAATTAAGCAATTTTCAATTAAATTTTAACTTTCCTTTGAGAGATTTCTCTTTGCATCTTTGTTTTCAATCCATTCCTGTACCAAAGGATCGTAAAAAATGGCACATTGAGAAATGGCTTCCTACCACCAAACCTTGTAAGAGTCACCTTATTTAGGTTTGGGAATAGAGTTCCAAACACCCACCGAAGCAACCACACAAGAAGGAATTTTAAGAAGAGAAGAATTAAGCTTGAAATACATCTTGTAAATTACTTATTTATCATCCTCCTTCAAGTAACACAAGATAGGGAAGTGGTTTGACAACAAGGTAGAATAATCCACATTGACCAAATATCCATTGGAAACTTGAGCCAATTGTAAATTGGGAGGGATAAACTTGCTAAGTTTCCTATCCACCCCCATCCTACAATTAGACCAAGTGAACCAATTCTTATTTTCACTTGATTTATTCTTGTAGATAGGATCAACAATCCCCAAGGAATTTTGGTAGAATAACCATTTATTAAATTCTTCATTTCTCAGCTTAACACCATTAGGCTAGCTGCGATTAGTATGATGTTCAACCATGTTGAAATCACCTCCAATGACCCAATCAACTAGAGGAAAATTGGAAGACATCCAATCCCATAATTCACATCTCTCTTTAGCAATGCTAGAAGCATAAATAGAACAAAACCCGATGGGTTGTCCATTGATAAAAGGAAGAACCCACACAAAAATATGTGACGTGTCCTCCCCTCAATCAATGAACAAATTTATTTCCCAAGGAGTTAAACCATTAACAATACCACCCCTTCCTTCTTTATGCAACGTATGAAAGAAAACAACATCTCTTCGTATGTGGGATAGGGAAGAATTGAGTTAGGAGGCATTCAATTTAACTTCTTGGAAAAAGACAATATCTGGTTTCCATTTGACAATTTCTTCTTTAACCTCATATTTGCAATGAGGGAGAGAAATCTCTCTAACATTCCAGGACATTATTTTATGCTTCTTCAGGTAGGTTGGAGAGGTTATCTTCTTGGGGAAAAACATCAAAATGATTAGCAGTTACAATTGGCTGTTCATCTAGAATAGAGTCTTTTGATGTAGGGGAAGAAGACCTAGATCTTTGTCTCATAGTGGAAGGATAATTTTCATGGCTAATTATAAATATAATTGGTCTATTAGATATTACAACTCACTAAAGTAGGTAAGGGTAATCAAGTGAGTTGAAGAAAATAGATTATTTAATACGTGGTGCATTGGTTCATGAGTGTAGACCATGTTTTTATTCACATGTTACTCCTAAATTATTGAACTTATCTTTACACAAACCTAACAAAGTATTATCTTGATACATTTACTACTTGAGATTCAGTATTCTCGATCTAAGGATGACTAGATTTAGATCCACACCAATCTTTGCACATTCAGTTATAGAGAAAAGTACCATTATTTCTCTTTATATTTTCACATTTCAATCACCAAAATAATATTCAAATATTAGCTCATAAATAATTAATTTAGGTTAATTATGTTTATGTGTGCATACATTTTATTAGATTAGCCTAGACTAAGTTCAATGCAAATTTATTTTCCTTTACATTTTGATGATCTTGAAAAATATAACATGAACTACCACATTTCTAAGTTTTCAAAACCAACATTAAGATTTCAAAAGTATGTGTTTTTGAATTGCATATCATTTTTATATTTGATATTCCTTTAGTCCTCCCAAGTTATATTAATTTATATTTATAATAAGGTCTGGAATACATATTCACATATTCTATATTACATCCATCCTACTAAGTTAATTGAAAGATAAATATTCTTACATGGAAAGAAAGAAAAAACTTTCTTAGATTATTTCTAGTATGCGAGTAAAATAGAGTAACTCAAGACATCTCACCCTAGTTTAACATTGGGTGACTAATAGTTGAGCTAGGATCGATGAAAGATAAGAAAAAAATATCTAGAAACATAAATCCAATGCACCTAGAATGGTTGAATGATTGCTAGAAATGAACTGTGGAGGATCTCAAAAGAATACATGTAATGCTTTAGGCATATGCACCTTGTACAATTACTTGTAACTTAATAGTACCTATTAGTGTTGTTTATTTTTTTCATCATTATATAATACAATTAATATTTCGTATTGGCATTTGTTGTCCAAATATGAATTAGGGATGCATATATTATGAATTTATATATGTGATGCAGGGGCATCCAAGGATTAGGTCGGGACATTGCTTGTTCTCGGTAAGACTACATAAGGTGTTTATGTTTTGCCAGTGTTACTCGATTGTAGCTTTGACCAATGGTCTCAGTCATTGAAGGAACTCGATATTCTTGCCGCTCGGTGAAAGTGTTACTTGGTGATGCTTGTGGTGTTCGGTCAACATTGTGCTCGGCTATTCTTATGGTGCTCGGTCGGCATAGTGCTTGGTGATGCCTGGCATGCTTGGTAATTTCACTGGTGCTCGGTAGTTTATCAGTTGCTCGGTAGTCTCTGTTTACTGATGGGAGTTCTTTATGATTCGTTGAGCAGACTTGGTGTATTTATTATTGGTAGAATTTTTTGGATTCTCCGAAGTGGATCTAGAGGCCGACATGCTGAATTAAATGTTTGAAGGGTTATTGTAGAGCAAACCATTTGGGCATTTAATAATTGTTATAATAGAAGCCGACGGGCTTAAGAATTATTTGTTAGAGATTTGTATTTAAAGGGATGTTTGGGCAGTGGTTTAGACATTTGGAAGTAGAGCGAAGAGTAGCAGATCAATGGCGAAATAACCAATCTCGAGAAGCGGGAGTCGGTGAAGTTGTGGATGGATCTTTGTTGATCTGGTAGATCAGATTGCTTATCTGATAGTTTGTAATTGCAGAGCTAGTGGCTGAGGCTTGGGATCAAGGAGATTGCTTGGTGACTTTGTGAAGTACAAGTTTAGATCTGCCTTAGGGTTTCCATCAGTGTCTGATTTGTCTTAGAACTGAACTAGTTGTTGTAGATTGGGAGCTGAATCTTGTAATCTTGTAGAATTACTCTCTATTTGTAATTGGCCCTAACCCAGAAGGCCTTATAGTCTGACATGTTAATTGAAATTGGATTTAAGATTCACTTGTTGTTGAGTGCTTCCGCATTTGTGTTAATTCTGCAGTCAGGTAGGACAGTCCTTAATTGGATCTTCTGACCCTGCACTGCGTCAGGTGGTATCAGAGTGAGTTGATCTTGAGTGTATGAATTGATCTCTGAGCTGAGATAGTTTGCACCAGGACCCTATTGGTGATTTGTTGCTTTTGGTTTTCGAAGATCTTGAAGGATGCCTCCAAGAATATTGGACCCTAAAGCGATTGTAGATCTTTGTGATGCTGTGGAATCAAAGATTATCGAGAAGGTGAAATCAGATTTTAGATCTGAGATGATTGATGAAGAGCGACATGATTGCTGAAATAGTGAGGATTGTTGCTGGTATACCCCAGAATGTTGGTACTGAAGATGGCTATGAAGATGTTGCTGAAGACTTTGAAACTGCTGGATCTAGTGGTGGTGACCGAAGGGACAGATTTGGTGAAGACAGAACTGCTCGGTTACATAGATCTGGAGCTTGGTTGAATAGTAGTTACCGAATGGAAGTCTCTAATTTCTCTAGTACTTTGAAACCTGAGGACTTGATTGACTGGATTGGTGAACTTGAAGATTTCTTTGAACTTGAAGAAATTGAAGATCCTCTAAGAATAAGATTGGCTCAGACAAAGTTGAAAGGCCATGCTGCTCTTTGGTGGAAGGAACTACAAAGAGAAAGAGAGGATGAAGGTGAAATGAAGATCAATTGGTGGAGGTTGATGGTGACTAAGTTGAAAGCTAAGTTCATACCTGGGGACTATGAGCTTGACTTGTTCAAGAAATTGCAGAATCTGAAATAGAAGGATCTGACTATTGAAGATTATACCGAGGAGTTCTACAAACTTACTATTCAGTTGGGACATCGAGAGCTCGGTAAGGAAAAGGTAGCTCGATATGTGAATGGCTTGAAATTCAATATTCAGGATGAGCTTGGAATGCCGAGGATTGAAATAGTTGAGGATGCTTATCAGTATGCACTAAAGGCAGAAGATAAGTTGAAGAGGAAACAACATAGTAATGCCCAAGGGAAGGAAAAGGTTGATCACTCGGTGAAAGACCAACCGACTGCAGAAGATGAACCGAAACCTGTGGAACTGAAGAAGAAAACATGGAGGGTGATCTTTAAGGGTACTTGCTACAACTGTGGAGGTGAAGGCCATCGTTCTTTTGAGTGTACTCAACAGAAGAAGACTGGTGACCGATAGACAACTGTTGTGAATGAAGAAGTACAGAATGAACCTGAATCAAAGAACTTGCTGCTTTGGTGAAAATTGCTCGGTACAAAGGGGGAACCTTGTCAGAGGAGAAACTTGTTTAGGACCCGATGCAAGACTGAAGGTAAACTCTGTAATGTCATTGTGGATAGTGGTAGTACTGATAACCTTGTTGCTGAGGACTTGGTTCAGAATCTTGGTTTGAATAAAATGAAACACCCACGTCCTTATAGGATTGGTTGGTTGCAATATGATCATACTTTGGAAGTTAGGGAACAATGCTTCATTGATGTTCAGATTGGCTAGTATAAGGATCTTGTGTTGTGTGATATTGTGGAGATGAATAGTTGTGATATATTGCTTGGTAGACCTTGGCAATATGATTACAGAGCTATTTATGACTGTGTCAGGAATGTATTCATTTTTGAGAAGAATGACATGAAGTTTTCACTGATGCCTTTGATGGATACAATGCTCGGTAAGCGAAGTTTGAGTATCGGTAACCGAGTGGAGATGGCAGATCCTGAGAAAATGAATGATCAGTTTCTGAAACTGACCTATACATTGTCTAGAAAAGACTTAAAGAGATAGAGGAAGATGAAGTGGAAGAATATGCAAGCAGAAAAGGTGGACATGTATGTGAAGAACTAGTTTAGGGTTTATGTGTTGAACCCTGGAAGATGTTCTTCCCACATATGAACATCTTTTGGAACCTAGGGTGTCTGAAGTAGGGGCATCCAAGGATTAGGCTGGGACATTGCTTGTTCTCGGTAAGACTGCATAAGGTGTTTATGTTTTGTTGGTGTTACTCGGTTGCAGCTTTGACCGATGGTCTCGGTCATTGAAGGAACTCGATATTCTTGCCGCTCAGTGAAAGCGTTACTCAGCAATGCTTGTGGTGCTCAGTCAACATTGTGCTCGGCTATGCTTATGGTGCTTGGTAGTTTATCAGTTGCTCGGTAGTCTCTGTTTACCGATAGGAGTTCTTTATGATTCATTGAGCCGACTTGGTGTATTTATTATTGGTAGAATTTGTTGGATTCTCCGAAGTGGATCTGGAGGCCGACATGTTGAATTAAATGTTTGAAGGGTTATTGTAGAGCTGACCATTTGGGCATTTAATAATTGTTATAATAGAAGCCGACGGGCTTAAGAATTATTTGTTAGAGATTTGTATTTAAAGGGATGTTTGGGCAGTGGTTTAGACATTTGGAAGTAGAGCGAAGAGTAGCAGATCAATGGCGAAATAACCAATCTCGAGAAGCGGGAGTCGGTGAAGTTGTGGATGGATCTTTGTTGATCTGGTAGATCAGATTGCTCATCTGATAGTTTGTAATTGCAGAGCTAGTGGCTAAGGCTTGGGATCAAGGAGATTGCTTGGTGACTTTGTGAAGTACAAGTTTAGATCTGCCTTAGGGTTTCCATCAGTGTCTGATTTGTCTCAAAAATGAACTAGTTGTTGTAGATTGGGAGCTGAATCTTGTAATCTTGCAGAATTACTCTCTACTTGTAATTGGCCCTAACCCTGAAGGCCTTACAGTCGGGCATGTTAATTGAAAGTGGATTTAAGATTCACTTTTTGTTGAGTGCTTTCGCATTTGTGTTAATTCTGCAGTCAGGTAGGACAGTCCTTAATTGGATCTTTCGACCCTGCACTACGTCAATATGAGTCTAGACTACTTAGTGTTTTAGTTCATTATTTTTATGATTTCTAAATATACGTGTGTCTAGACTATCTAGTTCAACACCATGTGTAAATTGATTATCAATGTTTACATATATTTTTTTGTATCATATGGTTTAGAAGGATTACATATTGATGTAATTTATTAGTGTTGCTTCCTTTTCATTATATGACATTTTGTGTTTCTATTATGCTTCAACTATCTTATATGGTATGCCTAATATTTTATGTAGTGTGAAAGCACATATATTTGGAGATGATTTGTTGAAAAATATGTTGTATATTTCTCTCATCTCACTCAATTCAAGTTATCAAACATATTTTATTGACACTCGTAAAATTGTGATCCAAACACAATGGTAAATTTTTTAATCCATGTGTTATAAATAAACTTATTGAGTGCATGTGCTTTTTATGTATATTAATTTTAAAGTTTGTTTCCATTGTATTTTATAATTTTCACATTACTTATTGTAAAGTATTTCCAAATTACCTTTATGCTTTAAATTGGAAATTTATTTAATTTAATTGTCACCATATAGTTTTCCTATTCATTTATTATTGTGTACTTCAAAATACTTCAACTATCTTATATGGTATGCCTAATATTTTATGTAGTGTGCAAGCACATATATTTGGAGATGATTTGTTGAAAAATATGTTGTATATTTCTCTCATCTCACTCAATTCAAGTTATCAAACATATTTTATTGACACTCATAAAATTGTGATCCAAACTCAATGGTAAAATTTTTAATCCTCGTGTTATAAATAAACTTGTTGAGTGCATGTGCTTTTTATGTATATTAATTTTAAAGTTTGTTTCCATTGTATTTTATAATTTTCACATTACTTATTGTAAAGTATTTCCAAATTACCTTTATGCTTTAAATTGGAAATTTATTTAATTTAATTGTCACCATAGAGTTTTCCTATGCATTTATTATTGTGTACTTCAAAATATAATTATAACAATTTATTTTTGAAGTGTTTGGTAAACTTTTTAATGTGACTAGTAATGCTTGCATGATACACCCTCTGGCCCCATGTGAAATGCTTTTGACCTAGATTTATGATCTATTGAGGCCATAAACTAGGGACCTCATCCCAGTTTAACAAAACCGAGTCTCAAACCCATGAACACATTGGGTTAGCAAAGGCACAAGCCCACGATCACGTGGTCCAACAAAGGTTTGAATCTTGGTGGACACACCACCACCACCACCACCACTTATCCAATACACTAAGTGGTGAACTCTTTTATTAAATATTATTTGACTATATTCCATAGTAAAATTAATTAAATATAATTATTAATTAATAGAAAAAATTGCTCACTTATGATTAAATTAGAAATGTTAGTATTTTTCCCCAAAAAATTTATATTTGAATATTGTTTGAAATACCCACTTGTGAATTATCTTGCTCAGTGGGAAATGCAAGAAAAAGAAAAAAGTGGTTTAAGAATTTTTAAATAGTTAGAAAGAAATAAAATAAAAGCTCTGAAGGAGCTGGATTCCCTTCCTATTGTCAGAAGTAGAAGATGGATTTTTCTTTTGTTAGAAATAAAATATGGATTTATTTTATACCTAGAATATTGTGAGTGAATATTTGTTCCATGTTTAAAAAGCTTTGAATAGGGTCATGACCAATTATTTAGCAAGTTTTTAGCATCAATTATGTTACATGGAGATATCATCCACCTCTTGGAGATGAGTTTGTCCAAAACTTACCTGTCATAACTTCTAATTGATTTTTTAGACTTTCTCATTTGAAAGTTGTTGTTAATCATTTCATTGGAAAAACTATTAATGATTCTTGAGTACTACATGTAATAGAATAATTCACACATTACTATGCTACCACCAAGCCCTTTTTAATCCAGTAATTCCAAAGGTTCATTGAATTATATGCATTGTTTCATCATCAACAACAAGAATTTGACCTCCTTGCTTGATGTCTTTCCATTTGCATCAAATTCATGAACACAACTAGACCTAAATGTAGGAAAGACTGCACATTTATGATTGTCGATAGTTTCATATGGAGTTGGATTGTTTATGTTATGAAATAGATGCATGTTTGAGAGCTAAGTAAGGGCCTTTCTATTGGCATTGGATTAAAAAGAAAAAAATGTCTTCAATATGAGGGAATGTGCCAATAGTTCCATTTGCAATTATTATTTGGCTAGTTATTTTTTGCATACTAGAAATAAGACATCATAGAAAAAGAATTTATGGAATGACTTATAATTAAATTTTCTCATTTTTGTACACAAACATAGAACTACATTCACTCTAGCTAGTGAAAAAATTTGAATGAATTTGGACATTGAAACAAAAATATATCAACACCACATATTTAGAATATTAAATCTTCAAACTCGCATATGCTTTTAACAAGACCAAACCTTGCTAGGAGATTATCTCAAATATTGATAATGGTAGTTTAATCTATGAATATGATCAAGTTCAATAGGTAAAGGCAAAGCAATTTGCAAATCCTCATATCACAAAGTTTAAAGGCTAATTACTCATCTACCCTTTTATTTAGTCCAAATAGATCTCTTACATTCTACCAAATCAAGATATTATTTGTAATAGGTTAAAAACTTGTACTAGAGCTTGGAAGTTGCTTTCTCACTATAATGGAAATATATAGTTTGTGATACTCAAAGAGTTTTCATAAGTTAAAGACAAAATAGATAACTCATTCATTGCATGAAACCCTTCAACCTGTAAAATAGTTACAAATCTCATATATCATGTAAATGAAGTCTTACACAGACATTAATCAAAATTCATTATGACCCAATTAAAAACAATGAGTCAAAACTCATCATGACAATAATCAAATTTATTAGCGTACTGAAAATCATACCAAGTGAAAAACTTGCACAATAGTTTGCAAGTTGCATTCCAAGTTAGTACCACTATTATGACAATATACAATTTGTGATAGTGGGAGACCTTGATAAGGTTTAAGACAAAACCCTTAACAACCCAAGAATTAATTACATCCATTCAATGATAAAACATTTATATAATTCATATAGCCTATAAATTAGGACTAACATGAGGCAATGATAAAAATTGATTATGAGAAAAGTATGCTTGATACACAAAAGCCCAATTTTCATCCTATTAGACAGTATATTGCTTGAAAAATATTTGGAAAGTCTCTACAAACAGAAGGAGATTTTTTGCAAACCTTGTGAGGAGGACTAGGCAAATACTTTCATAGTAGGTTAAAGCCTTAGGTGTGAAAGCCTTACAAAAAGAAGTAAAAAAAAATCAATGATGGTGTTTAGAAAAGCAATGCATAAAATAAAACATGGAAACTGTCTTTCACAACAATCCAATGGTTGAACTCATCATAGAGAGGCTAAATTTTTAGTTAGGGTAGAATAATCCATTCAATATGCTGAAACTTTGTAAAAGCATTGGTGCTTCCAGGGGGTCCTAGGTTTGAATCCAACAAAGATAGACTATAGTGTTGAATATGGGAAACATAGCTTATACAATTGGCTCAACTAGTGTAAGAATTACAACTTTGACAACAAAGCCCTAGGTTAAACTCCATTGGCAACATGTTCACATGTTGAAATCAACTAAGACAACCCATCAATTTTTTCAAATAGTAAAAGCATTAGAACTTTCACATCAGGGCCTCAGACTTCATACACATTTCCCTCCTCCCCTTTTCCATTCCCATTTACATCTTATTTTTCCTACCCTATAATACTTTTTTGGTCCTACATTATAAAGTGTATCTATTTTTGAGTAAAGGACCAGAGATTTATGAAAGAATGTCTACATATGAATCCATTCAACATCTTTTCCAAGCCTGTAAAGATCCACTTTTGTTCAACACTAGGGGTTGGAACATAGCTTCTAGAGGTTAGTTCTGCCTTAAGCTTTGTATTTATTTATAGTAAAGATTTTTTTTTGGACTTTACCAAATTGGGTATCTTGGTTTACTTGTATTTTACAATAGTAACTGAAAAAATCTAGTGTTTTGAGATTGAATTAAGTATCATAATGGCTTTGGAGCATGGAAGTTTTTTTTCCATTTGGTTATTTTGGGCATTCTAGTTTTTTCTTAATTTTTTTTTAAGATGGAATTGTGACGCCCCCGCCAAGAGGCCCAAAGGGTATGCAATAAAACCAAAGAAAAATGTAAATAATTTTTCTTTTTAAAACAATAAATAGTATCACAAGTAGATAATACTATGATACTAATAAAATTAAAATTCTTATCAAAACATCAACATCATAACAAGACCCATCTTATATAGTGTCACTGAATGATTCTACAATACAATTTAGGCCCCCTCTAGGGCCTCCTAAACTCGTTACGTTAGAATCAACTTCAAAATTTATCCAACAACAAATATGAGTGCAAAATATAAGTCTCCTATAAATACAATAAGGAACATTAAGTTTACAACTATAGGATTCCACAATTATAATTTGAGTTTCTTCAAAAAGGAAATTATAAAGAAAGCCTCTAGTATAGAGTTAAGAATGTAGTTATCCTTTCCATGAAACCATGCACCTGCTTCCAGTACACAAATACAACCACCAACGTACAAGAGGGCTAAGACAACAATTCAATCATAAGCAAATAATCAAGCATCACGTTTAAAGATCATAATATACCATCAAGGAAACAAGCATCATAAGTCATAAATGAAAAATGAACCATAAGTTTATATCCATAATAGATAAAACAAGATAGAAATTGCAAGTAGAGGTTTTCATTTCCAAACAAAAGTACTAGATTGGTCACTAGAGAGCACCAGGGTGTCATCACATGATCCTATCAACGTGGGTTGTCCTAGATTGATCCTCTTGGACCCCGGCCCCCAAGTGGGACTCACACAGAATTGTATCAACCTCTTAGAGACATGGTGTATAGTTATGCCTAACGCTAAAGTCATATTCTCCCACTCCCACCCTCCATCTGAGCTAGCATGTGAGGTGTGGGAGAGACACACAATTATCTTTATTAATGTTTTACCCTAGTTAATTTTATTGTTTTCACTATTTACATAACTCTCACATGGGTTGTCCTAGACTGACCACTTTAGGGCCCTGACCCCCATGGAGAGTCACTCCCCCTGGATGTTCCCTAGGTGACCAATATAGTATTCAACCATAATACATGAAATATTGAATTACATGGACCAATAGAGATTTACACAAGAGAAGATCATAGTCAAAATCAATCTGCATCATCCTTGGTAAGACAAGAATTTGTTTTGATATGTCCCATGAATAAGGTGGTTAGTTCACCATGAAAAAAATACAACCAAAGATATAGACAACACTTGTCTCACAACATTACTTAAAACAAGGAAAAAGAGATCTCATTTGGAATAGATAACTCCAAATCTCTATTTCACATCTACATCCAACTACCATCTTGTGTAGAACATTTACATTCTTGGTAACTAATTTTAACCAAATATTTTGGAATTCCTAGTATCATTTCATATAAACATTTGTTAATACCTATAAAACATACTAAAATTATTATTCTTATATAAGACATTTACATTCTTAATTTCTAAGTTTGCATATTTCACATATTCAATTCCAATGACACTTTAATGCCTATCTTTTTTAATCTCAATATATTGAAATTACTAAACTTGATATAAAAATTGTATAGCCCTATCAAAATTTCAAGAAACAATTTAGATACCCAAATACTTATTTACTCAACCACCATACATATACAAACAATGCAGTTGTATTTAAGATCAGCAAATATATAATTACAGACACGTATAACCCAACTAGAATATAAATACAAGTATATATAACATTTGCATCAGCAATCAAATTTCCTGGCTTGTTTTAGAGATGACATAATTCCAGATTTTTAAGTAATATAGAAATCAGATTTGAACAATACCACAGCAGATTTTTAAGCTCAGATTTGGGCATTATTCTTCCAAACTTTTAAACAATAAAGAAATCAGTTTTGGACATAATTATTCCAGATTTTTGAAAAATAAAGAAATCTGATTTGAACATAAAATTTTCAGGATAGTACTCAATATAAATGAGTCCCGTCTGTATGTGAAATAAAATGGGCAATCCTATCATTTTGCATATAAGCATGGATACTTTCAAAATCTGATTATTAAATTATATCCTACAGCTTTTCAACATAACATGCAATTCTTATTGTTAAAAGATCTCTAGTTGTGCAAGTGTATCAACATTGATCAGAAGTCATTCTTCTTGAATTAAGTGTCAGACAGAATGTACCAAAGTCAAAAAATAAAAATAAAAAAATTGAACTTTTTTTTTTCAGATTTGCAAAAATACAATGTTTTTTTTTGTAAATTTTTAATGGTTTTCGATCATAAAATGTGTAGATCATGAAGAATAAATGTTGAAATTTTTGCAAAAATCTGTTGTATTTTCTTTTAAAAAAAATTAATCAACCATACATTCTATCTGAAATTTAGCCACGTCCCATTCATCCATTAGTTTAAGCAGCCGTACATGACTACAGAGATAATTATATGAAAGTTCTCAGTGATTACTGAGAGTTAAGATTTGAAAACATTTCCAGCCCATGAGTTTTGGCGTTTCACAAAAGAATTACACATAACAAACTTTTAAATTCCCTATCGTGCTTAATGAATCATAACCCCATTGATCGATTAATAAAAGAAAAGTCAGTTTTAAAACATTATGGTTACTGTGTTTCAGTTGGAAAACCGCTATGGTAGAAACAGAGGGTAGCTACTTAAATTCAATTCTTTAAATTTCATAGTAAAAACTTTTGAAGACATTTATTTGGTAGATATCCTCATGACTGTTGTGTTTAGAGTGAAGCCGTCTCTTGAAGCCCTCATCCTTTGATCATGACGGATGTGGTTAAGATTTGAGACGAAGTACTATTGACTAAATTTCAAAAAACAGAAAACATAACAGATTTTCGCAAAATTTTCAGCATCTGTTTTTTATAATCTATACATTTTATGATCGAAAATCACAAAAAAATTGCTAAAATTTCACTCTGTTTTTGCAAATTTGAAAAAAAAGTTGACTCTTTTTTTTTGTTTTTTTGTTTTCTTTAGTGCATTCTGTCTGAAGCTTAACCGATGCCGTGACACTACAGACTGTAACAGTAATAGAAATCACAATGTGTAAGTGAAATGCAATTGTAGAAGGATTTTAATGAGGGTTTTTAAAAAACATAAAAGAATGAAAAGCATCTATAATCGCAGGGCACTCCCTCATCAGGGTTTGGGACAGCGAGATTTGTATCCTATCAATTGCTAATCAGCAATGTAACAAATTCAGAATTCACTCAACTATTTCATATACTTTTAAATACGAGTTAAGTGAATGTAAGAAAACAAGAGAAGCCTTACTTTAAACAAATTATCACATCGCAAGAATTTTACCACATATCTAAGACATTTCACACAATTCCTAAGTAGCAGAAGTCACACAAAAAGCCCTACTACAAAACACGGTAACCAGATTGCAATAAATTTCCATACATAACCCAAAATACAGAAACAAAGTCTAATACTGCTGATGATAAGTTGTGCCTGTGCAATTCCTATCAGCCCAGCAAGATCTCCCAATCTGTAGCACGCTATTCAGAAACAAAAATACCATGCTTTCCCAAACTAAGCTCGAGATATTTTGAGTTTCAATACTTTAGTTTTTGGTTCCAGGTGACACTGCATTTTCAATACTTTAGTTTCTTATTTTATTTTACACTAACATTCTTCTTTAGTTTTATTTTATTTGATCTCTCTATTTAAAAAGGAGCCTTGAAACAAAATGTCAGTAGGGGTACATTATGAGTAATGGCCATTACACTTAACATATTGATAACGCAATAAAATTTATTAAATTATTCAACACATCAAAGATTAATAATTGATACATTAATAATAACATAATTGTAATGTTATTTAATCAAATATATTAAATTCATCAAAACATTTATATTATTTCATTAATGAAAATGTCACTCTAGAAAAACAGCCCTTAAATCTATTGAAAGTTTGGACTCACAAAATGAGTGCAAACACACACACAACAACGTAATCATATTAAGAAATTGAATAATGTTCATAAGCTTATTAAGCAACTTGAATTACAAGATCAACCAAAACAACATAAGTATGTACATGAATATAAAAAGCATACCAAACAAAGCACTCACAAAAAAAACATGGAGCCAAACAAAAAACGGAGGGGCATTACATGAATCTAATTTCATAAATTGAGTTGATAGTGATCTTTTGGAGACTATAAGTTTTCACCTCATTTGGCTATGTTGGTTATCCTAAATATCACCTTTAAAAAATGGTTTAAGTTTAAATATGATTTCACAACGACTTTGAAGAATAATAGTCATTTGATAATGACTTTTGAGGAGCCTTCTCTAGTAGTTATGGATTCTTACTATTAGAAAACTTGTTTTAAGCTTGAATCTCATCTTATAAGTACTTCAAAAAAATATAAGCTCTCTCCTCCATTTGTGTCTCTCAATTATCTTGAATTTTACCCACAAAAAGGTTGTTTAAGGTTGAAGCCACTTTTAGAGAATATAAGATTACTCATCCATTTGGATTTTGTGGCCATCTTTGATTTTACTTTTAAAAAAGATTTTTTTAAAGCTTAAATGTAATTTTACAATGGTGCTGGATTCACACAAGTTTTTCTATCAATTGTCTTCCCTTGTTACAATAGTTTCTAACTAGAAAAATGATTTTTTTCATGCTTAGCTATTTGATATCATAATGGCATAGGAGAAAAGATTTGCCTCACCATTTGGATATGCCAATTTTACCATAGTAATGAAAAAAAACTCCATTGAGGTATTTAATATCCAAAATTTGTTAAATGTGGTAAACAACAATAGGAAAGGACAATTACAAGCAAGGCAAGTTTTAAGAGTTTGAAAAACCATAGTATATGGAATGGTAGGTGAATCTTAGAGTCATTTATGAGCCTTTTCAATTCCAAAAATACATATACGATGGTGAATCGACTAACTTTTAATAAATTTTATATGCAAATATGGCTCATATTACATAGAATGCTTGCCAAATGACCAATCAAATTTTAAATTTTTAACTGCAAAAAGTTAGCTATTGACTAAAATAATCCTTAAAACACCTAACTGTGCAAGTCTAAGGAGACGTTGATAAATCACGAGATCAAACTCTTGAATGCATCAAAACCAAAGAAAATCAACATGGTTAAATTCCTCATTCTGTTCAATAAAATACCTAGTTCCAATTGACTAGATGTGGCGCACCCAAGGGACAATGCCAAAAACAAAACATGAATATCGCATCCAGATCTTTGGATCCAACTTTTACCCATGAACAAGGAGTGGGGTTCTGGCATCTTTCAAGAAGCTACTCCATAAGAAGGATTTGCATAGTTAAAAAGACAAAGCATTAAGCTTTTTATATATACAAAATTTATGAATAAATAGAAACATTTCTATATTTGAACATTGTCTCTTGGTTGAGCCAAGCTTAATCTATATAGTGTGAAAGAAATTTAATTTTTCCAAATCCTAATTGCATGGCCATAACATAATTGTTTAGTTTGTGAGAACTTACACCCCTTAAATTTGGCAAAAATTCTTAATAATAGGGTAAAGAATTAAACTTGTGATACATTAGAAGATGACAAAAAAATCCCACTCCAAAGAAATAAAGAAAGAAATCCTAGTTCATGTATTTGCTAATAATAGATTTTGAATTTCTTTAGAAACATTTTTTTTGTGAAATTTAGAAAACCCAAAAACAACTAATTATTAATAAAAAATGCAATTGAAAAAATCTCATAAACCTATTGTTACCATTAAATGACACAAATCATTGCAGTAACTAGAATTGTTTTTAATGGAATGTCTGTTGCTAGTTAACACATCTTTGAAAAAAACAAATAAACTCACTTTAGAATTCAATGTACTTGGAAAAACCCTTATGTAAGAAGGTCCACATGCCTTCACAATAAATTTGCATAGAATACTGATAAAATTAAATAAACAAAAATAATGTTAAAGATTTATGATAATTACCATTCTATAAAATTGACAACTTAAAAACAAAATCAGTGTGGAGACTTACCAAACCAACAACGATCAGTTGAATCCATCTTCCTTGTACAGTGTTACCCTAAAAATTTGAAAATTTTGGTCCCCTCCTTTGAACCCAAGTTCAATTCCAAATCCTATTCCTAGTTTAACTCAACCGCATATTTTACGAAGTCTTTCTTCGTAGTCAACCCTTTGTTCAATTTTTGTACTAAGTCAACAAACTCTTATTTGAACCTAGTATTAGTGATACAAAAGTTCACACTTGTGCCAATTGCCTGACCATTCTATAAGTCCAAGTCTTTCGTATTGGTCATGTGCACCGAAGAAACCTTTATGTCGACAAGTTGGGTAGGTTTTAAAATTTTGTACCCCTTCATCCATTTGGTTCATAAGTTCTCCAATTCTACGATCGCCTAACTACTCTTTTAATGTGTCTCATCGTCAGTCTTATTTACTAGCACTTGTACCAATGGAGGGTGCAAGGGGTATGCCGATAGGTCTTTGAAGTGAAAGCATAATTGAAAATTTACATAATAAAAGGAAGTGTATTAAATTGTCTTTGAACAAACATGTTTATTGCAAGAAGAAATATTGTACATAGAAACATCTACTTTGGATGAAGTAACGTTAGAGTATTGTCGAATTGTCTTCCTATACATAGAAACATCTACTTTAGATGAAGTAAAGTTAGAATATTGTCGAATTGTATGTTTTGTAGGTCCCCAAAAAATATTATAGCATTGAAATGCATTGGAACACATTAGAAAATGTTGTATTTGTAATATGAATATGATACGCTTCCTCCTCTTGATAATCTAGTGTCTCTACTTCCTCTTCATGATTAGTATGTCTTAACCTGTTAAAGAGAAAAAGCTATAATTGTTAACCCACAATTTTTTTTTCTGAAATGGAGGGAATAATCTAGACTTTAGTACTTAGAAAGAGGTTGTGCAAGTAACTCTACAAACCTGAACTTTTTGCGAGATCAATTCCAGATGAGGGGTTCTTCCTCTTAATGTTGTATGTTTTATTATCTAAGAAATATTGCTATCAAATAGAAATATAAACTAAAAATTTTCTAACATAAATGAGACAACATGATGTAAATCCTTGTAGAAAAAACAAGCCACTTTTCCTATAAAAGTAAAGAGAAGAATGTTAAAAATAGTAGCATCAAGTATAATCTCATAAAATGCAAAGAACTTGACTTTCATTGCAAATAAATAATGTTGTTGCACTGATTTTTTTTTGATTTGTCTACTCATATTTTTCTTGTTGAATTTCTAGATTACTATTATATATGAGAAGCTTGCACCAAAGTTACCACCCAAAATAACAATGAATTAAAAATACATGAATGCAACTAATACCATCCATTTCATTTTCTGAATGAACAACTGTTCTGCAATATCCAATGTATTAAACTGAGATATCAGAATTATAAAATTATGGCATAATCATAAAAAGCATACCATACAAACAATTTAATATAGTAAGCATAGATAATTATAACTACAAAGTAACCATAACAAATCAATGAGGGCTTTTCTAGAAAATGTAGGGGTATGTCATTGTCACAACACAAGATATTAAAAATGATATAGTTTCTACTCGCATCAAGTATCAAAAGCTATTATTCTGAGAAATTTTGTTGTAATGGATGTCATTGAATGGAATTCCACGCAACTTTGACAACCTCTAGTTGCTACCATTCAAATAATTTCTTCATTAAAGTAAGATATCTATTCAATCTAACCTAAGAGAAACAAACACAAAACTATCTTTATTATTAGCACGTTTTCTTTGGACAACCCTAATCCAGGTGTAGATGATATTGGTTATGTTGTTGGCAACATGGAAGTTTGAGAATTTTCCAAATTCTAGGAAAAAGATACAATATTTTAGCTAGGTCTAGTAGGTCGGAAGAAACAAGACCCAAATGTAACTCAAGCTTTTCAACATTAAATCATAATAGTCTAGCTTTTTAAATTTATTTGTAGGACAAAAAGATGAATCAGTTTCATAGAATAATCAATATTTTAGCATGCTTCATATATTATAAACACGAAAATAGCAAGCTCTTAATTTTTTTAGGAAATGCAAAAAATTAGAATGTCTGGTAAAATCAGACCATCAAGACCACCTTCTACAGTGTGCTATATCAATGAAAATTTCACGACCCTTGGATGATCTAAACATTTAGACAATATCTTTACAGAAAAAGTAAACAAAACCAAAGTAGGGAAATTTCTCATAAAAAGTAAATTTCATCTACATTCACAACAAAGTCATTGATATACACAAAACCCTGAATTTCAAATCATCTGTTGAGATATGTAAACGACCATAACCCACATCTCAAAATCATTAGTTAGAAAATGTAGGTGATAGCCCATATCCAAAAACCATCAATGCAAAATATAGGCCATGAAAGATACATAGAGTACATGGGCAAATCAGTTTAGGATCATAATAAAAAATGAGTGTAAAAAACTATTTCTAAAAAGTTATTCTATTTTATCTACCATAATACCATCAGATACAAATTACACAATGCACAAGATATAACAACAAAAAATATATAGTAACGAATAAATGGTTTCTTGTTTGCAGTGTTTCTTCTCATGGTCTATGTGACAATAAATGTAAATTCAATTTTGTTTCTTCTCTTTGCAAAGTTCACAGAGTTCATTTTGGAGATAAGGGTGTCCTTTATCTTAACACTTATGATGGATGTACCATGAGGTACCCAGATCCATTGACCAAGGCCAATGACACCATCACAATTGATATAGAAACAAGAAAGATCAAGGAATTTATCAAGTCTGAGAATGAGAAAATATGTATAGATGAGATAGATTAGAAAATGTGATTGAAAATTGAACTACCATATATTGGGAGACAGGAAAAAACATATAAAAACTAATGAAAAATATACACAAAATATTGTAGATAATGTGAAGCTATAGGGCTGCATATCTAGGAATATTGAAAACTGCTCCAGCAGAGATTGTTTTAAAAATTTAAAAGTACGTAGGCTATATTTTTTTTAAACCCAGAGATATCCCTGTGACTCAACCTGGTACCCAATCTTCCCTTGGGCTTACAAAGGCTATATTTTATACTTATATAGATATAAGAGGCAACACATCTACCTAATTAGTCAATGATGACATTTTTCTCAATTATTCATCTTTCTTAAACTAAGAGTCCACAATAATTTAACCCTCTTCAAAAATACCAATATATGATTCCTACAGTTTGGAGGTAGACTCATTGGCATTCCAGGATTTGAGAACCACATGAGCTCAATAATATAGATTCACTTCATACTATGAAAAATTACAGGTTGGTCAATAATGCAAACCCCAAAAAATGTTACCTTCCTCAAATTAAATTTCTAGAGAGGTTTATTTACCACATTTTTTATAGCTAATATTACTATTATATCCCTTTTTTATTTTGGAGAAAACCTCATTGAAATTTCTCATAGGAGCAATCCTGTAGTGTAATATATAAATCAAGAGTTCAAAATGTAATAATAATTATAATTACCCTTTAACCCAATACAAACAAAAAATGAATATCTTTTTCATTTGGAACTCACAAAGTTTCTTTAGATTCATCTACATGCATTTGCTATAATATTCTATTATTGTACTCTTCTAGAAAATTAAACTACTTGAACTCAACTCTAGTAAAAGGAATATGCTACCTAGACTTTCAATGTGCTGAACCTCTAATGTGACAAATAAAAATTGCAAATTAGACATTACTTGGAGTTTATCTTACTCAAGAAGGGCCAGACTTATCCAAGAAATTCATATAACTATCTGTTGGATCATTGTATTCTACTCATTATACAATGATTCAAAAAATCCAGAGGCTTTGAAATGAAAATAGATAACTGACCAGATAAATTCATGGTTATAAGTTGGATATAATCATGTACAAGACTTTTGAATTGCAGTCAAACCAAAAATTTATACTCAAATCAAAAAAAAGATTTTTTTCTTTAAGCAATTATAAAGCCGAGTTTTTTTTAAACAACTATAAAGAAGGCATAACAATTCCAGTCTCTCAATTGAATGTTACTGGCATACATTTGATTCTATTTTGTTAATCTTCATAGTTATCTAGATAGGAGTGAAAGTATTGTTATTTAAATGCTTAGTCGATCCAATATTAATAATAACTCTTTTATGAACAAGAGATGGAGTGGAATTCTTTAGGATCTATTGCTTTATTAAAAGAAATTGACTTTCCACAATAGTATGAGGAATAAATTAACTAAGTTCGAATCTTCAATATCTAAATGATACGTTCCCTAATTTACTAATATGTCATATCTAATTTTGTTTGCATAAGCAACCATTTTTGTATGCATTGATGGCTAAATCTAGCAAATAACATAGCAAAGATCTCCAATGACAATCAATGATTTAATATTCACTTCAAAAGAGGCTAAAAGGCCTAGACAAAATTTTTCTAACTCATTACCAAATGGTTGTACTTTCATTCCCTTGATCAGTAGATATTAGATGTAGGATGCCAACCCATATGGGTTAACAAGGGTAATGTCAAATCCTAAATATTTTACAATATGTTACTCTAGAAACAACATGCACATTTTTTGAAGAGAACTTCTTTACAAAATTTAAATGGAAGTACATCCCTTCCAAATGCTAGCGTACCACTCGAAAAGCAAAGAAAATAAGGCTATAACCAACCAATGCTATCTAATATTGTATGGATAAAACATATGCCTTCAGTATTGTTTCATTTCTTAACAATCTCATACACCAGCGCTAGCATAGTAACATAAAACAAAAGGTATGTGCTCTCAATTCTCGGTAGCACAAGGCTAGTAAATCTGTAGAGCATTTACTTAAAAAATAAATTTAATGAATCTGCAATCTAGATGCCCTAAAATAAAAGCAGAAGTAGAAAGGACTATAGAGAATGTGCATAAAAAAACCCTCCTAAAAACATCCATTCACGCAAAATAAATACTTGCTTAAATCCAAATGCATTGTAGAGCAGATCGACAAAGAGAAATGTGAAAAGTTCAAAAAAATTACATTAAATATTTGAAAACTATATTTTTCAAACTATTATATAAGAAATAAAATAAATATAATTTGTTAAAGATGGCAAGCAAATAAATAAAATTTTCCAAATAAGAATTATTTTGCAAATGTATGAAAAATAATGATAATCTAGATTTATATATAGAAATTTATAAATAAATTGCTATAACTACAAATTACTATTGAAATAAGAAGTCAATCATTCATTTTGAATAGAATTACTTTATAAAAAAGTCAAGTTAAGCAACTTTGCTCATATCTATCACTCATATTTTATCCCAAATGTTATTATTTAAAAAAAAATAATATTTAGATTTTAATTATTTATTAATTTAATAAGTTTATTAAAAAATTGTAATGTAAATTTTTTAAATAAATATTAAATAAAATATCTTTTTTATAGGTGAATAAAATGTCTTTTTATTTTATTTATCAAATTACATAATATGATTTTTATTATAATAAAAAAAGAACAACAATTCAAATAAATAAGTGTAGTTCTCATAGATTTTTCAAAAGATATATGTATGATATTAATTTTAAAGAATGGTTTTATTTTTTATTTAACTATTAAGTAAATTAGTATATTTACTATCAATTATAAATAATAATATTATTTAATTTAAAATTATTATTTTTTAATATTTATATTTTTATATAGTCCTAACTTTGCATTTAGTTTATTTTAATTAGCATATTAAAATAAATTTTAAACACAGAAGATAAATTAACTTTTGATCAATTATTAAGAGGCAAAAAACCAAATAGATATTATGAGCAGATTGAAGCACAACATACACATCATCACTTATGGCCAAACTCCTATTTAAATATTTTTACGTGAAATTCATAAACTAACATTTTTTTTGTTTATTAAATAATATGGATAAGAAGGTATTGCAAAGCTTCTTAATTAATACTCAATTTAATTATTTTTTCCTAAATATTTAAGTCTACAATAATTAAGTCTAGATTTTTAAAAATTTAATATATTAAAAACTCAATATTTTTAAATATTCACTTCAAATTTTGAATTATTAATAAATTTTTGGATTTTAATATTTTTATGTTTATAATATTTTTTAAAAAAAATTAAATTTAATAAAAAATTTTATATCAAGAGTTTTACAAACGAATTTTACTTTATTTACAATTACAGTTTTCTTGCAATGTTCTATTGGAATTAGGAGAGATAGGGTGTTGAGAGGGGAGGGGTGAATCAATACACTCAAAAACTTTAACTCTTCAACCTTTCAGATTTAAACTAGTAAACAATGTCACCTTCCAAAATAACTTGTATCAAATGCATACATCATTCATTCATTTAACCCGTAAAAGTAAATAACATGAAATCAACAACATATCAACCCATAACACAAGTATTTTGGTAACACAGAAACCCTTGTTAGAAGGTAAAAACTGCGGTGGGGATGACACCCACAAATTCTTCACTACTGCAGATAGAAAAGGTTTGCTTGTTAGGGCTACAAGTTTTGATCACTTGTGGTGATCTTACCTTGTTAGGAGTAACATATTAGATCAGCTAGATCTACCTAGTTATAGGATTTTAACAACACTAATGAAGTGTGCACTCGGTTAAGAGATTTACAAAAGACTGTCAAGTCTACTATGTTAAGAAATTTTAACCAAAACTCTATTACAATTGTTAGAAAGCAATAGGCGACTATCTGCTAAATGACAACTTGATTGTCTGATACAGATCAATAAAATACTGATAAAATATCACCTTCACTGTGATGGATCTCTGCTCTGAACTGCTCGGTAAGCCTGCTCTGATTCTACTTTAATCTGATAAACTTATGAATTCTGTTCTGCTCTTGTCAACTGATAATCTTGAAGGTTGGCTAGAACTTCAAGTGCTTCTCCGTTCATACACCAATTCATAACAAAAATGATACAAACATACAATTATATAGCATACTGCTTTATGCCATTTACAAAATTAGGTTTACAAATCTTAGACAAAACCCTAAGATCTATGGTGTATAAAAATGACCTAGATCAAACTATTACATAAGATATACATTGCATTAAATGAATATCTCATCAATAAAGTGTTCTCGATCTTGGTAAAACATTTTTTGATCTGTTGTAACTATTTGCATAGAAGAATGTGCCATTTCTGATTACTATGCCATTTCTTGTGATCCTTGGTAAACACTGTATAAACTACTCGGTGTTCATTCTGATGCTTGGTCTTTACTGTCACTTAGTATTGGTGTCTACTGATGCGCGGTAAACTAACTGATGCTCGGTGTATACACTTTAACCGACTATCCTATTTTGCTTGTAGTTACCGACTGGCTTAATTATAAGTAACCGACTGATACCATTAGCTGCCTTTGATACTAATGACAACTTTAATGCTCGATAGAGATAACAATCTCCCCCTTTGGCATTAGTATCAAAACTTGAATGTATATAGACCTTTATGTCTCAAAAACTTATATCTCTGCCATATACATATACTTATCAAAATTTTTTTCTATATGCCCCCCCTCGGTGCATGCTCCTGCTAGTGTGTAGTATACTTAGCAAAAACTTACTTATTTGGCATATACATTGATTTCCCCCTTTTTGATATTAATGCCAAATGCAAAAAAGATTGTATACTTACAGCTTGTCAAAAATGTGCTGATGGGTTTTCTTCAGTGACTCCAAGAGGTTTTCCCATTCCTCTTTCAAGTTGGTGAGAGCAATGTGCTCAAGACCGACTTGTGCATGCATGTCAAAGATGTTATCCAACACAGAGATTTCTGGTGTTGCTACAAGTTGTTCTTCTTTGACAATATGTTTCTCAAAATTTTTTAGGTATGGAAGGAGTTCTGTCTGCAACTCAGTGACCTGATCAATGATCCTCTCTTCTTGTTTCTTAAGATCTGCTATTAGCCGCCTGAGTTCTTGAACTCTGAGTATATGCTTTGTGAAAGCTTGTGGCTCAGTTGTAGTTGTATGTGCACTGACTGTGATTTCATTTTCAAGTGATTTTATCTTTTCACTGATCTTAGCAGTGAATGTTCTGACAGTGCATAGCTTTAACAATATCTGACATATGGAATGAGTAATAGACTGAATCTCAGTTATTACCTCGATAAGCTTTACCTTGTTAATTTCCATTTCTTGGCTGATTCTCTCAACGAGTTTGTTTTGAATCTTGGATTCTGCCCTTTCTTCAATTCGCTTGTCAGCATCAATATCTGGGGCATTTATCTTCTCGGTAAGGATAGCAAGTTGATATATAATAGGGGTATCTTCATCAATGTTCACTTTAGGTACTACCTGGTGTAAGATATCCCTAACATCTATTAATATTTCTTTGCGCTTAGTCTCTTGCTTAAACTTCTCTTGTGCTGATTTTTTGGTACATAATTCCCCATATTTGCTCAATTCCTCGGGGCTAAGGGTCCTCGGGACACACTCTAGTATTATGATCACTTCATCTAGAGTGACTGACCCTTTTCCTTTACTCTTCTTCTTCTTTTTCTTCTCGAGCTGTTTTGCTATAACAACAATAGCCTTTTCATTTGTTTCCCTTGGTGTATTCTACTTGGTAGACACATTATCATCCTTTTTCTACTCATCAATAACCCGTGTGTCAGTAGACTGAGTAGGAGCCTCTGAAGTTGTGTCTGGTGGGGTTACCTCTATAGCTTTTGGCTCTTCCTTTTTCTCTGTTTCTAATTTATTGGCCTTTGTCTCTTCAGGCTTGTTTGTCTTAGCAGGAGGTTCTTGGCTTGGTTCCCTAGTTGTGTCTTGTCGTTGCTCGGGGATAGAGCCTTCGGGTTGTTCCTTTGATAGAATTTCAATAGCTTCAGCTAAAACTGGAAGCTCACCTGGTAAATATGTGATTACACATTCGGTAAGTAGTGTCTCATCTTGTGTATGTGCAGGTTCAATATTCACATCCTCATCATTATCCCTATCATCAGGATCACCATTGGTGATGTCCTCAATGAGTACATTATTGTCATTTATATCTTGGATCTGGATCTTTGCAAGATCTGGTGCATCCTATGAACTATCATGAATCTCTTGCACAATTGTAGTATCAATTACCTTGGTAATTGATATATTTGCTTCTTGATTATTTTGTGTAGTATCATCTCCAATAAAAATTCCTTTTCCCTTGGACTTGAGTCTCTTCTTAGACAAATTCTAAAAAGCAATTTTCTCTGATTGTTCCTTCACAGCAAGAACGAATGTCTAGATAAGTTAACCTGATTCGTCAAGATCTGCAATGTTCTCATCCAATACTTGCATAGCTCAGTTTTTGATTGGAAATCTTTGCACTAATGATTCCATAAGTTCTTTTATCTCCTTTATAGATAAATTTGGTGCTACCATAGCTAGGAGTTGTTCTCTCATCTTCTTCTCAGTTTCCAGTGCATAGGTCCATTTCTAGTTTATTCTTTCTTATAGTGCAATTGGGAGTTGTGGACTAAACTCTATTGGAACTCTTTTGAAACGTATCATCATCTGGATGACAACTTCCTCTATTTTATTTTGATCTTCATTTGACATTTTGTCAAATCTCTTAAGTTTCAAGTCTGAGATGTCTCCATTCTCCAATATGTCCTCAATGACATCATCAATTGTTCTTTTCTTATTTCTGACAATCTTGAATTATCCTTGATTGTTTTCTTCTTCTTCTTCCTCTAAATCTTCCTTGCCTCTTATTAAATTTCTTCTCTTCTTTGGTGGTTCTGCTACCTTCTTTGATCTTTTCTTAACATAGGTCTTTATCGGTGTGGCAACTTTCCTCTTTGTTACTTTTACTTCTACCTTCTTCTTCAGTGGTGATGCTGCAATAGATGATCTTGTGCGTGCACCTATCTATGCTTGCAACTACTTCTTCTTTGTAACAGGGGTAAGAGGAACCGGTGTGGGATCTTGCTCTTTTTCAGTCTTGGTTTCCTCACTATTATAAGGCTTGTTAGCCAACATCAACTGACCTTCGGTTGCTTGTTCAACTGGTGACTCCTTAGATGAGTCTGATACATTCTCAAATCTCTCAGATAAATTTTTTTTCATCTTCTTAGACTTCCTTGTCATTTTATTAATGACCAAACCTGTGTTGATTCTAGACTTAGCTTCTTCATAGGTTCCAAACCTAGTGGCCTTGGGGTCTTTTGGTAATGCTAGCAGTGCTTGTACTAATTTCAATCTGAAATCATGTTCCATTTCATATCCCATAGGTGCTAGCCATTTGATTCTAGGTTCAACTACTTTTATCATAGTATGGTCGGTGTTGACTAGAAAGAAAATGTCCATCTCAAATTTCTCAACCAATGTACTCAATATTCTACTTCTCAAATTCATTTTTATCTTAAACTCCTCAAAATAACTATCTATTATACTCTCTACATCATCTCCCATCCCTTTCATTATATCAAATATCTATGATGTTATTGGTTTTTCAGTAGGCCATGTTGTATTACTGATAGAGGGAAAGTACTTTTGTAGATAGAAAAACAAACATACTAGGAGTGAACCAAACTTACACATGTTTGACTTTTGTGTCTTGATGGTCTTCATGTTTTCCTCAACCTGTCTTAGTAATAGCTCGGCGAGGTCTATTTGATGTCCCTTTTTGATTAACTTGTATGCCATGTCAACTGCACTACAGGGTACACTATTTGGTCGGCTTGATTGAAATATCTTATACCCAATGACATGAGCTGCAAACTTGACCTCAGGATTAGTAATTGTTGAGATTTATCATTCTCTTTGTGACCTTGATCAGTTTGTCTAGCCAAAATATGCCATCGTGATAGAGGCTCAATACAATCCTAATCCATTCATTTTTGAAATTTTTGGGAAAATTTAGGGCATTGGTAAGACCAAGAGTTTCTACCAATTTTTACTTGGGTTTCATCTTTATTTCGTTATCACAAAGTGCCTAAAATGCCACATACATATTGAAGTCCCCAATTTCTCCGATTTTGCAATGAATATATGATCTTATGTCTTCCATCAATAAAACCCTAGGTGGGATGCTAGAAAAAGCTCCCACAGAATCTGTTTTGTTTGCAAATTTGGGGTGTAACTTATAGGGAGGTTCCTTGTAACTTGTTGACACAATAAGATTTACTTCTTCCTCTACAACCTTAGAAGAACTTGCAATAGATGCCATTTCTACAAACTAGGTTTTTGGTAAGTTAGGAGAAATATACTCAGTAGGGTTTCAACTTACTTGAAATGTATCAAAGACTGTACTCAGTTCAATCTACAACTGCTTGAATCATCTTGAGAAATTTTTCTCGAATACGCTCTGTGAAATCTTAGCTCTCTGATATTCGTAATGTGAAAAATGAACTCTTGCATCTGTGTATTTATAGAATTTTTGATATTCCTGCTCAAAACTTTATGCAATAAATATCTGTCCTACTTTTTAGTTTATGACAACTGTCAGTTCAGTGACAACTGTAGACTTTTATCCACTCAGTTCACACAAGATTTCCTTGCTCGGTTCATACTGATATTTGGTTAACCTTGAATAGTGATTACTGATAGGTAACCAACGCTCGGTCTTAATTTTACCCACTGTATTACTTTGTTAGCTCAAAAAATATAAACCAAAATGCATCTTTTCATGCATATTTGGTATGTGCTCATCATATATAAGGAACTATATTTAAGATATAATTAATTGAAATATCAGTCCCATACATACCGATATCACCTTAGGTGGAGGAACCGATGTCACCCAGTCCAATAGATGAGGTTTCACCAACCACATTACTTGACTCATCATTCTCATTAGATGCCTTTCTCCACATAGAATTCCTTATCTTCATGATGTCTGCAATAGTGTTTCCACTCTCAAATACATGATTTTCCTTTAGTGCCCAGTCTCTTCAGTCCCTGCTTAAATGACTAACTTTATCGCAATGCAAACATGCCATTCCAGTGCTTGTCCAGCTTCTTGATTGTCCAACCCATCTTTTCCTGTTATAGTTTGTTGCAATGTTCCCATATCTACCACATGCAACATAGTTAGCCCATGTGTTATAATCCAAAACATAAGAGTTACCTTGTCTCTTCGGTTGATAAGGTTTGCACTATGTTTTCTACTTAGGAGTCCATACTTGTTTCATCTTAGCCTTACACTCTCATGCAGTGTGTCCATGTTTATTACAAGTATAGCATATCTTCTCCGTAGTAGTATTGTTAGCATTCTGTTTAGCTCTACATTCATAAGCTTGATGACCATATTTTCCACAATAGTAACAGTATCCATTGAGCTTAGGAATAACAAGAGGTTTACCTTGTGCTTTGCTTCTACAAACATTAGAAGTATGTCCCAGTTTGCCACAGTGGTAACATGTCAACACTTTAGGTCTTTGACTTTGATTATTATTGCCATGTTTAGCTTGTTGTGATGAATCTTCTTCGTTGGTATAGCCTAATCCAACTTTACTCCCAAATCTTCTTTGATTGACCAGGAAATCATCAATCTTCTTAGAGTTATCTTCAACTAGTTTCATCACTTCATTGTGTTGCTGTTGGATTTTTACTTCATTTCTCAACTTCTGGTTTTCTTCTCTGAGTACTGTAACATCTTCAAGTCTTCTAGACAATTCTCCATTCACTCAGTTGACTTCTTGATTCACAACCATCATCTGATTAGAAATTTGAAAGTGTCATTCGGTGAGTCTTTGTATCTCATTCTCTTTAGCTTGTAGTTGTTCATTTATCTATCTTTAGTCTTCAATAGCTAGATTTCTTTCTTGTTCAGCTTGTCTAGCATTATTCATTATTTCCACCATTCTTACCATCTGAGATTCTTGACCGATTTGCAGTGCCTTTACTTGTTCGGTTAAATGTTGATTCTTTTCAGATAAATCATATATCATGCTTTTAGATCCATCATAAATACTCCCTGAGCTAGATCCGATATGATCAAATATACCATCAATAGGTTCTTCATGATAACCAATCTCATTTTGTAAAATAGCTAGGTTCTTCCTTTCAACCAACATTTTCTTCCATTCATCGTTAGCTTGCTTATACTATTCCAAAAACATCTGCATTTGAATCTTTTGGTTCTCAATAGCCTTATCTAGCTTATACCTCTCCATGACTTAGATCTTTACCCTTCAATGGTTAAACTGTCCAATAAGAGAACTATGCTCTGATACCAATTGTTGGAATTAGGAGAGATATGGTGCTGAGAGGGGAGGGGTGAATTAGTACACTTAAAAACTTTAACTCTTCAACCTTTTAGATATGAACTAGTAAACAATGTAACCTTCCAAAATAACTTGTATCAAATGCATACATCATTCATTCATTTAACTTGTAAAAGTAAATAACATGAAATCAACAACATATCAACCCATAACACAAGTATTTTGGTAACACAGAAACCCTTGTTAGAAGGTAAAAACTACGGTGGGGATGACACCCACAAATTTTTCACTACTGCAAATAGAAAAGGTTTCCCTGTTAGGGCTACAAGTTTTGATCACTTGTGGTGATATTACCCTGTTAGGAGTAACATATTAGATTAGCTAGATCTACCTAGTTATAGGATTTTAACAACACTAATGAAGTGTGCACTCGGTCAATAGATTTACAAAAGACTGTCAAGTCTACTCTATTAAGAGATTTTAACCAAAAATCTATTACACTTGTTAGAAAGCAATAGGCGACTATCTGCTAAATGACAACTTGATTGTCTGATACAGATCAATAAAATACTGATAAAATATCACCTTCACTGTGATGGATCTTTTCTCTGAACTGCTCGGTAAGCTTGCTCTGATTCTACTTTAATCTGATAAACTTCTGAATTCTGTTCTGCTCTTGCCAACTGATAATCTTGAAGGTTGGCTAGAACTTCAAGTGCTTCTCCATTCATACATCAGTTCATAACAAAAATGATACAAACATATAATTATATAGCATACTGCTTTATGTCATTTACAAAATTAGGTTTACAAATCTTAGACAAAACCCTAAGATCTACAGTGTACAAAAATGACCTAGATAAAACTATTACATAAGATATACATTGCATTAAATGAATATCTCATCAATAAAGTGTTCTTGATCTTGGTAAAAAGTTTTTTGATATGTTGTAACCATTTGCATAGAAGAATGTGCCATTTCTAATTACTATGCCATTTCTTGTGATCCTCGATAAACACTATATAAACTACTTGGTGTTCATTTTGATGCTCGGTGTTTACTGTCGCTCGGTATCGGTGTCTACTGATGCTTTGTAAACTAACTAATGCTTGGTGTATACACTTTAATTGACTGTCCTATTTTTCTTGTAGTTACCAACTGGCTTAATTATAAGTAATCGACTGATACCATTAGCTGTCTTTGATACTAATGACAACTTTAATGCTCAATACAGATAACATGTTCACTATAAAAAAACTACACTATCTAAGATTATTAAATAGAAGATGTTATCATCTATCTTAATACTCTCTTCACACTTATAAATATTTATTAAATTAAAATCATATTTAATAGATTTTTTATAAAAAAATATAATTTATCTTAATAAACCATAACATCTAAGATAAATGAATAGAGAATATTACCATTTATCTTTAAAAACTCTTTTCACACTTGTAAATATTTATTAAATTAAAACCATATTAAATTAATAGATCTATTTTATTAAAAAAATATAATTTTCCTTAATATACCCAAAAAAATTACTTTTCTCCTAAATATTTCTAAAAAGAAATAATTTGCATAGTTTCACGTCATTGAAAAGTCATATAATTTAATAAATTGTGAATGGGAATATTAAAAAATATTAATAAAAACTAATAAAAATTAATAATTGGCTCGTAATTAAAAAATTTCGGACATAGAGATTTTAAAATTGACTTGACATTAACGATTTCAAAAGGAACATATGAAATTGGCTACAAATGTTCCGCGAAATATGTTGGCAATAATGTTATATTGCAATTTGCCATTCTTTGTTATTTGCCACTCCTTCGCTTCTTCCACTAGCAAACCCTCGTTCGCACATTCATACAACATATTCAATGCAAAGCTGTAGGGAAAACTATCAGGAGGGAAAACTGGCAGAACACGGCAACGTCTATATGAACGAGTGAAAAAATAAAATGGACTATTCAATGCAAAGCCATAAAACATGGCAACGTCTATGCAACACAGAGATTGTACCATTTATGCCAGTACAAAAGTAAACATGGAAAGTGGAGAAGATTGGAGAATGGCCTTTCAAACCACTTATTATTATCGTAAACCACTTTCCTGATACACATTTGGCAGTTTTACGCATGAGACTGGTTTCATGAGCATGAGATAGGTTTTCCCTACATACAGACGCAAGCAACCTCGCAAGGAAAGCCTATCGGCTAATTAATGGAGTTTCTTTCTTTCCAAGACAAGTTTTTTTTTGGGATATTTAGGAAGTACATGCCCTTAATGACAGATTAGATGTGAATTCATACGAAGGTATTGGAAAATTGTTTGAAGATAAATAATATTTCTCCTCGCCACCAAAATTTAATTAGCTAAGGGCCTATTTGGTTTTTGGTATTAACCTAGAATAGTCATTATTTAATGCGAGAATAAAGTAATTCACCATTTGTGGGCATTTTTTGAATTCCTCAATTAGAAAATTAATCCCCATTTTTGGACCAATGCTTGGATTAACTAATTCAAAAAATAACCTGGAATTCATTTTGTATTCTAGAATAAGCTATTCATGGATTTGAAATAAGCTATTCATAGATTCGAAATTACAACAAAATGTATAAGTCGTCGGGTCCGTGCGTGAGCGGTTAAGGGATTATAAGCTTATTTTTTTATAATTTTTTTAAATTATATATATATATATATATACACACACACACACACACACACACACACACACATACATATATATATTATAATTTTTTTTTAATAACTTTTTTTTATAATCTTCTTTTTTAAAGTTAATAATACATATTTTAATTTAAAAATATATAAGTTAAAAATACATATATATTTTAATCAAAAAACCAGCAACAAAAATGATAAGTTTAAAAATTAAAATTTGTAAGAATTTTTTTATTTTTATAATTATAATTTTTTAATAAGTTAAAAATATTAAAAAAATGAAAAATAATCTTTATTCCACTTCTACATTATGGGATCCAAACGCAGACTAGATTAATTCCCAGTCACCTTTTAGGTGCACCAAACAGGTCCAAACCTTATTCCAACTTTCATTTTCAAGATTAATTAATCTGAGAATAGGTCCTTATTCTAGAATAGGCCTATTCTGGATAAATTAATTCCATGCACCAAATGGGCCCTTTAGGGCTTGTCCATAAATGAAAGGTGGTAATATTTCTAAACTCAATCTTTATTTGGAAGCTAGCTAGAGAATATGTAAATTGACATATTGATGACTCTATTGGAGAAGTAGAAATTCAAAATTTCTTAATAATTTTTGTCTCATAATTCTTGGAATTGACACTTGACACAGATTATTTTCTTGCTTTAAGTTAGTATGGTGCTTCCTCGTGAATATTAGTTTCCCTTGGTTCATCCTAATTTGCATTGGGTTCAAAGGGACTAGGAAGTCATTATTTCCCATAAAATAATAGTTATGCTAAGTATATAAGGGTAAATTTTGTTCTAGAGAAAGAGGAAAGACAAATTTCTTTTCACAATCTTCTACTACATAGGGGAATTGTTGTAATAAGAAACCATGCACCAAGGGAAAATTGACTTAGTATATAGAAGAAGTTTGTGGCTAGGTAAGTGTATATATAGTTGTTGAGAATAGTTGGTGTGAGGTAAGATGGTTCTCCTAGGAGAAGGTGTTGCTCTTGTAGTTCAACCTAGTCTAGAATTAGTTGAAGATACACAATAAGATATCCTTTTTGGATTAACAAAATTGGCTTGGAAATGTAGAGGAAGCTTTGCATAGTATATGAGAGTTATTTTAGTGTTGGAAGAAGAAGAATAATGCATAAATAAATGATGCCCATCTTTAGATGATGATTGCAACGATAATATATCCTATTCCTCAAACTAATTCAGTGTTGTTTTTCTTTGTAGACCCATGACGAGTATAGGTGGTGATGAATTGAGCTCTAGTGAGATATTTTGTTTTATTTTAGTTAACTTTTTAGTTCTTCTTTAGAAATGGTCACTTTCAAAAGACTGTTATTTTAAAGATAGTTACTAAATATTGTCTATATATGTTAGATGGATGACAATGAATCAGATCTTTTTGGCTAGTTATTTGAGTACTTGACTATTTTTTTTATAGATATTAATGAAATAAATATGAATGCATTTTCATGGGTCATAAACTTTGGGTTATGGTTGATGGATTATTTATTCTTCTTATGTTGAATACTCTTTTATTTGGATTATCTTTGCTTGATATATGTTGGATGGTTTATGAAAATTATATGCTCATTGCTGTAAATGTCTTGACTTTGGACAAATAGAATAGTGATGTTGTTGGTGCTATAAATCTTAGTATTTTGGGGTAGAATATTTTTAGCCCACTCAATTATAATTATGTTATGACTTTTTACATTTTAAAGTTTTTGGTTAAAAATCTCTCCCTTATTTCCTTTTTGGTTAAAAGCACACATGGAGTTTATTCTTTGTATATTATTAGATGGTAGCTATGCCTTGTAAAAAAAGCAGAGAGTAGGCATAAAATATAATTACACCTAGCTCAACTATTAATTTTAGTTGTCACCTTTTTGGGCAAGATAATATAGAGTTAGGTGACATATCTATTAACCAACAAGAAGGAAAGTCTTTAGACTACAGTTCATGATGAAAAATATGTCCTTTATTGATATGCTTAGGACATGTGTTGTAACCATTACTAAGTTTTGAATTTTTGATTCTCCATCTCATACATTTTTAAAAAATTAGAAATTGAAAGAAAAAATTTTCCTCTAATTATTTCTGATTGGTTGCAAGAAATTATTTCAAATAAAAGTAAATAAATTGTTGGCTAAATTATAAACTACCAATCATAAAAATAGGAAAAATAAAAAGGATTACCATTTTAAGAATGATATAATAATTGGCCATAGGATAAAACAAATTCTACTTGTCTGGCATGCCTTATGAAAATGAATCAATATGCTAAAGAGGAGGCAAAAACATTAGTATCTGCCTATATAGGAAGAGACTAATAACACACTTTTTCTTATCCTTCCCTCTATGCTTTAAAGTTTTTGTCCTTCCTTAACTTTAGTTGAAATTGATTTGGAGGTGGATTTGGATTAGTACATTTGGGAGAAAGAAATATTTTAGATTACTTGAATCTATTGCATGTATGAGATGTTGCACATGTTTTCTCTCTATGTACTCTCACTCCATTATAAAGTGCCAAGGGGGGTTTAATGTTTGCCCTTGTTTTCCATCTACTTTTTTCATGTGAGTGTTCCTTCAATGACATTAGCCTTAGGTATCTTTATTTATGTTTGTACTCTCTCTGCACCTTCGATGTTCCTGTTATCATGCAATTCATATTGGATGATTTTTTTAGTGTACCTGTCATTACTCCCTTGTCAGCATTATGGGGGGTTTCTACTGTTGGTTCTGCTACTTTCTTGGTTTGATAGTGTGAGCTATGTATTTAGTATTTGATTCTATGTACTACAACATTTGGGGTCAAATTTTGATGCCAATTTGCGATGCCACTACAATTTGTGTTTGTTTTTTATTTTTTTTGCAAGTGTGCCCGAAGGTGTCGTAATAGTGACGATAACGTCATAATTGTGACACCCCTTTAGTTATAAACAAAAAAAAGAAAAAGAAAGTGTCATTTGTAATTTTTGTGATCGAAGTGCTGCTGCGAAGATGAAATTGCACTTTTGCATGGTGCGAAGAGGGCATTCAAGTTTGGCATGCTTGAAGAGGTCAACACCATGTGGGAAGAGGGCACTGACACTTGAGGTAGGCATTCAAGCTTTGTCTTCTCATTAACTCAATTTTAGTGGCATTGTTTACATCTTAGCATTTGGAATGCTCGATGACCTGTGAGCTTTGAGAGCTAGGGCATCATTGCTATTACCTTCAAGGCATTGTGTGAAGTGTTTGATCTCTCTTTATTTATTTTGTTGTTGATATTCACTATGTGGTACTCCCTGTTTATGATCATTTCATAAGGAAATATCTTGATGGCTCATGAGCTGCAAGCTAGGGCATCATACATTGTTCATGAGCTCACTATTTAATACTGGCATTGTTTACATCTTTTCATTTGGAATGCTTGATGACCCGCGAGCTTTGAGAGCTAGGGCATCATTGCTATTACCTTCAAGGCATTGTGTGAAGTGTTTGATCTCTCTTTATTTGTTTTTCTCTTGATATTCACTATGTGGTACTCCCCGTTTATGATCATTTCATGAGGAAATGTCTTGATGGCTCACGGGCTGCAAGCTAGGGCATCATACATTATTCATGAGCTCATTGTTTAATACTAGAATTGTTTACATCTTTTCATTTGGAATGCTTGATGACCTGCAAGCTTTGAGAGCTAGGGCATTGTTTCTATTACCTTTAAGGCATTGTGTGAAGTGTTTGATCTCTCTTTATTTATTTTTCTATTGATATTCACTATGTGGTACTCCCCGTTTATGATCATTTCATGAGGAAATGTCTTGATGGTTCACAGGCTGCAAGCTAGGGCATCATACATTGTTCATGAGCTCATTGTTTAATGTTGGCATTGTTCATGAGCTCACTGTTTAATAGCTAGCTAGGCCATGTAAATGGTACTAGGCCAACCCAATCAGCCCAAAAAAATGTGTCATGTTTATCTCTATCAGATACACTCGTTCACCATTTTTTTCTTGTTCTTCACACAAATATTGCATCAAAAGTAATTGTAAACAATGATTCAAAGAAAAAAGAAACAACTACAATAGATCAGAACCCAAAAGAATACAATCAAGGAGAAATAGTGCCCTAATAGTGTCCTTTGGGTCTAACCCCATCTTTTCCTTCCGTGTAGGTTTTGGATCATACAATAGCATACTGGATTGAACCCTAAGTCAACACTTCATTACTTTAGGCAATGTTTGGTACCTTCATTATTTATGTTCATCCACTTATGTATGTTTGCATATTCATTCATATTCTTCTGAAAGTTGGCTATTAGTGACCGTATATGACCATTCTTGATGAAATTTGGCATGAAATTTTATAACATAGTTTCATAGCATTTGATCTTTATATGGCAGCCATGTCTTGAGGTAGGCATTCGAGCTTTGTCTTCTCATTAAATCAATTTAATTTTGATGACATTTTTTGATTTAATGGCAAAATATGAATGTTAATACTGGCATTGTTTTCATCTTTTCATTTGGAATGCTTGATGACCCGTGAGCTTTGAGAGCTAGGGCATCATTGCTATTACCTTCAAGGCATTGTGTAAAGTATTTGATCTCTCTTTATTTGTTTTTTTGTTGATATTCACTATGTGGTACTCCTCGTTTATGATCATTTCATGAGCAAATATCTTGATGGCTCATGGGTTGCAAGCTAGGACATCATACATTATTTATGAGCTCACTGTTTGAGCACCTCATGTCCCTATTTGATTGGTCGGTGCTCTATTTGTTATATTGATGCTATTAGATCAAATAGGGACATCAGAAATAAAATAGAGACATCAATAATAAAATAATACACTTACTATTTTGAATTTGAGCTCTGGCATCATGTAATGTTATTGTTGTCAAAATAGTAAGTGTATTAATGTATGATCTAATAGCAGAAACCTCATTGATCATTAACTTTCACTCCTCCATCATTATAGAAGAGATAACTACCTACAACTATATTTCATAATTCCTCCTTTGAAGTCATAGGTTAGTTTAAAATGGAGAGGGGTCTCAAAATATCGTAAGTAAAAATATTACATAGTGGCATTTAGATTAAGTACAATATGAATTCACATGCTTTTAATTATGTTACACTTATGAAATTATCATGCATTGGTCATATGACAATTCAACATATAAGTATCAGAATATAAACTGTTGTAAAAGGAAGAACACATATGTATCATCATTTAATACAAAATATAAAAATATCCCATAGAAACACAGTTGCTATTATAACAACCATCCTCTAATCCCATGGTGTACTAGTCTGAAGGTAAGAACAATTTACTTAAGCCATTATATAAGTATCATCCTAATGTTTAAATAGACATTGACTATGGATATACAACACTGAGCCATAATAAATTACAGAGTTTTACTGCAATTTCTATGTCCGCTTACAATCATCCTACTACTTACACTTCAATTTCTATGTCCACTTACAATAATAAATTACAAAGTTTCATTGCAATTTTTATGTCCACTACCATTAAAATATATCACTCCTCTTGTTATATAGGCATCCTTCTCATTAAGTGTTTCCATTAAAATATATCACTCCTATTATATAATGTATATGCATACTTGTTTAAAATGCCATACTTGTTGCTCTTAAATATTATTACCATTTCACTCAAATTTACATGACGTTAAAGCCAAGCCCAAAATGTATACATATGTGTAATTATAGGAGAAATTGGATTTTGCAACTATTGAAAAAAAAAAACTATACCAATAGTAGCTTACGAGAAACTATACTTGTGCTTACCACATCATACCTCAACATTATAATGCTTATCATTTTCAAGCTTGAGCGAGGCTTCATACCATGCACCATTCATAAATTTGTACACAATGCTGATTTAGGTTGGAGGTAAACTACATGTGTCATGTAAACAACATGGTTGAATGCAATCTCTTTTGTGCATTTTCAAGAGTTTTCCCACCAATACAAGCGTAAATAACACATTGAACGTAATCTATGAATATTGCGTGGTATGAAGTCTCACTAAAGCTTGAAATATATCGCTTCTCATGTTATTTTTAAAATTAAATTCAAATATTTCTCAAAACATTTATTCTTGTAGAATTAAGATATCCTTATCTCAATAATAAAACAATCTTCCATAATAGCTTTTGAATCACATTAACACACACCCATGTTCTGTAGCATAGTTCATTTTAGAAGTGTATGGCTTGACTATGCTCATGCATAATTATAGATGAGGATTAGTAATAGGGTGCCAGGCATTGCTTAGATCCTTTGGATCTAACCCCATCTTTTCCTTCCATGCAGGTTTTAGATCATACAAGAGCATACTAGATTGAACCTTGGGTCAACACTTCATTACTTCAAGCAATGTTTGGTACCTTCATTATTTATGTTCATCCACTTATGTATGTTTGCATATTCATTCATCTTCTTCTGAAAGTTGGCTATTACTGACCATATAGGACCATTCTTGATGTTTTTGGGTCATTTGATGAAAATATGTAAATAGGGACATTAGTAATAAAATAGGGATATCTTAATCTTTATGAGCTAAAATTCAAAATAGTAAGTGTATTATTTTATTACTGATGTCCCTATTTTGAAGTGTTTGATCATTTCTATTACCTTCAAGGCATTGTGTGAAGTGTTTGATCTCTCTTTATTTATTTTGTTGTGCATATACCTTCTCTGATAAACTCTGATATGCACAGGTGATGAACATTCATTTTTTCCTAAGCAGTACTTTGAGCTTTCCTTCAACAAATGTACTATTGTAAAAATTATCACAAGTCCATTTGTTGTAGGAAAGCTCACAGTACACATGTCTGGATGACAATGTTTACAACTTAGCATTCGGAATGTTCAATGACCCATGAGCTTTGAGAGCTAGGGCATCATTGCTATTACCTTCAAGGCATTGTGTGAAGTGTTTGATCTCTCTTTATTTTTTTTTCTATTGATATTCACTATGTGGTACTCCCTATTTATGATCATTTCATGAGAAAATATCTTGATGGCTCATGGGTTGCAAGCTAGGGCATCATGCATTGTTTATGAGCTCATTGTTTGAGCACCTCATAGCCCTATTTGATTAGCCGGTGCTCTATTTTTTATATTGAGTTTACATCATATATTTAGTCTTAATAAATATCTTATAAAACAACATAAAACTAACCCAAAATACTTTGTCTTAATAAAATCTTAATAAAACAATATATTTAGTCTTAATAAAATCTTATAAAATAACATATATTATGTGAGGTGTTTGATCTCTCTTTATTTATTTTGTTGTTGATATTCACTAGCTATGTGGTTCTCCCCGTTTATGATCATTTCATGAGGAAATGTCTTGATGACTCACGAGCTGCAAGCTAGGGCATCATACATTGTTCATGAGCTCACTATTTAATACTGGCATTGTTTACATATTTTCATTTGGAATGCTTGATGACCCACGAGCTTTGATAGCTAGGGAATTATTGCTATTACCTTCAAGGCATTGTGTGAAGTATTTTATCTCTCTTTATTTGTTTTGTTGTTGATATTCACTATGTGGTACTCCCCGTTTATGATCATTTCATGAGGAAATGTCTTGATGGCTCGTAAGCTGCAAGCTAGGGCATCATGCATGATTTATGAGCTTACTATTTCAGCACCTCATGTTCCTATTTGATTGGTTGGTGCTCAAACAGTGAGCTCATAAACAATGCATGTTGCCCTAGCTTGCAGCCCGCGAGCTATCAAGACATGTCCTCATGAAATGATCATAAATGGGGAGTACCACATAGTGAATATCAACAAAAAAACAAATAAAGAGAGATCAAACACTTCACACAATGTATGTTGTTTTATAAGATTTTATTAAGACTAAATATATATTGTTTTATTAAGATTTTATTAAGACAAAGTATTCTGGGTTAGTTTTATGTTGTTTTATAAGTTTTTATTAGGACTAAATATATGATGTAAACTCATAATTATACTTGATATATATATACTTCAAAGGAAGAATTATGAAATATAGTTGTAGGTAGTTATCTCTTCTATAATGATGGAGTGAAAGGTAATGATCAATGAGGTTGTTGCTATTATATCATACATTAATACACTTACTATTTTGAATTTGAGCTCGAGCATCATGCAATGTTATTGTTGTCATTGCATGCTTGTTGCTGTTGTGGACCATATATTGTTTTATACACTGTTTATTTCATTGAGACTGTGAGCTTGGCATTTGTAATGTATTTTCTGTTATTAGATCGATGTCACCATGTTGTTGAGGCTGTAGATGCATTGAATCACCACTGCCATTCTATTTTGATAGTAGCAATATAACAAACAGAGCACCATCCATTCAAATAGGGACATCAGTAAGATATTTAATGCATTATTACTTCATCATGATGATAAAAATTTCATTGGATCAAAACACATAGAATGTGGGTAGCTTCATTAATTCATTAGATCTGTACCTTTGTTAATTTCACTAGCATCATCCAACTTTATTACTTATCCTTTAAAATGCAGATTCAAATATACTCCATGCCATAGCATTAATGTATAGATGATGCAGATTTGTGTACCTCTTTGTTTTGATCTAGCTTACTCACTGCATGCAATGGGGCCTCCTTGGGGCTGCCAACCATGTTGTGATGTTATGATCTTTACTTGAAATCCATGATGTACTCCTCCCTTAATATGCAGATTTGATGCTTTTCTCCTGTAATTTGATGATGATGTATGCCCCTTCCATTGCTTACTCATGACTTCCTTGTGTTGATGGGCATGGTTTGTGATTATTGTGGGTGCATCATTTGGAAATGATGTCACAACAACACTAGATGAAACAACAACATCTAGTGTTTCTCTTGCACTGTTTGAATGATGTAGTCACAATAGTGACTCACCAGGTGTTCATGCAGACATAGATGTAGCCATTTACTCTCTGTAACATTCTTTTGAGTGCACATGTCCCGTAGCATGGTTTTCTTTCAGAAGTGTATGACTTGACTATGCACATACATAATTGTAGATGAGGATCAATAATAGGATGCCATTCATTTTTTAGATATTTTTTTATCTAACCCCCATCTCTCTTTTCTTTGCAGGTTTTGGATCACATAAGGGCACACTAGATTCATACCCGAGTAAAAAATTCATCACTTCAGACAATGTCTGACACCCTTATTATTTATCTTCATCCTCTTATGTATGCCTATACTCTTGCATTTTCTTCTAAAAGTTATTTTCCTTGTATAGTATATACAAATTATTTTTAATATATATACATGTAATCTTTAGATGCAAAAATTTCTTTTCCTTTACATGTATCTTTGCATGAAATGAACACAAATTAAACAAGATCATTAATAATGTAAACTAGGGTACTGTAGTCACTCATCTAGTAATTAGTTCCCCAAACCATTACTAAGGATTGAACATAAGTCTAAGTCCCCAAACCTATTGTTCTATGTGTCCTTATTGCCTTCATAATTTTGGTTCAACCCCTATAGGATGCCCAAGCCTAGAGGCCAAGGAAAGTACCCAAGAGCACTTGAAAGAAAGATGAATGAAACCATTGTCCTTATGTGGGTAAACCCATATAAGTGTTCTTCCTTTGTATCACAACTCCTACTTGAGGATCCACAATCATGCATTTATGCTCAAGACTTATTATTACCTTGGTCCTTTTGAATCTTAGGATGACATCTCAATTGGGAAAGGCAAACCAAAACCTTTCATAGACCAATAACAACCAAGGCATGTGGGTGCTCTTCTGTTGTATAGTTATACTCATAAAATATATGCACAATTATAAAATTTGATGCCTTGAAATTTTATAACATAGTTCCTCTTCATCAAAATAGAATGGAAGTGGTGATTCAATGCATCTACCCACATTCTATGTGCTTTGAGCCAATGAAATTTTTATCTTCATGATGAAGTAATAATGCATTAAATGTCTTACGGATGTCATTATTTGATTGGTCGGTGCTCTATTTGTTATATTGTTGCTATAAAAATAGAATGACAGTGGTGATTCAATGCATCTACAACCTCAACAACATGGTGGGATTGATCCAATAATAGAAAATATATTACAAATGCCAAGATCATGGTCTCAATAAAATAAATAGTGTATAAAACAATATATGGTGCACAATAGCAGCAAGCATGCAATGACAACAATAACATTGTATGATGCCCAATCTCAAATTCAAAATAGTAAGTGTATTAATGTATGATCTAATAGAAGCAACCTCATTGATCATTACCTTCCACTCCTCCATAATTATTGAAGAGATAAGTACCTACAACTATATTTCATAATTCTTCCTTTGAAGTATATATATATCAAGTATAATTATGTGTTTACATCATATATTTAGACATAATAAAATCTTAATAAAATAATATATTTAGTCTTAATAAAATCTTATAGAACAACATATATTGTGTAAAGTGTTTGATCTCTTTTTATTTGTTTTGCTGTTGATATTCACTATGTGGTACTCCCCGTTTATGATCATTTCATGAGGAAATGTCTTGATGACTCACGGGCTGCAAGCTAGGGCATCATGCATTATTTATGAGCTCATTTTTTGAGCACTTCATGTCCCTATTTGATTGGGCGGTGCTCAAACAGTGAGCTCATAAACAATGCATGATGCCCTAGCTTGCAGCCTGCGAACCATCAAGACATTTCCTTTCCTCATGAAATGATCATAAATGGGGAGTACCACATAGTGAATATCAACAAAAAAACAAATAAAGAGAGATCAAACACTTCACAAAATGCCTTGAAGGTAATAGCAATAATGTCCTAGCTCTCAAAGCTTGCGGGTCATCAAGCATTCCAAATGAAAAAATGTAAACAATGCCAGTATTAAACAGTGAGCTCATGAACAATGTATGATGCCCTAGCTTGGAGCCCGCAAGCCATCAAGACATTTCCTCATGAAATGATCATAAACAGGGAGTACCACATAGCTAGTGAATATCAACAACAAAATAAATAAAGAGAGATCAAACACTTCACACAATATATGTTGTTTTATAAGATTTTGTTAAGACTAAATATATTATTTTATTAAGATTTTATTGAGACAAAGTATTTTGGGTTAGTTTTATGTTTTTTTATAAGATATTTATTAAGACTAAATATATGATGTAAACTCAATATAACAAACAGAGTACCAACCAATCAAATAGGGACATGAGGTGCTCAAACAGTGAGCTCATAAACAATGCATGATGCCCTAGCTTGTAGCCTGCGAGCCATCAAGACATTTCCTCATGAAATGATCATAAATAGGGAGTAACACATAGTAAATATCAATAGAAAAATAAATAAAAAGAGATCAAACACTTCACACAATGCCTTGAAGGTAATAGAAATGATGCCCTAGCTCTCAAAGCTCGCGGGTCATCGAGCATTCCAAATGCTAAGATGTAAACAATGCCACTATTAAAATTCATATTGTGCCATTAAATCAACAAATGCCATCAAAAATAAATTGAGTTAATGAGAAAACAAAGCTCGAATGCCTACCTCAAGTGCTAGTGCCCTCTTTCCACATGGTGCTGGCCTCTTCATGCAGGCCAAACTCGAATGCCCTCTTTGTGCCACGCAAAAGTGCAGTGTCGTATTTGTGGTAGCTCTTTGTATTCACAAAAATTAAAAATGAAACTTTCTTTTTATTTATAACCAAGCTGGTGTCACAATTAAATCAACAAATGCCATCAAAATGAAATTGAGTTAATGAGAAGACAAAGCTTGAATGCCTTCCTCAAGTCATGGCTGCAATATGAAGATGAAATGTTACGGAACTATATTATAAAATTTCAAGGCATGAAATTTTATAACTGTACAAATATAAAATTTCAAGGAATGAAATTTGACCTTTGATTTGACCTTGATAATGTCCCCTCCATTGCTTATGCTTGATCATGTCTGCCTTGTGTTGATGGGCATGGTGGGTTACTGTTGTTGATACATCATTTGGAAATGATGCCATAGAAACACCAGATGGAACAACAACATTTGGTGTTGTTGTTGCACTATTTGGATGATGTAGTCACAATAGTGATTCACCAGTTGTTCATAGAGACATAAATGCAGCCACAACAGTGATTCACCAGGTGTTCATAAAGACATAAACGTAGGGCTTCATTTGGATTCCAGTGCCTATACACTGCACATGTTCCTGAGTGCACATGTTCTGTAGCATAGTTCCTTTTAAAAGTGTATGGCTTAACTATGCACATACATAATTGTAGATGAGGATCAATAATACAGTGTTAGGCATTGATTAGATCCTTTGGATCTAACTCCATCCTTTCTTTCCTTATAGTTTCTTGATCATACATGAGCTTACTGGATTGAACCCAAGGTCAACACTTCATTACCTCAAGCAATATCAGGTACCTTCATTATTTATGTTCATCCACTTATGTATGTTTTCATTCATTATATTCTTCTGAAAATTGGCTATACTCATATTCTTCTTGTGTCCGAGTCTTCTAACTATGATCAATTTAATGTTGTAATTCTTGACATAGAATTCGATATCAACCGATCATATATCCATTCCAAATGATATAACTCCATTTGATTAAACATACATGCCAACCATTTGACAAAATGTCCATATGAAATCTAGGGCAATACATTAATTTTATAGAGAATTCATGATTTATAATGCCTTTGGTTCCGTACAAAGCCTTTGGCGAAATCTGTCAGAAAATTAAAAGTTTGGTTGAAGTAAGTGTATAAATGAAGGATGAAACACATAGGAAGCTATGAGAAGGTGACATGAAGATAATGAAAGGAGGCATCTCAATGATGTTAAATCACAGGGGATTCTCTTTGTTCCCTGCAATGGAGTGAGCTAATTCTGAAAGTATAAATAGATAATTTTAACAATGTATAAAGTCCTTCACAAGATGTAATAAAAACACTGGCAAGGCATGAGAACTGTTTGACAAAATGCCACAATAGTGGTGTCTCATGCAATGCTGAGACGTTTAGTTATATGCAATGTTGAGATATTCAAAATATTGTTGGATAAATAGATACTTTTAACAATGTATAATGTCCTTCACACGATATAATGAAAACTATGGAGTGAACTATGTTTGTCTGATTATATAACTATTATCTTATATCAGGTATCCCACATAGTCTCATGGATTGTTAGGTACAAGTCAATGCACCCGACCATAGAGATTAATGTCTTTTACCATTTGTAAAATATCTCTCATTGCCACCTGTCTTTCTCATTGCATGAAGTGTAGGTACCAATGAATATGTATTTGTCAGAATTATCTTCCTCGAGCGAGGAAAATATAGGAATGGAAGAATAAAGTGAGACATTTAGTACGTGTAATTCAATAAGATCAACTTGAGGTCAAAATATCAAAAAGAAATTCAATAAGCGCATGAAATTTTTCCTTGCTCAAGGGGGGTCATGTTCTTATAATGATGAGAGCAAAGGAGACTCCAAGCTGCTTTTTAGGTACAAACATCTGCATAAACAATGGGTCCCCGATGAAATTTCTTCAATAAACACTAATTTTTGTGTTAAAGAGAGGATATATCGCATAGCACCATCTTCATTACATGGTTTGGGCCTATTTTCCATGGATGGCATAAAGGTCTCTTACAACAAAGTTGTTGAATTGATGGAGTATGTCAGACCTTGTTATGATTATAGTAGTTGGATGTAGATTGTTAAATATAAAAAAAGTATATGTATGTATGCACTCACGGAAAAATATATACAACAAAAAGTCAATGAACAAAGTAAAAAAGTAGCTATATACGTTGATGGAAGACCCAAAGCATTAGGGAATATTGCAGGTTTTATAAATAGTACATGGCTTGCGTCAACTAAGAAGCAACCCAATTGTATATTTGAGGTGTGCGAGGGAAATCACGTATTTGTATGTGTGATCAAATCAATACGTGGAGGCGAGGAGCTACTTATCGATTACAATTTGAATTGCATAGATACAAAAAACCCCATCATTATCATGGACAAGGTGGTACACATTTTGATAATTGTTTATTATTCAACATAAATTAGAATAATAGCACATATGTTTTAACATGTCTGAATGATTTTTTTTGAAATACAAAGCTATAGTATGGATCAAGAGCCACAGGATATGCATGACGGTGATAGTTCTCATGGGACTTCTTCTTCCTGATAGCTAAAACTCATTGTTGTTGTACAAATGCACATACAAGAAAAATGTTAATGCATATTTTTTGTTGTTCTACTATTTTGGATTGCTTTTAAATAAAAGGCTAATAATATTGTTCTCACAACGAGTGCTGATCAGAAAAAGGGAAAGGAACAAGTAGTCCATGAGGAGCCGCAGAATGAGCAGGATCCATTTGATGTTGATTTTTTATCAGAGGTTAATCCAGAGGTTGCATTGGAAAGGGTCCTTCATGCAATATCAAAAGAGTTAGCTCGAATGACAGATATTCAACCTCACACTCCTGAAATATAGAGGGCAGCGAATATGTTGATTGGCCGTGTTTAGAACCATAGAGTAAGTATTAATGTAGTTTTTAATTATAACAAAAGTTCAATAATGATTTTTATAGTATACTATTTTATTTATGTCATTAACTAAAATATATATGTGTTCTCTTTACAGGGGATGCTAAATAGATTAAAGGGCATTGCCCCAGATGCAACTACTTTGGGTGGTACATCGCATGTTTTATCCTCCATCTTGTCCATGGAAATTATCCATATTTTTTATGCTCTAACAATATTTTTGTTCAGCACCTACTATTGAACCTATGTTGAGTACGACACCTAGTATGAGGATCAGATCCACAGAGGTAGTTTCGCTTGTAATGTCGGCAACACGTAGCATGAACACAGATGTGATGACAACACCTAGTACTGGTAAGTAGACTCCTATTTTTCTCTCTTATTTATTATGTGTTTATTTCACTTGAACTATATATTCTTTCTTAGGGGGCATTTTGTAATATTGGATTCATTTTATGTAAGAGGTGATGATACAATTCCTGGATGTACTTGTGTTAAATGTACGAGAACAATACAGTGTCATAATTTTCTTGTGAGCAATGAAGATGGACTTCCCTTGAGAGTAGCCCAGCTTTCAGGTACTTTAAAGACTGATCCTTTCTTTTACTATACAATATAATACTCATAATGTAATGCACTAACCCCTTGTGTCGTCCCTTGCAATAACTAATTATAATAATCTCGTAATTATCTTGCAGGGAATAATCTATTTTATGAAAAACTTAATGATGAATGTTTGTGCATTTTTGGGCCAACCATACACACATGGTATCATATCTTGATTTCATTGCAAGATTAGATTTTGTTTCATCCCTTTCTTCAAGTATATTAAAAGGTAGCTTCACTTCATTTATGAATCTAACCATTTTTTTTCTTAAAACGTGGTCATTACAAGATAAAGGGTTAAAGAATAAACTCATTGACTCTATGACAACACTTTTTGGACACGAAGTCTCTCATAGACTTAGACTCTTTGACAAAGTGGGCACTATTTTGAAGTATATTAGGGACAACTACAGGAGCCAAATAGAACACAACCCTTATTACGAGCGGCCTCCCTATATTCCTATTAATGAGTGGGAGGATCTTAAAAAGGATGCACTTGAGAGAAGTGCAAGACATAGTGGATGAGTAGTATCACTCGAGGAAAGAAGGTATGTGATATTGTTAATAATGAAATTATGTACTATTTACTCTTTGTACTTATGTGATCTAACATATTTCAAACATCACATAGGTTTCCTAACACAACAAAGACAACAACAACAAGAAAAAAAAAGCATGGGCACCATAGGCTTGGCTTGGGTGGATATTCAAAACTTGTTGCATGAGTTGTAAGTATTAGTAAATAAAAAATCGTATGCAAATATTTATAATTAAATAGCGATCAATTTAGTTTTGATGAAATTCACTAAAATAAAAATTCATGATACCAATAAAAAATGCAAGCCTTGGAGTTCAAAAAATCGATTACAGAAGAGGACAAAAAAATAGGCTACAAACAAGGCTATAAAGTCGTGGTTGAACGATACCGAGCAATGAGTGCACAAGGTTCTTCTATTGGATTTGTTGATCACTTAAATAAGCCAATTGATTTTTATTTCAAGTTGAAAGCTTTACCAGTTATTGTATTTGATGTTAAGTTCCAACTAATTATTTACATTGGAATGCAGCTTGCCGATATTGATACTGCACTAGCCGAGCACGACAGAGGCATCAATTCTAATGTGAATTGTAGTACTCAAGGTATACATTTTCTATTCAAATTTTGATTAATGAATATTTAATACAAGTAAACATGTTAAATTAAATTTGGCATAGTAATACAAATTTAATTATAATATGTTGGGATTAATAAAACATTTTGTATTGCAGTTGCAGGGGATGTAGAGGTTGTTCCCGATGAGCGTGTTGAGGTTCAAGCCACCGGGTAAGATGATGTGATTGGACAAGGTAAAGAGCATCACATTTATGTTTTTTAAAGTATTGAAATGCTTGTAACAATAATGAATATATTTTTAAATTAACCCCAATTATGATAACATGTTTTTAATTGAAGCCTTTTTATTTGTTATTGAAGAGGACCCGCCTTTGCAAAGGACAGTGAGATCATGTGCACAACCGAGAAGAGATGACGATGTGAACACGGATATGCCTCTGCAAAAATATAGGGAAGCAGAAAAAAGAAAAAGCCAAAAAAAAAATGATTCTCATTTATGCAACTTATTTGATAATGACTGATGTTTATTTACACGTGTTTGAGCTTAGTTCCATGTTTACTTTCATTCTTGCATTTGAAATATTAATGGGCTGCATACAAAGGTATGTTGTAAGTCTATAGGGTTTTCTCCCTCCAAGCATATTGTTTCTATTATTGTTTCTTCTACTGTTCTCAAAAAATCTATTTATCGCTACTAGAAACACTGTGTTTCCTTTTATACACTATTGTAATGTTGGAGGGGTTTTCACTAAATTTTAGTGGATTTCATATTTTGGGAGAAATTAGTATTAAAATGTTCAATGGGTTCTTTTCTAAAACACACTACTTGAACAACAAAAAAACTTGTAATACAAATGCTGATTGCAACAACCAAGTTAGAAGCTTCACAAAAAACCTTAAATCATCATCTTGTCTAGAATGGTTAATCAATTGTTTAAGGTGGATTAGTTGTGATGATGAGACGTGCCATTCTGATTCTTGGAACTTGATTTGTAACCATAAGTGATGGAGTTGAGGGGAGATGAAGGAATACCAAATAGTGAATTTGGAAATTTTCATTAGAGAAATTGCAGTGGAGGTCTGATCAATAGAGAAGATAGTAATGACTGCAGGAGAATGAATAGTGGTTACAGTTGTAGTGGGGAAGAAAGTGGAGGCCATCCATGAAGAAACTTGCCGAAAGAGATGGTGTATAAGAAATAAAGGAGACTTGTGTACTTTTTAATAATAACATTAAAAGTTCAATAATAATTTTAGATGTTAACTGTGACAGTCTCTTGGTTTTAGGCAATGTAGAAGGAGACGCCTAGTTCAATATGCAATCTCAATTCATATACATAGGATATCAGGTGGAGCTGAAAAAAACAATAGGGTTGCATTTTTGATAGAGGTCTTTAATTGCGTATTTTAAGTTATAGACCATCGCGAACATTGTAATTTTGACCTATTAAAAAAATGTAAACGTGTTGTATTTTTTCAACTCAATTTGCTATTCGTGCATATTCTGCTTGTGTTGCACGTGCATTCTCAATTCAGAGTGGGAAAATCTTATTTTCGATGTGAGGGAGAGAAGCCAAACACATAAAAAACATGCAAATAAATAGCTAAAAAGCATAAATGTAGGTATTACAACAACTGAGAAACATAAATGTAGGCATCATGGTCATAATTGTTTGGAGACACAACATAATTGAATGCTATACCCAGCGGATGCAATACAACCACTACTCCTGTAGTTCTAAGTTGACACCGCGGGATCTACAAACTATATAGATTCCTTATCTTTGGTTTTTGGATCCTGCAGTGTCCACTTAGAACTGCAGGAGTAGTAGTTGTGTTGCATCATCTAGGTATAACATTCATTTATGTTGTGTCTCCAAACAATTGTGACCATGATGTCTACATTTATGTTTCTCATCTTTTGTGTCCCAAGACCCCTTATGACCCTTTATGACCCTTTACGATCCCTAAGAATACATCTTAGAGGTCTTAAAATGTCATAAAGGGTCATAAGAGGATCCTAGGAGGGGCCAGATGAGCTTCCACCTTCACATGGTTGTCCCTGTTAAGTAGAGAATGTTAAACTATTATTGAAACAAAGAGAAGCTCAATAATTTAAGATCTCAATCAACGCACGATAAATATATATTTCTTTTTAAAAAATAGCGTGAGCCAACACAATTATGACAAAAACCAAAGAATAACAGATGAAAAAAATAAAAGCGATGACTATCTATCGGAAACATCAATCACTTCAAGGAGCAATGATCACTTCAGCTCACCTCAAGAAGTCTTGATGCAAGATCAAGTCATATCGATCCATCTCAATGACTACCAAATCAATAGATCTCTGCCAAGAACCTAGTCGTAAAGAAACACTATAGGCCACATTAGGAACCTGTTGTGAAGAGGCATCCAATGTCTTGTAAGTCACATCAAATGACCCACTTTCTATAATCTAAGTCTCTCAGCTCAATTCACCAAGAATAAGACTTCTCTGAAGTCATCACAGACATCATAATGATCTACAAATTTCCATTGTGCAAGTTTTGCAAGTCAAGTCACTGCTACACTCCATAGGAACAAAGAACATCCAATTTAGACCAAAGAAGTCAGGAAGTCACTCGAATTAGATCTGAATGCAATCAAGTCCGCATATATCCCATGAACACATAAGGAAGAATGCATCTCTAATCCATGACTCAATAAGCCACAAGCCACTATCGAATCTACTGCAAAGTCATCTCTAAATGACAACCAAATCATGAACATGAATAAAAGACCTTGACTCACCAAACCACCTTGCAAGTCAATCAAGATTCAAAAGTAATGCAACTAGTAGGAACCAGATCTGCAAGAACACCATTTTGAATCCATACAAACTTGATATATATATATATATATATATATATATATATATATATATATATATATAAATTGTGAATGCCGTCACAATTATGATGCCACTAGAAAAGCAACAAGAATCTATCAGAAATTTCAAAAATTTCTGATGAAGAACCGTCGCATGAACAACATTTTCGTCAGCAACCAATCTACCATTGACGGTTATTCGTTGAAACATTATGACGGTTAAGCGTCACATGTACAACATTTATGTCAGTAAACTAACTATGTCTAGCATCAAACCGTTGAAACTGGGATAGCTACAAATAGACCCGACGGTGTATTCACTATGTTGAAACCCCCTTTTTGCGATGACTATAGTCATCTTAATTATGATGCCAATCACAACCGTCATTTTTTTTACTGCAAAACTGTGATGACAGGTGGTGTCATTATAGCGATGGTAAACCATCCCAATTTAGATGACCTACCATTGGAAAAAGGTCTCAAATGTACTAGTGGTACTAGGCGGATGCAGTGGCTGGGTACCTATGCATTCCAGTGAGATGGATCATTTACCATATGGACACTCTTTCTTTCCTATTTTTTTGGATGCACTCTTCCATATTTGATTGATCGACTCTTTAGACTTTTGGTGTTTTTATGCCATCTGTATTTTTGAGTTCAAATGTTTTTCTGTGTTTGCCTCCTGATTCGAGTAGTGTCATTTGAGGGCACTCGTATAGATTACAGTATTCTGTATCTTTGACTTTAGTTGTTTGCCTTTGTTTGCCTCCTAATTTGACTAGTGTCATTTGAGGGAACTCGTGCAGATTACAATCTTCTCTACCTGGTCATATTTTAGTGGAGGATCTTCAAATCATCAGTTACTTCTTGACAAAGTTTGTTGCTTCTTGCTTTAGCGATGTTGTACATGTTCATTCTTCCTAATTCTTGGAACATTCCTAGTTTTGGAGGCTTCTTCAGTCCTTCAGACTAGTCTTTGTCTCTTTTTGGAGTAGAGTTTTTCCCATGTGGTTTTTTCTATTTCTCCACTTTACAGAGACTTTGTTTTGTTCTTGGGTACCTGATCAGACCTTTGTTGCCAGGAGCCATTTTATTTCAGTAGTTCTTTCTAGGTTTTTAGCTTCTTCCAAAGTTTATCTTAAGAGGGGGGGGGGGTGTTAGAGTAATAAAGTGTTTGCTTATTAATTAAATCATATTGATTTAATTACTAAGTCACTTATTATCTGTTTATACTTAAGCTAAACTTTAGGCATATAATTATTAATTATTTTATTAATTATTATCATGCAACCTAGGTTTGTTCACCCTTTTAGGGTTTTGATCTCCTTTGATATGGATTGCTATCCTTTGTAATCTTATTGAGAAACATTCATTTTATTGAATTGCACCTTTTATTTTTGCACATCAAGAATGATTTCTCCTCTCTTATGGATCAATGCATTTAGGCCTCCATAGCTTCTTGCTTCTCTCTCTTTTTATGACTAGTGTTTGCATGCAGGTGTTCTTGGGAGATGTGGGTTGTTTACTCATCAACTCCAACTATCGATCCAAAACCCTCTTGGCACATCATGTAGTTTGCAAAAATTCAATCAAACCGATGACCTACACATCACCTTTATTCACCATGTGGCACTTCCTTGTTTCTTTTTATCAATTTGGACTCGGTTATTACTGTATTCGGTGTCCTCGATTAAGTTTGTGCTCAGTGACTATACTTATTTAAGTCTATGCTCGGTGACTATATGACCTCCACATCATTCTACATGGTAGAAAAAATTGACCACTCAGGAAATGACAACTCAACATTATCTGGTGCCTAGGCCCCACCTTTCATTTCCTCATCAAACTAGACACGTATCAACAAGGTGTGATCCTTTGAAGGGTATCTTTCTTGCAGGTTTTGATCACATGAATATGCCTACCATCCGATCAAAATTGATCTTTCCAATCTTTACCTCCTTTATTCTTGAGAAATGTGACATCACCCTTGGATACACATCATAAAGGTGAGATGCCTTGATTGGTAATTAATGAGAAAATCTAGATCATGGGAATACACCTGCTATTAGATTAAACTTGATCAAATCTCCCTTTATCTTATTTAAAATTGGTTCCACAATCTTAGGGAGGACACACATCAACAAGGCGTGATCCCACGATGGTTAAAAAGGTACGTAGCTTCGGTTAGCAACATCACACCCATCGTTGGATCAAATTTAATTTGCTTGTGATCTATCTTCTACTTTAGCTTCGGCTAGGGTCCCACCATCTTCTATGTGCCACTTAGGTATGATCTCATGAAGGGTAAAATCTTCACATCTTTTATTCAAGGGATCACACCCACCATTAGATTAAAATAGATTAGATTGGTTTTAAAACATGATGGAGACTGAGGGAAGAATAATTCACAGGAAGCTTTAGACTTCGGAAAAAATAAAATGGGTCTCTCAAGGAAACATGACTTAAAGGACTTGGCCCCTTCTCAATGATGAATTAGAACACATGACTTAAAACTTGACTTAAGTGAATTAAAAAAGGTAATGAAGAAATAGATCGTATGCAGGGTTTTTGGACTTAATAAAATTATTTTGAAAACCTTAGCAAAAAAGTGAACCCTATTTCCTCATCCTAAGGCAAGAAATAATAATTTTCTTCAAATTTTTTACTATGATAGGAAAATTGACCACCAAGACCCATTTCTCATTCCTTCTTTGTGATATGCATTCTTTAGACTTGTGATCATATTTGTTGTAATTGTTACAGTAACCCTTTAAGCTTGGCTTCCTTGGATTGTCAGCAACTCTTGATCTACATTCAAATACCTTATGACCATACTTATTGTAATTCTAACAATAGCCATTAAACTTAGGAGTACTCAATGGATTACCTCTTTTGCTCCTGCATACATTTTTTGTATGTCCTAGTTTCCCACACTGATAGCATGTAGGCTTCTTTTTCTTCAGTGGGATATAAATATTATTTCGGTTAGCTTCTTGTTTAGAGGACTCACCCTTCTCGGTAGTATTTTTGTCATTGTATCCAAGTCCAATAGTATCTCTCAGTTATCTCTGACCTCTTAGCTATTCATCCAACATCCTCAATGATTCTTCATTTCTTTTCAATACTTCATTAGCATCTTTTTTCAGATTTCAATTCATTCTTTAGATGTTCATTTTTAGATCCCACTTCAACAATCTCTCCAACTTTTCTTACAAATTCTTGATTTGCACCAACTAGTTGGTTTGTCAAGTTGTAGTGAATTTGTGTCTACCTTAGTATTTCCCCCATCTTTCTCATTCAGTGTTGTATTCATTTCTCTTCTCTAATCTTCAACCATTATTTTTTCATCTTCAACCTTTCTCTTTTGTTCTGGGACTTCACACATCCTTACCGATTTGGCTTCTTGTTATCTTTTTAGTGCTTTCACCCAATCAACTAGGTTTTTGTTCTTTTCAGTTAGTTTTGATATTACAACATCAAATTCATCAGACATAATTCCTTCTGATATTTCCTCAAGTTCTTCAACTCCCCTTTTGACACATTTGAATGCTCAAGTCTGTCTTAAGGGGTCTTAGGACCCCTTTGGAAACACTTGAGCCTTCAAATGTGTCAAAAGGGGTCATGGGGACTTCCTAGGGGTCGTAGTACACATTATCACATGTTAGGAACCCTAGGGAGTCCTCATGACCCTTTTTGAGACATTTGAATGCTCAAGTGTTTCTTAAGGGGTCATGGGGGCTCCCTAGGGTTCCTAACGCATGATAAGGTGTACTAGGATCCCTACGGAGTCCCCATGACCCCTTTTGACACATTGGAACACTCAAGTGTGTCTTAAGGGGTCCTAGGACCCCTTTTGATGCATAAGAATGCTCAAGTGTGTTTTGAGGGGTCTTAGGAACCCATTGGACACACTTGAGCATTCAAATGTGTCAAAAGGGGTCTTGGGGACTTCCTAGGGGTCCTAGTATGCCTTATCACATGTTAGGACTCCTAGGGAGTCCCTATGACCCCTTTTGAGAAATTGGAAGGCTCAAGTGTGTCTTAAGGGGTCTTAAGATCCTCGCAGACACACTTGAGCATTCAAATGTGTCAAAAGGGGTGTTGGGGACTTCCTAGGGGTCCTAGTATGTGTTATCACATGTTAGCACCCCTAGGGAGTCCCCATGACCCCTTTTGACACATTTTAATGGTCAAGTGTGTCTTAAGGGGTCTTAGGACCCCTTCGGACACACTTGAGTGTTCAAATGTGTCAAAAGGGGTCATGGGGAATTCCTAGGGGTCCTAGTACACATTATCACACGTTAGGACCCCTAGGGAGTCCTCATGACCCCTTTTGACACATTTGAATGCTCAAGTGTTTCTTAAGGGGTCTTATGACCCCTTCGGACACACTTGAGCATTCAAAGGTGTCAAAAGTGGTCATGAGGACTTCCTAGGGGTCCTAGTACATATTTTCATGCGTTAGGACCCCTAGGGATTCCCCATGACCCCTTTTGACACATTTTAACTCTCAAGTGTGTCTTATGGGGTCTTAGGACCCCTTGGGACACACTTGAGCATTCAAATGTGTCAAAAGGGGTCATGGGGACTTCCTAGGGGTTCTAGTATGCATTATCACATGTTAGGACCCCTAGGGAGTCCCCATGACCCTTTTTGAGACATTTGAATGCTGAAGTGTGTCTTAAGGGGTCTTAGGACCCCTTCAAACACACTTGAGCATTCAAGTATTTCAAAAGGGGTTATGGGGGCTCCCTAGGGGTCCTCACGCGTGATAAGGCATACTAAGACCCCTACGGAGTCCCCATGACCCCTTTTGAAACATTGGAATGCTCAAGTGTGTCTTAAGGGGGCTTAGGACCCATTTTGACAAATTGGAATGGTCAAGTGTGTCTTAAGGGGTCTTAAGACCCCTTAAGACACACTTGAGCATTCAAATGTCTCAAAAGGGGTCATGGGGACTCCTTAGGGGTCATAACACATGATAATGTGTACTAGGACCCCTAGGGAGTCCCCATGACCCCTTTTGACACATTTTAACACTCAAGTGTGTCTTAAGGCATCTTAGGACCCCTTTTGACATATTGGAATGCTCAAGTGTGTCTTAAGGCATCTTAGGACCCCTTTTGACACACTTTAGTGTTCAAATGTGTCAAAAGGGGTCATGGGGACTTCCTAGGGGTCCTAGTACACCTTATCATGTGTTAGGACCCCTAGGGTGTCCTCATGACCCCTTTTGACACATTGGAATGCTCAAGTGTGTCTTAAGGGGTCCTAAGACCCCTTAAGACACACTTGAGCATTCCAATGTGTCAAAAGGGGTCATGGTGACTCCCTAGGGGTCCTAGTATGCCTTATCACTCAGAAATGGTAGATAAAGAAAATGAGATAAACCAAATTTATCAAATTCTTGCAATCCGCAACTTCTCTCCGATCACAAAATGACAATGCATGGAGCCAAAATTATAGTGAAAATTAAATTCTTCAAGTAAGTCATTCAGAAATGCATAGAATACTGTAACGCATGATGATTTATAGAGAATTTATGATGGACTATGCTGTGCTAAAGCCCGCAATCCTTGTCGTATCTTAGAGTACTAATGAGAAGCAATGGCAAAAGTCTGAGATAGAGGTGGTGCCTACATTGAAGCGGCAAGACATTCTTCATAATATCGGGGTGGCACCATTGAAACGGAAAGGCTTTCCTCATAATGTCACGCTGTCATTAATCTCTTCTTTAAATTTATTAATGTGGTCAGTTCTACGGCGCTTGCATAATTTCTAGTATAGCTACTCATTTTACCAAACCCTTTCCCGCTCTCCATAATCTTTGACCGGTTCAAAGATCCGTCCAATTGCTCTTGTTTAACTTCTCAATGACTCTGTTGAGCTGTTGGATTATCAACAAGTGTTGTACAATTGTCTGGTTCAACCATAATCTATTTCGGGAACCTTTGGAATTTAGTGTTCTGGTTGAAAAAGCAGGAAAAGATACCATTTCACAGCCACAGGCAGTGGAAACAGAGTGATTCTCTTGCCCTTTGCTTCTCTAATCTGCTTCCAATGAACTATTCTTCAAAGCCTCCATTTCTAAGTAGCTAGGGTTTACGACACCTGTAAAAGGCACAACTATGCCCCTGTAGGGACTCATGCTCGTGTTCAGAATCATATTATTTTCATGCATTCCCTAACATTTAATACAAAGATTTAGCCAGCCGCCTTTAAAGACCTAGAAGAAATGGAAAATAAAAATTAGAATATAATACATTAGTATATTATACATTACTACATTAGTATATAATATAAATTAGTATATTATATATTAGTACATTAGTATATAATACATTAACTAGTATATAATAATACATTATAATACATTATATATATCATATGCCTCTTTTATATATATACATACATACATACATACATACATACATAGATATATATATATATATATATATATATATATATATATATATATATATATATATATATATATATATATATATATATATATATATATATATATATATATATATATATATATATATATATATATATATATATATATATATATATATTATATACATTAATATATTTAAAAGTTCAATTTTTTTCATTTTCTCCTGCCCTTTTTTTAATCTGCCTGGGAATATCAAGTACCCGATATGAAATCGGATACCCGATTTTTGATAGGTAATATTTGACAAAAATATTCCCTGTCCCTGCAGACCAGACAATCATGAGATTTTATACTTTTTTCACGTGTTGCAGAAAAAAAATGTGATTTGGGGCCCATTGTTTGATTTTTGTCGACTTGTGGTCTCACCATGGGAAGCAACAGTCGTTGAAAGGCTAAACGCAATAGGAAGCTGATGGATGAAGAAATTCAAGCATATAGGGAAAAGGATAAGGAAAATCACCAAAGAAGGAGAGAAGGTATGTTAAACATTAATCAATCAGACCCCGTAAAAACTGTTGTAAGTGAAGAGGATGTTGAATTTGAAAATGTACAGATGGAGATTGAAAATGTAGACTTGGGGAATGAAAATGTTGCACAAGAACCACATGAACGTTAGACGTCTCCAAATTATATGTGAAATGAAGTCCCTTGCAATAAAGATAATCAAACTTCAAATTCAGGGCTTTTAGGAAGACCTAAATGGTTAATTGAAATTGAGGAGAACATTATGAATAATTGGGAAGGAAAGAGGTCACATAGAACCATTAGGTTGTGGGCTTCAAGACTTTATGATGAATTTTTTGGAAACAAGACATTGGTTGAGCAATGTCAAATTTTTGTGCAGGTGTTAAAGATGCAAAAGATGAGACCTGTGCTTGTGAAATTAAAGATTCATGTGAACAAAAAAATGGAGAGAAATTCCATTGTTGTGAAGAATCTTTTCAATGCTCTCAATAGCATTGGGAAGACTAGCAGAGAAAAAGACAAGAGAGTTTCTCGGAGGATTATTACAACCTCCTTAGTAAGTCATCAGTTGAGAAAGGCTCGTTTGATGAAACAAACTTGTGTTGACTTCAATATAGACCATAAAACTTTGGGTAGAGCACTTGCAAGAAGAGAAAGACTTGATGATCCGCTTCAAATTGATACATGGGCTTATGGTGGGAGACTTCCACATTTCGATAAGAAGCTAACAGATGTTGTCAAGGATGAAATTCAACAATTTTGGAATGCTAACTCAAAGAGTGTCACCAAATGTGAAGGATGTCTTGAAGTTGAGAGTTGGCAATCGAGACCGCACTCCACATCCTAAACATTATGTGAAGGTAAGTGAAACAATGTTGTATAAATTTTTTTGTGAGACACATCCAACGTTGAAAATATCACAAAGGTCTTTTGAATCCGTGAAACCATTTTATTGTGTACCCCTTAAGATTCGGAATACATGTTGTTGCAAATATCATGTTGAGTTTTCAATGCATCATGAATTATTACGGTCCATTCATTCTACTTTGCATACTAATGAAATGCTAGAGGATTGTGGTGCAAGTGGTCTTCCCAAATCATCAAGAGACTTGCTAGATCAATTTTTATGTCATAGAGATGATGGTTTTTTATTTTATAAAAAAGATTGCTTAAATGCCAAGTGCTCAGAATGTGGTGGCTTGTCCAAGTTTAGAACATGTTTTCATGAGAGTTTGGAACACAATTTTGGAAAGACACTCATCCAAAAAAAGGTATATGAAATGGTGAAATATACATTGAAGAGTGGAGGTGAAGGCTCTAGATGTGAGTTAGTTGCAAAAGAATACAATGTTGCTGATTTTATCTTAGATTTCAAGACAAATCTTTTTTACAAGTATGCAAGGCATAGTCACAGGTCTCAATGGTTAAATCAAAAATTCAAGACATGTAAGGACACTTTCCCCATTGGAACTATTATATCCATTGTAGACTTTGTGGAGAACTATACATTGCAGCCCCAAAATGAGACTCAAGCTCACTATTACAATTCCATTCAGGTTGCTATTTTTGTGCACATCACATATAGACATTCCCCTGATAGCACAAAAGATGAGAAAAAGATAATTAGAGAGTACCATTTTTATATGAGCGATGACAGGTCTCACTCTCATGAGTTTTTTCAACATTGTTTCCAGAACTATTTTGACTTCTTGTAGGAAAATGGTATTGCTATGGATAGGCATCTCATTTGGTCAGATAATTGCACTGATCAATTTAAGAATGCCAGAATGCTTTATTGGTTGTGTAGAATACATGTGGAGAGAGGTGTACCTCATATTTGGAGTTCTTTTGAGTCAGGGCGTGGGAAAGGGGAGCATGATGAAGTAGGTGTGTGTGTGAAGAGAGCTCTAGTTAAGGAGCAATTGAGGATTTCAGGTGTTGTACTTCTTGATGCTTGTTCTATTGTTGATTGGTGTACTTTAGCATTGTCACCGGGGGGGACTCTTGATTCTACAGTGCATAGATTATTTTGGTTGGTTGAGGATGAAACTATAGGAGATAGATTGGATTGTCAAATAGTGAAAGACTCTTCAAAAATGCATTCATTCCGAAGCTCCAATAGTAGTACATGGACCATTTGGACACGAGAGTTGGCTTGTTTTTACCCCATGTGTTTTCAGTATGATTGGGATCATTACGAGTCAAGTGAGTGGGTGGATACATGGGTTCCACAGTATCTAACTCCTTCATGTTTGACACTCTCTATAAGAAATGATGACATGGACACTTCAGTTGACTATGACCATCTTTCAAATCTTCTGACGCCAGAAAATATTTTTGCAATGGTTGCACTGCAGGGGAATGATAAGAGGTCAGATTATTGGTTAGCACGTTGTGTACAATGTAAACATAAGCTTGTACAACCGATGATAGATGGTGATGGGTTCACATATCCTACTGGTTCAGTTGTTGTTGTGGGAACATGGCTACGAACATACATGATTAGAAAGAATGGAATTCCCGCATTTGAAGACTATGAGAAGCACAAAACTATTCTCATGTATTCACACCTTGTTATAGAAACAAGTGTCAAGTTGTCAAAGCATCAAGGAAGACCAAAGACAAAAGAACTTTGGACTATTAGTACTGTTGATCATGAAGCACTATTGGAGACCCTGAAGCAAAGAGATGACCCTTCAGGAACACTTGACTAGGTAATAAGTTAACTTAGTGCATTGTTTTCTAAGTTCATTAAGCTTAATTTCACCTTTCTTAGATTGTATTTTGAGTCAATAAACTTGGTTTTGTATGTGGATTGTAACTTGTGCAGGAGCACCTATGAAGACACCTACGGTCACCATGGATCCAATCAGAGATAGAAGGACAAAAGGATCCTTAATGGTTAATTGAGATCTTTTGAAGCCTATAATGGCAATTGGTAACAATCAATTTGATTTAAAAGTTAAATGTCCTAAAAATCTTGATAGGGACTTATGACCAAAATAGTGTATGGGTGGTCAATAGTGCCAAGAAGGGATCTTACATGTCATTTACTTATGTCATTTGTATGGTTTGAATTCTTACATGTTTGATTGTTGTTTATAATGCTTTAAGGATATTATTTTTTATCATTTCAAACAATCTATAAAAGTTAAACCTCAAACATAATAAGCTTCACAGTTCAAATTTCACAAGCTTAATCATGATTAGTTTTATAGTTCAAATTTTAAACATACCACTAATAGTCAGTTGAAAGTGGCTCAACAACATATCTTTCAAACCGTCTGACTTGGTATTGAACCGTCTGCTCCATCGGCTCTGGTTGTCTGGGTAAATGCCAGTGACAACCCTGTTCCGCCCACAGAGTCACAGGAAAGCTCACGACCATGCTCGACCCAAGTGACCCCAAGGTGCACTAAGCACGATTGGGCAGTGATCTTTTCGTATCTCAAAACTCGTGAGAGGTATCGACAAACTATCAAGGGCTACAGGATCATGTTTTTGAGGTCTACAATAACCTCTCTCGGTTTTGGGCGATTCGACTTTGTTTGCATTTGGCAAGGCGATCTCAGTCGATGCCAAAACTTGCAATGAGGGTCAGTTGAAAGTGGCTCGGTAGCATATCTTTCAAACCATCCAACCTGGCATCGAACCATCTACTACATCAGCTCCGGTTGGCTGAGTAAATGCCAGTGACAACCCCATTCCACCCACGGAGTCACGGGAAAGCTCGCGACCACGCTCGACCCAAGTGACCCCAAGGTGCATTGAGCATGATTGGGTAGTGATCTTTTGGGGCTTGTATCTTGGAGCTCATGAGAGGTATCAACAAACCATCAAGTGCTACAAGATCATGTTTCCAAGGTCTATAATAACCTCTCTCAATTTTGGGCGATTCAAATTCATTTGCATTTTGCAGGGCAATCTTAGTCGATGCCAAAACTTGCAGTGAGGGTCAGTTGAAAGCGGTTCAATAGCATATCTTTCAAACTGTTTGACCTAACATCAAACCATCTAATCCATTGGCTCTGGTTTGCCAAGTAAATGCTAGTGACAACCCTGTTCCACCCATGGAGTCACGGGAAAGCTTGCGACCACGCTCGACCCAAGTGACCCCAAGGTGCACAAAGCACGATTGGGTAGAAATCTTTCGAGGCTTGTATCTCGGAGCTTGTGAGAGGTATCAACAAACCATTAGGGGCTACAAGATTATGTTTCTGAGGTCTACAATAACCTCTCTCAGTTTTGGGTGATTTGACTTCGTTTGCATTTGGCAAGGTGATCTCAGTCGATGCCAAAACTTGTAGTGAGGGTTAGTTGAAAGCGGCTCAGCAGCGTATCTTTCAAATTGTCTGACCTGGCATCAGACTGTCTTCTCCATCAGATCTATTTGGCCAGGTAAATGCTAGTGACAACCCCATTCCACCCACGGAGTCACGGGAAAGCTCAAGACCACGCTCAACCCAAGTGACCCCAAGGTGCACTAAGCATGATTGGGAAGTGATCTTCCGAGGCTTGTATCCCAAAGCTCGTGAGAGGTATCAAAAATCCATTAGGGGCTATGGGATCATGTTTGTGAGGTCTACAATAACCTCTCTTGGTTTTGGGCGATTCAACTTTTTTTGCATTTGGCAAGGCGATCTCAGTCAATACCAAAACTTGCAGTGAGGGTCAGTTAAAAGCGGCTCAGTAACATATCTTTCAAACTGTCTAACCTAGCATTGAACCATCTAATCCATCCACTTTGGTTGGCTGGGTAAACACCAGTGACAACCCCATTCCACCCACGGAGTCACGAAAAAGCTTGTGACCACGCTCGACCCAAGTGACCCCAAGGTGCACTAAGCATGATTGGGAAGCGATCTTTCAAGGCTCATATCTTAGAGCTCGTGAGAGGTATCAAAAAACTATTAAGGGCTATGGGATCATGTTTCCAAGGTCTATAATAACCTCTCTCAGTTTTGGGTGATTCGACTTCATTTGCATTTGGCAAGGCAATCTCATTCGATGCCAAAACTTGCAGTGAGGGTCAGTTGAAAGCGGCTCAGCGGCGTATCTTTCAAACTGTCTAACCTAGCATCGAACCATCTACTCCATCAGCTCCAATTGGCTGAATAAACGCCAGTGACAACCCCATTCCACCCACGGAGTGACAGGAAATCTCGCAACCACGCTCGACCCAAGTGACCCCAAGGTGCACTAAGCATGATTGGGCAGTGATCTTCTGGGGCTCGTATCTCAAAGTTTGTGAGAGGTATTGAAAAAATGTCAAGGGCTACAGGATCATCCTTTTGAGGTCTATAATAACCTCTCTCAGTTTTGGGCGATTCAACTTCATTTTCATTTGGTAAGGCGATCTCAGTCGATGCCAAAACTTGCAGTGAGGGGTAGTTGAAAGCGGCTTAGCAACATATCTTTCAAACCGTCTGACCTGGCATCAAACCCTCTGCTCCATCAGCTCTGATTGGGTAGGTAAATGGTAGTGACAACCCTGTTCTACCCACGGAGTCACAGGAAAGCTCGCGACCACGCTTGACCCAAGTGACCCCAAGGTGCACTAAGCACGATTGGGCAGCGATCTTTCGGGGCTCGTATCTCAGAGCTTGTGAGAGGTATTGACAAAATGTTAGGGGCTACAAGATCATGTCTTTGAGTCTACAATAACCTCTCTTAGTTTTGGGTGATTTGACTTCATTTGCATTTGGTAGGGCAATCTCAGTCGATGCCAAAACTTGCAGTGAGGGTTAGTTGAAAGCGGCTTAGCAACATATCTTTCAAACCGTCTGACTTGGCATCAAACCGTCTACTCCATTGGCTTCGGTTGACTAGGTAAACACCAGTGACAACCCCGTTCCACCCACAGAGTCATGGGAAAGCTCGCGACCACACTCGACCCAAGTGACCCCAAGGTGCACTAAGCACGATTGGGCAGTGATCTTTCGGGGCTCGTATCTCAGAGCTCGTGAGAGTTATCGACAAACCGTTAGTCATAATGGGATCATGTTTTTGAGGTCTACAATAATCTCTCTTAGTTTTGGGCGATTCCACTTCATTTGCATTTGGCAGGGAGATCTCAGTCGATGCCAAAACTTGTAGTGAGGGTTAGTTGAAAGAGGCTCAGCAGCGTATCTTTCAAATCGTCTGACCTGGCATCGAATAGTCTACTCCATCAACTCTGATTGGCTAGGTAAAGGCTAGTGACAACCTCATTCTACCCACAGAGTCACTGGAATGCTTGCGACCATGCTCGACCCAAGTGACCCCAAGGTGCACTAAGCACGATTGGGCAATGATCTTCTGGGGCTCGTATCTCAGAGTTCGTGAGAGCTATCAAAAAATCATCAGGGGCTACGGGATCATGTTTTTGAGGTCTACAATAACCTCTCTCAATTTTGGGTGATTCAACTTCATTTTCATTTGGCAAGGCAATCTCAGTCGATGCCAAAACTTGTAGTGAGGGTCAGTTGAAAGTGGCTTAGCAGCGTATCTTTCAAACCATTTGACTTGGCATCAAACCATCTACTCCATAGACTCCAGTTGGTCAGGTAAATGCTAGTGACAACCTTGTTCTACCCATGGAGTCATGGGATCTCTCGCGACCACGCTCGACCCAAGTGACCCCAAGGTGCACTAAGCATGATTGGGCAGCGATATTTCATGGCTCATATTTCAGAGTTCATGAGAGGTATCGAAAAACTGTCAGGTGCTACAAGATTTTGTTTCTAAGGTCTACTATAACCTCTCTCAGTTTTGGGTGATTCAACTTTGTTTGCATTGTGCAAGGTGTTCTCATTTGATGCCAAAACTTGCAATGAGGGTCAGTTGAAAATGGCTCAGCAGCATATCTTTCAAACCGTCTGACTTGGTATCGAATCATCTACTCCATTGGCTTTGGTTGGTCGGGTAAACACCAGTGACAACCCCATTCTACCCATGAAGTCATGGGAAATCTCGCGACCATGCTCGACCCAAGTGACCCCAAGGTGCACTAAGCACGATTGGGTAGTGATCATTCAAGGCTCATATCTCAGAGCTCATGAGAGGTATCAACAAATCATTAGGTGCTACGGGATCGTGTTTCTGAGGTCTACTATAACCCCTCTTAGTTTTGGGTGATTCAACTTTGTTTGCATTTGGCAAGGTGATCTCATTCGATGCCAAAACTTGCAGTGAGTGTCAATTGAAAGCAGCTCAATAGCATATCCTTCAAACTGTCTGACTTGGCATCAAACTGTCTGCTCCATTAGCTCCAGTTGGCTGGGTAAACACCAATGACAATGTCGTTCCGCCCATAGAGTCACGGGAAAGTTGGCGACCACGCTCAACCCAAGTGACCCCAAGGTGCACTAAGCATGATTAGGAAGCAATCTTCTGGGGCTTGTATCTCAGAGTTCGTGAGAGGTATCGACAAACCATCAGGTGCTATGGGATCATGTTTTTGAGGTCTACTATAACCTCTCTCAGTTTTGGGGGATTTGACTTCGTTTACATTTGGCAAGGAGATATCAGTCGATGCCAAAACTTGCAGTGAGGGTCAGCTGAAAGTGGCTCAGCAACGTATCTTTCAAACCATCTAACATTGCATCGAACTGTCTACTCAATCAGCTCCGGTTGGCCAGGTAAACACCAGTGACAACTTTGTTTCACACACGGAGTCACTGGAATGCTCGCGACCACACTCGATCCAAGTGACCTTAAGGTGCACTAAGCACGATTGGGTAGCGATCTTTCATGGCTCAAGTGACCCCAATATGATGAGTTATATACATAGTGAGTATATACATAGTATTCAAACAATGTAGTTCTAAGTGGCTCAAGTGAGTATATATAATGGTATGAAACATAAGAACATAGGAATTCTAGAGAAGTTAAACCTCAAACATAATAAGCTCCATGAACAGGGTATTCCAGAGTAAAGAAAAATAAATGTAACTTCAACAAGATATAATTTCAATCATAATGATAATCATAGTCAAGATATAACTTCACCATTCAATTCCATAAACATGAATAATAAATATGTATATACAAAATATGACACAAATATAACATATAAATGAACATGTTCTATATATACAAAGTATCAAATGTATCAAAAGTATCTCCATATACAAATATGGCACATGCCATTTCAAAATGTCTACAAAATAAATGTTTTAAGGTGTACAATGTGGCATATATGCCATCTCAAAATGTGCGAAGTGGCATCTCTAAATGGCCACAAAACTAAAACTACATCCTATGCCATAGGGGGATCATCAAAATGTAGCCTCTTTGAAGAAGTGTTGGGCTTTGATTGATCCTACATAAAAAATGAGTTCAAACCCAAGTTAGATTGCTTACTTTATATGATTTGTACATCTATATATATATATATATATATATATATATATATATATATATATATATATATATATATATATATATATATATATATATATATATACATATATATATATATACATATATATATATATATATATATATATATATATATATATATATATATATATATATATATATAGTTCATAATTCAAACACTAATTTAATTAAAATTATAATTGAATACAAATATCTGTACCTAGTCTCTCAGTCACCTACCACGATCAGGTGTCCTAGCATAAGTCCTGGGTAGTGAAGGGACCATGCCAACAATACCAACTGTGACCTATAAATATATATTTGCAATAATGAGATTAGTAGAGTGGTGCAACATAGAGTAATAAATCTACAAAATAGGATGATAGCATAATAAAATTACAAATTGATTGAACTAAAATTAAAACTTACATCTAATGATCTCTCCTCTGGAATGGTGGGCTGGGTCAACAAAAATACAAAAAATTCTCGTGGGCCCTCCCTCACACTCGGAGTAACCTATGAGAGTAAAAAAATTGTCAATTATATATAAATGTACTTCATCATAGCAACCCTGGTTACAAAATACAAATAACAATATGTAAAAGTCTATGTACAATCAGGCTATCACTTTGAATTGAGATGCCTGTAACCCTACGCTGCCAAACAGTTGTTGGGACATCATCAATAGCCACACCCTATACAATAAAGTGCAAGTAAAATATTTATTACTACACACAAGTGGCATACATGTGCATGCATAATTAATCTTAAATAATTAACTACCTTTCCTTTGTCGACACGTGATGAAGGAACCCCCTCATGCCCCCCACTGACATCGGCTGTACCCTGCAAGAACACAATTAGATGATAATATATAAGTAAATGTATGAATTTTATTGCTCTAATTGATAGAGATTTAAGCATGTACACCAAATGATATAAAAAATAACTAATGGGTACATAATTTATAATATATTGTATAGTCATCAAGGCCAAATGAAATGGCCAAAAGTGTGGACTCATCCACCTGTGTCACCTCCTCCTGTGTCATCCACTGAACATAAATGGAAAAAATATATATACATAAGTGCATGCAATCATTAAAACTAATCTAAATAAATAAATTATTTTTAAATTAAATAAGTCATGTGACAAATTTATTTATAATGTTTACTCTTACCGTATCAACAGGATTCAATGGGTCTGTGTACACCTCCTGAGAACTCTCATGAGATGTAGATGCTCCATGAGGTGTTGCAGCCTCTGCAGCTGCATCTCCTATATCCTCCTTATCAATAACATGTAACTGATATATATCAGCATCAATAAGTGGTCTGAGGAACATGTTCTTGCATATAATGCAAATATGGGGCTTGCATACATGTGAAATCCGACGAGATGTCGATGCGCTAGCATCATCCACACTAGGAGGCAACACTGACCTGGTTTGCGTGATCAACTAATCACTCAGTAAATGAATGGCCCTAATAGTCTATGAGGCAGCCTCTGTAATGATATTGGGATGCTGCACTAGAGGAGGGGGTGCAACATCAGTGGGGGGGACAAAGGTAGTGGCCTTTCGACGCTGAGCAGATGGCCTAGTCTGAGGAGCTCCTCTGCCTATGCCCATGTTGGGCCTCATACTCCAATAGTCAACATGGTGACCAAGCACAAACTTAGCATATAATTTTTTAATGAAATAAAATGGGACCTCCAAATTGCTATGGGGTGGTTTATCAAAAACCATCCACCAGCGATCCCAAAAGTTTGTGCGCATTGCTTCATTTGTGCACCATTTTATTGATAATTTTGGCTTTTTGGGGTCAACTGGTATTCCGGTTTTAGGATTGACAAAAAGAGCGGCTATATCTTCCTTAGTTATATTAAGGGCCGCAATCCCATCATGGTCAAGCCCGTCATCAAATTGGGCATGCATATCATCACGCCAATGAAGAGCAGCATTATGTTGCTATGTGAGTGTGTCAATATTTCCAACAATTGTATTTAGTGTGGCAAGCATGGGACCTAATGTAGGTATATTTTGATATGTGTTTCGGAAACCTCATATTATGTTCAAATTTTCTTGTATCAAATCTTGTAAAGATTTAGGGTTTAGATATGGGGGATTGTTTTCGAGATCATTATTTGGTGCGGGAGGGTTATTTTCTTCATTGTTGTCAGCCATGGCTGATTAAATAAAAAACAAATCTAAATTTTAATCTAATTTCATATATTGTGACAAATATCAATACAAAACCTTATTTAAAAAAAAACCGCTACATTTAGCATGAAAATGAAATAAAATAATAAAAATATACAAATAATTACTTACCGAATATGCTTGGGAGTCAAATTTGTTGTTTCCCAAATCAAGTATCTGAAAATATATCAGGTATATGATATATCAAGCCGTTTTGGCAAAGAAAAATGTGGAAAGAAATGAAGAAAAGGGCTCGCGGGTTTCAGATTTATGCCACAGTTATCAGGTACCCGATATTATCGGGTACCCAATTAGGCCTGTGCTTTGGTGTCAAGTTTGCCCAGGTGTACTAACACCTAGGCCTACTAAAAAGTCAACAAGCATTTTCATGTGCTTTTGGACGAGTGAAAAGTGAATACTTTTCACATCGCCACTTTTTGGGCCCTCATGATCTTGTACATACCCTGTTGACATAGTGATGTAACATTTGTCATTGATGTCAATGGGGGAGAAGGATACATGAAAAACCATCTATTGAAGAGAATTTGAGGGAGAAGGATACAAGCAATATAAAATGGAAAACTAAAAGAATTGAGCTGCAAAATGAAGCAAGATTTGATTGATGAAGAGGACTTGAAAAAAACATTTCAGAGCAGTAGTGTTGCAGTGTTGGTATTCATGGAACTTGGATGTTTTTTCATCTATGTTGCCATCAATTCAAATGGGGGATATTGTTAGGAATGAATGCTAAATATATCCTATGGGAGAGTATTCACACCTATTCTGTAGCAGTTGTTGCTACATTCATGACTGTGATTGTCATTGATGTCAACATAGTGATCTAGTAAAGATTAGTAGAGAAGCAGATAGTGTATGTATTAGCGCACATGGTATATTGAAGATCAAGCTATGCGGAGTTGAGAACTTAATCTATGATGTTTTTTGAGATCGTGGTTAAGAGCGCATATGTAAATTCAACTATTCATGACAGTTATGTGTAATTCAGTGGAAGCAGTATTTAGGCAGTGTTCCTAAGAAATGGTTTGTGGAAATTGGATGATATCTCCTAATCGGGATAGAATCTGAGCATGTGAGGTTATACAAATGATGAAGAAATGATGATTGTGACATGGACGTGACAGCAAGGTCAGAGGTCGCACGAGTGAAGAATTATCTTAATTGGAAGCCGATAATTTTATGTAATTGTGGAATATTATGTAACGTGTGGAAGATTTTATTTTGTAATTTGTATGCCGGCTCATTTGTAATTATTTGAGTGTGGTATAAATGAAGGATTATTTTCCTTATTGTAATCTAGTATAGTATGAAAGTGAATTGCGGAATTGAGAAATACTTGTTGTAAGAGGATATGTGAAGTACAGAGATCTGGTATTGAGATCTGATGAAGCAGTTGGTGTGGTTTGGCACAGTGAGAGGAGAAGTGATAAGTTGTTGAGATCAGTAATATTTTGGTATTATTCTGTTGAGTAATATAGAGATCAGTTGGACAGTGTGTTCAGTGATTTTGCCCTTGAAGTTGTTTGGACATTGGGTCCTTCTATCTTCCATAACTCCTAACAGGGTTAGAATCTTTTAACAGGGATTCAAAGTCTCCTAACAGGGATTCAAAGTCTCCTAACAGAGATTCATATGTACTGAATGTATTTCATAAGACTCATAACAGAGTTCATCCTCTCACAAGGAATTTTCATATTAGTGCATCTTTTGTAGGAATCATTCCCACTGGGGTTTACTCTTTGATCAAGAGGTTCCCTAATCAACATATCTTGTGTCATTGTGTTATTGTGTATGTATATCTTTTTGTGGTTGTTTCTTACATTGCTTACATGGTTGAAATTTATTAAAGGTGATAAAAGTTTTATTTATCTGATAATTGATTTACCCCCCCTCTTAGTTATATTGGTGGACTTTACTTTCTAACAAACACATATGGTACAAATTCTTTATAAGAGACCACATGGTCATTTACAATAATTACATAGAGTATACAACTCGTGATGGTGATCATGATAGGAGCTCCTAGAAAATAACACCCTTGTTCACATCACGAGAAAGAATATTATCAGAGTGTTTTTTCATCCAACCACAAAGCATTCACACTTCCCAAGAATCCTTCTTTTCTCAAAGGATACTCGACCCTACAATGAGGTCACCTAGAAACTTGAAACTAGCAAGGAATGAAATCTGGCTCAACATAACTTATCTTACATTCTAAAGTGCTTATGTGTCGACAATATAATATGGGAGAGAGTAAAGAATAGTATGATCTAATTTAGTAAGTGCATACTAAATGATCTAAATAGTAGCTTTGTTCAAAGCACCTTATTAAGCCAATTATCTAGAAAATAAGTTAAAGAAAAGACTCACTTTCTCTGTAAACATACCTTTCTCTTTAACCTCATATTCAAAATTTGTTCATAATCACACACATAATACACATTGAAAACACAAGTTTTCAAACATCGTAATACAATATAAACTATCGTAATACAAACATGAGCATTCAAAGGAATTATAAAGTGCACACAGTACATACACAAGCACATAAGTGCATACAAAAGCATGGAAGAGAATACACTTGTAATATTTTTGGCATGTCCACATGTCCACAAAAGCACTCATGGCCATATAATGCATCTACCTAAGCATCACCATTCGATAATAAGGTACACAAGTAAGCTTACACACATGCATAATTATTTCCTATCTAAGTGAAACAAGCATAAATTGAACACATAAGTCCATGATCCCTTTCATAATCTTACAATTAAAATTAATCAAGAGATTTTTACACAATTTTTACTATAAATCAATGTAAATCATATCAAATACGCTTTACTTTTTCCAAATATCTACCATCAATTTTTAAATACAACTAAATCATGTTTATTCTAAAAATCATGCCAAGAGATTATAAGGTCATGTCATCATGATACCTCATCTTGTTCCTATTATCAAAGTAAATTACACTCTTAAGTTCATTATCAACACAATGTACATCTATTTGATGAATAATAATTAAAGATGTTTATTTCAAGATCAAGAATTTCTATAATTTTATATGGATCAATAATATATCACTATTTAGTGAAAGGCTTAAGTCAATAGGTGATGATTGGGATATCCAAAATTGTATCCATAACTAGAGTTCTATAATGATAATGTAATTTAGCACTTCATTCTATATCATAGGTTTTAAGTCTTGTAAATGATGTAACTTAGGGAAAAAATTATCTTCAATTGATAGGTCTTGTCAAATCTCCCTAATGATTCATGATATCCTTAGTAATGAAGTTGGAATAAGCTGCACATATCCTATAATTAGCATGGAACAAAAGAAAAGTATTATGTGAATCATTAGCTTAATATAACCTAATGAGTCCTTTCTTAATTGTTTATGGTTCCCTTACTCTAAAAGAGGCTAAGAATTATTGTCTTGACTAGGAGACTATTCTTAAAATGTCCAATACTTATAAACAAAGACTAAGATACTAGTCATCTTGATAGGGTAAAACAACCTCTCAATCTTATGAACACTAGCATGGGTTTCTCTATTCATCCATTCAATGTGAAAGTCAACTATGTGAAAACCTTTATACAAGCATATCATAATGCTTAATATATATTTATAGAGTGATAGATATTAACTACCTACCCACATATTGTCAAACTCAAGCTTTTAATCCTATACTTATCCTTTCTCGCTAATTAATAGATTTCTTGGCATATAAATTTGAATCTTTGAAATGGTAAGTCAAATATATAATAAAAATAAAATTATCAAGAATACTAAGTAGAGAATTTATTTATCTGAGGTCTCTTGCTATATTTTGAAGTCTTGTCGTGGAGTCTATATCAACCATTCAAGAACTTCTATCCTAAGTTTCGTCAAAAAACTATAGAGCTACAAATAAACAATAAAGGCATAACCTTATGGTATGTTCTATCTTATATATTTAGGCTTCCATAATTCTATCATTATATTTGTACAAGATTTTAATTTCAATGTATTGTTTTCATTATATTGCAATTCCATTTCTATACTAATATCATGGTGGGCTAGATAGTTTGACCAACCTATTTGGTAAGATTTAACATTTTATTCATTTACACTCTTATAAATTCAATAAATTACTTCTAGTAATAGTACCTCTCAAACTCATATTTATTTGTATAGTATAAATGGATGGACATTTTATATGTGTTTGCAACTTGTAACCTTGTCTAACTATCAACCAAGAATAGTTCCTCTTCTAAAATTATTTATATTTTCTTTTATCTATAATAAGTTTATATTGTTGTGCATAATAAGACAATTATAGACACCTAAAAATGTCCTCACAGTTATCCTAAATTCTTCTTCGAGTTAAACATATATTTTTATTTATTTGATTAGATCATTAAATATTTCTTTTATTATTTAAATAAATTTCCATGTTTATTTATCTAGTTCAATATATCTTTAAATCCATTTTCTATCCTATGATTAAATAAATAACCAACATCCCTCTTTATATCTCCTTTTTCTCCATTTATTAAATAAATCCATTCAACAAATGTATTAATCTTCCCATTTCAATCTCTGTCGATCACATTCACCTAAAAAAATCAATACAACCATGGGACAAGTGAAATTTAACTTCCCATTTGACTCTTTTGTCCTACATATTTTGAACATACCTATATGTTCCATGAAGACATCTATTTAAACCTTTTTTCCCTCTCACTTTTGGTGATCCCTTCCTTGATTAAAAAAATGCATTTATGTTGTTTTGAGAGCCTATACATAACCTAATATTTTGAGAGCCATAGAAAATCCATATATTGATCATCTTCATCAAACAAACACCTATGCTCTTCCATAGCCTCTTGTGTATTACTAAAAGTCTGAGAGCACCAAAGTATTGAATACAAGATCTTAGTACTGGCATGATTGCAAAGTTAAGAGTTGTTGTTGGCATTGATATCAACAAGTGCATTATCACACGAAGAGCTAGATGGTAATTAAGATAGTTAGCAAATATATTCACTTAGTCAACTAATCAATCAATTATATTCAACTAGTCATGAAATCAATTAACTCTTTAATTACCCCAATAGAATCTTCTCATCAGATCTTACAAATTAATCTTCAATCTTTCTCATCACATCTCCATCATTGATCAATATAAAAATTCTACAAAACCAGCCTTCAATCATCATTCTGAAACACATTCTTTGAACTTTTGTGTGACCATATTGTGAATACAATTTTGAGAGAAAAAAAATGCATACAAATTGAATTGTATATAATATAATTATTTATCATATTTTATAATAAAAAAATATCAAATACATATAAAATTATTGTAATTAATAATTAATAATTTTTTTATAAAAGATAAATCAAATGAACATATATAAAAATATGGTGACAGTTCTTCAAGGGTGAGCAGAAGTACTAGGGCAGAGTATTCAGGGCAAATCAAGCACAAGGATGGAGCAATCCTTTCACAGGATCGGAAAGCATTTGGAAGGGGAAAATTTCCTTCTTTACCAAATCATTGGTACGATAATGGGGCCGAACAGATCTAAGATCCAAATAAAAAGTTTGGCTCGTGAGACTTGGAAGGAGGTGGCAATGGTTAGTTTCTTGCTGCAACATTTTTTTAGCAGATTTTTAATAGTGAGAAGGCAAGGGATATGGTGTTGGAAAGAGTTTCGTTGAAATTTGAAGGATGTTATATGTATTTGCGAAAATGGAGTCCCAACTTCAACCCAAAGGACATCAAGCCTGTTGAAAATCCTTTCTAGGTCTGTCTCTATAACCTTCCCTTTGAAGACTGATTGGGCAATTGCCTTTACTAGGTTTTGATATGGTAGAAAGTGACTCGGTTTTTTACGCTAGAATCTTAATGATAGCCATTAAAAAGCTGCCAAACAAAATTTACCTCAAGAATATGGTCAGGCTGTGGAGGCAAGCATTGGAAATAAAAAATGATAAGTTTTCTAGAGATAGTTGCAACAACAGATCAATCGGAAGGGAGAAAAGCCAGTGTCAGCACAAACCTAATGAAATGGAAAGGGAGTTGGAGATAAGAAGCTCTAAATGCCTGGAATCCCCGCCAAGGGAACATGAAACGTGCTTATCAATTGTTCCCTTCGACACGAGCAGTGTTGAGGATTATGATCCAAACTGTTGGTTGCTTTACTTTGAAGGTCTTCTGAAGAGTTTAGGTTAGACTTTGGTAGAAAAACAGAGCCGGGGAAAGCAGGTCTTCCCTCGTTATCTATCAACAAAATGTTAATTGCCTAGAAGGATGTGGTTCTCTAAAGCTGAAGGGGGATGGAAGGCTTGATTCAAGGAGCAGTGTGATGCAGAGGTGGCAGCGGATGTGATGGAACCAAGGTCCAAGTACATAAAATTAATCAAATGCAACAGTTCAATCTAGTGACCCAAGATGGCTTCAATAAGTGAAATGGTAGATTATGCTCCAACAAGCCTTAAGATATGATCCAATAACTTTAATTTATGCAACCCAAGGTAACTAAACAGGTTTCAAACTTTCTCCCAATGTTCAAACACCAAATCTTCAAAATTCACCAGGTTAGGCCTAATAGCCTGTCTTGTAGTCCTGCAGCAGCCTTCACAAGACTTTATCTCCAACTTTTCCCAAAACACTAGGTAAAAACATTATATATTTGAGTACCCTTTATGGAGTACTTTAACATACCAAAAGGACAGGGTAGGTTGTTTTGGAAAGTATGGGACTGTCAGCACTGTTTCTCAGATTTTCAAGGCCTAAACTCATGCATTTACAAGGGAAGTAATAACCAGTCAAACTCTCAGGCTCCAAGTCTTTGCACAGTGTCATGAATAGGTTCAAATCAAAGGAATATGAAGTCAATTTGATTCCAAGGGGTCTTTAAATACAAAAGCCCCAATTTGTGCCCTCAAAACCCTTAAATCTAGGACTTCCTCAATGTCGCTTCCCAAGGTTTCTAGACCCAAACAATGGATCGATCACCTTGTCCTTGACTCCCTCAAACACCTCCAATCATAAAAATACCTTCTCATTAAGGTAGATTTGCTACTGCTGTAGCATACCAAGCAACTTTCATTAGTTTCCCTTCACAAAATTGGTGATCACCAAGAAATTAGTAGATCACTGCATCAAATCATGTTAGTGGATTATAATACATGTTGTTACAATGTCATTACATGAGTTGCAGTGCCCAGGGGTCATGGAATGACCATGGTTTATCAAAAACTAACAAAACTGTCAAATAAAAGTGCTGAAACTCTACTAGGCAGCAAGAAGTAACTGGAAAATGTCAGTACATACTTGATTATTGCATAGATATGTTATCAAATCAACCTCTACTTACTTCAATGCATTGATAATACAACAAAATATTGAAATGGATTCAAAACTATTCCAAGAACTCAATGAATTTGCATTTGAAGACAGTTTGTATTCACCAAAACTGGTACATTCTGTACAATAGCCTGGTATGCCCGTACAATGGGACTTTGGAACATTTAAAACACTCTTATCAACTACCCCAACCAATCCAAATTGGTTGGATGGATTAGTTTGGCCTAAAACAACAACAAAATCAAATTCCCTCCTAAATGTCCATAACCGTTACAATTTGAAAATTCAAATTTGTAACTTTGTAAATTTTGAATATTTGTAATTGCTAAGTATTGAAACTTTGTCAAATTACTTAGATGGACTTATTGACCATTACTACAAACTAATTTAACCTATTTGAAACTTGCAACACCTAATTCCATCCTAGACTCCAAATTGTGGTCCTAAGGCTTATTAAGCTTTTTAGGACTTATTACATATTTGCCATTTACATTGCATGGAATGACCTCATAGGCCATTATAGGTGCCAATACATTCCAATTTATGCCATTGGATGTCTTGAAGTTCTCCATAGGTTTTTGGAACCTTTTGTGCATTCTAGGTGCCCCTGCACCACAGTGTGATCTTGGAATAGAATGACTAGCTAGAGGAAGGTGAACACAGTTTGTTCCATGAGAGAACTGAGGAAGTGGAAGCTCCTTTAGAAGAGAGAATAAATAGGGAAGAGAAGATCATACTAGCTTCAAATGACAAGTCCGGTGAGTCAGAGGATGAGGATTTCGGGGATTGTAAACCCTAGAACTATTCGTCAATCTACTAATAAAATCCTTGAAAGGGGCTCTAAGACAAGGTGGAAACAAGGAAGGAAATCCAATCGGTAGAAGGAGAAGGAAGAAGGAGTGGAGAAACAATTTACAAGCATTAAAAAGTACATGAGAAGATCCAAGGGAACCCCTGTCTCCTTTGGAAACCAATAAAGGTCATCACATGCAATGTCATGGGCTTAAATGCCCTTGACAAGCAACGTCTTATAAGGCACCATTTGGAGGTCGCTAAAGTGACTTGATTCCCTCCCAAGAAACAAAATTGACTATAGTAGAGGCCAAAAAAAATTGCTATCATTGTAGGATTTAGAAAGGTTGCTTTGAATCTACAATTGGTTTTGTAGGTGGTGTGGGCTTCTTGTGGTAAGATAGAAAGATAGATTTTTCTATGAAGAGTAAGTACTCTTCATGGATGTTGCGGGAGGTGCATGTGGTGGACAACGCTTTGCACTATTTTGCTGGGCATTCAAAGTGGGGAAATCACTGAGCTTGGGGAAGGGAAGGTGGTTCTTAGCAGGGAGCTCAATGTTTTACTAAACATGAGCTAAAAGAGTGCTAGTCTCATTAGGAAAATAAAAAAGATGATCAATTTTGGAGAGTTTGTGGGGAATTCTTGTTTGTGTGATTGCGCACCGAAGAATGGATTATATGCCTTCATAAACAAGAGGGTAGATTTCACTTCCATTGTAGAAAGGTTGGACAGTATCTTGTTGTCGCACAAGTGACTTCAAAGCGATGAGATGATAGACTCTAATATCCTTTCAATTTCCATCTTTGACCACTTCCCAGTAACTTTGAACATATTTTTTGTTACAAGCCCCACATAAAAGTTCTTTCAAGTTTGAGAGCATGTGGTTTAGGGATGCAGAGCTTCTTGGCATATTGAAGGATTAGTAGGTTAATAGAGGGTCACCAATTTTTAGATTTGTTAAAAAGCTTCAGTTCATCAAGGTGAAATTGAAAGCTGGGAATCTACGAAGTTTCAAAAACATTTCCAAAGAGAAAGAATGAATAGAAGGAAAGTTGGAGGCCTGAGCAAAACATCCTCAAGAATGGTTTGACTGCGAATGACTTTGAGCTTGAGAGAAAACTTAAAAGAGAGATAAATGAGCTACTAACAAGGGAGTAACATTTTAGGAGGGATAAGGCTAGGTAATCATGGCTTAAGGTCGGGGATTCTAACATGAAATTATTTCACAGTTCCTTGAAGACGTGGATGGCTTGCAATGGAATTGGGTAGATCACAGACTTGGATGGAAAGGTAATCCAAGATATGAGGGATGTTGAGGTTGTGGTAGTTAGTCTTTTCAAATCATTGTTGGCTCTTGATGTGTAGTGGACAACCTAGATTTGGACTCAATTTTGGATTGCATTCCATTGTGCATATTTGATGATGACAACTATATGTTGGTCACTCCTATAACTGGGGAAGAGGACAAGAAAGTTGGTTTTCATTGTCCCGAGACAAGAGTCTTGAGCCCAATGGCTTCACGGCCTTGTTCTATCATAAATGCTTAAAGTTTTTAGGTGATGATGTATAGGAATTCGTGGAGGATTTTAAGACAAAGGGATGCTTCATGAAAGATATTTACAATACAATTCTTACTCTATTTCCCAAGAAAGATGTGCGCACTTCCTTTGCCAGTTACCATCCCAACTCACTTTCAAACACCATTTATAAGATTCTGACAAGAGACTTGGCAAATAGATTGAAATTAATTCTTCCATAATCTTAGAGGAACAAAATGGCTTCACTCCAGGGCATGACATAATGGATAGCATCATCGTGGCTAACGAGATCATTCATTCAATCAATATAGACAGATCTAATTTAAGCATGATGATGAAAGTCGACGTGAGTGAAGCTTAGGACAAAGTCAGGTGGAAATTTGTGTTGATTATGAGGAAGTTTGATTTCAATGCTAAATGACAAATTTGATATTTGAATGCATTTCATTGGTTAGATTCGTTGTCGCGATTAATGGATCTTGGTGTGGATTTTTTGAATCTTTGAATGGTCTTCGGTATGGAGACCTCCTTTCTCCCGCCCTTTTTGTCATTATAGATATATTCATGGGCAGATCCTTCACAGCATGGAAACTTTTAGGGCACTGGAAAGGGGTGCAAGTTGTTGTAGGGATGGAGAAGCTGACCCATTCCTAGGTTGATGATGCCCCTAGATTCTGGGAGGTGCTTCAATGATGGAGGTGAAATGCGTTAGAGAGGTTCCAGACAAATACGCTAGGATTTCAAGTCATCTTCTTAATGAGGAGAAGTAATTAAAAAAAAAAGGCACCATCGTACGGAAGGATTGATGCTCTCTTGGTTTTCAAGGTTGGAAGACTTCCTTCAAAGTATCTTGGCACCCCTTTATTTAATGGGGCAAACAAGTCTTCTTTATGGGATGATGTGATCTCAAAATGTAGGACTAAAGCGGCCTCTTTGAAAACCAATTGCTTAACGCTTGCAGGAAGGTTAACAATGTTGAAATCGGTCCTGCCTACTCTACCTATATTTGTCATGTCTTGTTTTTTGTTTACCAAGAAAGCGGTGTTGAATGTCGAAAGCATCTTGTAGAAAAATTTCATGGGAGGGTGGCGAAGAGAGGAAAAGCCCATTGATTTGGGAGATCAAGTGTGTTGGCCAAAGGAAGATGGTGGGTCGGGTATGAGGAAAATAAAGCTCAAAATCCTTCAAGAGATTGAGTTGCAATGTCCTTCAAAATAAATACTTGTAGACTCCAAACTATGGCAGACTCGGTGGGGGTTATGCAGTGGGAAGTTCATGTGGGAGTCCAACCGCATAATCACGGACCATATTTTGTAGAAGCTATATAATGGGAGGGTGGTGGATTTATGGGAAGACTTCGAAGAAGGACATTTTTCTTTGAGGGAGGTGGCAAGTTTGAAGGAAGGTCAGAAAGGTTTGATTCACACTTTGAAGAGAGAATTGATGGCTATATTGTTAAGCTAAATTGGTGGCAAGTTAGAAGGAAGGTCAGAAAGGTTTGATTCACACCTTTGGAGAGAGAATTGATGGCTATATTGTGGAGTTCGTGAGTGGGTTGATATGGGGATGCTTCCAATTTCTGAAAACTTCAAGTTGGCTTTTACAGCCGAACTTGGCAAGAGGTAAGTCAACTTGAACAGGGAGGAGGATGCAATCTTCTAGAGCAGTTCCAAGTCTGGAAACTACTCAGCTAAATTGGGATATCACATTCAGCAAGTGTTTCCTACTAGTTTTGATTGGCTAACGAGGGCTTGCTTGCACTGGTCTGTTTTGTCAAAATCTGGTTCTTTCCTATGGACCGGTATTCACAACAGGATCCTCGTTGACACCAGATTGCAGAGCTTGGGTTGGTAGGGTTTGAGTCTCCCTAATGCAAAAGCAAAGAGGAAATGGTGGAATATCTACTAATAGGATGTTCTTATGCTTTGTATTGTTGGGATGGTATTTAGTCAAAGATGGGTTGCGCTAGTACGAGGCATAATAAGATCAAGGAGTTTATTTCTCAAGGCTTCAACAGAATGTGGTTTGGGTTGACTTATGGTTTGCAACTCCTCCTATGGTACTGTGGCAGTAATTGAGGAACATGAATATATTTTGTGAGGAAGAGTAAGACGTGGATGTGGTATTGGGGAAAATAGAGGAGACCATTACTGAGCTGATGAATGCTAGGACCAAGTTCTTTTTTTATGACCCCTTCACCTCCTTCAACAATAAGATGAGAAAGAAATGGGGAGATCTTAAGGTGCCAATTGATACTGGGTCGATGGTTAAGGAAAAGGGTGTGTGTAAGGATACACCCTGGCTATCCAGCAAACTAAACTGTAAAATATATAAGGAAAGTTTTTCAAAAAAACTAAGTGTCCCCCTTATTAACATATGCGTTTTAGTTTATTGTTTAGACAGTGACTCGAAAGGGAATTTGAGGCTGGCAAGTACTAGCTATGTGAATAAAAATGACAAGGGTGAGGTTGTTTGGTTGTGTGCTGAAGGGATTGGGACAAACACCAACAATGAAGAGTTATATGCTCTTGTTAAAGGGTTGTATTTATGTAGATTGAAAAGGATCGATAGGATAGATATTGCAGTAGATTCTTTAGTTTGCATTAATGCCATCAAGAAGAGAGGTTGTAATAACTGGAGGTTGAATGGTTGGATCCACTCCTCTCTGTTGTGCCTGAAACTGTAAAATATATAAGGAAAGTTTTTCAAAAAAACTAAGTGTCCCCCTTATTAACATATGCGTTTTAGTTTATTGTTTAGACAGTGACTCGAAAGGGAATTTGAGGCTGGCAAGTACTAGCTATGTGAATAAAAATGACAAGGGTGAGGTTGTTTGGTTGTGTGCTGAAGGGATTGGGACAAACACCAACAATGAAGAGTTATATGCTCTTGTTAAAGGGTTGTATTTATGTAGATTGAAAAGGATCGATAGGATAGATATTGCAGTAGATTCTTTAGTTTGCATTAATGCCATCAAGAAGAGAGGTTGTAATAACTGGAGGTTGAATGGTTGGATCCACTCCTCTCTGTTGTGCCTGAAAGTCTTGAGGATTTCTTTGTGAAGCATGTGTTTAGAAAGACGAACAAGGTGGCAGATTTCTTAGCTAGCTTAGGGTTGTGTTCCAAAGGCTTGACTTGGCTGACATTCCCTTGAGACCATTTTGGTAAAGTTGGCCTCGGTGTCTTTGTTACACGACTATGGTGTTGGTGTCTCTCACTATCTATTGGACCCAAAGATTAAGGCCTTGTCATGGGGCTTGTGTTTGTTCATTTGGCTCAGTTCGAATATTTAATTGGACCTCTCCACCTTGTCATGTTGGTTGGCTCTTCATCTTGTATGATGGAGCAATTTCATATTTCTTTATGAATAGTTGTTGGCTAAGGAAACCAAGTTATGGAATCTGTTCAAACCCTTTTTGGGCCATGTAATTCTCTATTTTTTAAAATTTGGTTTATAGCTTCATGACAACGGACCCCTTGCTTACAATTTACCCAAAAAATTAACATATAAATATAATTAATATATAATAAAGGTTATATAACATATAGTAATAGTTTTTTAATAATTACATTTGAGTTGTAATGTTATAATGTTATAAGCTATAGTTTATATAATGTAAATTTATTTCTAAATTATACTTCAATTGTATTTATATATTATATTTGATATTTGTTATTATGAATTTAATAATTATATTTATGATCACATTATTGTATGTTATATTTATTTTATTATATATTTATATTTATATTCTTTTTTTGATCAGTAAAGGCCGAGGCCAAAGTTTTTGTATTAAGTAGAAGATGAAATATACAGAAACTATCAACATCTAAAAGCTATAATATTGTTCAGTCATAAAGTATGGATAAATATGGAGCATTAGTGCTTTCTCCATAAAATACCAGAATCAGATAACCAGAAAATACTGCAAACTACTTATCCCACCCAGTAATAAATGGATTCAAAAAAGCACCAAAAAGAATAATTTGTGAGGAACTTGGGATTAGAACCCCAAACCTAATCAGAAGGGGATGACGAATCATTTTCAGATCTGTGGGAGTGTTCTTCATCCACCTCCCCTGCATCCTGATACTCTTCATCTTCGTCATTGTCCTCATCTTCCTCATTCTCGACCTCCCCCATATCTTCCAGATCCTCATCAGCTTGCTCTGGTTTTTCTTCATCTTCCCTGGTATCCTCTTCTTCATCATCCGCCTCTGAACCCTGAAAATCATTAGAATTTTCTTCCTCATTTTTGGAAGAGTCTGGGCTGCTTCTCGATTTGATAAGTCTGGGCTGCTTCTCGGTTTGATAGGGTGATTCAGAAGATATGGCCCTTTTTTGAAAGAAGTGTCCATCTTTTCACCTAGCCGGATTCTGACTAAGATGACAGTCATTCAAAATAGATTTGACGTGTACTCCACTTGCTATGATATTAGCTAGCTCATCAGCTTTACCATTGCCTTCATAGTAGATATGGTTAGCCGTTGTTGATTCAAATTTGGAGATAATATTCAAAATCACCTCTAAAAAAGATTTAAGTTTCTAGTTTGTAATAACTCCTGATCTGATTGCATTTATGATTATTATATTTATATTCATATTCATATTCATATTTATATTTATATTCATATTATTATTAAATATAAATTATATTAATATGATATATATAAAGAGAGCCAAAGCATGAGACTAAGAATGACATGTGTCTTTGAGAATTTATGCTTAGGATAGCATGTTTGTGCTCCTTTTTTTTATTAGCATCTAACTATGTGTGTGTGCATGTGTGTGTGTGTGTCGCCTCTAGCGACATCTTGCTCTCACCCTCTTCCTCTCTGTATTCTAAGATATATCTCTCTCTCCTCGATCTTCTTTTCTCTCCATGCCTCTTTGGCACCAATTGCACCCCAAATGCAATTGCTAGTAAACAAGAATTCCTTCAGTGTAATGTCCCTTTTCCAGAATAGAATTTAATGATAATAAGAATTAAGACATAAGATTAAATAACTAAATAATTAAAAATAATAATATAATTATAATTATAATTATGATTACACCAATTTAATTAAATAAATGATAATGCATTAATCATTATGAAAGAATATATTAAATATATAATTATAATTATAATTATGATTACATTGATTAAATTAAATAAATAATAATACATTAAAGACTATATTAATAATATTATTATATATATTTATATAATTATTAATAATCGAATATAATATTATTAATGATATAAATGCACAATAATAAAATAAAATAAATAAATAATATAATAATATTAATTAATCATATCATTAATATAATTGATATAATACAATATAATGTTATAAATAAATATAATAATTTTATAATTATAATTTATCCTTAACACAATAATAAAATAAAATAAATAAATAAATATAATAATATTATAATTATAATTTATTATTAAAATAATACCAAATAAGAATATATATATTAATTTAACATTACCACTTTGTATTTAGCGGGGAAGATTGGACATAATAATATGTGAGGAAATTATCAAATATAATACTGATCATTACAAAGAATAAACAAATTAATATGAAGGGGCAAATTCACGGGAAGGTAATGGTCGTGACTTCCCCTGGATATACGAGGAGGAAAATAGGAAGGGAAGAGGGGAGGATTATTTTTTGGCGAATGTTGAATAAATATTGCCGAACGAAGACTAAACTTTTTAAAAATATTTTAGCTGCAAAACAAAAATTTTGCAGTAATTGGGAACCGTCACATTTACCGTGTATGCGAATTAGAGCGTAAATACTAGGCCATCACTTTCATACCTGTATACACGACATGGGTGCTGGGCCTTGGCATTCATTATGCAAGGCACTTTCTTCATTGGGGTGTTGTTTTGAAGGCTCACAGACCATGGCGTCTCAGTATGTTTGCATTCACTCGAATATAGAGTATTGCTGGGTATGTATGAGCGACACTACATAATAGACGTCTCTGTTCTTGGTCTTCCATAGCAAGGAAATGAGACACGGCAATTGCTAAATGCTGCAATGAACCTCTGATCTATTATTCCTTCTGAGAAGACGGCCCAGGAATTGCATTCAAACTCCAAACCTAATTTGCAATTGATGTCCCCGCATATTTGAATTCTCTGATTTTTTTAAAATGCATTCAAATCTGAGGCACAGTCAGCCAGGCTTTACGAATGCATTAATAGTTCAAGAATTGTCATCATTTCTACCTCATCTCGGAGTGCACAGCAAACTATAATATTCGACACAAGAACAAGATTTTCTTATAAACAGAAGTTGGCAAACTGTTTGACAAAATGTTAGCAGACTTTGGACTCAATAATGATCATTTGGAATCGGTATTTTATTTATATGAACTGTATAAACATCAAGTGCCTTATATGAGAATGCTTGGTATCAAGCGTTTAACAATGAATGTTGCATTGAATTACTATTACAGTCCAATCAGAAATAGATATTGATTTATAACATTGCTAGTTTTTCCTCCATGGCAACTGTTTGAGAAAATTATAGGACAGGAAAAGTGGAAATTTATGCTAATACCCTTCGGGGACATTACATTCACTCATGGGAAGCACTGACCTAGTGACATGTTTGTAGCACATTATAAGTACACAAGGCAATATCTGCAGATTAATGAACCATTCGTCTAAATCTTTAACTTGAGAAATCATCTGCTAATGAGTAAGTTGCGTGTCTAAAAAAGACAGGTCAGAAGGAAAACCCTGCTGACAAACAGCTTGTTCATGCAAATGTTCACTGTAATGATAAAGGCAAAAATCTCTACTGAATTAATTATCATCTAAGCACCCTCGTGCTATTGTATTATTGATCATGTAAAGTAGTGTGGATTTGTTCCACCTATGCATTTAACTGGCCTCCACCTTAGCACAGAGGTGAACCCACTCACTTCAAGGCATTGCGTCCTGGATTATTAATTGAACTGAAATTTTAAGGAGCTTCAACCATAACATCATGGAACGAGGGAACTACATCAGCGTGCTTGGAAACAGCAGTACCATGGTTTCCAGGTTGCAGAACATTAAGATGAATGTTATGCACCATATGTTGTTGAACACATTGTTGAAAAATTCAAAAATACACCACAAGTATCTACCTGCAGATGTAAACAGTTGGCGGGTAGGAATGTTGTTCCACATGTAAATGATGCCACAGAGTTTGATGTACCGTTGGTGGGTACCAAGCAATCCTAAAGTTCCATGAGATGAGGCCCATCTTATCTGAAATACAGGCTAAACAATCTTCGTCTCAGTGAATCGCCTATCACATTTGTATATTGAATCTTAGTGGCTTGGAATTAGAAGATCATTGTGCTGATTGAATACCAAATTTAGGGATATTCAAGACTTTATATTTTATTAATTAATCTATATTTTATTAATTATTGATATGTTTGCTTTTTTGCTATCTAACATCCTGACAATGGATCATAGAGTGAATGAATGATTTTAATGACGTCCATGAGGCCAAGCAGTCTAAGGGACCAGAGGGACCCACGCCCCTAAACAATATCCATACTCTTTTCCAGCTCCAATCTTCTTTTATGAATCTTGACCAGCAAACCTGCCATTTGGTTTACCTTATCCTCTTCAAATAAACTGTTCATGTTGTCCACTTTCAGAATGGTACCATAATTAGCACGAATATCATCATAGGCAGTGCATTCCATGAGAAAGTGTCATTCAGTCTCAATTGCACCTGTCTCACAAAACAAGCAAGTTCTCTCCTCCCAAGCCTCTTTGAGCCTCTTCCATTTGCCCGTCTCACACCTGAGATGATGCGATCCTGTTCTCAATTGTGTCATTAATAGCCTTACTTTCCCTTTAATAGCAGCTCCAAGATATGTTCTCTCCATGTTCCCCGGTTGAGTTGAACAAATGCATGTAGTAAGTCTTTTTACAGCCAATGTTATTGTTCCACATGACCTTTTGAAACTTTTCTATGACAAACTTTTTTATGTCCACATTTGTATTAGGGCACTCATGTAGCCTAATATTCCATTTATTCAGCCACTTATTATTTTGTTTCATCCATGTTTTCTTTCTACGGATAAGAACCTCGTCCTTCACAAATTTCAGCCACCATTGGTCATGCATATTATCAACCTTCTTTAAATAGCTAAGTAACCAAGTTATCGCTGACGCTTCCAACGGAAAAGCCCCAGCCTCTGCTAAAAGGATATCGTAGGGAACAAAGGTCTTAACTTTGAGATTGCTTGTAATTAGGTGTTTTTGAATTCTTTCTAGTTGCCTCCATCCGCTGTTTGACAAGCTGCCACCCCACACTTCGCAGCCATAGAGAACCACTGACGTGACCAACAAACCGAAAAGAGTCTTCGTGGTCTTCCAGTCCCAAAGCTCAGCCATTCTGCACCTGTTCTGGAGTAAATACAAAGCTTTCCAGCCTCCTTGCAGCCTTTTCGCTCTACATGTTTCCCAGCTGAGTTTATAGTGAAAATCAATCCCAAGATACTTGTATTCCTTCACAATTTCAAGCGGGCTGCCTTCAAAAATGAAGGTATTGGGCTTTTCTTTTCTCCTTAAAGAGAAAATCATGATTTTGGTTTTGGTAATGTTCACCTGCATCCCAACCTCTTGGCAAAAGAACTCTAAGGCCCTTAAGTGATCTCTCAGACCTTGAGCCATTTTTGAAATTAAGATAAGGTCATCCGCGTACAAAAGAAGTTTCACCACATATCCTACTAGATGCACACTTTCCCCATTTGTATTGCTTAACCAAGTTTCTAATTTATCAATATATAACCCAAACAAAATTGGGGATAACGGACATCCCTACTTAACACCAATGTCACTACCAAAACATTCGAACATTCCCTCATTAGTTCTGATTTTGGCTCTATGAAAAAACTATAACACAACTATGACAAAACTATAACACAACTGAATCTAAAAACAGCTACCTCAGAGAATAGCTCTTCCGTAATCTACATCATGGATACCTTGACGGAAGGACTACCAACTATGGATGAAAGTTTATTTCCTCTGTGATAAGTGCATAGACTTTCTGAAACTACAGACTTCCTATAATTTATAGCCAGAGAAGGAGCTTAAACTGTAGATAATTTGAATGAAAAATTAGCACTAGATACTGATGGCTCAGAAGACACCAGTACAACACTTAGAAAACTCACGTTCTTTGGGCCATCTTTCAAAAGTTGAGGCTGCAACAAGTCCAGGTATTCTTGAGTTCCTCTAGCAGGTCTCCAGTTCTCTACAACGTCCAGTCTAAAAAAAGCATCCGCTATATCTCATACTCATCACACAATACCATTGACTGCATCAACATATATGATATTTCTGCATAGAATGCCTAATATAAACCATGACATCATAATGAGTAAGATCATTATCAGTACTGGTGAAGAGAAAAATCCGGAGTCTTAAATACCTGCCCTTATTATCTGGGCTACCATGTTATCAAAATCTTCATCAGAGAACATGCACACCAAAGCATCGAGGTCCTGACCTGATTGCTGACACTTCAGAATACGAGCATGACCATAAACATCCATAATTTTGTGCATAATGAAAAATCCCTCATTGCCAACATCCTAGGTCACAGTTATAATCTTTGTTTCACCACCCACATATCTAAACCTACCATCAGCAGGCCTAGGCAGAATTCCCCTAAACAGAACTACAAGTGAACTTAACCTTTTCTTGATAAAAATGATGTGTAGAGTAAGACATGATGATGTCCATTTTGCTAAGTAGAACAAGCAAAGGATCCTTCCTCCAACCGATACTGACCATCATTGCCAGACTGAATTTTTTATTACTTGAAAGGAGTTCAGTATATGCTGGTTTGAAATGGCTCCCGTAACCACTCAAGTCACCTCTTTCTGCTCCTAGCATAGAGATCTTGGAATTGGTGCTAGAATCAACTCGCCCTACACAAAGAATGCCTGTTAAGTCCTCAGAAATGGCAGGCTTGACCTCCTGAACATTGAAATTCAGAAGTGGTACATGTTCAATTTCTAGTCCTTTCTGGATCCCTGCTGCTTCCTGTGCAATTTATAAAGTAAGTTTCTTGCCAATTTGCACAGAATATTTGGGAACACGCATTCTTCCATTCAAGTTAATATAGGATCAGATTTGAAGTAATGAAGGTTTATACACTTGTCACAGGCTAAGGTCTAGAGCCAACTTGCTTGGAATAACTATAGCTTTCTGCTACTCTTTCCAATTCCCATCCATCTCAACATCTTAAAGATTGTGTATAGTCAGCCTATAAGCAGCTCGAAACCATTGCAACTCAAACTGTCCACTCTTATGTATTTTTCCCCCCTAAACCATTTCAACCAATATAGGAAGCTCAAAATTCAGCAATTATATTTGAATGGAAGTGGAACACCTCTGTTGCCAGAAACGCGACGGCTGCATGCCGTTTCGCGTTTCAACGGCAGCAACGCGTTTCAACGGGAGAAACGGCCGTTTCGAGGTTTTATATATTCAGTGAAATTTTTTATTTTTATTTTATTAGTTCAGGGTTTCCAGGCTGTGCATGCGGTTAATAATATTTTTTTTAATTTTTTTTATTAGTTCAACGCCAGGCTGTGTACATGAAGTTAAAAATAATTTCGGAAGAGACTGTATGCAGTTAAAAATAAATATTTTGTTTTTATTAATTTTAAAACTAACAGTTCATAGCCATTTTAAATAATTACTGATTGTTTTGGTTTATTATGACTTTTAAGAATTAGAGTTTACAGTTTGTTTTGGTTTATTATGACTTTTAAAATTTAGAGTTTACTGCTTGTTATTCATTAAACTAATAGTCAGAGACCCTTGGAAATTAACCCTTCAAATTATATAATAAAGATGGAATAAAAGTTTCTATATATAAAACTTGCATATATATATGAATTTGTGTGTATGATATATGCAAGAAATTATATATATGAAATAGATGCAAGATATATATACTAATTTGGATGCATTTCATATATATATATAGATGGAATAAAAGTTTCTATATATAAAACTTGCATATATATATGAATGTGTGTGTTTGATACATGCAAGAAATTATATATATGAAATAGATGCAAGATATATATACTAATTTGGATGCATTTCATATATATATATATATATATATATATATATATATATATATATATCCATTTCTTATACGCAACCTTTAAAAATTCCGTTTCTCGTTATGTTGCCATTGCCGTAACGTTTCTGTTTCTCGTTTCTGATAACATAGTCAGGAACACCCAAGATCATCTATGAACAAGAAAATTCTTTCAGAATGTGCAGCATAACCTTGCTTCATGTGCCATTTTCCCAAAAAAATTGAAAAGGTGAGCCCACCATTGCAAAAACATTGAAAACTAGGGCACATAACACCTATAGGCTATCGTAGGGTCCCTAGTTAGATTTTCAGGAGAAGCATAACAGATTGGACAATTTTTAGCAACCCTGGAACTGCAAACAAAAAAAGGTTAAAAAAGAAGCAATACATATCTATGAAAGATACGAAGTGAGTAGCGGCTAACTAAATACTAATTTACTCAAACGATGAAAATAAGTAAATGAAAATGATCAATCCACATAAGAACATGAGAGAATGAGGAGCCTCCATACTATAGACCAAGAATTATGGCATTGGAAAACAATAGCTATATGTGAAGTAAATAAGCTGCAGACTAATACTGCAACATGGTAACCATAAAGCTATGATAACAAAGAATGATAGAAACAATAAATGTTTGCATTGTTTGTGTGTGTGAGAGATATATCTAATTGGAGGTCATCAGTTATCATCAGTTGCTATAAATAGATACAACTCATTGCCTTGTAAAAGAAAGAACCTACAAAAAGTGTCCCTTGTCTCGTATATATAATCCACCACCATATTCTATCCACACAGCTATCGAATACTATATCTATGTCTACATTAACATGTAGAGACTACATATCTACAACATATGTCCTAGATAGTTCATAACAGAGTGTCCAGATTGTGGATGTTCATTTTTGAATTAATCCTTCAATCTATAATTGAAATTGAAAGTCAATGTTAAACTTTAAATTAGAATATTCCTCAAGGAAATATTCCGTTTTTTCTGATCTTCCTTTTCTTTTCATTCACATGGAATCAGATGTCACCGCATAATAGGAAAAGATTCATCATATGAAAAGATATATTCTTTTCATAGTTTGAGAATTTGAAGATAAATATTTATCTTAATGTCACATTGGGATCTAAATATTTACCTAATAATTAGGATACCTATGTTTAAATAAATATATGTAAAGAATCTAACTTTAATTCAAACATATCAATCCAAATTAATTTGTTTAAATATTATTTATGAAAATAATATCAAATTTAGCAAGATTAAAAACATTAGTCAAGTGTATGTTAAAAAAGTATAATACACCCAAATACATTCACATATGAAAAAAATTAGATGGTCAAAGAAACTAATATGATTGACATCCTCCCAAAACTCAGCCCATAAATTCAATCTTTTGTCAATATCCTGTGAAATAATAATTAAACAAAAAATGAAATTCTAGCAAGCAATATCACAACTAAAAAGTAAAATGAAATTCTTAATCTAAAAATGAGATTCTAGCATTACATTTCATAATATCACATTAAAAGCAAATACCTTATTTACTTAGAAAAAATAAATACTATAATGCATATTTATTAAATTGTGCTACGCATCTATATTTAAATTTAGCCTTTGTGCCCAAGTGAAACTGTCACATTGAAGCAGAAACTTTTAACTTCACCATTAAATATATTGAATTTCTATAGTCCACCAGGCAATCTGAACTTCATCTCACAAAATCTTTGTGCTCATGTAAAACAGTCATCAAACCTAAAACAAATTGTTGCACTAAAGCTGAAAATTTGAACTTCGCTGTTAAATATTTTTGAAAATAAAGAATGTGCAAAGTTTTGCATATTTATATTTAGAATTTAGTTTTTCTTTGTTTTTTTAGTTTTATTTTTTGCAAATAAAACTATCTAGATACATGTGTATCTAGTTTTATTTTCTATTTTTCTATGGCTATGAATTTTATATATTCAACCATTTGTAATAATTTTTTCCCAACAGAGAGCTGCAATAAAAGTTATTTTCAGAATTTTATTCTTTTGAAAAATCTTCATTTGGTATCAGAGCTTTAGGATTGTGAAGCTTTCAGCATGGTAAATAATTTGCAAATTCTAGAATTTAATGGAGTTGATTATCAATATTGGTCAATCAAGATGAAAATTTTTTTGATAGGAAAAGATTTTTGGGAGATCATTGAATCAGGATATGAAGAACCTGAGAATTGGGAAGATCTCACAGCTAATGAGAGGAGATTGAAGAAGTAAGCTGAGAAGAAGAATGCAATGGCTCTATTTCACATTCAAATGGCTCCTGAGAAGAGCTTGTTCTCCAGAATTGCTGATGCACAAACAACAAAGGATGCTTGGAAGACTCTAAAGGATGCTTACCATGGCAATGACTAGATCAAGGTTGTGAAACTACAAACCTTGAAGAGAGAATATAAGAATTTGAATATGAAAGAAAGTGAGAATGTGGGTGATTTTTGTGTAAGAGTTAAAGATGTGGTTCATAAAATGGCCACTTTGGGTGAACCTATGAGCCAAGAGCATGTGATATAGAAGGTATTGAGATCTCTAACCCCAAAATGAAATACTGTAGCAATTATTATTGAAGAAAGTAAAAATTTAGCCACCTTGGAGTTTGATGAGCTAGTTGGATCTCTCATATCACATGAGGATAGAATAAGGGACACTTCTACCAGCATTAGTGAGAGGGCTTTTGCTTCCCAATTGCAAATTTTAAAGAATGATGGTGCTAGCAGCAACAATAACAACCACAGAGGTTCAGGAAGGGGTCAAAATCAAAATTTTTCAAGAGGAACTAGAGGAAGAGGAGGTGCTCAAGGAGGAAGAGGCCGATGTAGATTTGATAAAAGAAACATTCAATGTTACTATTGCAATCTGTATGGACACTATGAGAAAGAGTGTAGGTTGAAATCAGGTAACAATAATGCAAATTATGCTCAACAAGATGAGGATCTTTCCTCAGGTAATTTATTCTTGTGTTATGGCAAAGCTAAAAATAATATGAGTGATGTCTGGTATTTGGATTCTGGGTGCTCTAACCATATGTCTGGTAACAAGGATATTTTTTCAAAGCTTGATGATGGATATAGATCCAATATTACTCTTGGTAATAATAATAAGCTGGAGGTTGCAGCCAAAGGAACCATGGAAGTTCAGACAAAAGAAGGTATAAAAAGTGTTCAAGATATCTATTATACTCCAAAATTGAAGCATAATTTATTGAGTGTTGGGCAGCTATGTGAAAAGAATTATAGAGTTGTATTTGAAAATATGAAATGTACTATCTATGATAAGAATCAGGGCAATAAAGTGATTACAGTTGTTCCTATGACAAAGAATAAGATGTTTCCCTTGAAGTTTCATGAAAATGACAATCAACTTGTGTATATGGCTTATGAGGATAAAAGTTGGTTGTGGCATCTCAGGTATGGTCATTTGAATTTTCATAGTTTGAAAATTCTAAATGCATTGGTTCTTGAATTGCCTAAGGTTGAAGAGCACAACAAAATTTGTGAAGGATGTGCAAAAGGGAAGCATGCAAGAGAATCATTTCCAAAAGGAAATGCATGGAGGGCTCATCACCCACTTCAGCGTATTCATTCTGATATTTGTGGTCTTATGCAACCAAAAAGTTTGGGTAAGTCATCATATTTTATCACTTTTATTGATGATTAATCACGCATGTGTTGGGTTTATTTTTGAAGACTAAGGATGAAGCCCTTGATACATTCAAGAGCTTTAAAGCCCGTGTAGAGAATGAGAAAGGAAATACAATCAAATGTTTGAGAACACATCGTGGAGGAGAGTATTGCTCCAAAGATTTTTAAAATTTTTGTGAAATGAATGGGATCAAGAGACAACTCACAACTGCTTACACACCTCAACAAAATAGAGTGGCTGAAAGAAAGAACCGTACTGTGGTAGAAATGGTAAGGAGCATGTTACAAACTAAGGGTTTGAACAATACTTATTGGGCTGATTTAGTTGCTACAGCAGTCTATATTCTCAATAGGAGTCCTACAAGTGCCCTAGACAAGATGACTCCTTATGAAGCATGGTATGAGAAAAGGCCTAATGTAAATCATTTAAAAGTTTTTGGTTGCTTGGCTTATGTTCGTATACCTGATCAAAATAGACAAATGTTAGATGCTAAAAGTGAATCATGCATTTTTGTGGGTTATAGTGAGGAGAGCAAAGCTTATAGATTGTATAATCCCGTTACTAATAAGATTCTTGTCTCAAGAGATGTGTTTTTTGATGAAGAGGGAGTTTATGGTCATCAAAAAGGCCATGTTGAAAAGTCAAAATCAGCTTTGGATGATGATATTATTGTTGATAATAATAATGAGCAGCCAACTAATGATTCTATTATAAGATCTCCAAGACGACCAAGTAGCTCCTCATCAATTCCAAGTGGAAGTCCATCTTCAAGTCCAAGTTCTACAAGAAAGGTAAGAAGATTAAGTGATATTTATCAGAAGTGTCAAAATCAAGCACATGAAGAGGATCCAATAGGTGAGACAGTAAATTTTGCATTACTTGCTAAAACTGATTTTGAGCCATCATGTTTTGAAGATGCATGTATTAATGAGGTTTGGATGCAGGCAATGAATAAAGAGATGGATTTCATTGATAGGAATGAGACTTGGGAGCTTTTAGAGCTTCCACAAGAGAAAAAGAAGATTGACATGAAATGGGTCTACAAGGTCAAGTATAACAGTGATGGGAGTGTGGAAAGATACAAGGCAAGATTGGTTGCTAAAGGTTTCACTCAAAGGTATTGTATTAATTATGAAGAAATTTTTGCACCAGTAGCAAGACAAGAGACTATTAGAATGCTTATTTCACTTGCAGCTCAAAAGAAATGGACTATTCATCACATGGATGTGAAAAGTGTCTTTCTAAATGGGTACTTAGAAGAGGAAGTATATGTGGGACAGCCACAAGGTTTTGAAGTTAAAGGAAAAGAAGATCATGTTTATAAGTTAAAAAAGGCTTCGTATGGCCTCAAGCAAGCACCACATGCATGTTATGCAAAGATTGATGAATATTTTCAGCAAAATGACTTTCAAAGAAGTAAGAGTGAACCTACCCTTTATTACAAGCAAGAAGTTAATGATATTATCATTGTGAGTTTGTATGTTGATGATTTGTTATATATGGGTAGTTGTTCTAAGATGAAAGAGGAATTCAAATTTGCTATGATGAATGAATTTGAAATAAAAGATTTGGGTCTCATGAAGTATTTTTTGGGAATGGAGGTTTATCAACGTGGAAATGAAATTTTTGTTTGTCAAACAAAGTATGCAAAGGATATGCTAAAGAAATTTGATATGGCTAATTGTAAACCTCTTTCTACTCCAATTGCTCATAGAGTTGTATTATGTAGAGATGATGGTGCTGATATTGTTGATGAGACATCATATAGAAGTATTGTTGGTAGTTTGATGTTTCTAACTCACACAAGGCCTAATATTGCTTACTTAGTTTCATTGGTTTCAAGATATATGACAAATCCATCAGAAGAACATATGAAGGCAGCCAAGAGAATTTTGAGGTATGTGAGAAACACTCTCAATTTTGGAATTCACTATTCTTCTAAAAAATTTGAGCTTGTTGGCTTTAGTGATTTCGATTGGGGAGGTAGTTTGGATGACCAGATATCTACATCTGGTAATTGTTTTTCTTTGGGCTCTGGTTTAATCACATGGAGTTCAAAGAAGCAAAGTATGTTTGCTCTCTCTTCTACAAAAGCGGAATATGTTATCACTTCAGTAGGCACACAAGCTTTATGGCTCAGAAAACTTCTTGAAAAAATTGGTGAGATTCAGGTTCAGCCTACTATGATTTTTTGTGACAATATTAGTGCCATTAAATTGGCCAAGAATCCGGTTCATCATAGCAGGACAAAACACTTTGATTTGAAACAACACTTCATCAGAGATTTGGTACAGAAGAAAGCGGTTGAATTGAAGTATGTTAACACAAAAGATCAAATTGTCGATATCTTCACGAAGGTTGTTGCAAAGGATCAGTTTTTGACACTCAGAGATCAAATTGTTAGTCCTCTCAGCATCAAGGGGGAGTATGTGGATAAGTGATGTTGGAAAAGTTGAAAAAATATTTTTTGGAGAGTTTTTTATGAAGTTTTATTGTTTTTATGAAAATAAGGAATGTGCAAAGTTTTGCATATTTATATTTAGAATTTAATTTTTCTTTATTTTTTTAGTTTTATTTTTTGCAAATAAAATTTTCTAGATACATGTGTATCTAGTTTTATTTTTTATTTTTTCTATGGCTATGAATTTTATATATTCAGCCATTTGTAATAGTTTTTTCCCAATAAAGAGCTGCAATAAAAGTTATTTTCAAAATTTTATTCTTTTGAAAAATCTTCAAAAGACTCGTTAAAAAAAGAAAAGGGATTTCTATAAATGGACATGACGAAACCTTCAGAACAGAACATACATAATTAATGTCCATTGGAGGACTTCCAATTTTTACACAACTTCAAATTAATAGGATTTACCAGTCTACCCAACAACTCATTTACATAAATTTACAGTGGTTTGACTCTATGTCAACTGATCTACAACTCGTAAAATTACAATTTTGACAGAAATTGCCTCAACTCCTCTTCACAGTCTAACAAATTCCAAAACCATTTCCACATTCCAAATTATTCTTAAATCAAAACCACTTAGATTAACAATTACCAGTTGGATTTAATCAACTTGATCTGTTCATCATAAAACCATACTTTTGCCATTCATTCTCTCTTCTATTAGATAAAAAGTTCCTAATCATTCAAAGAAAACCATTTTACAAGTCAAAATCCCCATCTGCTCACACTATGAAAACATTCATGAATTGTTTTTCACTACAATAAAGTCTTCAATTTTTAACTTTAGAAACCAAAATTGACAGTATATACACATATGCAATAAGAGATGTTTGACCGACTACTTAATAGGACAACGAGGCATTCTATATATCATTTATAACAGATTGTTGATACAAAATAGGAATTATACCGTCAACTCTAGCATTTAGCAGAAGCATTTTTAACCATCTCAATCATAATGACAAAACAGAGGACAGAACATACGGAAGATAAATTCATTCTCACCACATGCGAGAATCCTAGTAAACATGCAACCAAAGGAATCAATACCATTCTGAGCAATCAAATGTAAAGTTGTCAGTTGTATTCTTCCACAAAAGACCATCACATGCCAATGAAATTGCAGAATTAATGTTCAGAAATGAAGCTTTCAATGATGATAATTCTGGATATAGAAAAAATAGAAAGACACCATTGCAGTTTGCCAAAACCTATTACAAAGAAAGAATGCAGTATCAATCTATAATAATGAACCCCCTATTCTTCTTTCTGTATACGAGTGGCCTGTAAAATGCGAGCATATTTATGAGGTGACACAAATCTACAAGATTGCCTCTAATATATTATGTTAGCATGGTTGTCTACATAATACAATGATCTCCAAGCTCAGTATATCCATGACTTGCCATTTGATTCTATGCCTATACACACTTGGAAGAGACATGAATTATAAAAAAAGAGATTTGGCTTTGTTCTTACAGCCGCTCTTGGTCATGTATATGATTATGAAATCAGATTCAACCTTCCTATTTGAGATTATCCAACAAAAACTTACACCTGGACAAATGCTTTGAGAAACTGGGCATCCTGTCCCATGCAAGAACAAAATAATTATGCATGGCAGACTCTCTCTTGAACATCGTCCACAATCTTCTGGCAACTCCAGTCTCATCAGCAACACCCATGGAAAAACAAGAAGAACAACATAAATTCAGCTTAATGGTCGGGAAAGATACCAGATTTGTAGAGACAACATTCCTAGCCAATGATTATATAATATATAATCAAGCCCCTGAACCGTTTAGTTTCCACTCTTGTCAGTTACAGTGAATTGTAATGCCAACCACTAGCACCACATCTAATTGACACAAGTTTTTGATGCCACTGTAGACGCTTCTCAGTATAAAGCAAATGCCGAGTAGGAAAATCTACTTGATTTGCATCTGCGCACGTATAAACCATCAAGATAAGACTTCACACCACGAGACTGAATCTATTAGATCACAACTAATCACATGTCAAGTTCTGATCAGGTTTCAATAGGAATATAAAGCATCATGGACATCATAGTATCATTAAAATCAAGACCCGCTGCATTTGCCATGCCATTCACCAAGTTTTTCAAAAACTGGTTATATATATATATATATATATATAATTCTAAGTTATTTAATATCTTTGATTTATTGTTTTGGTTATAATCTGTGATAAGGGTGTGTGCCATCTCTAACTTGATCAGGTCTCAATAAGAATATAAAGTATCATGGACATCATAGTGGTATTACACTAAAAAACTTGTAACAATCCAAGGTATTCAAGACCCACTGTGTTTGCCATGCCATTCCCCATGTTTTTCAAAAACTGGTTATATATTGTTAATAATTTATCTTTAGGGTTTTTAAATACTCAATAGATTAGATTTCCTTAATATTAGTTTACTTATTTTTCCTTTTATTTTTAAGTTTGTTAGTAGTTTTCTGTTGGTAGTTTTGTATAACTGTTTATAACTGTTATTGTAATCTCTTTTATATTTTCTTTGTTATTGTTGAAGTGATCATTCACGAGAAATAACAAATACTTTCCAGTTTCAATTTATGTGTATTTTCAATCTTGGGCCAACAGTGGTATTAGAGCATTGGAACAAATCTGTGTGAAGCTTTCGAAGACTGGAGCATTTTTACAAGAAAAAAAAATTGATTCAGGTGAAATCAATTTGCTTTTTATAAATATTTTTACAGGTTATTTTCTCTGTTAAATTTTGGCAAGAAAATTTCAGCAGTTATTTAATTTTGCAATCTATGCAAATTGTGTTTTATTTTATAGAATGGCATAGAAAAGTAGAAAATACACTTATCTTTAATGATTTATGGTCTAAAATATGTGATGGAAATACTCAGCCTGCAGAACCAACTGATACTAAAGAAAAAGAAATTTGGATATATAAAAATTCAAAAGCTTTGGCTTTGATAAGAGCTTCTGTTAATGAAGAAGTGTATAGACATATACAGGGATGCACATTTGCTTGGGATGCCCTTCATAAATTAAAAAAATTATTTGATTCTCATTCAGAATTAGAGTTTATTCAGTTACAGTTAAAACTATTTACTCTTGAGTTGAAAAATGGTGATGTTATGAGTCCAGCTTATGAAATTAGAGACATAAAACAAGATGTTGATGCCACTGGTGGGAAAGTTGATATATATCTCACAAATTTTATTAAAGCACTTGATCTAGTCATTGGCAAAGTTACAAAGAAATCAAGGAAAATGATGGATAAATTAGTAAAACAATTTGGAGATGATGCAGATGATGTTGATACATTTGAGAATATTCCGGTTGAGGTAGCAACCGAGGGTTAGTTACTCCTAGCTGACACTACATATGATGAAGAGGCAAACGAGTCAGAAAAAGACATAGAGTCTACACCAGTTGAGACCACTCTAAAGAAGAAGCAAGAAGAAGTACAAACAAGAGCCAGAACAAGATCTACCACTATCGCTTCACCACTTTTGAAGAAAGGAGTTGTAAAGATATCAAGGCCTACTCCTACTAAGACCTATCAAAAGAAGAGAGGTGCACAAGCCACCTCTGAGGCATCAAAGAAGAGGAGAAAACTAATAAGAGGTAAGGATGACATTGATGATGAAGAAGAGGAAGATCAAAATCAATTCAAGGTAGTTGTACATAAAGATCAGTCTGTTGACAAGGTAGCAGAAGCTATAATAGATATTGGAGGCCTTAGCAATCCAAAGATAATTCAGTTTGTACATTTGTCAATCGAGGACCAGAATAAGATAGAAGAGGTAGTCATCTAGATGATGATAAAATTAAAAAAGGCACCAATCGAATTTTCCAAATATGTACCTAAAAGTTTATATGAAAAGGTATCTGCTAGATGGACATATGCTTTGAGTATAGAAAAGAAGATAGGGAACACTCCCTGATATTGGCAATGCCAACATTAACAGTCCCCAAGATAGATGAGCTGATGAAGTAGTATTCTAAAAGATTTTTGGTAAAGAGTAGAGCAGTGAACATTTTGGCTACAAAACTTGCAGAGGTAGATGAGAATAGCTAGTTATTATGGACTTCTATTCTCCAAGCCCGAGCTAAGGCTGACAAGCTAGCACTGGTTGTGATACCCGAGAAGAAAAGTAATAGAAAAGGCAAAGGCCTACACTTGGATGACGCTGATCTGGCTACCAAGGACCCAATAGAGTTATCTGACACTGAGGTACCAAACACAACCATTTCTACCGACTACTATCCAGGAGGATATTAGGAAGTATACTAGGATCCTCCTGAGTAGGTTGTAATAACAGGGACTAATGATGTTCTTATTGAAGACATCACAAACAGTGATCTTGATGATGTTAAAGATGATGAGGATATTACCATTGCTGCAGATCAAACCAAAGAGTCAGCACCTATCGAGGCAGCAGCAAGTATAATACCGGGTGACCTTCCTATACTAGTACAAGCAATTGAGATAATTTCTCAAAAGGAACCCGAAGGCTCATCCCATGAGAAAAAGAAAGACACAACAAGGGAGCAAGGATCAAGTGGATAGGGCACAACAGATCCAAATGCGCCTAAGGAAATAGAGGCCGAGACACAAGCACCAGAAGAACCCAAGCTAGAAGAGACTACAAACACTGACGCCACAAATGAAGCTCTAGCACAATCGACCGAGACATAGGTCACCGGGCAAAAAAAAGAAGAAAGTGTGTCAACCGAGCATGAACAAACAAACATAGAGGTTAAATCTCTAGTTCCTTTTGTCAAAACATCACCAAAAGAGAAGAAGAAGAAAAAGAAAAAAAGGACTGGGTAACAATATTGGATGAGATTATAGAGATCTTGACATGTGACCCGAGGACATTGGACCCCAAAGAATTAAGAAAATAGAGGGATTTGTGTATAAGAAAGGCAGTACAAGAGAAACTCAGGAAGGAGAGCAAAAGCAAGCAGATTTTAGAGGATGTTAGAAATATCCTTCAGCAAGTTGTTCCCAAGATCACAATAAATGAGGACACTCCCATTTTAGATCAACTTGCATCTCCAACAAGTCACATAAACACACTTGATACCGATGATGAGAAAAGAATTGAAGAAAGGGATTGATGCAGAGCCCTCCACTATCACCTTAAGGAGGCCAACTCAACTCGAGGATTCAACAAGTAACTTGGAATCCACTCAAGGAATTAGTCCCACAAAAGGATCAAATAGAGTTCTCTAACTTTATTAATCACTTCCCCAACCATGCTAGACAAACTTCACTTTTCCACAAATCCTTTCATGGTCTATCCAATGCACATTGTTTAAATGTTTCACAAAACACCATCTCACTGCCCTGCCCTTCTAGGACTGTCACTTGTTCATTTCATTACCCACTCCAAACCCTACCTATGAGTTATATTGCCTTCAAAAACACTTAGACTTACTACCAAGTCCTTTCCCACATCCTCCAGACACCTATGACTCAATAACACAACACCATTTTATTAAATAAAACAAACTTGCCTATTTGCTGTCTTCTTTGATATACCTACATACATAGGTATGTAACTTTTGAACGACACATTATTTCTTTAATCCCTCTAGTCAGAATTGGCATAACTAGGTTCTTAGAAACAAATTAAATAATTAGCATGATCCAACGGTTTAATTAAAAGATATGGGCCTCGTATCAGAGTGCATTTTTCTGCAACAGTAAAACCATTAGCCTCCACCAACTTCCTTCCATTTTTGTCTTCCCTGCACTCAAAGCATTATTAAAAAAATTATATAATACATCATTGGACGCCTCCCACAAGTTAAAAGTCTTACAAAAAGTGGGAGGGTCCTACCATCCTTAAAAAAACACCAAAGTTCACAGCACTGGTGCCCTAGAATTCAAGGGTACAGTCACTACACCAGTCTATTTCCTTCCTTCTAACAGAAACCAAACTTTGATATTATGGTATGAATGTGTAGAGGCAATGTAAAAAAATATCCTTAACTCATATTGAAACCAATACTCATGTTTAAGGCACTCAAAACAATTTACTTGCTGCCAGACTGTACTCACGGGACAAAGACTTGTAAGTTGCAGAGAATTTTGTTTTTATTGCTTGAATCTCTTCCAAAATTGAAACATTATACATCCACAATACTCTCCTTGTCCATCATTGTGGATCCCCTCAAGAATAGACCCTAAATCTACTTAAAGACCGATAACTACTAACTGAATCCAAACTATTTGATACCAGTCATAAAACTGACTATATAAACAAAATAAGTTTAAGATGTGTTGTCATGAAGTTGACAACCTATGTTGTCAAATCGACAACATGACTCTAATACCCCCTATAATGACTTGAAAAAAGGTTTAAAGATAACCTTTTCAACTAAACTAACTTATAATCCTTCTAACCCCAACTAAGCCCTTTTTAGGCTCATATTGCTAATATAGGCAATTTACAATATTATGCACTTCAAGTGCTTTTGAAATCATTTAAAGGATCCAATGGCCCTATAACATCATTTAAAACCATAATTATTCATTTCCATCAACCCCTAACCTAGAATCAATCCATAACTCTACCTAGTGACCCCTAGGTACCTTGTAGGCTTATTGATGCCTTTAAGGCTTACAAGTACGAATGATTTACAATATGATCAATATATGATCCAATTAATATTCCATGACCATGATTATTCCTATTACATGTTTTAATGACCTTAGAAGGCCATTTGGCTTCATTTCCACCTAAGGATCCATCAGTGATCCTAGTGCTCTTCGTAACTCCTGCCTGTGACCTTGTGCTCTTGCACTAGGGATGAAGCAAAGATTCAGATGAAATTAGCAGAGAAAATCAATCAAGAAGTTGCCATCAATAAGTTGAAACTATCTAAGGTAATAACCGAGCTTCAATCTATTACTCAAAAAATTGTACAAATTTTGTTCAAGTTATGCAATGTAGACTCATTCATTGTCGGGGTCAATGAAAAGCTTAAGAAGTTAGATGAGGAAATTTTAGTCAGTGCAAATGCATCTCTAACCAAGCCTAATGTTTTTCACAAGCATATACTGAAAGTTCAATAACTTAGGTGGTTGAGATTAGACTTAAGGAAACAGGAAGACACCATAAGTGACCAACTCACCGAGCTACAAGCTGAGTTACTTCCTCACCTAAAAATCATGGAGAGAAATATTGAGAAGGCTCAAGCCTTAGTAGCTACCCTAGAGATTTTAGTTCTGGAAAACATTTTTGATATGCATGCACAAGTCGGTCTAGAGCACATTGCTCTTGCCAACTCGAAAGTGGAATGGCAAATCCTCTTGGCTTCATTGCAGAAAACCCACTAGCACATTTTTGACAAGCTGTGAGTACATTTTTCATTTTGGTATTAATTTTAAAAAGGGGAAAATCATGTATATGACAATGTACTTCACTATATACCTTGAGCATGCACAAATGGGGAGCTTGTAAAGAATTTGTATAGAGTTTTGAAGAGTATGTATATATATTTTGTATTCATATGGAGTTAGTAAATTTTTGAGTTATTCAGTACATAAACATAAGGTTTTGATACTAATGCAAAAGGGGGAGATTGTTATCTCTATTTGAGCATTAAGTATTGTCATTAGTATCAAATGAGTTCAGTCGGTAATCTAAGTTATTCAGTTGGTAAAGGTTGGAATAAGGAGTTAAACAAGTCAATCAGTTGAACTTACAAAGCCTTCACACCAAGTAAGTACAAGGCAGAACATCAAGCTATCAGAATACATGTTTAACTGAGCATGTCTACCGAGCGTCAGGAATTACCGAGTACCAAGCTAGTAATCATCGAGTATTCTACACACTGAGCATTAGTTATTCACCGAACAGTGAATGCAGTATTTACTGAGTTATTCACGAAATGACATAGTAATTAGAAATGACACATATCTCTATGCAAACGTTTTACATGGATCTCTAAATGTTTTACCAAGATTGAGACACATTTAATATGGATGTAAGCATTTAATTTTTTGATGATTCCTATGTAACAGTTACATCTAGGTTATTTTTGTATACCGTTGATCTTAGGTTTTCTAAGATCTTGTAACCCTAATTAGGTCAAAGCAGTTTGCTATATATTTGTAAAAGATGTCATTTTAATACATGCATGATATATGATCATGAAGTAGTAGCTTCACACTGGACATTAGAGATCAGACAAGGGTTCACATGATAGAGAGTTATATTAGAGACAGGTATATGCACAAAGATGGGGGACCAAAAAGGTGCCACTTTTCTTTTTGATCCCCCATCAAGCATAGTGCGTACACACTAAAGGGCGTGCACCCTATAGGGCACACACCCTATGGCTTGGGCAATCCAAATCATACCGCGTGTTCCGTATAGGGCGCACACGCTTTGAAAAAAGCTTATTTAGTGAAATTTGTGGGTTGGAAAGCTCATTTTGCTTTCCTCAAACCTGCGTTTGCAGCTAGGAAGGGCTTCCCAAGTGCGCACGCACTGTTGATTGGGCTTGTGAATCCATTGTTTTGATTCATTCATCCATCAAATGGCTCCACAACATCATCAAGTTTGATCTAGAAGAAGAGGTAAGTGTTTTTACAGTCCATGCCTCTTATTTGTTTTAAAATTTTAGTTTTGTAGCAATTTGTTTTGTTAAAATGTGTTTTTGTTAAAATTTGTGTGTAATGAAGATTTTAAAATCTAGTTTTTTTAATTGCTAGGAAGAAATAATCTCCCTCAACCAAACCCTCCACCAAACCCTCTGTCTCCTCATGAAGAAATAAATGAAGAAAATGAACCTCAATTGCCTCCTCCAATCGAGAAACCTCCTCCTGGAACACAAGAAAATTTGATGAACCAAATTGAAAGAGGGCAAAAAGAATTAGAATTTTTAATTACGAGGTTAAAAGATTCTAGTGGTACAAATACTGGAAGGGAAAGACTTGCAAAATCATTGGAAGCAATCTTGACCCACGTAAGCTTGGTTAGTGGGAAAATTAATTTATGGTGGGATAAAAGAGAAGAACAAAAACAATATTATGCAAATAAATTATCTTATGCGGACATAAAAAAGAAAAAAATCACAAAAAATAAAACTTGCAAACTATTTAAAAAACTAGGGGACACAGATACTCTTAGAACTACAACAAGGAGGTTCCCAACTCATTGGTGCTTAAATGAAGACATTAAAAACAATTTTTGGGAGAGATGGTGGATGATCTTTGATTCGCCTCCCTATAACAATCATGAGGTTCCTATTTATTTCTTGAGGAAACTCTATTACGAGTTTGTACTCAAGGAGGTGCCAAATTATTTTAACTATCTAAATTCTCAGGGTAGAGGAGGGGGGTCATCATTTGATCGAATGGGGGCACATCGTGACCCTAACGCACCTAGGGTTCCTATTGGCAAGCCATAGGTGGATCATGTTACTATTCCTTCCATTGTGAAGGAACATGTAGAGGCGGACACACTAGGCACGATTAGTGCTCTGACACAGACTCTCATTCAGTGTGCCACTCCTTTAATTGAGGGTGACCATGGTCAATCTTTAAGGGGGCATATTTGTCGGTCATGTGGATGCTTGTGCACATTTGGTACTGGTGAGAGAGAGGAAGAGGATCCTAGAATGATGACTAGTAGTTTTCTAAATATGACATTTGACATTAACACACAGGTAAATATTTCCAAGTTCATTAAATTGCTTTGATCATATTTTATTTATAAGAGAATAACTAATTAATTTAGTATCTATTGATTATGATGAAAATTCAGGGCAGGAGTGTTAGTGGTGGTGGCAGTGGCAGTGGCAATGATCCCAATGTCCCCTTCTACACATCGTTGTCAATTCCACAAGTATGCATCGAATAAAATATTTTAATTAATATATTTGATTATTATGTAATTATATGAATAATTGTATCATAATTTATTGTGCATGTGCATTAGACATTCACTGGTGGACCATCGATGTTCACAATAGACAGTGAAGGGTTGCCACTTTCCTTGAGGTATCTTTATTTGCATGTTAATTTGATTTACTTGATTATATTTAATTAATATATAAATAAATAACTAAATCACTAGACAAATTATGATCAAAATCTAGAGGCACGATGATCACATTCTTTCACCTGACTTTGTGACATCACCATTGAGTCCACAGGTATATATGTAATAATGCATTATAATTAACATGTCAGTAGTACATTCTTATATGAATGGTTATCTTATAATTTTCAATGTACATGTGCGCTAGTTGAATGTTGGAGCTTCAACTTCGACACCACACACTGAAGGACGTGGTGGAACCTTCATAGAGGTATCATTTACTTATTAGTAGGGTTGTAAACAATATATGTAATCTTGATAACTGAATAATACTTTTTTTGTTTCATTTTCAGTTATTGACATCAGAGACTCCTTCTATCCGTCATACTTTGGATCGTGGAGTAGTTGTAGTAGTAGCTAGTTCTGAAGCACTGACTGAGGTATAAAAGAGATCACTTAATTTTAATTATTATTTTAATAGTTTGTATTGAATTTTATATTGATATTTATGTATGTATTTTAATTATTATTTTGATCATTTTTGTAGGGATGTATTACTCCAAATCGCCAGCGTGCGCCTTCGGTGGATGAACATAGTCACTATTTGCTAGCGGTCAGTGAATATTCAATTTTATGATTCTATAATTCAATTTTGATGTATATTAGTTATTGATGCTTAAATTTGTTTTTATCAGCTCGAGCTAAAGGAGAGTCTAGATAGGAGGATGAGTGAGCGCACTTAGAAGACTACAGCGTCCACTGCATCTCCATCGATGCAACGATCAAAGACAACTTGGGATTTGTTTTCTTCCCCTAGCAGGAAAGGACTAGATTAAGGATATGGATTGTATGCCTATATGGCATTAGTGGACATATTTTTTTTATATTGTATAAGTGATACGTTGTACATCCATTTGGCTTTGAGGAAGCTAGTTTAACTGTATTGAATATATTGAATGTATGGCATTATTGGACATATATATTTGGCTTCATGCCCTACGAATATTTTTTTTTAATGTTTTAGGTATGCAATTCATGTGTTTGGTGTATTGATGTATACTAATTTATGTTTATGTGCATGTCTTATGCTTTGTTAATTTCCCATGCCTTATAGTTATGCTTGTATGTTTATCGATGTATATTGTTACTGTCACCCTAAGGATACTAACTTGACAACATTCACTATCACCCTAAGGAGACTAACATTCCTTGTTACTGTAAACTTCGACAACATTCACTATCACCCTAAGGAGACTAACTCAACTCGAGGATTCTACAAACAAATTGGAATCCACTCAAGGAATTAACCTCACTCAAGGATCTAGTTGCGTTCTTTGACTTTTTTAGTCACTCCCACAACCATACTACTCAAATTCACTTCCTTGTTTCCTTGTTCCAATGCCTTCTAACATCAACTCTATCCCAGGCCACCTAGTGCACCTAGTACCTCCACCACACCAAAACTCAAACCAGACTTCACATGCTAATCCTAACACCTTAGATCATCTCAACATGCTATATTTTCCATGTTAAAACTTCCCATTCAATCCAATCAACTCATCTTTCACCCTTCCTCTTCTATAGCCCTTCTAGGCCTACCTAGTAGTCCTTCCAACACTGAAATCAACAATTTTCTCTCAAACTCCCCAAACAACCTAGCAATGTTTTTACATTTTAGGCCTCGGCAGCACGGTCCCGTAACGATTGATGGATCAATGCTACCTCGCACGAGCTCCGATTTCATGCTTAAGGGACCTTGAGGGACACTTCGGCCCAGAGTCGTCGGTGACATTAGAACGACTATGTGTGGAAAACGAGGTTGCCACTAGCATTTCCCGGCCATTCAGAGCTGTTGGAATAGACGGTTCAATGCTACAACCAACAGTAGGAAAGATACACAATGTTGTCATTTGAACTAAGGAACACTGTGAGTTCTGACATCGACCAAGAATGTGTTGCCAACTTTAAACGAACTTGAATCTCTAAAAATTAAGACATTCTTTTGTAGGCCCGGCAACACGGTCCAATAGCAACTGACAGATCAATGCTAACTTGCACGAGCTCTGACATATGACCCTGCAAAGATCGCCGATTTCATGCTTAAGGGACCTTGAGGGACACTTCAGCCTGATGTCGTCAGCAGTGATCGAATGACTGTGTGTGGTGAACGAAGTTGCCACTAGTGTGTACCCGGCCATTTAGAGCTGTTGGAACAGATGGTTCGATGCTATGAGTGATGGTTGGAAAGATACGCAATGTTGGCCGTTTGAACTGAGGAACACTGTGAGTTCTGATATCGACCGAGAATGTGTTGCCAAATTTAAACGAACTTGAATCTCTAAAAACCGAGATAGGCTTTTGTAGGCCCCGACAACATGGTCCCATAGCACCTAATGGATCGATGTTACTAAGCATGAGCTTCAAGATATGACCCTGCAAAGATCACTAATTTCATGCTTAAGTGACCTTGAGGGACACTTCGGCTCGGAGTCGTTGGTGCCGATCAAACGATTGTGTGATGAACGAGGTTGCCAATAGCATTTATCTAGCCATTTGGAGTTGTTGGAATAGATGGTTCGATGCTATGACCGACGGTTGGAAAGATACGCAACATTGGTCATTTGAACTAAGGAACACTATGAGTTCTGACATCGACCGAGAATGTGTTGCCAAATTTAAACAAACTTGAATATCTGAAAATTGAAACAGGCTATTGTAGGCCCCAACAACACGGTCTCGTAGCAACTGAAGGATCAATGCTACCTCGTACAAGCTCCGAGATATGACCCCACAAAGATCATTGATTTCATGTTGAAGGGACCTTGAGGGACACTTCGGCCCAGAGTCGTCGGTGGCGATCAAACAACTATGTGTGGTGAATGAGGTTGCCACTAGCGTTTATCCAGCCATTCGGAGCTATTGGAATAGATGGTTTGATGCTACGATCGACAGTTGGAAAGATACACAATGTTGGCCATTTGAGTTGAGGAACACTGTGAGTTCTGACATCGACCAAGAATGTGTTTCCAAATTTAAATGAAATTGAATCTCTAAAAACTGAGATAGGCTTTTGTAGGCCATGGAAACATAGGCATGTAGCACCTGATGGATAAATGCTACCTTGCACAAGCTCTGAGATATGACCTCTCAAAGATCATTGATTTCATGTTGAAGGGACCTTGAGGGACACTTTGGCCCAGAGTCATCGGCAGTAATCGAATGACTGTGTGTGGCGAACAAGGTTGCCACTAGTGTTTATCTAGCCATTTGGAGCTATTGGAATAGACGGTTCCATGCTACGACCGACAGTTGGAAAGATACGCAATGTTGGTCGTTTGAACTGATGAACACTGTGAGTTCTGACATTGACCAAAAATGTGTTCCCAAATTTAAACAAACTCGAATCTCTAAAAATCGAGGCAGGCTTTTGTAAGCCCCAGCAACACAGTCTCGTAGCATCTGACAGATCAATACTACCTGGCACAAGCTCTAAGATATGACCCCCCAAAGATCATTGATTTTATACTAAAGCGACCTTGAGGGACGCTTCGACCTTGAGTCATCAACGACGATCAAACGACTGTGTGTGGTGAATGAGGTTGCCACTAGTGTTTACTCGACCATTCAGAGTTGTTGGAATAGATGGTTCAATGCTACGACCAATGGTTAGAAAGATATGCAACGTTGACCTTTTGAACTGAGGAACACTTTGAGTTCTGACATCGATTGAGAATGTGTTGCCAAATTCAAACAAAATTGAATCTCTGAAAACTAAGAAAGGCTTTTGTAGGCCCTAGTAGCATGGTCTCGTAGCACCTAACAGATCGATGCTACCTCACACAAGCTCAGAGATATGACCCTGCAACGATTGTTGATTTCATGTTGAAGGGACCTTGAGGGACACTTCGTCCTAAAGTCATCAGCAGTGATCGAACAACTATGTGTGGTGAACAAGGTTGCAACTAGCATTTGTTCATCCATTCAGAGCTATTGGAATAGATAGTTTGATGCTATGACCGATGGTTGGAAAGATACCCAACATTAGTCGTTTGAACTGAGGAACATTATGAGTTCTGAAATCAATCGAGAATGTGTTACCAAATTTAAGCAAACTTGAACCTCTGAAAAATGAGATAGGCTTTTGTACAACATGGTCCCGTAGAAACTAATGGATTGATGCTACCTCGCACGAGCTCCAAGATATGACCCCACAAAAATTATTGATTTTATGCTGAAGGGACCTTGAGGGACACTTCGACTCGGAGTCGTTGGCGGTGATCGAATGACTGTGTGTGGCGAATGAGGTGGCCACTAGTGTTTATCTGTCCATTCGGAGCTATTGGAATAGACCGTTCAATGCTACGATCAATGGTTGGAAAGATACACAATGTTGGCTATTTGAACTAAGGAACACTTTGAGTTCTGACATCGACCGAGAATGTGTTGCCAAATTTAAATGAAATTGAATCTCTGAAAACTAAGACAGGCTTTTGTGTTCCCTGGCAACACAGTCCTGTAGTACCTAACAGATTGATGCTATCTCACACCAGTTTCAAGATATGACCCCGCAAAGCTCGCTGATTTCATGCTGAAGGGACCTTGAGGGACACTTTGGCCCATAGTCGGCAGTGGTGATCGAATGACTATGTGTGGCGAATGAGGTTGCCAATAGCATTACCTGGCCATTAGGAGCTATTGGAACAGATGCTTCCATGCTACGACCAACGGTTGGAAAGATACGCAATGTTGGCTATTTGAACTGAGGAACACTAAGAGTTTTGACATTGACTGAGAATGTGTTGCCATATTTAAACGAACTTGAATCTTTGAAAATTGAGATAGGTTATTGTAGGCCTTGGCAACACGGTCCTGTAGCACCTAATGGATCCATGCTACCTCACACGAGCTCCAAGATATGACCCTACAAAGATCACCAATTTCATGTTGAAGGGACCTTGAGGGACAGTTCGGCCTGGAGTCATCGGCGGGGATCGAACGACTATGTGTGGCAAATGAGGTTCCCCTAGAGATTACCCAACCATTCAGAGCTGTTGAAACAAACGGTTCAATGCTATGACTGATGGTTGGAAAGATACGCAATGTTGGTCATTTAAACTGAGGAACACTTTGAGTTCTAACATCGGTCAAGAATGTGTTGCCAAATTTAAACAAAATTCAATCTTTGAAAACTGAGATAGGCTATTGTAGACCTCGACAATATGGTCCCATAGCACCTAATGGATTGATCCTACCTCACACGAGCTCTGAGATATGACCCCGCAAAGATTGTCAATTTCATGCTGAAGGGACCTTGAGGGACACTTCGGCCTGGAGTCGTCGGTGGGGATCAAACGACTATGTGTGGTGAATGAGGTTGCCACTAGCGTTTACCTAGCCATTCGAAGTTGTTGGAACAAATGGTTCCATGCTATGATCGACGGTTGGAAAGATACGCAACGTTGGTTGTTTGAACTGAGGAACACTTTGAATTTTGACATCAACCGAGAATGTGTTGCCAAATTTAAACAAAATTGAATCTCTAAACATTGAGACATTCTATTGTATGCCTCGACAACATGGTCCCGTAGCACTTGACAGATTGATGCTACCTCGCACAAGCTTCGAGAGATGACCCCACAAAGATCATTGATTTTATGCTGAAGGGACCTTGAGGGACATTTGGGCCCAGAGTCATTGGTGGGGATTGAATGACTGTGTGTGGCAAACGAGGTTTCTACTAGCATTTACCCAGCCATTCGAAGCTACTAGAACAGACGGTTCCATGCTACGACTTCGGCTCACTGTTGGACCTTGAGGGACACTTTAGCTCAAATTGCAATCTAAGACTAGTGAATTAAAATATGTGCATAAAATGTGATTTGGATTAGTCTATGATGCAAGGAATTTTCCTTTGTTGTTATTTATCTTTCTAGAGGAAATTACTGGTGTTCTTGACAGTGACTGGATTTGGGGTCATTGTCAGTGATTGGGAGAGCCCTATTTTGGCACCAGTCATGTAGTACAAGCACTAGAATTGAGTTTTTGGCATGGGTTGGGAAATTTTTTTATATCAACATGCGATAGAGTTTGGGGATTTTTTAGTGTTTAAATACATCTGTGGGATGTATTTTAGAGTTCAGATATAAGGGAAGAATTGCTGTGAAAAAGATATTTCGACGAGTTCTGATCACTTGAGGGACAAAAAATTATCTGTTGAGTTGAAAAGAAAATCAATAGAAGACACTGAAAATGAAGTGAAAATTATCTCTATTTGATGTAGAGGAAAGAGTAGTGGACCTTATTTACCAACTAAGTTTTCCAATTTGACTTAGAAATCCACACTTTTCCCAAAGGTGCACAATGGCTTTATAAGACTCCACCCAACCAAGAATCTTCACAATGCAAACTAATGATAGATTTGAAGTGTTTGATGTATATAAGGATGGATTAAGGTGGTTTTGAGGTTTCTAGACTTATCTCCCACTCACAATAGAAAAAAATCACTAAACAGTCCTAGAGGACTAATTGCCCTATCTAGTAGCCTTGTCCAACGATAAAATGGACCATAACTCTTTACTTTCCCAAAGGATGAACAAAAAAAATGATATATTTGGATACCCTTTTTCCCTACCACAACATACTACAAGATTACTATAGACTCTTTTGGACCATGTATGACTGTCCTCACTATGTGACCCCAAAATGCACTAAAATTGGGTGATTTTACAAAGCATCAGCTAGCTACTTATATCTTCAAGACCCAAAACTTCTAGCAGTGTCTTAATATGTTATAAAACCTCTAAATCCAAGAGTAAATCAACCCAACACCTTGGGAAAATCAAAAGCCCCAAATTAGCCCTCTTAAACCCTTGATTTGAGGGTTTCTTCAATCTCCCTCCTCCAAGCACTTCATGACCTTCTTGGTGATTGATTCACCATCAATATGCCAACATATGATCAACCAAATCATAAAACCACCATGCTATGAAGCCCGATCTTCTACTGCTGCTCCCTACCCATCATTTCCCTTAAGGAACACATTGTTCCAACCAGTGATCACTCTAATTCTTTAATCATCTACAAGTCTAATCATTATAAAACTATATTACAATCTTAGTAATCTTCCTTCCATGGGTCCTAGGCCTTTGGGTTCATGGAAAGGGTATAGATTACAAAATACTCTTCAAAACAAATGAAACACTTAGCAAAAATAGTCTAATTCATTGTTGTTGAAGAAATAGTCATGTCTAAAAACCCTTCAAAACCTTTCAAACATATAGTGCACTTGCCAAATGTATTACTTGATCTTCCAAACCTTTATTCTAATCAGATGTACATAGAAAAGATAAAGATCCTCAAAAGAAATAATGCATTTGCTGACACAGTCAAGCTTGCTACAGCCAAAACACAAAGAATAGGGAGTTTAATGTGAATCCAAATACATTCAATTGGTTAATGAATGTTTTAGATTGATTTCTATTCCATCTTGCACTTTGAAAACAAAACTAAAGTAATAGATCCTAATGATAATGCATAGAACACAAGGATTGCGGATTAAACTTGTGATTTTATTGAAAATGTTGTTTTTGCTGTACACTTCTAGGTATCATGCACGTACAATGGAATTATCTACAATATAAGAAATAAAATCTTAACTTCCCCAACCATACACAACCAGTTTGAGGGATTAGTTAAGTGATTTTAACAATAAAATCCCATTTCCCTCCTAAAGTCCTAACTAGCTGTTACTTTTAAATATTTGAATTTCTAAACCATAAAAATGGCTTTATTGTATAATTAACCCTTTCTAAATGATTCATAATGCCTTGTATTATCCCATGACCCATCCTAGACTCTTAAAACATAATTTAAGCTTGGACAATATTGGTCCATTTACAAACAAGATTTTGTAGTCCATTGAGGACATTACAAACATGAAAACATTACATTAAATCATGATAGGTGCCAATATATTATAGTTTATGTGATTTTCATCCTTGAGGATACATATGCATAAATTTTGCAAAGAATTGTGTCTGAGTTGGATCCAAAAAATGTTTTGGATGTGGAACATGAATTCGACTACCAATCCTCCTTCTTACAACATCTCTTTGATTAGGAGATACCCGTGTATTATTCTTCCAAAATTCTTCAATCAAGGATTTCAAAGCTTCAACAATTGCTTTATCTTTTCGCGGTAGTCTACCGAAAAATGCCCATAACTCATTTCTATTTGGATTTTCCACTCTTTGACGCCTTCCTAGGGCTCTCATTAGAGACTTTTTACTTATTTTCAATGTTTATCTTGTCTTTCTAATGAGTCAAGGTTTCTTCATTTGAGTGCTTACTAACATTGATGTAAGTACACGTCTTGTGACATTACTATCTTTTGTGCATGATGTAGAACCCACACTCTCATTTGCATTCATTAGATTCTTTACAATAGATTTTTTACTTGACTCATCCATCATTCTTAGCCCAAGAATCTTCATGATGGGCCTAAATTTCAAATTTCTCATCATTTCAACAAATAGTTGACATCTTCCTGTCATGTTTAAATTCTCAAAAAATGATCTCCAAATACGATTACCATTTCTTTGACAAGTATGCTTGGGAATCTTGTCAGACATTGCTTGCAAAATGTTAGTATCAATATCAATCAAATATTTTGGCTTTCTATAAATCATTCTAAGAGTATCAAAGACATTATGTGTGAATTGCGTACCATCTTGAGTGCCTTCAACATGAGATGATGTTGTGCCTACACCTTGGGATGTAGACAATGGCATGCCTTCAACATGATACAAGGGGTTACATACACCTAGGGATGTAGACAATGGTGTGCCCACATCATCGGAAGTAGACAATGGTGTGCCTTCAACATGATACATTGGTGTGCCTCCAACATTGGATGATGATGTCGCTTCAACTTGGGAACTCATAGATGATGTGCCCACATCTTCATAATTCAATTGTCTTGTTGCACGCAAGTTTCTCAAATGTTGTCTTTTTGTTTCCAATTCTAATTCTCTCTTACTTTGTATTGATGTTTCATGTTCCCCATCCAAAGAAAACTTTTCTTCTATGGTATCTAATTTTTTTTGTTCATGAAGTTGTCTCATTCTTTCCCTTTTCTTCTCTTTGTCTCTTTCATGCTCTTCTGGTGTTAAATTCTTTCCTCATTTTCTTGGCATGATGATGATTTCTACATATGAATTGATTACAAATTTAAAAATATAATATAAATGTAAAACAATAAGTCAAATTATAATATAAACCTCTTACAATATGACAAATTATAATATAAATTTATTACAATTATATCAAATTATGTATAGAACAAGTCTATATCATACCAATTATAAACCAAAACACTCTTTATTCACATTTGACATGTAAAAAAATAAAAAACATACCTCAATCGTTAAATTTCGGTGATAATGATTCACTTTCACAATTCGATGTTGATTTTTAAACAAAAAGATGGTGCAAATTGATAGAATATTCTTCTTTGTCACTATCAACACTATGAAATGCGAATACTTGTCAGATAACATGCAAAACTTAGATAGCATACAGAAAAAGTGGGCCTCTTTCACAATATCCTTGAAAAAGAAGACCGTTTATTTGAGTTTTGCATAATGCAAGCGCGCTATAGCGTGTGCACCCTATGAAAAACTAAAAAGTGTTATGCATTCTCTTGAATAGGGTGTGCGCACTATAGGGCATGCGCCCTATGCAAAACAAGAAAAAGGGAGAGGGAGAGAGAATGGAGAGAGTGGGAGAGAAGGGGAAGAGAGAGAGAGAGAGAGAGAGAGAGAGAGAGAGAGAGAGAGAGAGAGAGAGAGAGAGAGAGAGAGAGAGAGAGAGAGAGAGAGAGAGAGAGAGAGAGAGAGAGAGAGAGAGAGAGGGAGTGAGAGGGTGAGAAGGTGAGAGAGAAAAGGGGCAAGAGAGAGAGAGAGAGAGAGAGAGAGAGAGCATATGTACATGTGTGAGAGAGAGAGAGGGGGTGAAAGATGGTAATAAGGGAAAATATAGAGGATAGGAAGGTGTAGAGAGAGAGAGATGGGGGAGCTCTCTCTCTCTCTCTCTCTCTCTCTCTCTTCCTCTCAGTCTGACTATTTCTCATCACTATTTAAATCTATGTCTTAAATAGGGCGCACGCCCTATAGGGCGAGCGAACTATTGAAATCTATGGCTTTCATAGGGCGTACGCCCTATGAAAGTCATAGATTTCAATAGTATGCTCTTCCTATAGGGTGTACATAGGGTGCATGCGCTTTGTAAGGTATTGGAATTTACCAATCCTAAGGCTTGGATTTTCCTTGGAGATTGAACCCAAAGGCTTGGACAATTGAAATAGGCCTGAGATGTGTTTTCCAGTAGACATACAAAAAAATGACATCTTTTTTTGTGTGCTCCTCGTCAGGTTTACTTGTGGCTCAAGAACGTAAAAATCAGACGACGTGATATTGTAGATCTCTCTATTAGGTATCTAAGCATATAATTTATTTTGAATTTTGATTATGTTAAGTTTTTCAACTCTAATTTCTTTTGTGTGTATGTCTATTTTTTGTTAAAAACCAACATATAGTATTTTGGGCATAGATTTTGTTATTGGCATTAAGTATGTTTGTCATTAGTGACAACACTTATTCAAACTCTGTGTGTTTACCAAGAAGAACAGTGTTTACCGAGCTTCGTAGTGCTTACCGAGTTATCATTACCGAGTGATGAGATGAGCAGTATTTACCGAGTGCTAGCACAGTAAACAAGGAATTCAGTCTCTACCGAGTGACACTATATCTACTGAGTCTCTAGTATATACCGAGTTCAAAACTACAACTGAGTGGTTAGTATGGACCGAGCCTCCACTTCTACCGAGAGCATGACGATGCTGAGTAATGCAGTGGATGCCGAGTATCAGAAAGTCACCGAGTTAGTTTGCAGTAACCGAGTCACTATATTTGGGCCGACTCAGTAATATTTGTGTTTTCTTGTTTTAGAGCCAACTTTGTAATTGTTTTGTAATTGTTTTGGATTGATATATAAACAATGTTTTGTATCATATCCAAGGTGTTAAGAAGCAAGAAGTGTGAAAGAGAAGAAAGGCAGAGATCAGTGAATTACAAAGGGATACAACAATATAAGGAGTAGTAGAGACATATCTATCATAGAAGGTGATCAGTACATCAGAGAATCTCAATCAACAAGTACAGTTGCAAGTAAGAGATCTACTGTTTCATCCTAACAGGTGAATCAGCCTTAAATCCTTTAACTGGGTAGACTTAACAGTCTTTGTAAAATCTCTTAACCGAGTGCATACTTCATTGTATGTTTGTAAATCCTCTAACAAGGTGGACCTAGTAGTCCTTATTGCTCCTAATAGGGTAGATCATCAGAAGTGATCATTGTAAGCCTTGACCGGAAAACTTTATACTGTAGTATTGAAGTTTTGTGGGTATCATCCCCACCCCAGTTTTACTTTCTATTTGGAAGGTTTTTGGGTCACCAAATCTCTGTGTTCAAAGTTTTATGAATGTTTTATTCTTTTTGTTACTCATGCATAAAGTTAGCTTATCGATCTAATGTTATTGAGAATATGGTTAAGATCTGAAATTTGTAAAAGTTTTGAGGTTACTGATTCACCCCTCCCCTCTCAATAACCTGGCTAGTCTTGAATATTTCCAACAATTGGTATCAAAGCTTTGTGGTTCTCAGGATAAAGTTTGACAGCTTGAGAAAAGATTCAGGACAATGGAGATATTTAGACTTAACAAAGTAATTAAGAATGAAAAGCTAGATTTGGAAATGGCCATAACTCAACTCAAGGAAGCAAAAGAGCATATTTCCCTATCCCTAAAAAGAAGGAACTTGCAAATCAGATGAATGACCACCAGTATGTTGAAGAAAAGATTGAAGACTTTTTCCCTTCAAGCAGCTCAGATGAAGCAAACAATGCAATCAAAGAATCTCTAGAAAAGAATGGATCTCTGCAAGAAGAAGTAAGAAAATTGAAAAGAGAACAGGAAATTCAGTCAACAAGATTTTGTGAAATCTTGGAACAAAGAAACAATAAGAAAGATGAAATAGATGGAAAGAACAATGAAATCTAGAATCAAACCCTTCAGCTAGAAAACCTTATTGATCAAGTCTCCAATACAAATGAAGAAATCTTGACTCTGAGATCAAAAAATGAAAATATAAGAGAGGAGCTGAGATCTGAAAAGCAAATCGATTTAAGATTGATGAATGACCTAGATACTGAAAGGCAAATCAATGAAAGAATGTTGAAATCCCAAGAAGATATGAATTAGGTGTATGAACAAAACCTCCATAAGCAAAAAGGAAAAGCAGGACTTGGATACAAAGAGGAAGGTGAATCCTCCAAACAAGGTACTCAAAAGAATCAGAAACCCACTTGTAATCACTATGGAAAAATTGATCATACTTCAAACAAATGTTGGAGCAATGGAAAAAAAAAATTCAATGGAAAATGCTACAATTGCAATCAACATGGTCATAAAGAAAATGAATGCAAGGAGAAACTAAGATTTAAAGGAAAATGTCACAAATAAAACAAACAAGGTCACAAGGCATCAGAATGTAGAACTAAAACACCCGATCCAGCAGAACAAATTATGAAAGCAATATTTGGTTGGGATTACAACACTTGGTGTAGATGTCATTATTGTGGAGAATATGGACACATTAGCATGAATTGTGTAAGGCATCACTTGAGAAAAAGGGATACTACCATAAGATGTTATAAATGCACTAAGCTGGGTCACATAGCTAAAAATTGCATGAATTTAGGCGAAGTTGAAGATGAAAAGAAAGAAAAAGAAAATAGCATCAGGAAGCAGATGAGACAACAGTGGATTCCTAAACCTACCGAGAAAACCAATCCAAGTAATGAAGTCATCATGAAGAGAGTGGCTCTATCAATTCTAACTAAGTCTCCAAGAAAGCACTCGAACTGTATCTTCATAGACATATTCCAAATAGTTCCTAAATTGAAAGGAAGAAAGATCCAAATTAGTATGGAAGATACAACAGGATCACAGGAAGGTCGGTATCAGTTACCATTGAGCAAGGTCGGGAGTAGCCTAATTTCATTTGGTTACTGAGTAAGGTCGGAGCAGTATGTTCTCCGAGTTGCAGAATCTTCACCGAGAAATTAATGCATAGTGGATGACAGTCTATCGAATTCAATACCCTAATTCCTATGGAGCATTAATGACAAAATTTTAACAAAAAGCATGAAATCAAGTTCATTCTTCACCACAAATATCAGCATATTGAGCAGAAAAATTTCTAGTGCGATTAAGCGATTCGAAGCAAAATCTTGCAGCAGAAATTTTTCGAAGAATTTTTCTTTTTCTACCGAGCTACCATGGCATCATCTAGCACCAAAGTAAAGAAAGGTTTAGAAATGTTAGTTCAAGGAGAATGGAAAGCACCGTATTTCAAACTCGTGCCTGCGATTGCAGAAACCCCAGATTCGAGTGGAGCTCAATCTCAAATTCCTCCAAAGGTACTTCTTGTAAATGACATTCACAGTCATTTTAAAGGTACAATTCAAGAGCTTGGAACCCTAGAGATAGATGTTGTTCGTGATGAACTGTGTGTTGATGGTGTTCTCAAACCGGAACATAAACATTTGGAAGATAAGGGTTTGACACATATCACCCACTTGCCTCGGAGTTTCCAGATAAAATGGATTAGATATATTCTAAGCCGAGTGCATGAAGGTAAAATTTGGCTTGAGCAACTAGTGGAAATATCAAAGAAGATGATTCACCGAATCACTGGTCTTCCCATGCTTGCCAAGTCTAAATCTACAAAAACCCTAGGTCGGGTAGAGCTAGAAAAGAAAACCCTAGCTGAATGGGATGGTAGAGGTATGAGAATAAACAGTATTACCGATGTAGAACTAAAATTTGGCACATATGTCATAGCTCACAAGATATACAGTTCAAGTCGGCATAATAGTGTTCCGTGTGAAGCAGTTGACCTAGCTTATAAAATTGTGAAGAACAATCTGTCATTTAACCTAGCAGATTTATTGTTGAAAAAGTTCAACAAGAATATGGAGAGCATCCAAACCTCAAAGAACAATCCATGTAAGTTTGGCTCGCTGTTGGTTTGTTTATTTTTATATGCTCAAAAGTTTTTCCCATCAAAAGGCACGTTAAAATGGAGAAAGGATGTGCCTGTTCTTTATCAGATAAATGAGTACATTGCAGAAATGGGTGAGAATTTTGCAAGCATAATGGATAAATATTTTGAATCTTTTAACGAGAAGATGAATAATAGATTCTGGATTCCACTAAAGTTGGTGGAAGATTATAAAGATGATATTTGTTTCATGGTTGATTGTGATAGAGTATATATTCAAGCAGTAAGGCCTAGGATTGTATGGGTGAAACCTCTTCCTTATGAGGTAAACATTGATGAGACAAAGGATATAATTGAAGCCCTAGTAAATCAATCTATTGATCCAAAGGCTCCATACTTTGGAACATATGATGAAGCTAAGGTAAGAATTGAGCTAAGCATAGAACTTCCACAGGCAGTTAACAAAGGCAAAAAGAGGATGGCCAAGATGCAATATAGCACACCTCTAATGTTAACCAAAGACAAAGGAGAGGATATTGTAGAATAAGAAGAAAAGGATGAGAGTAAAGAAGAACAAGTGCCTGTAAAGAAGAAAGGAAAGGTAACTATCACCAAGGAACCTGAGAAACCCACTGCATTATTCACAAGGAAAAGATCAAGGGACAAGGTAGGTAAAGTCAATGATGATATAGTACTCAAAAGGCCTCCTCCCTCATTTGAAGAAAAGATTAAGGATTTGAGAGAAGGATCTGGAATTGCAAATTTCAAATCTCTCAAATATGAAACAAGGTCAGAGGTAGAGCAATAGGAAATTGAAGATGCTGTTATTGAGAAAATGGGAAGATGGAAATACTCACCTGAAGAAATGGCTTCTCAAATCCCAGGAGTTTTATTAAACCAAATCAAGATGAGATGGTCCAATGCAAGGCAAACTGTCAAGGACATCTATGATCAAACCTTAAGACAATTGATGCCAAGTTTGAAAAATGCTGAAATAAATAAGGCATTGATAGAAAATGAGCGCAAAATGACACTAAAATTCAATAGTTGTTTGATTTTGATAAAGGATATAGATTCAGTTGTGAAAAGTGCATAATCTACTTGGAAAAGCATCTATCATCTTCACAAATTGAGTATTGAAACTGTGATAATTAAAGATATTGAAGATTACAGTGATGAAGAAGAAGAAGCAGTTTAGATTGATAATGTTGAGACAGAAGAAGTAGAGAAAGAAGCTACCAAGGAAGCTAAGAAGAATGTTGAGGAAGATGATCCAGTTTGGATAGCTGCAGAGGTAATTGCCTCACTTCCTCACTCTCCAGTAAAAATTGCTACATCTAGCCCAGAGAAAACTTCAAGTGTGATTGTGACAACTCCCTCAGATACATCAAATGTCCAATCATCACTAGCACAGCTCAATGTATCAATGACAGAAGTGGCTACCACTTCATCTACTGAGCTTCAGCCTCCTTCTTCCACTGAGTTGCAGTCTTCTGTACCTTCTTCAGTTTTGAGTTTTTCAGCAGCAAGTACTTCAGTTTTGGATATCTTAGTAAGTACTTCAGATTCTACAATTGTAAATACTTCAGTTTTTGGTTTATCAAGTATTCCAGTTAGCATCCCATCAGTCAGAAGTTTATCATTTCTCAGTACAATTCCTATTGTGTCTACAATAATTTCTACTACAAAGGCATTAAGTATAAAGACTCAACCGAGTACAAAATTTTTGAGTAAGAGTGTAGTAGAAGATATAGATTTAGATGAGGAGATAGAAATTCCCCAATTAGATTTTGCAAATCTTTTAGTAGACCAAATGCAAATAGTTGGTGAACTCCTACAGAAGAAACTAAAAGAAGAAAGAGATAAGGAATATAAGATCATTGAGGATGCCAAGAACATTTTGACAGAAGCTATAGGTGTTGAAGTTGATTCCTCTCAACACATTTTGTTGCAGTTGGTAGAAGCAGTTAATAGGTTCAATGATGATTCCTCTGGATCAGTTAAGTTGCTTGAGAAGGCTGAGAAGAAGTTTGATAATAAAGTGCTTGAGCACATTGCTGAGCAAATAGCTATCAATCAGGCAGGGTTATCTTCAGTTTTGACTAGCATTGAGTCCTCCCATTCCAAGGTAACATCCTTTTTTGTCGAAGTATGTAATGTTGCCGAGTTCTCAAAGGAGATTAAAGACAAAATAAATAAGATTGATGAGGATCTGAAGATTAGTGCACAGAAGTTGCAACTTGAACCTAGTTCAAGCTCTACACATCATATGATAGTCAGATTCCTATCTGATAAATAGTCAGAATTATTGAGAGAAGATGCAAGGATCAGGTCAACATTAATAGATATTCAGAACATGATCCTTCCCATCATGGATACAATGCAGAAGCATATTGCATACTCAAAAAAATTGATCCATGACAATAAGTTTTCAATTACAGATCACATGATTGAACTCTATGCAGAAGTCCAAGTTGCACTCCATACATGCAAGATTTTGCAAGAGAATTGGGATAGAACTCTAGCATTAATAAGTAAGGTACATTCTGATTTTCTCTCACACTTTGGCATCTCCGTGTAAAATATTTTTATATACACCTTTGGCATTATTGTCAAACAGGGGGAGAAAGTATATAAGATATATGAGATATGAAAGGGGGAGAAAGTATATGAGAGAAATAGGAAATATGAGTATGAGGTGAAATAAGATATCTATATATATACTGTATGGGGGAGACATGAAATGTATATACAACAGTATGACAAAGATAAATTTTTGAAAAAAAATAAAACAAAAAGATAGATTCAGCATGATTTTTTGGGCAATAAGTGTTTTTGTCACTAATGCCAAAGGGGGAGATTATTTTCATTAAGTATGTTTGTCATTAGTGACAACACTTATTCAGACTCTGTGTGTTTACCAAGTAGAACAGTGTTTATTGAGCTTCGTAGTGCTTACCGAGTTATCATTACCGAGTGATGAGATGAGCAGTGTTTATCGAGTGCCAGCACAGTAAACAGGGAATTCAGTCTCTACTGAGTGACACTATATCTACTGAGTCTCCAGTATATACCAAGTTCAAAACTACAACCGAGTGGTTAGTATGGACCGAGCCTCCACTTCTACCAAGAGCATGACGATGCCAAGTAACGCAGTGGATGCCGAGTATCAGATAGTAACCGAGTTAGTTTGCAGTAACTCAGTCACTATATTTGGGCCGACTCAGTAATATTTGTGTTTGCTTGTTTTAGAACCGACTTTGTAATTATTTTGTAATTGTTTTGGATTGATATATAAATAATGTTTTGTATCATATCCAAGGTGTTAAGAAGCGAGAAGTGTGAAAGAGAAGAAAGGAAGAGATCAATAAATTACAGAGGGATACAACAATATAAGGAGTAGCAGAGACATATCTATCACAGAAGGTGATCAGTACATTAGAGAATCTCAATCAGCAAGTACAGTTGCAAGTAAGAGATCTATTGTTTCATCCTAACAGGTGAATCAACCTTAAATCCTTTAACTAGGTAGACTTAATAGTCTTTATAAAATCTCTTAATCGAGTGCATACTTCATTGTATGTTTGTAAATTCTCTAACAAGGTGGACCTAGCAGTCCTTATTGCTCCTAATAGGGCAGATCATCATCAGTGATCATTGTAAGCCTTAATTGACAAACTTTATATTGCAGTATTGAAGTTTTGTGGGTATCATCCCCACCCCAGTTTTACTTTCTATTTGGAAGGTTTCTGGGTCACCAAATCTCTGTGTTCAAAGTGTTATGAATGTTTTATTCTTTCTGTTACTCATGCATAAAGTTAGCTTATCGATCTAATGTTATTGAGAATATGGTTAAGATCTGAAATTTGTAAAAGTTTTGAGGTTACTGATTCACCTCTCCCCTCTCAGTAACCTGGCTAGTCTTGAATATTTCCAACATTTGTCTCGTTCATCAAATTTTGCAATAAGTTACATTTTTAGAAACCAGACTCCATTCTACACACTTTAAAAAAAAAGAAAATTTGATTTTCAATTAGTTTTAAATGAATTCTAGGGGGAGCACACAAAAATTTCATGTTTTCAGAATGTGTGCACTTCGTAAATTCATCAAAAATTATACATTCATTAAACAATTACCAAAACAATTTGGGATAAACTATGTGGTGTTAGTTAACTTCTCACCAGAGTGATTAAAAAAATTCAAAAAAAAAGTTAACATTTTAGGGGGAGCACACCAAATGCTATGTTATGTTTTTTCACAAAAAATAGGACCACTTTTTGTGCTCCCCCTTTTTGAGGGCCTTAATCTGCACCATTTTCAAAATAAGTTAGTAGTTTAGGAACTAGATTCAAAGTATTACAACTCTTGTTTTTGTCGCATCTTAAAATTTTGAGTCTAACTATCTTCAATTTCTTGTTGAAGTGGCATCTTATACCCCCTTTTTGGTCCCCCATCTTTGTGCAGTTACTCAATATCAATTTATCGGAAACATACAAGGCTACTAAGTAGGATAGAAGGTTATATTCTACACATTGAGGTGATATCTATTCGATATTTCATAGATCTAATTTAGACAAGCATAAGTTGTCATTTACAGATATTCTACTGTATATCAATTCAATCATTGTAACAGATTGTAAATCTCTTAATAGAGTAGACTTAACCGTCTTTTGTAAATCTCTTAACCAAGTGCACACATAACTTGTGTTGCTAAAATCCTTTAACAAGGTAGATCTAGTTGATCTTATGTTACTCCTAACATGGTAAGATCATCAGAAGTGATCGCAATTGTAGCCTTTACCGGCATACTTTATTTACTGCAGTAGTGAAGAATTTGTGGGTGTCATCCCCACCGCAGTTTTTACCTTCTAACAAGGGTTTTTTCTTAACCAAAATACTTGATTCATAAGTTAACAATTTCATGTATGTTTTATTGTTTTGTTTACATGCATTTTACATTTACAAGTTCTATGAATGTATGCTACAAACAATGGACTCAATCGGTTAGTTAAGCACTACTATTGCAGATTGTTTATTGCTGAAAGTTTTTGAGGGTACTGATTCACCCCTCCCCTCTCAATACTATATCCTTCCTATCCCAACAAATTCTACACCAAAAAAAAAACACTAAACAACTTTGCTAGAAATGGAGCAAGGCCCCATGGTGAGTGCCAAAATGTGTCCTTGTAAAATGTCAAAATGATAGATTCACAAATATACCACAAAATATCATAAAAGTCCCACCTTTAAACAAATACGCCAATGAAACTATGTAAAACAAAACAAAATATAAAATTTATACCTTTTTACCTATCTCTTCAATCTTGTTCCATTGCCATCCTCTCCCTTGAGATCTTGTTTGTTGGTTTTACTCTTAGAACTTAGCACTTCCAAGATGACATCAATGAGATTAGATTGTGTGGTATTCAAACATGCAACTAGGTGGAATTCTTAATGCAACACTATAATGATGCTAAGTGGATATGAAATACAAGCTAAATGCTACAAGATGATGTTGCCATCATTAATCTAAGATGAAATTTTCTAAATATAATGCTAAGATAATGATCACCTAAAGCTAAAGACACACTATAAGCTTAGGATGCACTAGATCTCCAAAAGATCTAATTCTCGAAGAATTCTAATTAGTTTCCAAAAAGAGAAAATGAACTCTATTTATAAGAATTTCATGGCCTTGATCCTATGTTACATGAATCAACGATTTAGATTGAATCTTGGTAAGATGAATGGCTAGGATTGAGTTGGTTGGTTGGTTGGTTGGTTGGTTGAGAGAGAGAGAGAGAGAGAGAGAGAGAGAGACGTTCCTCCTACTTTGACAAGTGGGAGAGATATGTGGAAGGGAAAAATGCTTTTCAAATGTCTCTCCATGACTATGAGAGAAAGGAGGGAGAAACATTCAAAATTGTTGGAATGTGAGAGGATAAATAGGACTCATGAAACAAATGTCATATGAGTCATATTTGACTAAGTGAGGTGGAGGGACAAATGATTGGATAATAGGAAACATCCAGAAAAAAATAAGTCATATGAGGACACATAAGCCTTCTCCTCCATTATGACTAGGGATGGTTGTTGAAGATAATTAAACCATTTAAATATTAAGAAAAACTAATATTCCTAGTCACATGTATATGAGGTGGCAAATGAATTGGCACGATGATGTGGATCGACTAGAGGATTTGACTTTGACACCTAATGACAATGAATTAAATAACTTTAGTAAATTATTTAATTAAGCATTTTAGAAGACTTAGGCTTAGAGGAATGAGATAAGGTGAATCAACTAAATAAATTAAATAATTTATTTATTGATAGAAGAATATTTATTAATAAATTAATCAATTATTTAATTAATTTTTCAAACAAATGCAAAGGTCACAACATTGCAATTATCTCAATGCAAAATCCACTATTACTATCTTATTTTTCAAATACTTAATTTATTAACTTCTAATTGATTCTAGATTGTTTATATTTATATTAATTTAGAAAATTTCTTAATTAATTTATATTTTTGCATATATTACGAATCTATAATTATTTTTTGATTTTATATTCTTTTTATCACATATTTATTATATATTATTATTGATTTAAAATATTTTCTAAATAAAAGATATGAATTTAGAAACTTGATGAGAAAATTTGAGATTTTTGTATATATTATTAATTTATATTTATTTTCTAATTTTAAAATATTTATATCTATATAAGAAAATCATATTACCAAGAATTTTCATTTTTTATGGATAGACAATTGTATCTTGAATTAGTTAGTTTCAATTATATATAATAATAATACATTTTAAAATTAGTAATTAAATTATTTGCACTATATTATCAAGAATACAATATTTATTATATGTAATATATTTATTATTAAAATAAAATATTTAAATTAAAAAAACATTAATTAAATTATTGATAAATTAATTTTTTCGACAAATAATTATCTTATAACTTAAAATGAAAGACATTAAAATGACCAAACAGGTTGGGGGTGACCATCAAATTTCAGGTCTGCCTGTTTATCTTCTCCAACTGTCTAATGAGAAAAAAATATATTAAAAGCCAATTAAGTTACACTCAAATTCAGAAGCTGTGTGTTAACTTCTCTTGTTTGTATTCGGGAAAAAATAACGTAGATTACTTTTCAACGCCTATTGTAAATTAAAAATATTATTTTTATTATTATTTTTTGAATTAAAAATTGATTGATCGAAAAGGAATTTAAAAACAGTAGGAGTGGAGAGGCGAACCTGAATCTACCAAGTTTAGATCAAAATTTTAAGCTACATAAAGGAGTATACCACCATATATAACAATTACAAGAGTACAAAAAATAGTAAACATGAACAATTACTGAAGAACATCATCATAGTCCTCAAACCAGGAGGTCCATCCTTGATCCCCTTCCATCCAGACAACTTTCTTCATTTCCAAAATATGGGTGAATAATTCCATCTTATCAAAGTAGGGACCTCTAGTTTCCCTAATTTCCTTAAGCAGTCTTTTAAGAGCTTCATCAAATGCAACCTGATTGTCAGCAATGCTAGCCCATTCCAAACCATTCTTCATCTCATAAATCAACATCGTGGCATGCCCATTGTGGAGAAACATTTTCAACTTCTCTCTTTCTAGCCGCATAACACAACAAACCTGTGATATAATTTTAAAACGTATGAGTTTCAAATGAAACATAGTAAGAGCTATACTATTGCCTTGTAATTTATCCTCATTTCTATATTTCCAAATATACCATAGGATGTGAGAAGAGAGAATATTCCAAAATGAATTAGCATCTTTTTTAAGACCAGTTATGCTGCCAGTAATAACATCAAGAACAGATGCATGTTCAGTGATGGAAATCCCAAAAAGCATGCAAATAGTTCTGGCAAAAGGATAGACAAAAAAGATATGTCTTATATTCTCAGGGAGATTGCAGACAAGACAAGAATTGGTACTGCCAATTTGATTCTTAATAGGAAGCCTATCCAACAAAAGCTGCCATTTAAAGAATAAAATTTTGGGAGGAATATGAGACTTCCAAAATTTCTCTAAGGTTTTTTGCCATTCAGGAAGGCTAGAATTCACATACCAAAAGGAACTGAGGTGAAGCAGAATAGAGGAATCTTTATGAAGCACTTTATAAACATCCTTAGCTTTAATCTTAGGAAGAAGGGAACTGTCATCCCATTAGAATGAAAGATATATGTGGGAATCAACATCACAGCTACGAGGGAGATTAAGGAAACCACAGGCATTAATAATCATGTTGTATGTCCGTTTGTGAGAGGCAGGGAGGTCAAAGCTACGGCTAATATCCTGCTAGCTCATGAGGTTATCATTTTCCAAAATATCCATAAAATACTTAATACCTTTGTTGTGCCAGTACCTAGTAGAGCATCCTTGGGTTAAGGCAAGAGGTTTCCCATTGTGCTGAAGGTTCCACCATATAGAACATTCACCATGAATCAAGTTATTATTATCAAACTTAGAGTTATATATGAAACCTCGCACATGCTTCCAGGCCTTCCATATAGATTTAAAGACCAAGGAACCTTGAACAGAGACAGGAAAGGACCCAACAACAAGATCAGAAAAGGGGAGGTTTTTCCAAGACTTAGCCTGCTTGGGAGTACCAGCTTGTATATTATGCCTTAATAAGACCTTCTAAGGCTCTTGACCATCAAGATTCTAGAAAATTCACTTAGCAGCAAGGGAGATCCCTTGTTGCCTAAGATCTTTAAGCCCCAAAGCACCCATCTTCTTATCAACGTGGCACCATTCCCACTTGACAGCATGATTCTTCCTTTTACCTTTACCATCAGACCACAAGAACCTCCTAATAGCCTTTTGTATTTCAAACACTTGGTAATTACTAAACATCCAAATAGAATAATAATAAATACTATAAGATGAGAGGATCTTTTGATAGACCTGCACTCTACCAGTAAGAGATAACACCCTGTTATCCCACTTATAGAGTTTCTTATTAATTCTTTCCTTAATCCACATCCACATATCTTTAAGGGAAGGAGAGATGGAAAAAGGAACACCCAGATATCGCAAAAGCTTATGAGGACCTCCCCAGGAATAACCAGTTTGCAGAAGCCAATCTAGGGGTTCCTCTTTCCATCCAAGCATGATGGATTTGGATTTGGAGATGTGAGCACCTGACACAATTCCAAAGATTTCAAGCTTTTGATTAAGATGTTGAATATTAGGATAGGACAACTCAAGGAAGAGTGAAGTATCATCAGCAAATTGAATATTAAGAAGTTCAAAGTCATCGGGCAGGGTGATTCCTTTGACTTTAGGGGACAGAGTATTATCTCTGAGAAGGTAGAACAAAGCATTAGAAGCAATCACAAAAAGGGCAGGAGCAAGAGGACATCCTTGCCTAATGGAATGGGAAAGGGGGATAGGGTTAGAAAGATTACCATTAACTTCAATCATGGAAGAGGAGTCTTTAAGGAGAACTTGGACATATCTGGAGAATTCATCCAAGAAACCAAAAGCATGAAGAATGATAAGGATGAAGTCCCATTCAACTCTATCATAAGCTTTTTCATAATCAAGGAGAAACATGGCAGAGTTTGGATTAGAAGACTTAGCCCATTCCATAGACTCCCAACTGGTGATAAGGTTTTCTAAAATGTATCTCCCCTTGATAAAACCAGTCTGGGTGGAGAAAATAAAGTTGGGAAAAACATTCACAAGCTGAGAAGCTAGGGCTTTAGCAAGGATTTTGTAAGAAACATTAAGAAGGGTGATAGGGCGCCAGTTCTTAGTCAAAGATTTATCCCTATCTTTTGGAATAAGTTTAATAATCCCCATATTAATAGACTTACCAAGGGTACCTAAATCATAAGCTTCAGAATAAAGGTAAAAAAATCCTTAGCAATCTAGTCTATATTGGTTTTATAAAATTGAGCAGGAAGACCATCAGGGCCAGGAGCTTTATCAACCTTAAGAGCCGATATAGCATCAGTAATTTCTTGGAGGGAAATCATGGCTTTAAGGATAGAGGCATCTTCATCAGATATTCTCCTAGGAATAATATCTTTACATTTATTCCTAATGTCCCTAGCAAGATCACTAGCTTCAGAAGTGAATAAAGATTTATAAAATTTTTCAAAAGCAATAGAAATGTCGTTAATATTAGTAAATTCCTAATCATCAACAACAATCCTGTCAATTTTTTCTCTAAGCTATTTTTGCTTCAATAAGTTGAAGAAAAACTTAGATCCTTTATCACCATACTTTAGCCACTGATGACGAGCTCTAACAGAGGCCCCTCTAATTTTAGTATGTTGATGCTTCCTCAAAGAGTCTCTAGCAATCGAGGCACGCTCAATGTGCGTATTAGAAGTGGGATTTAATTGGGCATCTAACTCAGCATTCTGCAGACACTCATTTAAGCTGTTTTCTATCCTTCTAAAATCTTTAGCTCTTTTTTGCCCTAAGGTTTGAAAAATTTTCCTCCAGGAGGAAACATTCATGTTCCACTTATCAGCTTGGGAAGGGAATTGGTTAAGGAGGTTAAAGGATTTGACCATTTTCACAGCAATAATAGCATCTTGGTCTTTTAACAGGGAAGTATTAAGAATAAATTTCTTATTATACTGATTACTAAAAACAACCGAGTTTCTAAAGTTAATAAGAGCAACAATGGGGAGGTGATCAGAGAGAGTTGAAGGGGAGGCAAGAATAGGGGAGTTTTGTTGATTAGGGGAGAAGGAGAAGAAATCAAAATTCACATAAAAATGATCCAATCTAGAGTAGATCCAATTAAGGCCTTGCTAGAAATTGCACCAAGTGAACCAGAGACCAGAAGTATCAACCCTATGGCCTTCGAGAGGATCAAAAAGATTTAATTTCTGTTTAAAGAGATCCCAATAAAATTTCTCTTGGTGTTTCCAAACAAATGGAAGACCTCTGAATTTATCATCCTAACTTTCAACCATATTAAAATCACCAGCCAAGATCCAAGGAATGTTGGAAAGATTATAGAGCCAGTTCCAAAGGGAAATTATTTCTTTAGTGTCATTACCTGAGCATAAATGGAGTAGACTCCAAAAGAGGAACCATTAAAATCAAATATAGCCCAAGCAACACGGTTACAAGGGGAACTACCAGAGGATTGAATATACTTTTCTCAAAATGGATTAATAAGAAGAGCAACACCTCCCTTCCCTTTAGAATGAATAGTGTAAATTTTAATAGCATCCCTCCAGATGAAATCAAGAGTCGAGTTAAGAAGGAAATCCATAGCTTTAAGCTCTTGCAACATAAGAAAATCAATGTTTTTGTGCCCCATTAAGAACCTTTTGATAATAAATTTCCTTTCAGGAGACTCGAGGCCTCTAATGTTCTAGGATATGCACTTCATGATGAATATGGTAAATCAGAACTAGTAAGAGGAGCCGAAGGCTCTCCATTTTTATTTTTGTTCTTAGAACCCAAAGGTCTACCCTTCTTCTTAGATGTGTTAGCTTCCACTGGGAAATCATCAACATCTTCAATTATATTGAACTGAGAAGTAATTATTTTAGTATTATCCATATCAAAATCACCAATAATATAGGATCCGGTAGGAATCTGGGTCACTGTATTATCCATATCAAAATCACCAATAATACGGGATCCAGCAGGAATCTGGGTCACCGTATTATCAGGATTCCTATTGGCATAGATAACTTTAATGAAGAAGTTGTCATCCAACTCATTAAGCACAGATATAGGAGGGCTGGTAGTGTTATCATTAGAAGGGGGAATTACATTCGGGTTAGGGCGATCCTTGCAACTAACCATGCCTGTAGGGACCTTGCTCATGGTAACATCACTAGTCCTACCATATGAATAATTCTAAATTTCCTAGTTAATCTTTTTAGGGGCATCCTCTAACATGAGATAGGAAGATTCAAAACAATTGGGGTTAGAAGAATTGGAGGGCGCATCTTCAATCAACAAGGTAGGAAAAGCTAGAACCGAAAAGGGGTTGGCTTTATGGCTAGCATGAATTTGGTCTAGGGCAAGCTACTGGGCATTTTTCCTTCTAGGTTTCTTATTCTTCACTGTTTGAAAGCCTTCATTATCAAGCAGGTTGGCTAGTTGAGCAGGGGCTGAAGGAGGATGAGACAGCTTAGGGTTATTAATAGTTTGAGTCCTAGTATTAGAATCTCTGAAACCTTTACCAGACTGGTTCCTAGAAGATTTTCTAGGGTTAGGATTACCATTGGAAATGATGGGGGAAGGACTAAGACTCAAGCTTCCATCACTAGGGTTTCCTAACAAACCCTCACTAGAGAGCGATCCGGTTTCTTCTTGTTGATGATAGGGAAATTTCTTCTAAGATGACCTTCTTTCTTATAGAGGAAGCAAGCATTCAAACCCCCAAGCATTTCCACTGGGCAGGAGAAACTATCACCATTAATTTTAAGGGTAAGTTTTTGAGGAATATTGACCCCTGGCTTGATAGAAACCAACATTCTAGCATCAAGATTAGAGACAAGTCGTGATGTCTCATCTACTCGGATAATGTTTCCAAAAGGAGCAAGCAGCCACAGAAGAAATTTCCATAGGAAGGGAGGAACTTCTTTAAGGATAATCCACCTAGGAGAGGAAAGAGCAAGCACTTCCTCACAGAAAACTTCATGAGACTAGGCGAGTGCCCTAAAAGACATTTTTCCAACAATCTAGTATTTCCTTTTTAGGGCTTCAACCTGTGATTCATGATTATTAAAGAAGATGACAAACAAGCCTTTTTGGATTTGCCGACAAAATGAAATCTTAAAGCCAAGTTTTAAATTCCACAGATTATGCAACCAATCGTCTAAAAATTTCCTGGGAGGGCACTTCTCCATGTCAACAGATGCAAAGAAAATAGTAGTATCACAGAGCCGAGACTTCTCTAAAGCTATTTCCTTTAACATGGCATCATTTGGTGAAATGACGAATTCATTCAAGGAACAGGAGGAACCCTTACCTTCTTCGTTTGGTCTGTTTCCTCCAACCACCTGTAGAAACCTCGCATCAGCTGGGACTCCATTGTTAGCCAGAGCCACCGTTTTCATGAACGACTTCCTAGGCAGAAGGGAGGATGATGAAGGAGGAGGGTTAGAAAAACCAGGGGATGGGATAACCATTGGGGGTACAGTCTTAGGAGAGACCGTTGTAGGAGATGGAGATGGCGAAGCCATATTATCAGGCTTAGGAGTATAAAGAGGGAAACCATCGAAGCCCGTTTCCATAGTACAGAGGAAATAAATGCAAAAAAGGAAACAATAGAGAGAGAACAGGAGAAGGACAAGCAAACCATGTGGAGGAGCGAATCTCCTCCACAAAATAGAAGTGGAACCTTCCACGTCACGCAGCACCAGTCACATCAGCTACACGTCCACTTTCGCAGATCGCCACATTCGCTACTTTCGCAAACCATCAAATGGATACATTTCAAACAAGTGGTACCTTATTGTTATTATTATTTATATACATTCCGAAAATCAAAATGCAATCCAAATTTTTTTTTTGATTTGTGAGAAAAGAATAGATAGATACCTTGTACGCTACGAAGTTAATGTTATATCATGCCAAGCCTTTTCATGTTTGACTTGCATTCCAGCTAGTCTGTTTCCCCTCAGTTTTATTTATAGTGCATTTATATAATATTTAATTAGCTAATAAATATAAAATGAAGGTGATTTGGACTCTTAATGAGTTATTTAAATTCACCTATTTGGACTATATGAACTATTTGTCTGTCTAGTGGTGAACATTGGCTACTAAACAAATTATTATTTTTCACATCTTGTTTTCCATGTTACATTGCGCATTTTATAATTCATAATATTATACTTGAACTGAATCGTATGATCAAGAGTAATAATACTAAATCTAGAATTTTTACTCTAACCAATTTCTTCAAACTACTTATGTACTTTTAGTTGATGTTTTCTTACAATTCTTTGTTTGATGTCAGATGTTTCTTCTAATTAAAAATATTTAATTATATGTTAGCATCACAATCTTTCTTACAAATTTCTTACTTTAGTGACTACCTATAAAGTGGGAAACTGTTTATTTTGTAATCTTTATTTTAGGTTGTTACATTCTTTTCCCTGTCATAGATAAAAAAAAAAATTATTAATTTTTATTTTTTCTACTTTTTATTAATATAAATATTTTAATCTATTTTCAAATACATATTTATTGATTTTAATCTCCATCTAATCTCCTCCTTAATTATATGCACCCACTTAATCATTGATTAAGTGTAGTCAACTCCACCCATCACATCAAGTACATGGGCCCATGTAGTTGGGCACATGGGCTTGTCTTCTCGTGTACCCCCAATTTTTATTTTTTAATTTCTTTATTCCTTTCTTCCATCCTCTACCATTATCTTCATCATCCAATCTCAAATCATCCATTTATTTTCATTCAAAAATCTTATATATCAAACACTTTAGCTATTTTTATCTCTCACACCCATTTTGCCTTATCTTGATTGTTACTTTGACTGTGTGCTCTTGAATGATTTTCATGTTGTTTGTATTCCCTTTGTATTCACAATTGGATGTGCACACAGCCTTAAATGATGTAAAAGGCAATGTGTGACATTCAACTCTCTACAAATTTTACACCATCATTATTGATTCACACTTTTAATAAAAATTAATCAAATTCTTGATTTTATAACATCATCCTCTTATGAATCCTATTAAGTCTTTAGCTCTCTTTCTTTTTAAGCGCAAAAATGTTTAAAGAGAAGATTGAGACTCTAAAACAAAGGAATAGTAATTATCATTACAATTGTTCTTTTGTTTATTGAAAAATAGAATAATAAACTCAGATAACATTATTTTAAATAAAAATAACACTTATATTTTTTAATTTGTTCTGAACTGATTAATTTATCAACTTCAATTCTCAGATCTAATTGTAAATTTTGATATAATTTTTGTATTTTTAGTATTGTATGGAAAGACAATAGAATAATAGATTCCCTCCCTTGCAAATACATTATAAAAAATTTAGATAAAATATAAAGATGCCTGTTTGACTTCTTCCGTAGATGCCGATTCCCCAGCTGGCTGATCATCAAAATCAAATTAAAAACACATTATATCACACGCAAATTCAGAAGCTATCCGCTGGCTTCTCTATTAAGCTTATTAAATGAGTAAATGTATTGTGGTTACAGCTGTTCTCTTGTTTCTACTCGGAAAAAAAAAAAAGGTCTAAAATTACTTTCCAAAGCCTTCCGTAAATTAAAAAAATATGATAATATTTATATATACAATCCGAGCATGGAAACGGAATCCAAAGTTTAATTTCTTGGTTTGCAAGTAAAGAACAGACAGAGATGCCTTCGAGGCTAAGAAGTCTTTATTTTATTTTATTTTTTTATATAGAAATAATGCTCGAGGCTACGAAGTTGCTGTTATATATGATATCATTGTAAGCACTATCATTCACACTCTGCAGCCAAGACTTTTAAGTTTGACTTGCATTCCAGCTATTGTGTTTCCTTGTCAGTTTTATCTGCATTCTGCTATTCTGCTTTCTAGTCTCAAGAAAAAACTTGAAGATGGCGTCTATACTTGTAGATGCTCTTGTTGGGAAAGTGTGTGAGATGGCCATTCAACAAGTGGCTAATGAGGCGAGTGAAGATTTTATAAAAGAGGAAAATTTTGAAACACAATTTTTATTGCAGCTCTATAAAAAATTATTATAAATGATTGAATATAAAGAATTCATAGTCATAGAAAAATAGGAAATAAAACTAGATACACATGTATCTAGATAGTTTTATTTGCAAGGAATAAAATTAAAAAAATAAAATAAAAATTAAATTCTAAATATAAATATGCAAATTTATGCACATTTTTTATTGGAAATAAAAAAAATAAAACTAATTAAAAAACTCTCCAAAAAATGCTTTTCCAGCATCACTTATCCACATACTCCCCCTTGATGCTGAGAGGGCTAACAATTTGATCTCTAAGTGTCAAAAATTGATCCTTTGCAATAGCCTTCGTGAAGATATCCACAATTTGATCTTTTGTGTTAACATACTTCAGTTCAACTACTTTCTTCTGTACTAAATCTCTGATGAAGTGTTGTTTCAAATCAAAGTGTTTTGTCCTGCTATGATGAACCAGATTCTTGGCCAATTTAATGGCATTAATGTTGTCACAAAAAATCATAGTAGGTTGAACCTGAATCTCACCAATTTCTTTAAGAAGCTTTCTAAGCCATAAAGCTTGCGTGCCTGCTGAAGTGACTGCAACATATTCCGCTTCTGTAGAAGAGAGAACAATCATACTTTGCTTCTTTGAACTCCATGTGATTAAACCAGAGCCCAAAGAAAAACAATTACCAGATGTAGATTTTTCGGTCATCCAAACTACCTCCCCAATCAGAATCACTAAAGCCAACAAGCTCAAATTTTTTAGAAGAATAGTGTATTCCAAAATCAAGAGTGTTTTTCACATACCTCAAAATTCTCTTGGCTGCCTTCATATGTTCTTCTGATGGATTTGTCATATATTTTGAAACTAAAGAAACTGAGTAAGCAATATCAGGCCTTGTGTGAGTTAGAAACATCAAACTACCAACAATACTTCTATATGATGTCTCATCAACAATATCAGCACCATCATCTCTACATAATACAACTCCATGAGCAATTGGAGTAGAAAGAGGTTTACAATCAGCCATATCAAATTTTTTTAGCATATCCTTTGCATACTTTTCTTGACAAACAAAAATTTTATTTTCACATTGATAAACCTCTATTTCCAAAAAATACTTCATGAGACCCAAATCTTTCATTTCAAATTCATTCATCATAGCAACCTTGAATTCCTCTTTCATCTTAGAACAACTACCCATATATAGAAAATCATCAACATACAAACTCACAATGATAATATCATTACCTTCTTGCTTGTAATAAAGGGTAGGTTCACTTTTACTTCTTTGAAAGCCATTCTACTGAAAATATCCATCAATCCTTGCATACCATGCACGTGGTGCTTGCTTGAGGCCATACAAAGCCTTCTTTAGCTTATAAACATGATCTTCCTTACCTTTAACTTCAAAACCTTGTGGCTGTCCCACATATACTTCCTTTTCTAAGTACCCATTTAGAAAAGCACTTTTCACATCCATGTGATGAATAGTCCATTTCTTTTGAGCTGCAAGTGAAATAAACATTCTAATAGTCTCTTGTCTTGTTACTAGTGCAAAAGTTTCTTCATAATCAATACCATACCTTTGAGTGAAACCTTTAGAAACCAATCTTGCCTTGTATCTTTCCACACTCCCATCACTGTTATACTTGACCTTGTAGACCTATTTCGTGCCAATCTTCTTTTTCTCTTGTGGAAGCTCTACAAGCTCCCAAGTCTCATTCCTATCAATGGAATCCATCTCCTCATTCATTGCTTGCATCCAAACCTCATTAGTACATGCATCTTCAAAACATGATGGCTCAAAATCAGCTTTAGCAAGTAATGCAAAATTTACTGTCTCACCTATTGGATCCTCTTCATGTGCTTGATTTTAACACTTTTGATAAATATCACTTAATCTTCTTACCTTTCTTGTAGAACTTGGGCTTGAGGATGGACTTCCACTTGGAATTGATGAGGGGCTGCTTGGTAGACTTGGAGATCCTATAATAGATTCATTAGCTGGCTGTTCATTATTATTATCAGCAATAATATCATCATCCAAAACTGATTTTGGCTTTTCAACATGACCTTTTTGATGACCATAAACTCCCCCTTCATCAAAAATCACATCTCTTGAGACAAGAATCTTATTAGTAACAGGATTATACAATCTATAAGCTTTTCTCTCCTCACTATAACCTACAAAAATGCATGATTCACTTTTAGCATCTAACTTTTATCTATTTTGATAAGGTATACGAACATAAGCCAAGCAACCAAATTTTTTAAAATGATTTACATTAGGCCTTTTCTCATACCATGCTTCATAGGGAGTCATCTTGTCTAGGGCACTTGTAGGACTCCTATTGAGAATATAGACTTATGTAGCAACTGAATCAACCCAATAAGTATTGTTCAAACCCTTGGTTTGTAACATGCTCCTTGCCATTTCTACCACAGTACGGTTCTTCCTTTCAGCCACACCATTCTGTTGAGGTGTGTAAGCAGTTGTGAGTTGTCTCTTGATCCCATTCATGTCACAAAAATTTTGAAAATCTTTGGAGCAATACTCTCCTCCATGATCTATTCTCAAACATTTGATTGTATTTCCTTTCTCATTCTCTACACGGGCTTTAAACCTCTTGAATGTATCAAGGGCTTCATCCTTAGTTTTCAAAAAATAAACCCAACACATGTGTGAGTAATCATCAATAAAAGTGATAAAATATGATGACTTATCCAAACTTTGTGTTTGCATAGGACCACAAATATCTGAATGAATAAGTTGAAGTGGGTAATGAGCCCTCCATGCATTTCCTTTTGGAAATGATTCTCTTGCATGCTTCCCTTTTGCACATCCATCACAAATTTTGTTATGCTCTTCAACCTTAGGCAACCCAAGAACTAATGCATTTGATGTTAGAATCTTCAAACTATGAAAATTCAAATGACCATACCTGAGATGCCACAACCAACTTTTATCCTCATAGGCTATATTCACAAGCTGATTGTCATTTTCACCAAACTTCAAGGGAAATATCCTATTCTTTGTCATAGGAACAACTGTAATCATTTTATTGCCCTGATTCTTATCATAGATAGTACATTTCTTATTTTCAAATACAACTCTATAATTCTTCTCACATAGCTGCCCAACACTCAATAAATTATGCTTCAATTTTGGAGTATTATAAATATCTTAAACACTTTTCATACCTTCCTTTGTATGAACATCCATGGCTCCTTTGGCTGCGACCTCTACTGTATTAGTATTTCCAAGAGTAATATTGGATTTATAGTCATCATCAAGCTTTGAAAAAATATCCTTGTTACCAAACATATGGTTAGAGCACCCAGAATCCAAATACCAAACCTCACTCATATTATTTTCAGCTTTGCCATAACACAAGAATAAATTACCTGAGGAAGAATCTTCATCTTGTTGAGCATAATTTGCCTTATTGTTACCTGATTTCAGCCTACACTCTTTCTCATAGTGTCCATACCTATTTCAATGATAACATTGAATTTTTCTTTTATCAAATCTACCTCAGCCTCTTCCTCCTTGAGCACCTCCTTTTCTTCTAGTTCCTCTTGAAAAGTTCTAATTTTGACCCCTTCCAGAACCTCTGTGGTTGTTATTGTTGCTGCTAGCACCATCATTCTTTGAAATTTGCAATTGGGAAGCAAAAGACTTCTCACTAATGCTGGTAGAAGTGTCCCTTATTCTATCCTCATGTGATATGAGAGATCCAACTAGCTCATCAAACTCCAAGGTGGCTAAATTTTTACTTTTTTCAATAATAATTGCTACAGTATTCCATTTTGGGGTTAGAGATCTCAATAACTTCTGTATCACATGCTCTTGGCTCATAGGTTCACCCAAAGTGGCCATTTTATGAACCACATCTTTGACTCTTACACAAAAATCACCCACATTCTCACTTTCCTTCATCTTCAAATTCTCATATTCTCTCTTCAAGGTTTGTAGTTTCTCAACCTTGATCTGGTCATTGCCATGGTAAGCATCTTTTAGAGTCTTCCAAGCATCTTTTGTTGTTTATGCATCAGCAATTCTAGGGAACAAGCTCTTCTCAAGAGCCAATTGAATATGAAATAGAGCCATTGCATTCTTCTTCTCAGCTTCCTTCTTCAATCTCTTCTCATTAGCTGTGAGATCTTTCCAATTCTCAAGTTCTTCATATCCTGATTCAATAATCTCCCAAAAAAATTTTCCTATAAAAAAAAGTCTTCATCTTGATTGACCAATACTGATAATCAACTCTATTAAATTCTGGAATTTGTAAATTATTTGCCATCTTCACAATTCTAAAGCTCTGATACCAAATGAAGATTTTACAAAAAAGGAAAATTTTGAAACACAACTTTTATTGCAACTCTCTATAAAAAACTATTACAAATAGCTAAATATAAAGAATTCATAGCCATAGAAAAATAAGAAATAAAACTAGATACACATGTATCTAGACAGTTTTATTTGCAAGGAATAAAATTAAAAAAATAAAGAAAAAATTAAATTTTAAATATAAATATGCAAATTTATGCACATTCCTTATTAGAAATAAAAACAATAAAACTAATTAATTAATTTTCTCCAAAAACCGCTTTTCCAATTTTTCCAGCATCACTTATCCACAGCGAGCATAGTGTTGAACTTCACGGAAGCCTTTGAAAGGCTGAAGAACAAAATAAGGCAAATAAATTATTTTCTAATTGAAGCTGATGAAAATAACAGTAGACAAAAGGAGTCTGTGAAAGAATGGCTTCGGAGCGTCCGGGATGTTGCGTGGGAGGTAGAGGACATACTTCAAATATGTGTTGTGGATTGTATGTATTCATCTCATACCAATCCTCAGTTATGCCATCCCCGAATTTTTTGCTATTTATGGGATCAACTAAGTCTTTGCCATCAAATGGGCAGAAGAATTCAAAAGGTCAAAGCCCGAATAAGCTCTGTTATTGCAGATGGAAACCAACTGAATGTAGGTCATACTGTGGTGCCTCACAAAGAAGAAGCATAATCATCAAGCAGCTCCCAGAGATGAAAGTATGCAAGACTTAGTCTCCTGCCCAGCGATTCCAAACCAGTGGGAATATAGTCTAAGATTGACAACATGGTGACTTTGCTAGAAAATCCCCAATTTTCAATTTTTGCAGTTGTTGGAATGGGGGGGCTCGGAAAAACCTATCTTCTTGAGCATCTCTACGATGCCGAAAAGGGAAGGTATGACAAATCTGCATGGCTTTCAGTTTCTCAATTTTACTCTTTTTCCAAGTTGCTGAGTGATCTAGCCTTTAAATTAGATGAGGATTTAAGTAGGAGAATTAAGAAGAGTGGAATCAGTGAAGAGGCAGCAGCAGAGGAGATTCTTAGGTTTATCCAAGGAAAGAGGTGTCTAATTGTTTTAGATGATGTTTGGAGGGCTACCAGAGAAAGTGATTTGCTAACTAGACTTGGTATTCCAACTGGAGCTGACAGTCAATGCAAAAATTTGGTTAGCACAAGAAGCAAAGAGGTCTATATAAATCTTAATGCTAAGATTTATGAGATGGAAATCTTGTCGGATGAAGAGAGCTGGAAGTTGTTTTGCGCTTATGCATTTTCTGAGTCCGAGGGAAACAAAGCGCCAGAGTACCTGATGGAGGTGGCTCATAACGTCATGAAGGAATGTGGGAATTTGCTGCTTGCCATAAAGACCACTGCATCATCTCTGGCGAACATCACACAGCCAGGGGACTGGCAGTCCAAGCTCGGTAGGCTGAAAAGGGTAAGCACTCCTAGCGACCTTGTCATGGATATTCTCAAATTGAGTTACGACACCCTGCCTGCGTATTTAAAGACTTGTTTTGCTTATCTTTCCTTCTTCCTGGAAGATGAGGAAATAAGGTGTGAGTATCTCATTTATCTATGGGTGGGAGAAGGATCCATTCCAGCAGGAGAGAATCCATGGGATTGTCTAGATCAGCTTGCCAATCTCTGTCTCCTTGAGCTATGGGAAGATGAAGATCTAATTAAATATTGTAAAATTCATGACTTATTGCTGGATTTGGCCATACTCATATCCAGAGAAAATAAATGTGCATTCACTGTTGAGGATGCATTCTCCAAATCGCAATCTGTGAATATAGGTGCTGGTCCTTGGTGTCACCTATTTTTGGCAAAGAAAGATATTCATGAGCATACCATCTCAATGAGGCATTCTGTTTCTCCTACACTTGTCCGCACACTGTCGCTGTCTCACAATACTTACATTGGAGGAAACATTCCGACAATGTTGTTTAGCGGCATGAGAGTTCTGCGGGTTCTTGATTTGAGTTGGACAAGTATCTCCACATTGCCTGCTTGCGTTGGAAAGATGAAACTTCTCAAAGTGTTGAATCTAAGTGGTACACAGATTAAAAAGTTGCCAGATTGTGTGAGATGTCTCAGGAGTCTCTCTTATCTTGATGTCTCTCAGTGCAGTGGATTCGAGCGTCAGGCACCGAAATGGATAAGTGAACTTAGATGTCTTCAGCATTTGCAAGTCTGGTTTCAGCGAATGCCAAAGGGTATATCCAAGCTGAAGTCTTTGTGAACACTTCGAACAGATGGTTGGTTGTGGCTGTCCATGGAAGAAGGCGGTGTATTGAGAATAGAGGATGTTGGGAAGATGAGCGAGCTTGAGGAAATAGACTTTCAAGTTTATGATGAATCGCAGTTGAAGAAGATGGAAGAAGGGATCCTTGAGCCCTTGCTCAACATGCGTCGGCTGGCAGTCAACAATGCAATACATGGAATGGAAGGTGAAACAAAATCAGATCTTCCAAAGTTTCCGGAGAGCATGAGAGCAATGAGAGATCTGGAACGCCTCTCACTATATAATTTTGCAGTGCTGAGCTGGATAGGTTGTTTGACAAATCTCAGGTACCTCACTTTAGGCAGTTTCCATTGTAGTAATTATCCAGAATTACAAGAAATGCCCAATCTAGTGAGTTTGAGGTTGTTTGGGAATGAGAGGTGCAGAGAATTGCCAAAGGTGTTTGGAAAGTCGGGAGGGTTTCCACATCTCCGCTTTCTTTTGATAAGGACTTTCTCTGAATTGGAGGAGTTTCCAGAAATGGAGGATGGAGCGATGGCATGCCTTGAGGAATTGGAGATATGGAGTTGTACGAAACTGAATAAAATGGGAGAGGGGTTAGAACGGCTGAAAAGACTCAAGGAGATCAGACTTACACAGTCAGGGACTAATGAATTGCGGGAGAGATTGAAGGAAGAAGGGATATATTGGAAAAAAATCAAAGCTGTCAATCTTCATATAACTGATGAGATAACTATTGATATGAGGATTTGACAAATAATTTCTATAAAAAACATTAGTTTTAAGATTTTCTTTGACAAATGTTATTCCATCGTTTGTTGTGGATATGTTTTATTTTATTATTTTTAATAAAAATTATTAAATATTTTGAATATAATTTTTTTTATTTATTTATTTTTGATAAAAACAATAATTTTTAAAATTAACTAAGAAAATATAAATAAATAGATTGGTTTAAATAATTTGAAGATATCAATTTTGAATTCTAATATTTATTAAAAGATTTTATTTTATTTTAATATTATTCTATTTTATTTATATAATAATCTATTAGTAACATTTAATGAATAATTATTATATTTTATTTTATATTTAGGAATTATTCTTTTTTAGTTTATTTTTATTGGAAGGAAAAGGTTGAACATTGAAATTTTCTCACTCTATAATTAGGGCTAGAATTATATCAAGCTCTTGTTGGAAAGCTTGCCTCGAACAAACAAGAAGTCATTTGCCTCGCATGGAGGAGACTTTATGTTCCTGTAATCATGTCCTGAATTTATTGCTCCCTTGGAAGGTTGTAGGTTTTTCTATTCATTTTCATGGGAAATGAATCTTCAAGAGTCATTCCTTCTTCTAGTTCCCCGACAGTTGAGCAACCGAAATCCTTCAAGTTGACACTTGAAGGAAAGAAACAAGTTCTAGTGGATGCCATGTTTGAAGCCTCCCTCACGACAGTCAACAACTCCTTAGCAGATGGCAGGCGACTAGGTAAGCATTCTTTTGAAGCTATTATCATCATTAAACCTAATATTGAAATGATTGTGGAGTTAAACAAAGAGAGATCTAGGCTTAGGGATGTGGCAAACTACCTTGTTCTTCTTGATCATAATAAAATTACTTCTTGAAGTTACATGACACTAACTCATTTGACTGCAAAATCTGACAAAAGATGCATAATTAGATGTTTCATCGTGTATTTGTGATATTTAATGTTAAATTATTAATTTTTTAAAAACTTATGCCCATCATTCGTCAAAATTTCAACAATCCAAATTTTCATCGAAACTTCGACGAACGTGTTCATCGAAATATCGATAAATATTTTTTAATAAATAAAAGTGAGTTACGATTATATTATCTATTTAATATTAATTTCTTGATGGAATTATATTTGACTTATATGGTTACATAATTAATTCACGATGTTTTAATTTTAATTATACCATTACATTATTAATTTATGATTCAACATACTTTTTAATGTTTTTAATTCAATATGTTACAACTATTGTAGCTCTCCTAGAAATTTCCATATGATCATATATGAATAGTATTTTGGAAAATTTCATGACAAGTGACACATTGATTGTAGAAGTGAAATAATTGCAAAGTCATTTAGATTTTTTAGACCAACCACCCTTCGCAATGTCATTTTTAGGATCATCTCCAATTTGATTACTGGGACACATAAGGTAGGATTTGATAGGCTTATCTTGGAGGAACATTGTGGCTTTGTGTAATGTGAGAAAATTTTGGATTGGGTAGTTGCTATTGGTAAGGTATATCACTCCTTTCTACTAAGGCCATACACTTATGATTGGGTCAAGTGCTCTTTTCTTTAGAAAATTCCTATTGGATTTTTGATAGGTTATGATTTGATTAGATGTGTAATGAGCCACATTACCTCTATTTTTTATTTAGTTATGAGACAGACATATGTTGAGAGAAATAGAGAGATACAAAGAGTGAGTTAGAGAAATATATGAATAGGCACACATAGTCGAACCCTTTTCATATTTAGTATTAAAAATTAGTATCGACCTTCTTTTACAATCAAACTAATGACTAGTGTTAACTCTATGAAGCACTTATTTCAAGTAATTTATGTCTATTTTAATTTGTAATTTATTAAATTCAAACACATCCAAAACTATGTCCTTTGCTTTAATTGATTATTACATTATTTAATTATTAACTCAAATGACACCTCCAATTTAACTATATCTAATTGAATTTATCCAAAGTGTTAAACATTTTTAGATCAAATTTAGTAATTAACTCAAACAACTTTGCGAATTTAACTATATGTATATATGACTATAAGTTATTTTTATTTTAACTAAAGTGAAGTTACAATATTTAAATTAAATGATATTTATGATTGTAAAATTTATGATTAAATTTATCTCTTACTTCATTCTTTTGTCCCAATTTGAGAATAGTTCTATATTATAGAATACATTTTTTTGAAATTTTAAGATGAAAATAGCAAGGAAAAATCAAATAAATATCTTTATGAAAGAAGTATATTGGCGTGAAATTAAATGTGATGTGTATTCCAATGTAAAAACTACAAATAATAGAAACAATTCTTTCAACACATAAACTATTATGTAGTAGTCAATTAAAATGAAAAAGCTTACTCTATATTAGTTAGGATACACAACTAAGAAAATGATCTAAATAGTATAATAATTTGACCATTAGCATATAGAAATTTCTATAGATTTGTAGATCTGTTCCATTTTAAAAATATAAAACAATATTAGGTAGATAATCAAACATCTTTCATTTCTACAATGAGTTATTTATCCTCTAGAGGAACCAAGTATCTAGTATACAAAGAAAACCATCAAACCGACAACTACCCTTATTTTGAAGGAGTTTAGTTTTCTCCTCTTCCTCTCCCTAATCTTGTCTAATTATTTTAAAAAGACCAAGGGTCATAACACAAATTTATTCAACCCACTAAATAGGTTGGTTAATGAAACTTGTCAAAAGAAACAAAGCAATTGCTACATTTGGCATTTCATGTGGAATGAAGAGTGGTGACAATAACCTACTAAAAGTTTAATAAAATACTATTTTTAGATGAATTGACACTAGAAAGATAAGTGTTACTTTTAGATATTTTACACGAGTTTCCTAGGGCCACCCATTTGTTATAAATTTTCTATAGCACTAGAAAATGTCCCACTTGTGAAGCATGCATTGAAGATCATAATTCATATATGAAGAGAACATATTGTTTAAACTCTATTTTAAAATAGATCTAAAATCATGAATCATAAAAATCCTTCATGGCGTAAGAAAAGACTCGATCATATCATCATATCCTTACCTACCACCTAGATACTTTGCACCATCCACTCTTATTGACTTGGCATATATTTAGATATTTATATCTATCTTATATTTTAGTGTAAAGAAGTTTATTAATGCAAATTAAAGAGATTACTATTACGCATAGCATATTATATGGTATAACCTATAGAGAACAAATATTAAAAAAAAGAAAAGTAAATGTAATTTAGATATTTATACCAAATATTTATTTATATAGGGTTGTAGATTTGTTTCATGTTAGATATGCTAGCAGAACACTGAAAGTAGGTGATATGACTAGGATAGTTGTAACCTCAAACACTTAAGTCAACATTTTATTATGAGCTTTAGACTCTATGCGTCAGTCTTAATAGGTAGTTCCTTCATATTGTCCCTTCTATCAAGGATTGACATCCTGCTCATTTAAAAAAATGTTATTTGCATCTAGCTCTATTTTAATGTGTTTTTGTAAATACAAATCATGCATCCTTTTTATCTTCCAACAAATACTAAGAGCTTAGTAAGCTTTACATCAAGGTGAGGACCTATCTGATGAAAGTAAGTGTTATTTATCAAATCATCAACAATTTGGCCTCAGGTTGCATCCTGTGTGTCCATTAGGTATGTTATGACCAGATAATTTCTTCAGATCTATGTAAATAGACAATGTTGAAAATCCCAGTTATAAGACTTGTGTTATGCAAGGTCTTCCTCTATTCCAAGGTTTGTAATCCTTGGAGAATTTGTTACTAACTTTTGACTTTGACAATCAGTCTTAATGGACAGTTCCTTCTATTTAGCTCTTCTAACAAGAACAAAACCCCTCTCGAATTCAAAACACATACTTTACTTTCCTATTATTGCATTAAATTTAATAATTATTAAATAATTAATATTTTACTATTTAATAAATATTAATTATAATTAATATCTACAAAAATAGAAAATAATAATGAACTGTATATTTATATTTATTAAGTAACATCTTTTATTAACTTAATAAATACAAATACAAAGTTATCAAAATAAAGTAAAATCCTTCTAGCTATCGGTGAACATAAGGCAAGGACCTAAAACCAACACTTATTTTCCCATTGCGCACATTTCTTCTTTATGCTCTTTACCTTTTTACCTTCTGTGGTCTTCTCGCCATGGTCTAAATGAGGGTTTTGATTGCAAGATTTTCTCAAGGTGTGGAAGGTTGTTTTGGCTGCAAATCCAAGACGTTTTGACATGTATTGTTGAGCTTTTATGGAATTATACAAGTTAAGACTCCATTTTGTCTGTTCTTGTGTATTTCATTATTTAAAATGCCATCTGATGCCATCTGTAAGTCAGGCCACACTTCCTGTGTGCTGTCTATTTTTCTTTGAGGCTCGACCTTCGCATTTCCTGCATATTTCATTTCTATTGAACATAATCGAGGGTTTTGCAAATGAATGAGTTCGTATTTATTCAAACATAGCACCTAATTGCACTGCCCTTATGGATGACTATAGCCTCTTTTCTGTGAATCTCATCTGAATTTGAAGAGATTAGATAGAAGGAACCAAATTCTTGTGCAGGCCATGATTGCTATTTGAAATTATTTTTGCGTTTGGTAAGCCCTAACCTCAGCCCAAGATATTTCAATTTCCTTTTCAGCATTTTGGGCATTTGAACAAACTCAGAAAATGTTGATTTGTCCACTATCTTAATCATCATTTTTCTCCGCAAGTTATAGTCAAACAAGGGTCTCTTTTATATGGTTGAGTTAGTACAGTGAACTAATATTTTCTTGTCTTCATTGGACCATGTGATGTTCTTGCTCTATTATTATTTGAACTTCACTGTCATTATGATCACTATTCTTTCATTATCTTGTATTTGATCTTTCTTCACTAGTAGCAAGCTTCCTATGGCAATTGTTCACCACTTCTCTTTGGCATTTAACTCCATTCATTACATCTATCATTTTTATGTAAAATTCATAATTGATGACTTGTTTCTAAATATTCATGATTAATGATCTCATAAACAAACACATAGATTTCGAAGTTTTAACAAAAGAATTGTATCTATGTGCTTGTGTATTATCAATTGACTAGCATCATTTAATGCATATATGTCACCATTTTGTTATCATCATTGTTAATATGAATACACATCATCTTTTAATAATTTATCAGCAACATTTAGACCCTTCTCTGATTATGTACCCTTTGAATACATTGACTATCAAAAATGGAAATATTCATCTATTTTGATTGCTTTGTAGATGTTTATGATGCATGGTATCAAACATTGTTCATAGTCACAACTTTGAAAACAATTATCCGATACATGCTCTTTACTGGCATTGTTCAGATTTGCATTACTTCATGAAAACTTATGATGCCCTTTTATCCTCTAAATGTGTCATGTACTCATGTAACCTTCTAAAGTAGCATTATATGTTGTAGTCATTATTTTTGAATTCTTCTCCTACAATTTAATGAAATCTTTTCTAAAAGAATATTGCAGTATTCCCTTAACTACCTACAAATGATCCTTGACATAGGTTTGATCGTCCATGACTCTTCTACAACTTTGCTACTATTTTTCTCCTGGGAATGATTATGTGACATTTTCACAACATCAACATTTCAAATCATACTACATGATCCATCATCAGGAAGAGAGAGATCAAGGAGGAAAAAAATGGATCATGGATCATGTAGTATGATCCACAATCTTGATATTGTCAAAAGGGCACATTGTTAGTATGTAAAGGCACTGAGAGGGGGGATGAATCAGTGCACTGTAGTAAAAATATTGATTGAACTTACAAACTTGCAAAGAAACCAACATGCAAAACTAAAAACAATGTAGAACATGTTAGGAATAACAGTCCATAATACAACTGAGAGGGGGGGGTGAATCAGTTGTATGATAGATTATTAAACTTTAGACTTTGAGTAGTAGCAATATCAGATCCAATGAACACAATGAATGGCAACATAACAACACAATATTTTGGTCTCGGGGAAACCCTATTAAAGGTAAAAACCTGGTGGGAATTAGCACCCAAAAATGATGTACTAATAGTATAGTATCCTTGTTAGAGGATCTAGCCCTGTTAGGAGCTTATTGAATCATTACAGTACACAGTCCTTGTTAGAGAATAGACCCTGTTAGGATTCAAAAAAAGAGGGGTGGGCTCACTGCCCAAAGAAGGTTAAATCCACCTTCAAAAATCATTGTTCGCAACAAGTGTATATGAAGACATACACAATCTTTTGAATTGTCTAACAAAAAATGTCTTTGCTTGATCAGTTCCAATGAATTTCACCAGTATATCCCTACTCTACATTCAACAGACACAAGCTCACAACTTCTTACAATCCTCTTTTCATCACATTCATTTTCACCATATCTTTTCCAAAGAAAAGATCTTACATATATACCCTATTACATTCTTCATGATTAGGTCAGCTAATTTAGGCTTTCCTATTTACATAAACTCTTTCTAAGATACGCCATGGTACCTAAAACAAATATACAATGATTCCATTACAATAATTAAGGACCGACATCCTTAATTTACATTTGCAAAATAAAATGCACACTACACTTCTGAAGTCAGCTTCCAAATAAGTCTTCTCCAGATCACACGCCACAACTAACGTCATCTAGAATTATGTACCTTGCACTGACCAAAAAACATCCTTCAGTGCCTTGTCTTTCATCTCTCAAACTCACATGTATCGAATCCATATCTTATGTAAGATATATCAAAAATATAGAGACTCACTCTGTCAGCTTCCACTGTTCCTGTCCAGTGACCAGTCTTCACCAAAATAAGTGTAACTCTCTTAATATGGAACATTACATGATGCAATCTTAGATATAAGATCACAACATCTTCCTGTATGCTCTCTTGTCTTTGCATGTTCTGAAACATCCGTACAATTTTCGTACACTTTCATAATCAGCCTACACTCTTCACAGAGACATATGTTGACATCAGTGACAAACCACAAATGACAACAGTATGAATGCCCATTCAATAACGTAGTGATTAAACATATTAGATGTATCAATCACTACCCCATGCATTAGCAATATCCAACAATCTCCCCCTTTGGCATTGATGTCAAAATATGGGAAAATCCATCATCCCAAAGTTATATCAATCCAAAGTTCTGCAACCAAACAATACTACATATAGTCTCCCCATACAGTAGGGATTTTCTCATAGAAACACTCCCCCTTTGACAAAAATAACAAAGGGTTCCATGAGTCATCAACTATTTTCTAACATCTTTCTTCCATGATCACTCCCCCTGAGGAGTAGATCCCTACATCCAGTCCAGAATATGATAAAGCTCTAAAAACCTCTGGACTGATGCATCTCTGCATCATTTAATTCTGACTAGGAGGGGCCTGAACCCCAAGAATACCTCTGAGATATTCAAAGCTATCTTTTCATAGCGGCTTTGTGAAGATGTTTGCAATCTACTCTTTTGTACTAATATGTTCTTATTTTATTTCCTTCTCTGCCACCTTGTCTCTCAAGAAGTGATATTTGATAGAAATGTGTTTAGTTTTAGATTACATCACTAGATTCTTTGACATATTCACTGTACTTGTGTTATCACAATGGATAACCACATGCTCATCAAAAGTTAGTCCTACGTCCTTTAATATTTTTTTCATCTAAACAATTTGAGTGCAATTTATAGCAGCAGCAACATACTCTGATTCAGCAGTAGATTGTGCTATACAATCTTGCTTCTTACTTAGCCAAGAAACCAACTTTTTCCCAAGGAAAAATGCACCACCACTAGTACTCTTTCTGTCATCAATGTTTCTTTCACAATCAACATCAGTATATAAGCATGACGTTCAAAGCTATCATTTATGTCATACCATAAGCCATAGTCTATGGTTCCTTTCATATATCTCAGTATCCTTTTCACAATAGTTAGGTGTGTTTCTTTGGGTTCTGCCTGATATCTAGCCACAATTCCAACAACATTAGCAATATTTGGTCTGGTGTGGGTCATATATTGTAATCTTCCAACCATTGATCTATACAAGGCTTGAAAAACACACTTTGATTCATCATCAACTGTTAGCTTATTACAAGTCACCATGGGTGTGCCGACTGGTTTGTAGTCCTCCATCCCAAAAAATTTCAACATTTCTTTAAGATATTTAGTTTGAGAAATAAAAATGCCCTCTTTGCTCTGATTTATTTGCAGTCCAAGAAAAAATTTCATTTCACCTATCATGGACATCTCAAATTCACTTTCCATTTCCTTAAAAAATTTCTTACATAGATCATCATTACCTCCAAAGATAATATCATCGAAGAAGACTTCTATTATCAAGATTCCATCTTCACTAGTTCTTAAATACAAATTATTGTCAACATTACCTTTTCTGAATCCAAGCCAAAGTACGTACTTGTCTAACCTTGCATACCGAGCCCTTGGATCTTGCTTTAGCCCATACAGATCTTTCTTCAACTTGCATACCATGTCTCCATCTTCGCATAGAGGAAATCCATTAGGTTGTTCTATATATACTTCTTTCAAGATCCCCATTTAGAAATGCAGATTTTACATCCATCTAATACACCTTGAAATTCTTATGTGCAACATAAGCCAAGAATAATCTTACAGCTTCTATTCTGGAAATAGCAGCAAATGTCTCTTCAAAGTCTATTCCTTCTTGCTATGAGTAGCCTTTACATACTAGTCTTTCTTTGTTTCTTACAACAACCCCTTCATTCATTTTGTTTTTGAAAACCCATTTAGTTCCTATCACATTTTTGTTCTTAGGTCTAGGAACCAGTTTCGAAGTGTTATTCTTCTTTATCTGATCTAATTCTTCTTTCATAGCATTTATCCAAGATTCATCGAGCTACAAGCTTCATCTATATTATTTGGTTCAACTTGAGAAATTAAACAAATTTCTTCTCTAAACTTTGATCTAGTCAGTACTCCTTGATTTGTATCACCAATAATTTTCTTCTTAGGATGATTGTTCTTTACATACCTCGGAGTTTTAGGAACCTCAGTAGCCTTATCTGTGTCATTATCACAGATCTCTTTTTCGCATTCAGTCTTAACATTTTCTTCTTCTTCTTCAGCAACAACCTCTTTGATCTCTATATCTTGATCATAGTCATACATTCTCTCCTGTATCTGAAACCTTTCATCTATCTTTATATTGTGACTTTCAATTATTTTTCTCAATCTTAGATTAAAGAATTTGTAAGCCTTACTCTTAGTAGAGTAGCCAAGAAAAATTCCTTCATCACTTCTAGCATCAAACTTTTCTGTCTCATCATCTTTCTTTATATAACACTTACTACCGCATATTTTAAAATATTTTACAGTAGGAGTATGATTGAACCATAATTCATAAGTCTTACTTGTACCTTCTTTGATCTAAATTTTGTTAAGTGTGTACACTTCTGTCCCAATAGCCTCTCTCCAATGCATATGAGATACATTTCTTTCAAGCAACATTGTCCTAGCAGCATCAAGTATAGTCTTGTTTCTTCACTCTGCTATCCCATTCTGTTATGGAGTCCTAGGAGAAGATGTTTGTCTTTGTATTCCATGTTCTTTGCAGTATGAGTTGAATAGATTTGAAGTAAATTCTCCACCTCTATCTAACCTTAAGCATTTTATTTTTAAACCTAATTCATTCTCTACTTTTGCTCTAAATATCTTGAATTTATCAAATTCCTCTATTTTTTCTTTTAAATAAGTAACCCACATCATTCTAGAAAAATCATCAACATTTAAAGTATAAAATACCTTTCACCATAGTATAATTTTGTCCTTGTAGGTCCACATAGATCTGTATGTACCAGATCCAACTTTGTCTTTGATGTATATGCTTTTCTTTTATAACTTCTTTTAGTCTATTTTTCCATAACACATTCTCTACATACAATATTAGATGGTTTGACAATCTTTGGTAGATCTCTTACTGCATTAGTCAAGATTTCCATCACAATGTTATACAAATTAACATGAAAGAATCTTTTATGCCATAACCAACTGTCATCTACCTTCACAACAAAACAGGAAGCTCCAGATGTATTTAATTCAAATACATTACCTCTAGATTTAGTACCGGTTGTAATCAACTTTCCTTCCTTACTTCTAATAAAATATTTACCATTACAGAATTGTAATTGAAAATCTTTGTCCATCAATTGTTCAACACTCAAAAGGTTATGCTTAAGTCCTTCAACAAATAGTACATTATCAGTGTTAGTCTTTCCATCCAGAGTAATAGATCCTACTCCTATGATAGATTTAGGAAGATTATCTCCAACCCTTACAACACCACCATCATACTTTACTAATTTAACAAATTTGTTTTTGTCTCCAGTCATGTGATGTGAACAACCACTATCTATAATCCATTTAGTTTTCTTATCAACATGTGACACTAAAGCCCTTTCCTCATGTACTGGTTCATCTCTAATAGCAACAAATCCGATCTCCTCATAATCTAACTCATCATCATCAGAAATACCTTGACTAGCATAGTAACATTATTTATCTTTTGAGTACTTAGATTTGAAAAAATGAGGTTTGTACTTAGGAACCCTTGTAGGACATCTAGATGCAAAATTACCAACCTTATTGCATGAAAAACATTTTAAAAGTAGTTTGCTTTCAAATTTACCCTTACCTCTCTTTTCTCTTCTAGCGATCAGTGCAACAAGTTCATCCATCTTTCTTTCTTTAGCCATTATCTGTTCCCACTCCTCAGCATATTCTCCAAGATCTTCTTTCAGACTCTCACTGCTGGTGCTTGGAAGTGCAGTCATTATTTTCTTGTGTGCAGATGCCTTAAATAAAGATTCTACTTTAGGTACATAGTCTCCCATTTTTGCAGCTTCAAAAGTAGTTATTTTTACAATCAACATCTCTCTGCTAAAGTTTAGAGTCACAGGTATAGTCTCTTGAATTAACAAGGCCTTGAACTTGTAAGCAGGAGTCAATGATCTAAGGATCTTCGCAATGGCTTTTTCTTCAACATAGGTGCCTCCACAATTTCTGATTTTGACCATAAATTTTGTAACCCTTTGAACATAAGCCATAATGCTTTCATCATCATTCATTTGTAGCTTGTCCATCTTTTTTTTCCAGTTTTGTAACTTCACTTACTTGGTATATTTGTCTTCTTCATATAGTGCTTCTAATCTCTGCCAAATTTCATGTGCTGAATGTAAGTCTTTAACTTCAATAAATTCTCCTTCAGAGAATGCATTGATCAATGCTTCTCTTGCAACCATGTTTTGAGAGAATAGTTTCTTCTCATTATTAGACACCAATGGAAATTCATTCTCAGTCTTTATAGCCACCTTATTCTTTGTGATAAACCAATAATAAATGACCAAACATAGAAAATGAGTTCTCATCTTTTTCTTCCAACTGTCAAAGTTTTTCAGGATCAAATTTTGGACCATCCTTCCTATAGAGTGCCATCTCCAAGATCACCTCAAGCTGTTAAGCTTTCTCTCTAAGGACCAATTGCTTTGATACTAATTGTTAGGAATAATAGTCCACAACACAACTGAGAGAGGGGGGGGGGGGGTGAATCATTTGTATGATAGATTATTAAAATTTAAACTTTTAGTAGCAGCAATATCAGATCCAATGAACACAATGAATGCCAATACAATAACACAATATTTTGGTCTCAGAGAAACCCTGTTAAAGGTAAAAACACTGGTGGGAATTAGCACCCAGAAATGATGTACTAAGAGTATAGTATCCTTGTTAGAATATATATCCCTGTTAGGAGCTTATTGAATCATTACAGTACACAGTCCTTGTTAGAGGACATACCCTGTTAGGATTCAAGAAAGAGGGATGGGCTCACTGCCCAAAGAAGGTTAAATCCACCTTCAAAACTCACTATTCATAAAAAGTGTATATGAAGACATACACAATAATTTGAACTATCTAATAGAAACTGTCTTTCCTTGATCAGTTCCAATGAATTTCAACCGTATATCCCTGCTCTACATTCAGTAGACACAAGCTCGTAGCTTATTACAATCCTTTTTTCATCACTTTCATTCTCACCATATCTTTTCCAAAGAAAATATCTTACATATATACCCTATTACATTCTTCATGATTAGGTCAGCTAATTTAGGCTTTCCTATTTACATAAACTCTTTCTAAGATACACACGGTACCTAAAAAAAATATACAATGATTCTATTACAACAATTAAGGACTGACATCCTTAATTTACATTTGCAAAACAAAATGCACGCTACACTTTTGAAGTCAGCTCCCAAATAATTCATCCAGCATTTTGTACCTTGCATTGACCAATGAACATCCTTCAGTGCCTTATCTTTCATCTCTCAAACTCACATGTACCGAATCCATATCTTTTGTAAGATATACCAAAAATACAAAGACTCACTCTGTCAGCTTCCATTGTTCCTGTCTAGTGACTAGCCTTCACCAAAACAAGTGTAAATATTTTAATATGGAACATTAAATGATGCAATCTTGGATATAAGATCACAACATCTTCCTGTACTCTTGCATGTCTTCGCATGTTCTAAAACATCTGTACAGTGTCTGTACACTATCATAATCAGTCTATACTTTTCACAGAGACCTATGTTGACATCAGTGACAAACCATAAATGACAACAGTATGAATTCCCATTTAGTAATGTAGTGATTAAACATATTATTTATATCAATCACTATGCCATGCATTAACAATATCCAACATAATACTATCACATCCAACATCCACAAAGATTGACTCCATTTTGTCTATTTCTGTGTATTTCATTATTTAAAATGTCATTTGTAAGTCTTTCCATAGTTCCTATGTGCGTTGTATTTTTCTTTGAGGCTCGAGCTTTGCATTTCCAACATATTTCATTTCTATTGAACATAATCAAGGGTTTTGCAAATGAACGATTTCATATTTATTCAAACATATTACAAAGATGTATAGGTAGATGAATCTGCATTATCATATATTCCGCTTCATGACATTGACATTTAAAACCTAGATTATACTCAATAATTTCTAGTTGTGATCCTTTTGAAAGATCCACCACCCAAATTGAATTTTGAGATATCTAAAGAATACTGAAAACTATGGATTGTGGTATAAGAAAGAAGACAATTTTGAACTTAAAGTTTATAAAGATGTTGATTGGGCTAGAAATATTGATGATAGAAAAAGAACTACTGGTGGAGCATTCTTTTTAGGAGAAAGAATAGTAATGTGGATAAGAAAGAAATAAGGATGCATTTCTCATTCCACTGTCGAAGCTAAATATGTAGTGACTACTGTTAATTGTTCAAATATTGCATGGATAAAGCAATTGTTGGAAGGTATGAATGAAGAAATCACTGATCCAATGATAATATATTGTGACAATACAAGTGCTATAAACATTTCAAATAATATAGTGATGCATGCAAAAACAAAGCACATATCTATTAAATATCACTACTTAAGGGAGAAAGTTCAGGGAAAATAAGTCAAATTAGAATATGTGAAGCCACACGAGCAACTTGTTAATATATTTACAAAGCCCTTACCGAAAGATATATTTGAATATTTGATAAGTAGACTAGAGGTCCATCCCCTATCTAACAGTCACTAAGGTGATATGGGGTTGCATCAACCTGTACTTTATCAAAAGTTCTAATGATGTAGATGCATGATGTTCACACTTTGGGATTCCTAAGGTTGTCAAGAAGATGGAAGAAAAGTTGAAACTACATATCTATATATGCAAGGTACACGACTCTGTAAAGAACAACACAGATCCTCTGTAAAGAGTTGTTTACTTTTGGCATTGTTGTCGAAGCGAGAGATGATCATGAAATATTTAGGAGAGATACAAAGGGAGAGATGATCATGAAATATTGGAGAGATGAAGAGATGAATATTAGTTTGGTATTCTATGGCCCATATTTCATATTGTGTTTGTGTTTCCATCAACACCAAAGGGAGAGATTGTTATGCTAGAAAGTAAAGTCCACCAAGATAACTGAGAGGGGGGGGGGGTGAATTAGTTATTAGATAATTATAACTTTTATCATCTTCAACAACATTAAACCATATAAGAAATATAATTACCAACCATAGAAAGATATTCATACACAATAACACAATGACACAAGATATGTTGACTAGGGAACCTCTTGATCAAAGAGTAAACCCTGGTGGGAATGATGCCCACAAAAGATGCACTAATATGAACATTCCTTGTGAGAGGATGGACTCTATTAAAAGCCTTATGAAATAAATTCAGTACATATGAATCCCTATTAGGAGATTTTGAATCCATGTTAAAAGATTCTAACCTAGTTAAGAGTTATAGAAGACAAAAGGACCCACTGCCCAAACAGCTTTAGGGTAAGATCACTGAACACACTGTCCAAATAATCTTTGCATTACTCAAAAGAATAATATGTTACCTCTTCTCTGACTATGCAAAACCACACTTACTGTTACATCAAATCTCAATTTCAGATCTCTATACTTCGTATGCCTTCCTTCACAAATTCGCTTTCATACTTAGCTCTTTTCTTCACTTCATGCATACAACATCACAACCGCTGCTACCATATCATAATTAAAAACTTTTGCATCATAACATCACGCTACTACATTAAAAAAAGGAAATAAATTCCTTCCTTTATACCACACTCAAATAATTACAAATGAGTCGGCATGCAATTACAAAATAAAAGTTTCCACACGCTACACCAAAATTACATAAAACTGTAAGCTTCCAAATACAATAAATCTTCACTCATGTGACCTCAAAGTCTGCACTATCATCCACATCACTATCAATGTGTCTCCAACTTCCCTTTTACTGTGCAAAACTAGATTCCATCCCAATTAGGAGATATCATCTGATTTCCACAAACCGCTACTCAGGAACACTGCCTGAACACTACTTCTACCAAAATGATCATAACTTGCATGAATCAATGAATTACTCTCTATGCTCTTAACCATAGACATATGATATATCAAAGAGTATATCCTCAACATCACATAGCTCCAACTATAAGAACCCACATGCGCTAATCCAAACTCTATCTGCTTCTCTGCAAGTCTTCGGTAAATCACTGTGTTGACATCAATGACAATCATAGTCATGAATGCAACAACAACTGCTACAGAATGGCTACCAAATTCTTTAGCATTCATTCCTAACAATCTCCCCTATTGGAATTGATGGCAACATAGATGAAAAACATCCAATGTTCCAAAAATCCAATACTGCAACACTGCTTCTTCAAATCGTCTTCATCAATCAAATCTTTCTTTGTTATCCTGGTCAGTTCTCTCCAATAGATGTTTCATATTGTTTTTCATGCATACTTCTCCCCCATTGACATCAATGACAGAAATTACATCACTAAGTCAACAACAACTCAATGTCAAAAGACACTTTTCAGAAAATACATTTACTAGAGTCCTCATGACTCAGCTTAGATACACATACTTACCCATAGAGGAAGTACCAACATCCAGTCCAGAAGAAAGATAAGGCTCATATACCACTAGATGGGTGCAACCAACTGCATCACTTCTCAAAAGTAGGCTGGGGCATAACCCCAAGCATACCTCTCAGATACTCAAATGTATCCTTAGGCAAAATCTTTGTGAATATATATGCTATCTGCTCCTTTGTACTTATGTACTCAAGTTTGACTTCTTTTTCAGCAACTTTCTCTCTTACAACATGATAATTAATCTCTATATGCTTTGTCTTAGAATGTAATACAAGATTCTTAGACATAATGACTATATTGGTCTTATCACAATGTATAACAACAAGTTTAACAAATTTTATACCAATATCCTTCAGCATCTACTTCATCCAAATTATCTGGTTACAATTGTTTGTTGCTGCTACATATTCAGCTTTTGTTGTGCTTTGTGAGATACAATTCTGCTTCTTGCTTAGCCAAGAAACTAATCTTCCTCCAAGGAAAAATGTTCCTCCATTGGTGCTTTTCTTATCATCAACACTGCCTCCCCAATCAACATCTATATATGCACATAGGGTAAAATCATTAGATTTTTCATACCATAATCCATAGTCCATTGTGCCTCTTAAATATCTCAGTATCCTCTTTACTGCTGCATAATGTGATTCTCTAGGTTCAGCTTGAAATCTTGCTACAATTCCAACTGAATGTGCTATATCAGGTCTTGTATGAGTCAAATACTGCAATCCTCCAATCATAGATCTATATTTCTTCTATTCTACTGCAGGAGTCTCATCTGTGCTAGATAACTTATGTTCGGTCACCATAGGTGTTCCAACTGGTTTACAATCCTCCATTCCAAATCTTTTCAACAAGTCATTCAAGTACTTTGTTTGACTTACAAAGATACCATCATTGTTTTATGTTATGTGTAATCTTAAAAAGTATTTCATTTTACCAATCATACTCATTTCAAATTCAGTCTTCATTTCATTAGCAAATTTTTCACTAGCTTCATCTTCTCCTCCAAAGATAATGTCATCAACAAAAATAACTATAACTAACAAACCATTTTCAATTTCTTTTGTGTACAGATTGCTATCAATTGTACCTTTTATAAATCCCAACTTTAACAAATACTTATCTAGTCTTGCATACCAAGTTCCAGGTGCTTGTTTAAGTCTATTTAAAGCTTTCTTCACTTTACATACCATGTCTCCTTCTTGAGTTAAAGGAAAACCTTCATGCTACTCAATGTAGACTTCTTCTTCCAATTCTCCATTCAGAAATGCTGACTTCACATCCATCTAATACACTTTGAATTTCTTGTAAGTTGCATATGCCAAAAACATTCTTATTGCTTCAATTCTTGCAACAGGTGCAAAGATTTCTTCATAGTCAATTCCTTCTTGTTGTGAGTAACCCTTACATATTGTGTGTGTGAAAATTGTACCTGATCTGTAGACACAACACTCAGTAAAACATTAGAGGTTAGTGATAACCAAAATCGTGCAAAATTGAAATCTAATCTAACCAAGCGATTTACTGCCTTCTAGTAGGTGCGAGATTAATGTTCTTAGATTGTAATCGACATCAGTGACCTAGACGACACCTAAATGAAGGATTTAAATGCAAAAGATGGATATGAAATTAAATGCAATTAATCTATATTTTTGATATTTTCTATGCAATAAGAATGATAAAAACCGATATGAATCTATGCTAGATGAAATTGATATGCTATGAATTGATCTATCTAACAATGATATGCAAAGCTATGAAATTCTATGCTATGATATGAAAAATATGCAATTGAAATTGATTTCACAAAGCTTTGAATTCACAAGTTGATTCTTTCAAGCTCCAATTGTGCAAATTTTCCAAATTTGATATGCTATGATTCCTGTAGAGTAAGTTTGCAATTTGCGAGATGATTGAGAGATCTGTTATGAAGAGATGAGCATTATTTTTATAGAAATCCAAGGCTTTGGAGGTGCATGAAAAAAAGCCATAAATCACTCAAATAACTCAAGTTGATTTTTGAGTTATTTTTAAATGTGGATAATTAACTCACAAAAACATGCAAAAGCTAAGTTTTAACTCAAAATAGAGTTTATCTTTAATTGATAATTGATAGTTGTGTGCTTTTATGATTGTGCATGTTTTATTTATGAATTAATTTAATAAATAAAGTGATTTATTTCCAACTTAACTGCTTTTAAAAATAAAACAATTGATTTATGGGTTAATCAATTATTTAATCAAACTTTTATTAAAAACTATATTATTTAAATAATGACATCTTGCTTTAATTAATTAAATAAGAATTTAATCAATTATTCATAAGATTTTGGATTTATTATCAAAATTTAAATAATATAATTAATAATAGATAAAATTAAATTTAATTACACAATTAAGTGGCAAATATTAAATCTAATTAATTAAATATGAAAATATTCAATTAATCAAACTTTAGGATAAATGTGATTTATCGCCAAAATATCATTAAATTAAAGATAATTAAGATAATTAGGAATATTGCTAGGAATATTCCCCGATGCAGAATTTAAGATAATCAATTATGATTCGATGATGTTTAGATGTGCCTTAGATTAGGACTTTGATGTCAATTTCATTCGAATTGTTGATATTGGAGGTTAATGAACATATAGCCCATTTTTGGGGTATTACATTTTGCCCCTCTTTGAATTACTGTGCGAAGCGCAGTGGTTCAAAGATAGTCTGTGTTTGATAAAGATATGAAACTGATGTTTGAGATTGATAATTGATATGAGACAGAAGCTGATTGATATTGATTTGATATGGAGATAATCTGAATGACCAAAGATAATGTTCACTGTAGCAGCAAATGAACTTATGATTGCGAAAAAGTGTCAAAATGCCTGATTCTGAACCTTAGGATTGATAAGAAGTGAGTGACCCGTTCTAGACTCGATTGTCTTAGCAGGACTAGCAGGTATCACATCCAAACCCTTCAGTTGCCGAAGAACCAAGGAAAGAACACTATGATCTGATGGTTGCAAAAACTGATACAGTTTACAAGATTAGGAGAATACCAGATTGATATGGATCGATGAATCTGATATGCCCCATGTGATGATAGATTTGCCCCGAGCGATGAGGACTTTTGATGAATCAACGACTAGACGTGATTGTTTGTCTTGATCACTGATGAAAGATATTGATAGAAATAAAGATATGATTTCAAATTTGATTACAGACTTTGAATGATATGCAATACCATGCCCCCTTCGGGATGAAAATTGAAATCTGACAAGAAAAGTCAGCGTTGATAGTTTAGAAGCATGTTAATTGATTTGAGAAGTGGTTATACACATCCGAGAATGCATTCTGCATCGTTTGGAGGTCCTGGAGATCGAATTTGACTAGGTTTGACCATGAGTTGACCATAGTTGAAATTTTGATAGTTTGATGAAAGCTAATTAGTTAAGTTGAATACGAGATTTCTATGATGATTGAAGGTTGATTATGCAAACAGTAGACTGTCCTGGTCCCAACAATTTTAAATCGTGATTTTGACATAATAAACGATCTCAGATTTTAATTTTGATCCCGAAAATGGATTCTACTTGCTGTTTTGTTGGAGGAACCTTCATGTGAGATTCAGCTCTTGTTAGATTTGAAGATGTGAGTGGAGAATTGTTTAAGCATTGAAGTTCATTTAGCCATTGTGATATCATGCAACATGCAAAATGCAAAGAGACATGCAAAATGAAATGCAACCTAAGACCTAGGACCTAGTCACTGATCATATGTCGATTTGTTATCATCATTGAACTTTTAGGTAACCGGATAAATCAATACAATGCCCACTAGCCATGAAACCATAGACATATGAATATCAATTTCTATGTGCAAGAATCAATACAACACCCACTGGTTATACAACCATGGACATATGAATATTGATTTGTTTTCAGAATGTTGGATTAGATATAAGCACCAAGGCACAAACGCTAGGATGACCTGAATATCATGTCCATTTTGATATAGCAATTTGTATAAGCATCAAAACATGAATGTCGTGATGACCTGAATACACCTTGCATTACAAACACATCAAATAATCAAAAGATCATTCTAAATCCAGTGTGAATTACCCGTAGTGACCCTTTATCGTTCACATCCTTAGGCAAGATCACGTTTCACAGTAGGAGAAAGAACTTACTCAAAAAGACAATAGTTAGATCAAACTTCCTTGAATTTTCTAGGTATCAATGGTTGAGGTACGCATGGCCATCTAATTCGAGATAGAGGCTCTTACAGTCAGACACCATTTCAATCTAGAATTTCCAAAGCTGTTAGATTTTCACATACAAGTAGAAGACAAAGAAAAGATTATGCCCCCAGTCATCACTCTCTAAATCCTGTGAAGGACATCATTGAGGAGCTCGAAGGGACACAATATGCAAAAATCTCAATGCGAATCAGTAAGCATACAAGGAGATAAAAGCATGTAAAAAACATAGATTATTTTCAATTTGATATTTTGATGTTTGATTGCGTTGTTGTAGATGCAAAATCCTTTCTGGAGACAAGACTGACTTGACTGACTCAAATGAAGCTTCAAAGGACTCTGAGTGGATATGACACGTCTAAGATACATTGAAGACTATAAGATATGACATTGATTGCCCCCAAGTGTTAAACATTGATAGGATATAGACGCTTGAGCTGGTTGGTGTATAGACCGACTTATTGAAAATTGGAAATGTAGAAACAAACCGGGAGATATGTACAAACTAAAGCAAGACTGAAAGTTGGGAAAGACCAAGATTGTGCTGATAGATGGAGCATTTTGAAACAAGTGGCCCCCATTTGCTGGGTTTTCACCATCTTGGTAGAGATTCTATTTTTGCTACCAAGGTGCCTATTTCCAGGTTTTCACCAAGGCACTTTTTCTTTTTTTCATTTTTTTTGTATATATATATTTTTAAATTTTTTTAAATTTTTGATATTTTTTCAATTTTTTTGTACTGTTGATATTTTCTGATTTTTTTGTGAATCATCAAGGTGCCTATTGCTAGGTTTTCACCAAGATGTTCATTTTTTTAGGACTTTTTTCAATTTTTAAGATTTGTGTAGGACATTTACCAAGCACTGAATGCCTTAGGCGTAGAATTTCTTCAGATGGAGAACGTTGATTGGTTTTCGGAGCTGTTCTCCTTCAGTCATTGAGAGTTGATAGGCACCAGAGCCAAAAGTAGCAATGATAACAAAGGGACCCAGCCAATTGGGTTCGAACTTCCCCTTGCGTTCTTGATGTGATTGATTTTTAGGATTTTCTCTCAAGACTAGATCACCAACCTGAAATTCTCTGTGTCAGACTTTCTTATTGTAGCCTCTAGACATTCTTTTCTGATACACTCTGAGATGATCATACGCTACTTGTCTGCGCTCATCTAGTAATTCAAGTTCTTGTAACCTAGACACTCTGTAGTCTTCATCAGTGACAAGTCCATGCATTCTGATTCTGAGTGATGGGATTTCACCCTTAATAGGTAGTACTACTTCAGACCCATAAACTAAAGCAAATGGTGTAGCCCCAGTAGGCATTCTGATACTAGTTCTGTATGCCTAGAGAGCTGGATTGATCATGAGATGCCAGTCTCTTCCTATTTTATTCACTGTTCTATGCAAGATTTTCAAGAGATTTTTGTTTGAAGCTTCAGCTTGTCCATTCCCTTGAGGATAGTAAATAGAAGACCAATGTTGTGTAATCTTGAATTTAGCACATAAGTCATCTAGATCCTTATTTTTGAATTGTCCCCCGTTATCTGTGATTATAGAGTGAGGGATCCCATATCTGCAAATGATGTAGTTCAGGATGAACATAGAGATCTGTTTCCCCGTTGCTTGTGTTAGAGGAACTGCTTCTACCCATTTTGTAAAATAATCTGTAGCTATGATTATATGGGTATGTCCATTGGAAGAGTGCGGATGGATAGTGCCTATGAGATCAAATGCCCATTGTTGAAAAGGCCATTGTGTAGTAAAGGGAATCAGATCTCTCCTGGGAGCATGAATCAAGTTGCCATGTACTTGACACTATTGACAGTTTTTAGCAAATTTAATAGCCTCTTTCTCCATTTCAGGCCAATAGTACCCAGCCCTAATAAGTTTTTGAGCTAACGTTAAACCATTTGAGTGCGATCCACATATACCCTCATGGACTTCCTCTAATGCATGTTGAGACTCTTCTCGTTCTAAACATCTAAGCAGTGTACCATCTAGACCTCATTTATACAGATCATTACCAATGATGACATATCGGGATGCGGATTGGATAAGGTTTCATTTCTCAAAATGGTTAAAGGACTCAGGGATGATTTGGTCATGGAGATAGGAGAACAGATTTTTGTAGCGAGATGAGTCATAACCTACAACAGTGCAGATCATGCGGGTTTCAGGGGAGTCATATGCAGGATAGGATAGGGCTTCCACCAGGAACTCATAGCGTAGCTCATGTTCAGGCTGCTGTAAGAGAGTAGATAGTGTCGCCATTGCATCAATAGCCTTATTCTCCATTCTGGGTATTTTCTCAAATGTGATAGAGATGAAGTATTTCTTTAAATCATCTACCATTCTCTTGTAAGGAATGAGCTTTTCATCTTTGGTTTGGTACACATCATTGACTTGGTGGATAACCAATTGTGAGTCTCCATGGATGTGCATCTCTGTAACTCTCCACTGTATTGCCATTTTCATACCATTGAGAAGTGCCTCATATTCAACAATATTGTTTGTGCAAGGAAATTTTAATCTGAATGCTTTGGGTATCGAGTATCCTTGAGGAGTGATGAACAATATGCCTGCTCCAGATCCATTCTGTGTGTAGGAGCCATCAAAGAATAACTGCCATTCTCTAGAAGAGAAGTGCATGATAAAGGAATCGGGAAATTCCATTTGTATGGGTGTATCATCAAACAGTGGTACTTTAGCTAATTGATTAGCAATGACCTATCCTTTGATAGCTTTTCTTTCAACATATTCAATGTCAAATTCGCTCAAGAGCATGACCCATTTAGCTAGTCTACCTGTGAGGGCAGCTTTGCTTAGTAGGTACTTCAGTGGATCAATCTTAGCTACCAAATGAGTGGTATGAGCTAACATGTAATGTCTCAGTTTCTATGATGCAAAGATCACAGCGAGACAAGCTTTCTCAATCATAGAATAGTTCTTTTCATACGCCACCAATGTTCTGCTTATATAGTAGATGGCTCTTTCCTTTTTGTTCTCATCATGCTGTGCTAGCAATGCCCCCAGTGATGTATCTGTTGCAGAGACATATAATATTAATGGCTTCCCATGAATAGGAGGCATTAAGATAGGAGGATTCGAGAGATAATTCTTGATATGATCAAAATTCTTTGCACAGTCTTCATTCCATGCAAAGGTCACACCTTTATGCAATGTCTTTGTGAAAGGTTGTGATATGTCAGCTAACTGTGATATGAATCTCCTGATAGACTGTACTCTCCCTTGCAAAGTTTGCATTTGACTGATATTCTTGGGAGGTTGCATCTCTATGATAGCTTTCACCTTAGCTGGATCGACCTCAATGCCTTTCTTTGAAACTATGTATCCTAAGAGCTTTCCAGAAGTGACACCAAAAGAACACTTCTTAGGATTTAGTCGGAGACTAAACTGTTCCATTCTATCTAGGATCATGCTCAAGTCTATTAGATGTTCAGTTCTAATCATGGATTTTTCCAAGGTATCATCCACGTAATCCTCCATTATTTTATGCATCATATCATGAAAAATAGATGTCATTGCTCTTTGATATGTAGCTCCAGCATTTTTGAGTCCGAATGGCATAACATTCCAACAGAAGGTTCCCCACGCACATGTGAATGCAGTTTTCTCTTGGTCTTTTGGAGCAATTTTGATTTGGTTGTATCCAGAAAAACCATCCATAAGGGAATACATTTCATAGCCCGCAGTCATGTCCACTATCATATCAATGTTAGGTAGTGGAAAGTCATCCTTAGGGCATGCTCTGTTCACATCTCTAAAGTCCGTGCACACTTTGATTGAACCATCTAGTTTTGAAATAGGTACAATGTTAGAGATCCACTCAGCATAGTCTATGACATGGATGAATCCAGCTTTTAGGAGTTTTTCTAGTTCTACTTTGACTAAGAGTGCAACATGAGGATGCATCTTTCTCAGTTTTTGCTTGATTGGTTTTACTCCAGGAGCAATGGATAGATGGTGCATAATGAGATTGGGATCCAATCCTGGCATATTTGAATATTTCCATGCAAAATTGATCTTTTTTTCTGATAAGAATGTAGTGAATTTCTGTTTCTCTTCTTCTGATAGAGATTGTGCTACATGTACCAATTGTGGTTCCTCTGTTGTACCCAAATTGATGGATTGAGTTGGCTCAATCAGAACTAGAGATCTATCCTATAAATGACTCGGAAGGACATCAAATATCTCATCCTTAGGTGCCTCAGAGAGGTTTTCACCTTCAGATACGTCTTTTCTTTTTACTTTTGTAGGTTCTGAGACTGCCACAAAGTGGTTTTCACCCTTAGAACTCTTTTTCTTTTTCTTTTTATTTTTTTGACTAAAATATTTGATGTCCGACTCAGTCATGCTAATGCTCGATTCACTGATGGAAGTCCTCATAGGCTCAACTGCATTGAGGTAACAAGCAAGGGCATAGTCACTGGAAAAGGTGTAAACACCATGGCTTGGGTTTGTGGAAGTTTGGTCGATAAGATCAGGGCGTTGGATAGTTAAAGTAGGAAAGGCTTGGGATATGGTGTTCACAGATGGGGATATGTCATCATTGGTCCTAACCTGATGCTCAAGTTCAAAGGTGATATTACAGCTCAAAATGTTCAATTCATGAATAGGCTCAACATCATCATGGGAGTCCTCTTTAGCCATAGGTGGATCTGACACGTTAAGTTCATTATTTCACTCTAGACCTATGTTGGGTTGAGATACATATTGGTGAATAACATCAATATATTTCTCCATTATAAGCTCATCTTCTTCTGGAATGGCACCCCATTCATAGTCATTTGACTCAGCTTCTGATTCAGGATCTCTAGGAAATCTTAGAAAATGTGTGAAATCAGGATGAATACCCCAAGAAGGATTACCCTCAGTCTCTAACTTGAATTCATATTCATGGGAATTAGTGTCAGAATAACTACCTCCTTCTTCTTGATCAGTTTGATTACCTTTGAGATTAGCTGGTTCTTGTGGTGCAACCATCTCTTGTGCTACAGTAGGTTCTTGTGTTTCTACTACATTAATTCTTTTGATAGGATCATCTATATCATCAAGAAGATCTTTGATCTCTTTAGGCAATTTTTCATAGGGGATAAGCTCAGAGCTATCTGAATCATCATCAGAGGGTTCTATTTCTTCTTTCTTAAGAAGGGGTTCTCCTGGTGCAATTTGTTCTATGACATGAGAACAACCACCTTTGAGATGATAGGGTTTCTTCTTAAACCCTAAGCCACCAGTATCTTTGTTGGCTCTACCAATATGTGAAATAGGTGTCACAAGACCCTTTCCTCTGATTCCTAGAGGTCCTTGACTGAAATATCCCATCTTGGCTATCAATTTGTTCCCTGGACCATATGAATTAGAAGGGATTGTAGGTGCTATAGATTCACTAGGTTAAACAATTTTAGATTCAAAATCCTCTTTATATAGCCATGCCAGCACAACTTCATCCTCTTCAAATTCTTGTTTGGATACTTGCTCCACCACAAAATTTCTTTTGTATGCTTCCATAGGTTCCTTAGGTTCTAATTTAGATTGCTTCAAAGATTGTCCATATGACTTGGGCGAGATTGGGAGAGATGTCAGAGACAAGATTGGCTCTATAGTGTATTCTCCCATCCCATCTTCTTTGATATTGATCTCTTTAGAAATGTCATCCATCTTAGATGTGGAAGCAACATTTAGCTGCTTGATGGAAGATTCTCTGTTATTGGGAACAAGCTTATTGACACTTTCTTTCAATGTATTGCAAGTTGTACTCAGATCTGCTGGGATAGTAACCTCCACTCCTTCATAGGAAAATTTCAAGCATTGATGGTACGTAGAAGTAATAGCTTGTATTTCATGTATCCAGGGTCTCCGTAGAAGGATATTGTAAGCCAATGGTAGATCAAGCACCTGATATGTGGTATCTTTGATGACCGGACCCACTCAGATGGGTAAGATAATGGTGCCTTTAGAAGATCTTTCCTGTTCATCATAGGCCTTTATAGTGATCTTCTTTCAAGGATCAATAGCCATCTCTGAGAATCCCAACTGTGTGATTAAGTTGTAAGAACAAATGTTGAGGCCTGTGCCCCCATCTATCAACACACATTTGACTCGACGGTTCTGGATCAAGACTTCTATGTGCAAGGGCTGATTATGTGGGTGACTTAGGGAGTTGTCATCTTCCTCTGAAAAGGAGATATATTGTGGAGACATTAGATGACCAACCATAGTCTGGAACTTGTCTAGATCTAGATCATCAGGAACATTAGAGCCATGGAACCTGTCTAGATCTAGATCATCAGGAACATTAGAGCCGAGCAAAGCTTTGTCTAGGATATCTCTGTGAGCTGGAGATATTCGAAGTAACTCAAACATAGAGATTTTGGCATTGGTATGCTGGAGTTGTTGGATGATGCTGTAAGATGTAGGTCATGTATCCTTTGGATTGGAAGATTTCGAGGCAACCTTCTATTTAGAAGTAGATGTGAGATTGAAAGGTATCTTAGGGACATTAGATGAACTTGGTATTTGTCCTTTCAGATGAGCCTAAGCTTGTGATCTGGTAACCACATTAGCTAAGGAATGATTTCTATCTCTTCATACAATCATGATGACATTGCAGCTCTCAGAGAGATATGGTTCAACCATATTGATGAAAACATTGTTTCCAGGGTAGGCATAGCTAACTTTTGCCCCCATGTTAGGCTGAGAAGTGGAAACTCCCTTGCCATGTTGTGGAAATGGTTCTGTAAATGCTGTGTGATCATTATTGCTAGTAGGATTATTGATCGTGATGTCCCCTTGATCTATCAAGTCTTGAATGGTATGCTTCAAGTGGAAGCATCCATTAGTTCTGTGGCCTTTAGTCTGATGGAAAGCACAGAATGCATTATCTTTCCACCAATATGGTTTTGGATCCAGATCAGGGTTTCAGATTGGTGGTAAAGAGATCATGTTATCAGCTATCAGGGTTCTCAGGGCAGATTCCAAAGATTCTCCTAGGGGAGTAAACTTTCGTTTATTATCCCATCATTTGAATGGCTTCTTTGGAGATGGTTCAGCAGATTTTTGCTTTGAAGCTTCAATGGCTTTGGTGGCAAGGGTGAGATTGTAGGCTGGTGCCTTTGATGGGGTGCAGATAGTGTCAACAACACCATCAGAGATGATACCTTTGTTTCTATTCTAGCTCTTGTTTTTATCTTTTGAGCTAGATCCAGATTCAGACTTGTCCTTTTGAAGTGTGATTTCTCCTTTCTTGACAAGTACTTTCTCAATCTTGATTGCATTATCCACCATTTTATCAAAAGATACATGATCTTGCATTTGTAATGGATAATTGAGCTCTGGAACAAGGTTATTGATAAAGATTTCAAGTTTCTCCATTTCAAAAATTTGTCTAGCATATAGAGAGAACTTCTTTCTCCACCTCTTGAGGAAAGTTAGGAATGATTCCCCTGGATATTGCTTGAGGTTACAGATATCGATCATGGTGACCAGATGTTGAATATTGTAGGAATATTGTTGATAAAACAATTTAATCAATTCCTCAAAATTTTTGATCGTAGAAGGTAATCTTGAAAACCACTGAATGGATGCTCCTCCCAAGGATCTAGGAAAAAGATGCATTAGATAAGTCGGTTCATGCATGAATTCCATGGATTGCGTACAGAACTCTCTGACATGATCTTGAGGATCAGAGTGTCTGTCATATTTGTCATACTTTGGTATCTCCACTCTTTTTGGGAATGGTGGCATATACAAGTTTTTATCGAACGGGAAAGGACATAGGGCCTCCATGGAGAACTCCTTGGGTTCCTTCTCCCTCTTAAGATTGTTAAATTCAACTTGTATAGCATGCATCTATTTTGTCATAGCTGTGAGTGGAGTTTCTTCCTCATGTGTGATTATATCATCAATGTTAAAGTTGGGAGGAAGCTTAGCCCCTTCCTGGGCTAATTGTAAAAAGTATGCCTCTTTATCCACTTTCAAGAAATGCCTCATCATTCTCTGGAATTCATCATCATTCTGACATCGATGGATTTCAGAGGGGGTAGGTTCTTGGTCAACATTATGTTAAGAATGGTGTCCTTGGGATCCTCCTCCTAGACAACTGTGGTTTGTACCTGCTTGAGACATGATAGGAGTTTTTGGGCTCCCTGGAACAGATTGAGGAGGAGTTTGCTGATTACCTCTGTGAGTTGATAAAGGAGGTATGTAACCAGTTTTCAATCGAAAGTTACTGAGACCGTCATCTTCGTAGATACCTGACTTGATGAGTTGTTCAAGACTTGGACCTGGGGTATTGGTCAAAAGTAAGTTCTAAGATGTTTCTTCTAATTTCTTGTGTGAAGAAGCTCTGGTCTCCACCATTAACTTTGAATGAAACAGAAGAAAAGGATGAAGACAACTGAAGAACAATTTGATTCGAGAAAATCGGATGACGCAACCTTGTCAAGATTATGATAGTTTTGAAGATCTGATGAGATGTGGGTGAAGGAAATTGTGCCCTGGATGTATGGGATAGATCGCCCAAAAGATAGCGGACACGAGTTCTCAACACTTAGTGTATTTTTGAAGATTGATTGAAGATTGATAGTTATGACAAGGTTTTGACACGAGATAAAAAGGACTCAAATTGATCAAACAGAAGACTAGATCGGATTCAAAAGATCAAACTTGAAAAATGGTAGAATGCTCAATAGCTACTGCTCTGTTCCTGACACAGTGATATTTTTGACAGATTCTGGAACTAGGCTGTAAACATTGGATATCTTGCAATTTGACAATTTCTGACAACTCTCTCAAATTTTTCCAAATGACACTCTGCAGACTCGTACGACACTGGGTAGTCTATGAAATGATAGTTGCTAAACTCGTACGATAGTTGGGTAGTAATGAAATGACAGTTGTTAAACTCATATGACAGTTGGGTAGCAATGAAACGATAGTTGTAAATATCATACGACAGTTGCTAACAGGATTTTGACTTCCTTGGATTTTGCTGGCATGAAAACTTGTATGACACTGGGTTCTCAATCATACGACAGATGGGCAATACTGAAATGACATTTGACAAAAATTCATATGACTTTTGACTTCCTGAAATGACTTTTGACTCCAGAAATAATTTTACGTCAATTTTTGCAAAATTTAAGGTTTTCAGTTTTGGATTGTTTGCAAATTGTACTGTCTAGATTTTGAAGGTTATACCAGATTTGATCATTTTTAATAGCCAAGTAGATAAACAAACATGTAGAACAGAAAGCAAGTGTTTCCAAGCACGTTTGAAAACAATGAACAAGGGAAAAAGAAACCTTGCGCATGAATAATCAAGTGACCAAATTGTGCTAATCCCTGAGAGTACTAATTGTGTATGTTCTGAAAAGTTTTGCAATAACACACATATACCCTATAAAATGAAAATTTGGCCTCTCTAGGGTTTTTAGTAATGGTTTGACTATGCAACTTTTATGATTCAAAGGGGTGAACTCCAATCCCGGCGCACCAGGGTTTTGACACAGTCCGAGAACTTAATCTTCAAGAGCTGCTAGGGAGATCTAACAACCCAATAATGAACCATACCCGCGGAGATTTCTTCCACAAGGACATTTATATAGCGGCTGTCACTACCATGGTGAAAATGGCTATTATCGCTTGAGGTTCTGTCAACGCAGTTTTCCCTGTGAAGGGATTGTCCGCTATGGTTAACCCTCTCTAAAGGTGACTCACAGATTTATACCACAAGGGGACTTGGCTCCAGATTCAAGGTTTTGACACCTCTTCACTTTTAACCCAAACAAAGCAAGCAGATTACTTTGACACGCTAAGACAAAGTTTTGCTCCACCAAGGTCTGTGATCTCAACTCCACGTGATCTATCAACCTCTCCGGGGAGAGAATGTATCAATCAATAAGAGAAGATGCACTAACCAATTTTGATTCACCAAAGCTCGTGATATCAACCCTACGTGATCTATCAACCTCTTCGGAGAGAGAATGTGTTGATCAATAAGAGAAGATGCACTAACCAAGTTGAATGTGAAACACACTAAGTATCCTCCCTACCTACAAGGATTCTATCGTCAAGAAAGATTTCTCTAGGAATCCAATCTCTCAAGAATCACGAATAGTGTTCATAGGGCCTAATTACTATGTGAGCACAGATATATTCCCGAAAGCAAATCTACCAAAAGCATCCAAAAAGTAGAAAGAGGAACACTTAATGCTTAAAGAAAATATGAGATGAGTCCACAAGGTGGAACACTTAACACCTCACATAAGCTGAAAATGAGTCCACAACTTAGAAAACAAGTGAGTTCCTAAAAGCATAAAAGGGTTGCCAAGTGGAACACTTAATGCTTCTGTCCTGTTGACCCCTCCCCTTTATGGCACTGAGATTGCAACCACGGGGCGGAAATGAGGGGATGGCGAATTAGCGAGTCCAATAACCCAAGATAGAAATCAAGATCAATCACAAGTATTCTAAGACTACTTAATGAATCCTTAAGGGATCACAACCTAGTATCAAATTATGCAAGTGTGTAGAAATAGATCAAAAGCATGAAAAGATGCACACAAGCTTGACACATAAGAGATTTATTTTAAGTCCAAATCAAAATATTTTTAGAACAAGGAGAATACCTCATGATCCTTGCAACGCGCTTAGTAGATTCTACCTGATTTTTAGCAATTTTTGTTGAGCTTTTCCATGCAAGCAAGTGACAAACTCTCCAACAAGCAAACAAGCAAACAAGATATGCAAAATATATTCAACTTATTAAAACCATAGTGTTAGCTCTAAAAATCAATTATTAGGAGAAATAATAACCATAAATTAATCCAAATGACAACTCATATCATGCATTGAATCATATGAAAAATAAGTGCATACCCATCATAAAATTTTAATTTTTTTGCACTACATTTGACCTAGTCAACAAGATCTAATTTTTTTGATATGATTTTGGCCACAAAAATAGAAATTCAGAATAGAGACCCCTACTAAAAAATAAAGAGATTTCCAAAAATGCAAAAATTTTAGAAAAATCTTTTCATTTGTGCCCTAGAGACCCGTTTTATCAAAACAGACCAGTTTTTGCAAATTGACTATTTGAGCTATTAAATTGCATCCAAATTTAAAACACAAATAATAGACCCCCTATAGAATTTGAAGATATTTTTGAAAATATAAAAATTTCAGAAAAATATGCTGATTTGCGTCAGATATTAATTTTTTATGAAAAATAGAAAAACAATTATTAAAAATTCAAAATAATTTAGAAAATTCTGAATTTGTTTTTGAAGCTTCCCTGATATGTCTCCAATCTACAAAACAAATTTTAGACCAAAAATCTAAGCCATTTGGGAGATAAAATTAAATCTTTGAAACTTTAGGATTTTAGCTCCAAGAATCAAAATCAGCATGCAAAGGTGGGTTGCCCCACGGTGGGTGCCAGAAATGTGTGTGTGAAAATTATACTTGATCTGTAGACACAACACTCAGTAAAATATTAGAGGTTAGTGATAATCAAAATCGTGCAAAATTGAAATCTAATCTAACCAAGCGATTTACTGCCTTCTAGTAGGTGCGAGATTAATGTTCTCAGATTGTAATCGAGATCAGTGACCTAGACGACACCTAAATGAAGGATTTGAATGCAAAAGATGGATATGAAATTGAATGCAATTAATCTATATTTTTGATATTTTCTATGCAATAAGAATGATAAAAACCGATATGAATCTATGCTAGATGAAATTGATATGCTATGAATTGATCTATCTAACAATGATATGCAAAGCTATGAAATTCTATGCTATGATATGAAAAATATGCAATTGAAATTGATCTCACAAAGCTTTGAATTCGCAAGTTGATTCTTTCAAGCTCCAATTGTGCAAATTCTCCAAATCTGATATGCTATGATTCCTGTAGAGTAAGTTTGCAATTTGCGAGATGATTGAGAGATCTGTTATGAAGAGCTGAGCATTGTTTTTATAGAAATCCAAGGCTTTGGAGGTGAATAAAAAAAGCCATAAATCACTCAAATAACTCAAGTTGATTTTTGAGTTATTTTTAAATGTGGATAATTAACTCACAAAAACATGCAAAAGCTAAGTTTTAACTCAAAATAGAGTTTATCTTTAATTGATAATTGATAGTTGTCTGCTTTTATGATTGTGCATGTTTTATTTATAAATTAATTTAATAAATAAAGTGATTTATTTCCAACTTAACTGCTTTTAAAAATAAAACAATTGATTTATGGGTTAATCAATTATTTAATCAAACTTTTATTAAAAACTATATTATTTAAATAATGACATCTTGCTTTAATTAATTAAATAAGAATTTAATCAATTATTCATAAGATTTTGGATTTATTGTCAAAATTTAAATAATATAATTAATAATAGATAAAATTAAATTTAATTACACAATTAAGTGGCAAATATTAAATCTAATTAATTAAATATGAAAATATTCAATTAATCAAACTTTAGGATAAATGTGATTTATCGCCAAATAATCATTAAATTAAAGATAATTAAGATAATTAGGAATATTGCTAGGAATATTCCCCGATGCAGAATTTAAGATAATCAATTATGATTCGATGATGTTTAGATGTGCCTTAGATTAGGACTTTGATCTCAATTTCACTCGAATTATTGATATTGGAGGTTAATGAACATATAGCCCATTTTTGGGGTATTACACATACCAATCTTGCTTTGTTTCTTACTATTTCTCCTTGTTCATTCATCATGTTTCTGAATACCCATTTAGTTCCAATAACATTCTTGTCTTTAGGTCTAGGGACCAATTCCCATGTCTTGTTCTTTTCAATCTGATCTAGTTCTTCTTTCATAGTATTAGTCCAACTTTAATCTTCACAAGCCTCATTAGTAGTCTTAGGCTCAATTTGATAAATCAAACATAAATAATCTTGTGCCTTATTTCGAGTAAGAACTCTTTTGATGCTCCCAATAATCTATTCAAAAGGATGATTCCTTAACAAACTCTTACTAGGTGTCACTGTCTCAAATCTCTCTTCAGATGTAGGTTCTTCAATAACTTCATTGTGGCTTTCATTCAACAAATCACTGTCAGTTTCATAAAACAATTCAGTAGTTCCAATATTAGGCTTAGGATGAGCTTCTTCATCAGATTCATAATCAAGCATTCTTTCCTAAATTTTGAACTTTTCATCAACTTTAACATTTGCGCTTTCAACAATAGTCTTAGTTCTTTTATTAAAACATCTATATGCTTTTCTTTTCAAAGAATATCGAAGAAATATACCTTCATCACTTCTAGGATCAAACTTTCCTATATCATCATCTCTCTTTATATAAAATTTGCTTCCAAAAATTCTAAAATACTTAACTGAGGGTGCATGTCCAAACCATAATTCATAAGGTTTTTTGTCTGTGTCTGGTCTGATTTGTACTCTATTCATTGTATATACTACTGTGTTCACTGCTTCTCTCCAGAATATCTTTGCCACATTATTTTTAAACAACATAGCTCTTGCTACTTCAGTCACTGATCTGTTCCTTCTTTCTGCAATGTCATTTTGTTCAGGTGTTCTAGGGGCTGAATACTGTCTTTTAATGCCATTTTCTTCACAAAATTTGTTAAACTCTCTAGAAGTAAATTCTCCACCTCTATCAAATCTCAAACATTTAATCTTCATTCTAGGTTCATTCTCAACTTTATTATTAACAATCTTAAACTTATCAAATGCTTCAGATTTTTCTTTAAGAAATGCAATCCACATCATTCTTGTAAAATCATCAACAATAATCATAAAATACCTTTCTCCATAGAATCCTCTAATCCTGGTAGGACCACTCAAATCTGTATGAACAATCTCCAACTTCTTTGTAGATGTAAACTTCTTACGAGGAAAAGAACTTCTCTTATGTTTAGCCATTACACATTCTTTGCAAATCATGTTAGTAGGCTTCATAATTCTAGGTAAATCTCTTACTACAAGTGTAGTACTTGTGTGTGTGAGTTTGTGACCTGCAACACAACACTTCGATAGGATAATAACATCACTTGTTAGAGGAAAATGAGGATTCAATTGAAAATGCTAACAAGAAAAAGCATCCTATTGCTCTCTAAATAATGTGAGTATGAAATAGGGGTTAGTTTGTTCTCAGATTTAACCCTTAAAACAATGACAATCTACACTAAAATGAGAGATTCAAAGTGCATGTAAACCACCTAAATGAGAGCATGAAATCCTAATTCCTTCCATTAAAACTCAAATTGAAGTGTTTTCTACTTATAAAATCTTGAAATCATGGAAAACAACTATCAATCCAAGCATTAGTTCACAAATTCTCCAAAGCATGAGAGTTCATAATCATGGATCATGAAGGCTCAAATCCATGAGCAAATGAGAGTCTAAACATTAAAATTGGAAGCAATTAGCAATGTGTCACAAGAAGCCTTTCAAAACTAAAGGAGCTAGAAGAAGCAATAAAGCCTTTGAAAGTTCTCTTTTATAAGATTTGGAAGAGAATCGACAGTCGAGATGCATCCATGAGGAGTGGTTGAGATGCATCCTGGCTGGATCCTTGATCCATGTGCAAGCCTCCTTGTTTTAAGTTGTGTTTGTTTGATTTAGGAGATATTTATGCATTTTCCTTAATTAATAACTCTAGCCTTTACTTTTGATGGGGTTTAATTAATTGAATAGGCCTAGAGTTAATAACCTTGATTTTTGCTTGAACCTTGATGATAAATGCTTGATTTAGAAATTGATGGGGTTTAATTAATTTTGAGAATTTATACTAATAATCAGAGATCAAATTAGCATAATTAAGGTTACATATCGAATTAAGGGCAAATAGGGCCCTAGGTTCTGTTAGCCCAATTTTAGGTGATTATATTTGCCCCTCTTTGAATTGCTTTGCGTATAGAACAAGAATTCAAAGAAAATCTTATTCAAAGCATGTTTCAGGAGATTTACAGAGTAGTGAGAACAAATTTGAAATTGAGAATTCCGAGCTTGATTGAATGAAATCCTACCTGGTTTCTAAAAAACTATCAATTTTGAACTTGATTGAATGCAAACTGACAATACCGATTCCGAGCCTAATGGAACGAAAACCGACAAAAGAATTTTGAGCTTGATTGAATGAAATCTTGCCTAGTTTCCAAAAAGTTGTCAATTCTGAACTTGATTGAATGCAAACTGACAATACCGATTCTGAGCCTGATTGAACGAAAACTGATAAAAGAATTTCGAGCTTGATTGAATGAAATCTTGTTTGATTTAGAAACTATCAATTCTAATCTTGATTAAACAGGAATTGACGATACCGACTTTGAGCTTGATTGAACGAAAGTCAATATGAGATTTGAAAAGAATTTTCAGTTGAAATTAACAGTCTCAACTTGATTGAAGAGAACTGTCGTGCCCTTGGTGTTGAAGAATTTGATTCAAAGCATTAGATTTTGGTATGATCATAGAAAACAACTATCAATCCAAGCATTAGTGCACAAATTATCCAAAGCATGAGAGTTCATAATCATGGATCATGAAGCCTCAAATCCATGAGCAAATGGGAGTCTAAACATTAAAATTGGAAGCAATTAGCAATGTGTCACAAGAAGCCTTTCAAAACTAAAGGAGCTAGAAGAAGCAAGAAAACCTTTGAAAGTTCTCTTTTATAAGATTTGGAAGAGAATCGGCAGTCGAGATGCATCCATGAGGAGTGGTTGAGATGCATCTTGGCTTGATCCTCGATCCATGTGCAAGCCTCCTTGTTTTAAGTTGTGTTTGTTTGATTTAGGAGATATTTATGCATTTGCCTTAATTAATAACTCTAGCCTTTACTTTTGATGGGGTTTAATTAATTAAATGGGCCTAGAGTTAATAACCTTGATTTTTTCTTGAACCTTGATGATAAATGCTTGATTTAGAAATTGATGGGGTTTAATGAATTTTGAGAATTTATACTAATAATTAGAGATCAAATTAGCATAATTAAGGTTACATACCGAATTAAGGGCAAATAGGGCCCTAGGTTCTGTTAGCCCAGTTTTAGGTGATTACATTTGCCCCTGTTTGAATTTCTTTGTGAATAGAACAGGAATTCAAAGAAAATCTTAATCAAAGCATGATTCAGGAGATTTATAGAGTAGTGAGAACTACTTTGAAATTGAGAATTCTGAGCTTGATTGAGTGAAATCCTACCTGGTTTCCAAAAAATTGTCAATTCTGAACTTGATTGAACACAAACTGAGAATACCAATTTTGAGCCTGATGGAATGAAAATCGATAAAAGAATTCTGAGCTTGATTGAATGAAATCTTGCCTGGTTTCCAAAAAGCTATCAATTCTGAACTTGATTGAACGCAAACTGAAAATACCGATTCTGAGCCTGATTGAACGAAAACCAATAAAAGAATTCTGAGCTTGATTGAACAAAATCCTATTTGATTTAGAAACTATCAATTCTGAGCTTTATTGAATAGGAATTGATGATACCGACTCTAAGCTTGATTGAACAAAAGTCAATATGAGATTTGAAAATTTTTTTCAGTTGAAATTAATAGTCTCAGCTTGATTGAAGAGAATTGTTGTGCCCTTGGTGTTGAAGAATTTGATTCAAAGCATTAGATTTTGGTATGATTATGCCCCCTCAGGATTGAAAGTGGAACAAATTTGAATAAACTAATTGGTTTCAAGCATTACAGTGATTGAATTGACCTCGGGTCAAGCATAGATCAGTTAGAAAGAACTTTCAAGCTGTTTAGATCAATTAATGTGCCCCAGAAGCATTGTTTGACCATATTTGACCAAGAATTTGAGAAAGTTAACCAAGCTTGACTTGTGTTGAAATGATATCCCAGCATATAAATCTAATTTGCCTTTCCCACTGCATCATTTTCACACCATTTTGCCCCTGTTTGACCATGATTTGACCATTTTGATTTGTCCCCTTTTGGATGTTGACTTTGTTGTGTAACTCTATTTTTACGGCATCAAGATGATAGAAATCACCTGTTTCAATTTCAGTTCCGAGAGACTTAAATAGGTCAAAAATTGACTTTTAACTATTCATTTTTACTTTTACCCCTTAGAAATTCATGGAGCTCTAAGTAGACATGGTGTTCCCTACGAAGAAGCATCAATTTGAGAGGGCTAGATGATACAACCTCATGAGGCATTACAAGGCACCTGTGAGTATTTGATAAATGAATATTTTCAATTTGAAAAATTTCAATTTCACACATTTCCATGCATTTTATAAGCCAACTAGTCTTGTGTCACATCCCGTATACAAGATCACATTATGTCTATCTCGTGTTGCCTCTTGGATTCCAGATCACATCTGGTATTTCAAGGATCGCACCCCAGGTGGTCACATCTAGGAAAATTTGAACGTTTCTTTGCTTTTCTAGCCAAATTTTAGAACAGGTTCGCATCCAGTATACTGAATCACATACCGTATTTCATGGATCACACCCGATATTGCTAGGATCGCACTTAGTTTTAGGGTCGCATACAGGGTTTCTTGATCCGCATCTGAGATTCAGAATTGCATCTGGTTTTTCTGATTTATGAGTTTAGTTAACTTGTCCTTCTGATCTTTTTGAGCATTTTTGCGTCAACTGCCTTTGGTCTAACTGTGATATAGTGCCCCCATTTTTTGTTGTGTTGGTTGATTTCCCAGTTGTATGATTTAGATCACCGCGACCGGTCTAGGTGTTGGCTCTTTTGGATCAGTTGAGTGATGCTGAGCAGGATGTAGTATGACATTGCGGTTTATGGAGTTTAGTTGATTTACCTCACATTTAGGTAAATTGAGGTCTGCTCACAACACTGGCGGAGAGATGGCATTCGGAGCACAACACCTTTTATTTACCGACTAGTGAGATGACGGTTACTGATGCAGGAGCATCCTGGGTGTAAGAGCAATCTTGCATCACCCAAAAAAAAAATTTTCTATTTTTGTATTCAATAAGGGCTATCTTGTGCAGAGTTGCTATTTATGGAAACTTGCTATTTTTAGTAAGTTGGTCTTACGATCTCAGAATGTCTGATTTTACATATGGAGGTTCATCTCAGTTATATCAGCCTGCCAGCAAAGTTTCATGGCTAGATCAGGTGTAGTTTTGAAGATATTGAAGATTTTCAATATTGGCAGCAGGGCACAAAAACTTCAAACTCAGTTTTGAAGGCTTTAGAGGCCCCGGATGAGGTTGAAAACTTGGGTGATAGGCACTTTGCATGGGTCAAACCTGTAGAGTGCTTCGTGGCATTTCCAGAATGGGGTTATAATAGTCAATTAGGTCAACAGGCGATGACTTATGGTCTTCGGAAGTTGGGTCACCTGAAATGGTGGAAAATAATTTTTTTTCAAAATTTCTGTTTGGGTTTCAAAACTCATTTTTAGCTGACTTTGATGTAATAAATTGTAAAATAAAATAATTCTAAGTTTGGTCGGCCCTAAGGGCTAAATTTCTAGAACCTTCTCGGGCGGTGGAAATTGCCTGTATAAAGAAGGCCCGTAGTGTTGTCTAGGGCAGTTCTGGGTAGTAGATCTGGGTATTGATTCGAGGATTTTTTCCTACAGAATATTGTAAGGGAATGCCCATGTGACTTTGCATATTGTAATTTTGAAAGTTTGTAATTCCACATTTGTGGAGATAATAAGAAGCCAATTTTCTATTCTTTCATATTTTTGCTGTTGTTTCTCTATTTCTGTTGTGTTTGTGGTACTAAGGGGAGCACCCTTCATCAAGTGGTATCAGAGCAGGAGTTCTTGAGTGTGTAAATAGATCATCGACTATGAGGTAGTTTGCACCAGGACTGTGGTTAGGGTTTCAGTGCGCATCGCCAAAATGCCTCCACGAAGAGAACGTGGCGGAAGAGCTGGTGCTGTGACACCTGAGGTTAGAGAGCTACAGAGACAAGTGCGAGCATTGCAAGAAGAGATTCACAGAGGAATAAATCTTAATGTCAGAAATGAAAGTGAGGATGAAGCTGAAGAAGAATATCAAGAAGGAGAAGCTGAAGTTGTGAATTAGGAGGAAGAAAGACTTTTTCGGGTGATTTCCAAGATTGGGAAAAGACCTAAGATTGAGGTTCCTACATTTTCTGGAAATCTTAACCCAGAGGAATTGATTGACTGGATCAATGAATGTGAGGAATATTTTGAGTATGAAGATGTTAAGGATCCTGATAGGGTCAAATTTGTGAAGGCCAGACTGAAAGGTCATGCGAAGATCTAGTGGCAAGAGATTCAATTGGAGCGAAATAGAAGAAGGAAAGATAAAATCACAAGATGGGATCGGATGGTGGATAAATTGAAGTGACAGTTCATTCCTGTTGATTATGAGCTTGACCTACTAAAGAAAATGCAAAGTTTGAAGCAAGTAGGAAGATCTGTTCAAGAGTATACAGAGGAGTTCTATCGACTCCTCATCAGAATAGGCCATGCAGTAGCTGATAAGGAGAAAGTTGCTCGATACCTTAATGGGTTAAGGCCAAGCATTTAGGAGGAGTTGAATCTAGTTTGAATGAACAGTATTAAGGAGGCATACCAGTTTGCCCTAAAAGTAGAGGAAAAGCTGAACAAGAAGTTTGAGAGCAGACAAAATGGAAGAGGTCATGGTGGAAGATCTGGTGGACGGTCATATGGTGGCCGAAATGAAGATCCGAAAAAGAAGGATGAGTCCAGTAGCAGTTAGAATCAGAGAGAAAATAATTCCAATCATTTCCAAGATCAGAGTAATAGAGATCAGAGAGGAAGAGGAAGAGGACAAGGATCTGGAAGAGGAGGCTTCCGTGGAACATGTTTTCACTATGGAGAAGAAGGTCATAGGGCATTTGAATGTCCTCAAAACCAAGGTAGAATAGACAGGATACATGAAGGCCAGGCCAGAGTTGCACATGTAGATGAAGATGCTAGATCATCAAATTTTGAAGATGCTGAAAGAGGAGAAATGCTAATTAACAGAAGAGTCTTGCTGAGTGGTGAGAATGAACCTGAACAAAGGAGGAGCCTATTTCGCACTAGATGCAAGTGTGAGGGTAAATGCTGTGATGTGATTATCGATAGTGGAAGCACTGACAATTTGGTGTCAGAAGAGATGGTGACAAAGTTGAAGCTCAAGAGATAGAAACACCCACATCCATATCGGATTGCCTGGGTGCAGGATGAATACAAGGTCATGGTCAGTGAACAGTGCCTGGTAAAGTTCAAGATCGGCGGGTACCAAGATGAAGTACTATGTGATATCATCTCTATGGATGCATGTCATATGTTGTTGGGTAGACCATGGCACTTTGACAGATGTGCTGTACACGATGGTCATGTAAATACCTATTCCCTAACAAAGGATGGAGTGTGACATAAGCTAAAGCCATTGAAGGAGATCGACGAAAATGTATGTGGTAATGCAAGAATAAAATTTGTTGATGGAAGAAAATTTATAGATGGTATGAAGCATAAGCATGTGTGTTTTGCTTTAATTCCAAAAGTTGGTAAAGAAGAAGTAGAGGATGTACCTGTAGAGGTTGCAAATTTGTTGAATGAGTTTTAGGATATTGTATCTGATAATGCACCTGATGGATTACCACTGGTAAGGAAGATTAGTCATCAGATAGATTTGATTCCAGGAGCTAGTTTTCCAAACAAGGTAGCACACAGAATGACACCAGCAGAAAGTGAAGAGTTGAACAGATACGTACACGAGTTATTGCAGAAGGGGTTGATTCGAGAGAGTCTGAGTCCCTGTGTTGTACTAGTGGTATTAGCACCAAAGAAGAATGGAGAGTGGAGGATGTGTACAGATTCTAGAGCAATAAACAAGATCACAATCAAGTATAGGTTTCTATTGCCATGAATGGATGATATTATAGATTGTTTGAGTGGGGCTGTGTATTTCTCAAAGATAGATCTGAAGAGTGGATATCACCAGATTCGGATCAGAGAAGGAGATGAATGGAAGACTACCTTCAAGACAAAGGAAGGACTGTATGAGTGGTTAGTCATGTCTTTTGGGCTAACCAATGCATCGAGCACTTTCATGCGGCTCATGAACGAGGTTCTGAAAGACTTTTTGGGTAAGTTTGTCATTGTTTACCTAGATGATATTTTAATTTTTAGCAAGACATTGGAGGAACATATGATGCATATTCGTATGGTGTTTGAGAAGTTGAGAGATGAGAAATTGTTGATTAATTTGAAGAAGTGCAATTTTGTGAAGAAAGAGTTAGTGTATTTGGGATTTATAGTTTCAGCAAAAGGTCTAAAAATAGACCCAGAGAAGGTGCAGGTTATCCTTGAATGGCCTACTCCAAGGAGTGCTACTGAGGTAAGATCTTTTCATGGTTTGGCTAGCTTTTATAGAAATTTTATCAAAAATTTTAGTAGTATTTGTGGACCCTTGACTGAAACAATGAGAGGGGATAGAAAAGAGTTTAAGTGGACTAATGGGGCAGAAAAGAGTTTTCAATTGTTGAAACAAAAAGTTACAGAACAACCTGTTTTAGCACTTCTAGATTTTAATAAGGTGTTTCAAGTAAATTGTGATGCTGGTGGTACTGCAATAGGAGCTGTTATGAGCCAAGAAGGTAAACCTGTTGCTTATTTCAGTGAGAAGTTAAATGATGCCAAGAGAAAATATTCTGTCTATGATCAAGAATTTTATGCTATAGTTCAGGCCTTAAAGAAGTGGAGACATTATCTACTTCCTAAGGAGTTTTTTTTTTATACTGATCATCAAGCGTTGCAATATTTGAATAGTCAAGGAAAGTTGAATCAGAGGCATTTGAAATGGGTTGAGTTTTTGCAGAGTTATATATTTGTTTTGAAACACAGGAGTGGAAAGTCTAATAGGGTTGCGGATGCTCTTAGTAGAAGGCAACTATTGCTGACAGAGATGTAGATTGAAGTTGTTGGGTTCAAGGAACTCAAGAATTTGTATCCAGATGATCCTGATTTTGGTGAAGCTTGGAAAGCTTGTACAGAACCTGTTACTCTAGACAGGATGAAATGGCTGGATTTTATCATCCAAGATGATATGCTATTCAGAGGGAGTCAGTTGTGCATTCCATGAAGTTCTATGAGAGAGAATCTCATCAAGGAGAAGCATAGCGGAGGGTTGGCTGGACATTTTGGTCGTGATAAAACCCTTGCTTTGGTTGGTGAGAATTATTATTGGCCACAATTGCAGCAAGATGTGAAGAAGTTTATACAAAGTTGCAGAGTATGTCAGATGGCGAAAGGAGTGAAGCAAAATACAAAGTTGTATCTGCCATTACCTGTACTAGAGAAGCCTTGGGAGGATATCAGTATGGACTTTGTTCTTGGTTTACCGAGGACACAACAGGGACATGATTCAATTTTTATAGTAGTTGACAGATTTTCAAAGATGGCACATTTCATTCCCTGCAAGAAGACTAATGATGTTGTTCATGTAGCAGAATTGTTTTTCAGAGAAGTGGTGAGACTACATGGTTTGCCAAAGACCATAGTTTCAGATCGAGATACTAAGTTTGTTGGATATTTCTAGCAGACATTGTGGAAGAAGTTGAAGATAGATTTGAAGTTCAGTTCATCACATCATCCACAGATTGATGGACAAACAGAGGTGGTGAATAGAAGTTTGGAAAATCTGCTGAGATGTTTGGTTGGAGATAAGCCAATAGGATGGGATTTGATTTTACCACAGGTAGAATTTGCATACAATAATTCTGTCAATAGGAGCATTGGTAAATCACCATTCTAGATTATATATGGAAGTAGTCCAAGAAATGCATCTGAGTTGAGAAAGATAGATAAAGGAGAAATAAGTAGTGCTAAAGCTGAGGATTTTGCAGAATATTTGAAGAACATCCATGAGGAGGTGAGGAAGCATATTACCAAGATGAATGTGCAGTATAAGACTAAGGCAGATGAGAAAAGGAGGCATAAGAAATTTCAGGTTGGGGATGAAGTCATGGTTCATTTGTGGAAGGAGCGGTTTCCAGTTGGTACATATAACAAACTGAAAATGAAGAAGTTTGGACCATGTAAGATACTAAAGAAGCATGATTCAGGAAATGCATATGAGGTAGGATTGCCTACTGAGCTGAATATTTCACCAGTGTTTAACATTTTAGATTTGACAGAGTATCATGAAGGAGGTGTTGAAGATGAGGTTGCAGCAGCACAGTGGAGTATTCCAGCAACTAGTTCAGATATCAAGGAGATTGAAGACATACTGGACAGTCATGTTGGCAGAAGCACAAGGAACAAGACATATGAAGAGTATTTGGTCAAATGGAAAGGATGACCTATTGAAGATTCATCATGGCTAACAAAGGAGGAGGTTAACCATCTTGGTTCTCCTCTACACACCTAAGTCGTGACAGGGTCACTTCTCAAATTACCCTAGGTGTTTGATGCAGGAGCATCCTAGGTGTAAGAGCAATCTTGCATCACCCAAAAAAAAAATATTTATGTTTTTGTATTCAATAAGGGCTATCTTGTGCAGAGTTGTTATTTATGGAAACTTGCTATTTTTAGTAAGTTGGTCTTACGATCTCAGAATGTCTGATTTTACATATGGAGGGTCATCTCAGTCATATCAGCCTGCCAGCAAAGTTTCATGGCTAGATCAGGTGTAATTTTGAAGATATTGAAGATTTTCAGTATTGGCAGCAGGGCACAGAAACTTCAAACTTAATTTTGAAGGCTTTAGAGGCCCTGGATGAGGTTGAAAACTTGGGTGACAAGTGCTTTGCATTGGACAATCCTATAGAGCGCTTCGTGGCATTTCCAGAATCGGGTTATAATAGCCAATCAGGTCAACGGGCGATGACTTATGGTCTTTGGAAGTTGGGTCACCTGAAATGGCAGAAAATAATTTTTCTTCAAAATTTTTGTTTGGGTTTCAAAACTCATTTTTAGTTGACTTTGATGTAATAAATTGTAAAATAAAATAATTCTAAGTTTGGTCGGCCCTAAGGGCTAAATTTCTAGAACCTTCTCGGGCGGTGGAAATTGCCTGTATAAAGAAGGCCCGTAGTGTTGTCTAGGGCAGTTCTGGGTATTGATTCGAGGATTTTTTCCTACAGAATATTATAAGGGAATGCCCATGTGGCTTTACATATTGTAATTCTGAAAGTTTGTAATTCCACATTTGTGGAGATAATAAGAAGCTAATTTTCTGTTCTTGCATATTATTGCTGTTGTTTCTCTATTTCTATTATGTGTTTGTGGTACTAAGGGGAGGACCCTTCATCAGTTACACCAGAGGACATGTGGAGGATTCTGCATGTATATGTGATGGGACACCGCATTGAGTATGAGGCCTCTAGACCTACAACAATTGTTGATGCTAGGAGAGTCTTTGGAGATGATACTATCGATGGTTGTTATCTGAGTTTGGACCACATGGTCACAAACTATGCCCCTCTTCCTATGTATCTAGCTGGTTTGATAGGAGGCATCATGATGCTAGATAGGGGCTAGCATGGTTTTATGTGCCGCTAGTCCCACATTATAGGATAGATGATTCAGACTCCTAGGAGGTATGCCTAGGGTAGTTGCATACTAACTCACCTATATCATGAGTTACATGAGGTAGTTTATCAGTATTCCTGCTCTATGACTGTAGGGATCATTGTATTGTAGATCTGGGCATGGGAGCACATCCCTGTGACTCGCTCTATTGTTGATAGGCATCATGACGCCAGTTTTCCATATATTTACATGTATTTAGGATTCATTCAGTAGCCCCATCTGGGAAAGTTAGAGTACTGGCACCATCTGTTGGATGATGTGACTGAGGTAGAGTGGCGACCGTACCATGATTGTGAGGCTTGGCCCTCAGATGTCAGACAGATGTCATTTTTCTTTCAGAGTCGGTACCTTGTCAGGCAAACCCACTATGTGATTGAGCTATTTTTTATTACTCAAGTCTGCCATCAGTATGGATGTGTACAGGGCATGTCATAGAAGTCTTTCCAATATGTGTGTATCAGGAGTGAGGAGGCTCAGTGGGGAGCCCAGTTAGTATATGAGACAACCATTTACGAGATTTCACACATGCAAGCTATAGCTTGGGACTATCAGGTTGGTGTCCATGATGTTGGGGTGATAGATGAGTACCATACCCACTACATGAGGTATCCTTATCCTCGATTCATTGCTCCTGATGACGTTATTCCACGCATTGAGGATGCCCTAGATTATGATCCTAAGGATGATGTTGTCAGGTGAGCTCACGGTAGACACGGTCAGAGAGATGTAGGTAGAGGTGCCGACAGAGGGGGAGGAGATGGAGATGGGGCCCATGGAGGTGGAGGAGATGGAGGAGATGATAGAGGTGGTGGAGGTGGAGTAGTGGGTGGCAGCCGGCGGTGGACCTCAGGAGGTGACACTAGTCATCGTTAGCAGAGAGTACGGGTCACCCCTCCCCAAAGGGACACAGGACCACTATTGCATAGGGATCAACATGCACAAAGATCTACTAGAGGAGATTAGGATCAGTGGAAGACATGATAGGATCCTCCAGAAGGTGGTGATGGTGATAGGCTTTCACAGTGTGAGCAGGAGAGAGCTGCATTGAGATTATAGGTTGTTACCCTCACAGTGTAGTTATAAGAGAGGGACTCACAGCTAGCATAGGTTCGAGCTTAGTGAGATATGTAGATAGCCTAGTTGAGAGTAGATAGGGATACTTAGTTGGTACAGTTGAGAGCTGAGAGGGATAGGTATGCGCACACAACCACCCATTAGGGATAGCGGGCCACCTATGACTTCATCTTATATTGTGTTGTGGTTCCTGTTGCATAGAGAGCTCCATTATATTCAATCATTTCTCATCAGTCAGAGGGTGCCATGCCACCACCACCACATGCTAGATCAGATGCACCCCCTCTCGATCCTCCTACAGAGGATGAGGGGGTCAGCGGGACATAGACTCCTCATGTTGTATTTCTAGACATCTTGTATATCATGACATATCCTCTATCTGTACCATTTTTTATCATTTGTACTATCATATCTCTTGGACTCTATTTCATTCTTTTACTTCGATATATTGATACTCTATTTCATGCTTTGATATATTGATACTTTGATTCATTGTTGACCTCTAATAGATACCTTTTCTCATGGACATTTTTTATTATATACTGATGCTCGTATTGATTCTGCCATTGGTATTCTTTATCTGATGTTGCAGGTATTTCCATTTATGATGTCTCATCTTTCATGTTTTCAATTTATGCACATGTGGTATATGATGTTTGTTTTATGCTTGATATTTTGATGCGATAGTCGTACTTGGTCCAGAGTAAATAAAGTGATGATAAGATGATGTCATAATACATTTCACTAATATATGCTCATGTTTTTGTTATTTTCAAAGCTTCATGAATGTATGGATATATGAGATGTATTGTGATACTATGTATGGACATCTAAATCTTATTTATGTATGGATCAATGTGGATGCAAAATGCAAGTGGTTTTATGATATGAAATGATTTATGAATGCACATTAATATCAATGATTTGTACTCCATTTTTTTATTCCATTGCTTATGATTCCATGATGTACTTGGTCAAATGGTTAATATTTAAGTATTTTTAGCTCATACCATAAATGCTTTAGATAGATGTTCTTCTTACATCATTGCTTTTAGAATAAATCTCAGTTGATAACATTGCCTCCGATAGTTGAATCCACATTTTCAAGCTTATGCAAGACTAAAATGAATATAGCTAAATTAAAATGAATGCAATTTAAAATGAACTTCAATGCAACTAAAGACAATGAAATGCATCTAAATGAATCTTAATGAAAATTAATATGACAAGCAACTAAAATGAAATGCAATTAATATGAAATGCACCTAGACACCTAGGACAGTCACTGTTTTATTCAAAGCGGGTTGTTTTCATCATAGAACCTTTGTGTTAGCGGGACCTCTAGAGGATAGTACAATTTTCATGAATAGATTTAGAAATTCTAAAAATATGAATACCTCCTCATCATTCACCATGTTGAAAGACAACCTAAACATTAAAGCACCTAGCTATAAATGTTGTCAGTTACTTCCTAATGTATCTTTGTTAGTTTTTAAATAGGCAAGGAAATAGATCCAACCTCACTAAGGCTTTCATAAGAAATAGGTCGAGGTATACACAAAATTCCACTACAAGGTGGAAGCACTTATAAGTAGACACCCATTCCCCATGATTGCCTCAGATCATTGGATTTATTACCACAAACAAAAAACAAAGAAAATGTCACGCCCCCAGTCATTGTTTCTCTTAGTCCAAAAATGTCATCGAGTTACTCGTGGAAGCATAACTTAGCAACAATTGATAATAAGAAAAAGAAAGATTCTCTATCCCTTAGCATGGTCATCGTATTTACAGAATATAAACAGAAAATTGTGATTATAGTGTTGAAAAACATTTTTGATTCATTTTTGCAAACACACGCTTAAGAATTATTACCAACAATTTATGTTTTCATTGATAAGTGTCTCACTTGTTGTAGTGTTTAGAAGCACTGTTTTCATCATGACGTTGTGTTAAGAAACACATTTTGAGATCTAGATGGTGGGTGTTGAGAAACACCATTTTTCATAGTTTATAGTCAGTTACAAACAAGGGTGATATTGAGAAATACAGGTGTTCGTAGTTTATTGTCATTGTGGATGCATCATCATGTCATAAAATGTGATTATGAATGTGATCCAATGCCCCCTAGAAAAATAGTTTACCTAGGACCCTAATGTGGATAGATTCCAGTCTTAGGAAGGTACAATTGTCTCAAAGTTCTTTTAGGACTTGGCGCATCATGAAAGTGACTGGAAAATATATACAAGCTGATATTTACATTGGCCAAATGTGCAAGCGGTGTCTTGATAGATAGAGTGTCGATTACAAGTAGTACCCGTTTACCAGGTTTTCACTACTTGGCCAAAGTTTTATTCTATTTTTGCTATCATGGCACCTGTTTACCAGGTTTTCACCAAGACACTTTTTTCTCTTTTTCATTTTCTTTTTCTTTTTGATTTTCCATTTTTTTTTGTACTCACCAAGGCACCTATTGCTAGGTTTTCACCAAGATAGTCATTTTTCAGGACTTTTTCCATTGTTTTTGATTTTTTTCAGGATCCATTTTCTTTGTACAGGGGCTTCCTTAAGAATGTTAGGCATAAAACCTTTTTAGGTGCAAAGTATTGATAGGATCTAGCAACACATCTCCTTCAGGTGTAGCCAACTGATAGGCTCCTGATCCAAATGTTGCTATAATGACAAAGGGACCAAGCCAGTTGGGTTCAAATTTTCCCTTTTGTTCTCTATATTGTTGGTTTTTAGGATTTTCTTTGAGAACTATATCCCCAATCTGAAAGCTTCTAGGTTTCACTTTCTTGTTATATCCTCTTGACATTCTTTTCTGGTAAGATTTGGGATGATCAAATGCCTATTGTCTATGCTCATCTAGCAATTCAAGCTCTTGAAATCTAGAGATTCTATAGTCTTTGTTAGTGACTAAATGTTTCAGTGATACTCTTAGTGATGGAATCTCTACTTCAACTGGTAAGACTGCTTCTGACCCATAAACTAGTGTGAATGGAGTTGTGCCAGTTGGAGTTCTTATGCTCATTCTGTAAGCGCATAAGGCTGGATTTATTTGTAAATGCCAATCCCTTCTTGATTTGTTTACTGTCCTATGCAAGATTTTTAGAATGTTCTTGTTGGATGCCTCAGCCTGCCCATTACCTTGAGGGTAATAGATTGAGGAGTAGGGCTGAGTGATTTTAAACTGAAGATACAACTCATCATTCTTGAATTGTCCCCCATTGCTAGTCACAATCGATGAGGACATGCCATAACGACAAATGATATAATTCAAGATGAACATTGAAACCTATTTTCCTGTTGCATTGGACAATGGGACAACCTCCACCCATTTTGTGAAATATTCAGTTGCAGTGATGATGTATTTGTGTCTACTTGATGAATTGGGATAGATCTGACCAACTAAATCAAAGGCCCATTGCTAAAATGGCCAATGTGTTATAAAGGGAATCAACTCTCTAGCTGGTGCATGTATGAGGTTACCATGAATCTGGCATTTCTTACAAGTTTTTGCAAACTGAATAGCATCCTTTTCCATGGTGGGCCAATAGTATCCAACTCTTAGGAGTTTCTTGGCTAATGAAAAACCATTTGAGTGTGATCGACACACACCTTCATGAACTTCTTTTAATATGCGATTAGACTCTTCATGTTCTAAACACCTAAGAAGTGTGCCATCTAGACTACATCTAAACAAGTCATGAGCGATGATCACATAGTGGGATGCTACTCTTATAAGGGATCTTTTTTCATTTCTAGAATAGCCTTCGGGAATGATTTGGTCTTTGAGATAAGAATAGATAGAGGCATATCTAGACAACACTTGGGTTTCAAGGGTATAGAAAATTTGAAATGCAGGGGAGTCATAAGATGGGAAAGGGAGTTCTTCCACCAAGAAGTCATAGAAAAATTGGTGCTCTTCCAATTGTAACATAGATGCTAAAGTAGCCATCGCATCAGCTACTCTATTTTCTGACCTTGGGATTTGTTGAAAAGTGATGAAGACAATGTACTTTTTCATATCATCCACCATTATTTTGTAGGGTATAAGATTTTCATCCTTAGTTTGATAATCACCATTTACTTGATTGATGATGAGCTGTGAATCCATGTATATCTGTAATTCAATGATTTTCCACTCTATTGCAAGCTTGAGCCCATTCACAAGAGCTTCATATTGCGCCACATTGTTGGTGCATGAAAATATCATCTTATAAGCTTTTGGGATCTTATACCCTTGTGGTGTAATGAATAAGCAACCAGCTCCTGATCCTTGTTGTGTGAAGGACCCATCAAAGTACATTTTCTAGGGATGTTCTATTAGATGCATAATTGATTCATCTAGAAATTCTATCAGTAATGGCTTATTATTAGTCAACGACATCTCGGCAAGTTGATCAGAAATCACCTGCCCTTTAATGGCCTTCCTGTCCACATATTCAATGTCAAACTCACTTAGGATCAAAACCCACTTAGCTAGTCTTCCTGTAAGCATTGCTTTATTCAATAAGTACTTGAGTGGATCAATTTTAGCCATTAGTTTCACCTTGTGTGCTAGCATATAGTGTCTCAGTTTCTGGGATGCAAACACTACTGCTAAGCATGCCTTTTCTATCAGTGAATAGTTTAGCTCATATGTGACCAATGTTCTACTGATGTAATATATGGCTCATTCTTTCTTGGTCTCATCTTCTTGTGCGAGGAGCACACCTAGTGATCTGTTTGTGGCTGATATGTAGAGCAACAGAGGTTTTCCATAAATTGGTGCCATTAGAATTGGAGGAGTCATCAAATAGTTCTTAACTTAGGTAAAATTCTCACACTGTGCATCCCAAGTAAATGTGGTTTCTTTTCTCATCAACTTTGTGAAAGGTTGTGCTTTATCAGCCAACTGAGATATGAACCATCTTATAGATTGTAGCTTTCCTTGTAAGGTTCTCATTTGACTAATATTCTTTGGTGGTTTCATGTCTAAGATTGCTTTCACCTTTGCGGGATCCACCTCAATTCCCTTAGCTGAAACTATAAATCCTAAGAGTTTTCCAAATGATATGCCAAATGGACACTTCTTAGGATTAAGTCTTAATTGGTATTCCATTCGATCAAAGATTCTCCTTAGATCCTCTATGTGTGTACACCTCATCCTTGATTTTGCCAAAGTATCATCAACATAGTCTTCCATATTCTTGTGCATCATGTCATGGAAGATTGTGGTCATTGCTCTCTGATATGTGGCACCCGCATTTTTAAGACCAAATGACATCACATTCCAATAGTATGTACCCCATGCACAAGTGAATGCTATTTTCTCTTGGTCCTCAGGAGCAATTTTGATCTGATTATATCCTAAAAATCCATCCATTAGGGAATACATCTCATAATCTGCTATTAATTCCATAATCATGTCTATGTTTGGGAGTTGAAAATCATCTTTAGGACAAGCTTTATTGAGATCCCTAAAATCTATGTAGACTCTTATTGATTTGTCTACCTTTGAAACAAGAACTATATTGGAGATCCATTCTACATAATCAATTTCTCTAATGAATCCAGCCTTCAATAGTTTTTCCAATTTTGCCTTCACTAGTAAGGCCACATGTGGATTCATTTTTCTAAGTTTTTTCTTGATAGGTTTCACATCTGGTGAAATAGAAAAATGGTGCATAATCAAATCTGTATCCAATCCAGGCATATCTAAGTAAGACCAGGCAAACTTGATCTTCCTTGCTTTGAAGAAATTAGTGAATTGGATTTTCTCATCTTCTATCAATGATTGAGCTATGTGAACTAACTGAGGATTTTCTATTGTTCCCAAATTAATGGGTTGTGTTGGTTCAATAAAAAATGAGGACCTTTCTTGGAAATGATTTGGGAGGATATCAAGCATCCCATCCTTTGGTGCCCCAAGGGGGTTTTCACCATTGGATATGTCTTTTTCTTTTTCTCTTTTAGGATCTGATACTGCCACTAAGTGGTTTTCACCATCAGATCTCTTGTTCATTTTCTTTTTCTTTTGAGATTGAGAAACTTGATATCCTCCTCAGTCATGATTTTTCTCATTGTGCTAGTGGAAGAATGAAATGGTTCACAAGCATTAAGATAGCAGGCTATGGAATAGTCATTGTCAAAGGATAACAAGCTTGTGTCTGTGGATTCATCCCAGTCTATCAAGTCAGGATCTATTAAGGACAGAGATACAACAGGTTCAAGAGACAACACCACATTATTATCATCGCTTATAACTTGCAAAATGTCATCTACTAAGTTTTCTTCTAGGTAACTGTTAGGATTATTAGAGTTAGATTCATTATTATTAGAGTTTATGTTAATGTTATATGGATCTAACTCTAGTGATCTAACATTAGAACTTTCTCCTTCTTCCATCAAGACTCTAGGAGCAAACTTGTGTATCACATCTATTTCTATGTCCATGGTTGCATCAGAAAGGACATCCCATTCATACTCATGTGAATCCATCTAGCTGTAATCTGAGACCCCCAAAAAGTTGGCAATAGTCATAGGCACCTCATTTTATTCATCAACATGATTCTCTTCTTCTTGCAATGGTTCTTGTGGATTCATTTCTTTAGGCTCTTCATCAAAGTGTGGTGTATCCATGATAAGAAGTTCTTTTTCTTGTTCTTTGTTAAGCTCATCTTCTTGTACTCCTTCTGATTCTTGTCTAATACTTGTACCAAGGAATGTAACCTCTAGGTCTCCTTGTAAGAGTAACAACCTTTCATAAGGAATGGGATGTCCTATTTCTTCTTCAGCATCTAAATCTCTTGATGTATCAAATACCAAACCATTTTCTGTTGTAGGATGAAATCTAGCTTCTCTGAAGCTTAGTCCAGTCTTGTCTTTAGGATTTTGGAAATCCATGTGTAGGTGTTCCACTAGTCCTTGGTTATTTTTTCCCAATGGTCCTTTTCCTTTGTACCCCATTTGTTTCATAAGGTCATATCCTTTCCTGTATTTTCTTGAAGAGATCTCAACATGTTTCGCATCCCCATCTGCTTCGGGTTCTTTGTAAAGCCATTGCAAAACAACCTTTTCTTCATTCTCTTCTTCTAAGGATACTTTTTCTTTTACCATTCGAGTTCCTTCATGTATAGTTAAAGCACTGCCCTTTGAAGGTGTAGATGTAGATGAGGGCATTCCTTGTGTCCTAGGAGATATATAGTAGATCTATCAAAGATGCTGTAGGATCTATTTTGTACTCTCCCATGTTGATTTCTTGGATATTGATCTTCTGAGAAAAGCTTCTCAAGACCATGTCTTTAGATGTTTCTACCTTGGGGGATCCTTCCTTGTTAGGGAGAACCATGCTTTCATTTTTTTTGAGGTTATTACAAGTATGTGTGGTATCTGTTGGAATAGTCACCTCCACTCCATTATGAGGAAACTTTAGGCATTGATGATATGTAGAAGGCACTGCCTGCATTGAATGTATCCACGGTCTTCTAAGAAGAATGTTGTAAGCAAGGGGTAAATCAAGAACTTGACAAAGAACATCTTTCTCTATGGGCCCTACTCTGATGGGTAAGACAACCAATCCTTTGGAGGATCTCTCTTCCTTATCATATGCCTTGATCATTATCTTTCTCCTAGGATCAATTGCGTGGTTAGAGAAACCCAGTTGTTGTACCAAGTTGTAAGTACAAATGTTCAAACCAGTGCCTCCATCTATCAAGACATGCTTGAATCAGTGTTTATGAATAAGAACTTCTAAATGAAGGGGTTGATTATGTGGTTGATTTGTCAACTTGTCATCCTCTTCTGAAAAAGATAGGTAATGTGGTGAACTCATGTGGCCAACCATGGCCTGGAATCTATCCACATCTAAGTATTTTGGTACATTTGTGTTTAATAAGGCATGATCAAGAATCTCCCTATGACTAGGGAAAATTTTCAACAACTCTAGGATAGATATCTGTGTAGATGTCTTTTGCAATTGTTCCACAAGATTGAATTTTGGAGATGAAACCGCTTGTTTAGAATTTTTTGCTGTTGTAGGTGGTGTGCTAGATGTTGAGACACCTTTAAGAGTAAGTTTTTCTTAGCTTCGTGTTACGGCATTCATAGATTCAGTTTTTCTTTTCACCCCTTTGAGAGTGATCATGTTGATGGAATAGTCACATGGTTCCATCATGTTGATTACATTGTCACTATTAGTGTACGTGTAGTGAATGGTTTTGTTTTTAGAAGTTTCTCCTTTTTCATAGTTTGGTAGCGGGGTTTGAAATGCCTTGTGATCATTAGTCATGTGATGTCCATCTAACTTAACTTTCCCTTTTTCAATAAGATCCTAAATAACATGTCTCAGTTTTAAACAATTATTAGTGGTGTGTCCTTTATTATGATGGTAATCACAATAGTCATTATCATTCCACCACTTAGGTTTATCTTCTGGATCCCAAGGCTTACCTGGTTCTGGGATTGTAATAATGTCATTTTCCACAAGTGATTTCATAACCACTTCCAAGGTATCTTCGAATGGAGTAAATGTTCTCCTAGGCCATGGTACCCAAGGTTCTCTTCGAGATTTGTTGAAAGTATTGTTTATCTTTGGAGTCTCAGTAGGAGTCGGACTCTTGTTTGTTTGAAGACTTGTGGTTAGATTAAAAGCCTCTGGTTTGGGTTTTGAATTAGGAGCATCAACCACTCCATCATTAACCACATTTTTGTTCTTTTTTGCATATTTGTACTTGTCTTTAGTGGTATAAGACTTGTCTTTATGTTCCTTGCGAATGGTAATTTCACCTTTCTTGATTAGAACTTCCTCTATCTTGAGATCATTATCAATCATTTTGTCAAAGCTTGGTGGTCCTTGTAATTGAATTGGGAAATTCATTTCTGGGACCAAATTGTTAACAAAGATGTCCATTTTTTCATTTTTAGGAATCTCTCTAGCATATCATGCAAATATCTTTCTCCATCATTGTAGGAAATTGAAGAATGACTCTCCCATTTTTTGTTTGGTATTACACAAATCCAACATGGTGATGGTGTGTTGGATGTTGTAGGAGTAGTGTTGTATGAATTTTTGCACCAACTCATCAAATGTCTTGATTCCAATAGGCAATTTGGAAAACCATTCTATAGATTGTCCACCTAGGCTTCATGGAAATAGCCTCATAAGGTATGTTTGTTCATGCATGAACTCCATACTAGTTGTACAAAACTCCCTCATGTGATCTTGAGGGTCAAAATCTCCCATGTACTTGTCATATTTTGGTATAGTAATGTTCTTAGGAAATGGAATCATTGTGAGTCCTTTCTCAAAAGGGAAAGGACATATGTGCTCCAAAGAATATTGTTGTTTTGGTTTGTCCTTTACATCCTTGAGTTCTTGAATTTCTACTGTCATAGCAAGGAATTGTCTATTTAGGATTGACATAGGACTTATATCCACCTTTTTTTTGAGTTGTTCCACATCATAGTCTTTGGGAAATTTCACACCTTGGGAAGCAAGCTCTAAGAAATATTTTTCTTTGTTTTCTTCCAAGGCTCTTTCAAGTATTTTGTGAAATCTTTTGCTGCTTAAAGCTCTATTGTATTCATTTTCCGTAGGGTCCACATCATCATTCATATCATCCTCATCATCATCATCCTCATATTGGGCTTTTTGTTTTTGTTCCTCATGTTCTGCTTCTTCATTTTGTGTATGAAATCTTTCATCCCATCGGTATTCATTTTGATCATCCATGTTTGTAGATTTGGGTATTGCTGTATGTGTAGTATTAGGTGTAGCACTATGTAATGGATTAGGTCCTGAAGTTTCTCCCATTTCCAATGTGAATATAGATTTTCTTTTCAGGAATGGGTTTGTTTTCAAATCATAAGTCTTGTGTCTGGTAACAACCATGCAGTCTGGATTGAGTAACCAACCAGAGTCTTGTATTTAAAAAGTGGATCTAATAATATTGCAATGTTTGATTGTGAATTCAAGGATGCAAAAGTGGGTTTGAAATGTTTTTATGGATCCAACGTCAAATGGGGTTAGAATGCCCTACTTATGAGTTGGGAACCAAAGTGCAAGTGGATTTGAAAGTGAAAGTTTCAGCATCAATAGGGTGTCAAAGTGCCCTGTTTATGAGTTGAGAACTTGCTTGTGACCGATTAGGTTAACTGACTTCACAAGGAGACAATGTAGATTCAGACTATGCAAGATAACAATATGCTCTCAAAGATAACTCATTCTAGACATCAGATGACTGTGTTTTAGCAACAGGAACCTACTAATTGACCAAATGGGTATTTGGAAATGTGAAAATTTTTCTTTTGGGATGTACGAAAATGCTCACTATCCCAGATGCGATCTTAAAAAGTTACTGGAAAACAATTTGGAACATCGGATGCGATCCAAGAATTATAGTATACAACTCAGGAAATGTTGTAGTCACCAGATGTGACCCAGGAAATGGTGTAGGTACCAAATACGATCCTATTTTGAACAAATACGATCCAGGATACGGGAAGCGATGTAGGAATTCTAGATGCGATTTTATGATGACCAGGATTTTGCAATTTCAGTGTTTCTAGGAAAATGTGCCATGTCTGTCAGATTCTAGTGACTGTCAGGTGTTTGTAAGTGCTTGAAAAATGCTGTGTGCTTGTTCATTTGGGGGAAATTAACTGAGTTTATATTTAAGACACATCAAGCAATCATTTTTAGAGAAAACACACCTAACCTTATATTAACTAGAGATTGAAACCACTTGTTAACTAACTTAGGAACACACCCAAAGACTCCTCAAAATATCATAGTCCAATAACATGCAATGGATATTGGAGGCCATATTTGCCAAGTGTTAACATCGATGGGGGCTTGATATGGTGAATGTCTTGGGGCAATTACTATTTGCCTCACACAAGTGATAACAACCTTTCAGGGGTGATTTGGGTAGCATCTAACAAAAATCTTTTAATCAAGGCATCCATTCATAACCATCTCCCATAGTCTCACAAGAAGGATTGAGGCTGTTAACCCTATAGGAACCTGAAAGTGTGTAGTCTCGAGAAGCGAGATTAAAGCGGCTCCGCTCTACACCAAATCCAAGTTAGTCATTAGGATTGATCATCAATATCCCAAGACAAGATGAATCATGTCTCCCAAGGCTTTAACCTCAAAGGAGCATCAAATTTTATAGTGGGGTGGAAGAGTCGGTGAAAGACTTGTCCCCACTTGGGTTGTTCCCAAGAGATTTTTTCCTCAATTGGCAAGCCCTCTAAAGGTGTACAATAAAGAAAAAAGACAAGGGATAGTAAGCTCAGGATTTTTGGTTCTCCAAGAAGGAGAAGAGCATAATCTCCTAACTTATATCGCAAGTCCCAAACACATCATGCATAGTGAGAGATCAATTACTCCAATTTGATGCCAAATGGAAAACCAATGTTTGAATTTTTCTTTTTCCCTGAAGGGGAAAAGAGCATAATCCTCTAGTCAGTTTGCAACTTGATCTCAAATTGTTTTATGTTCCTACAAAACAAGCACAAAATTCTTTTTTCAATTTTCTTTAGAGGCAACCTGCATAACGAGCATTAGTAGTCTTTTGTTTCCTTTCTTGGGTCTTGGACAAACGTCCTACAAACACTTGTTAAGCTGTCAAAATCATTCAAGAACACCAAGATCACCCATTAGCTGATTAGAGGTTAGAAAACTCAAAATCTGAAGATAATACTTTTAAGGAAAAATAATCATGAAAATTTGTTAGCCTTCATTTCTCAACTTAATTCCAAAATATAAGCCAATTTTTGAGTTTCTGATTTTCCCTCAAGGAGAAAAGAGCATAATCCTCTAATTGATTTACAAAATGAGATCAAATTGCCATTAGGTGTTTGAAAACAAAAGCACAATTGTTCATTTATCCTTTAAGCAAATCAAAGACAAGAGTTAGTATTACTGAACTTTCTGTCCTTTTAAACTTGCAAAACCACAGTCAAGCTGCCAAAAACCAGAGACATCAATAATGCAATTAATCAAGTGTCAGAAAACCAAAAAATGCAATAAAATACCCTAGATACGATCCTAGATTTTTCCCCCCAAATTACCAGAAATGACCCTATTTACCACATCCGACCCAATTTCCCATAAGTGATCTGAATCTACAAGATGTGATCCTGTATTTCAAATAGGTGCGACCTTGTAACCAGATGCGATCATAGAATATGGGATATGATCCAGGAATACCATATGCAGATGATCTTACCAAATGTGATCCTCTATCAAATTTTAGTATGGCAATAATTTGTTTAAAATGTCAGAAACAAAGAAAACCAGGGGCTTAGCCCCACGGTGGGCACCAGAAATGTGTGTGTGACTTTGTGACCTGCAACACAACACTTCAATAGGATAATAAAATCACTTGTTAGAGTAAAATGAGGATTCAATTGAAAATGCTAACAAGAAAAAGCATCCTGTTGCTCTCTAATTAATGAGTGTGAAATAGGGGTTAGTTTGTTCTCAGATTTAACCCTTAAAATAGTGACAATCTACACTAAAATGAGAGATTCAAAGTGCATGTAAACAACCTAAATGAGAGCATGAAATCCTAATTCCTTCCATTAAAACCAAAATTGAAGTGTTTTCTACTTAATAAAATCTTGAAATCATGGAAAACAACTATCAATCCAAGCATTAGTTCACAAATTCTCCAAAGCATGAGATTTCATAATCATGGATCATGAAGCCTCAAATCCATGAGCAAATGGGAGTCTAAAAATTAAAATTGGAAGCAATTAGAAATGTGTCACAAGAAGCCTTTCAAAACTAAAGGAGCTAGAAGAAGCAAGAAAGCCTTTGAAAGTTCTCTTTTATAAGATTTGGAAGAGAATCGGCGATCGAGATGCATCCATGAGGAGTGGTTGAGATGCATCCTAGCTTGATCCTTGATCCATGTGCAAGCCTCCTTGTTTTAAGTTATGTTTTTTGTGTTTGTTTGATTTAGGAGATATTTATACATTTTCCTTAATTAATAACTCTAGCCTTTACTTTTGATGGGGTTTAATTAATTAAATGGGCCTAGAGTTAATAACCTTGATTTTTACTTGAACCTTGATGATAAATGCTTGATTTAGAAATTGATGGGGTTTAATGAATTTTGAGAATTTATACTAATAATTAGAGAAAAAATTAGCATAATTAAGCTTACATACTGAATTAAGGGCAAATAGGGCCCTAGGTTCTGTTAGCCTAGTTTTAGGTGATTACAGTACTTACTTTCACAATGTTATCAAAGTTTATATGACAAAACCTTCTATGCCATAACCAATTGTCATCAATCTTTGTAATCAAACATGTCATCTCAGTAGGATTCAACTGAAATACATTACCTCTAGTTCTAGATCCAGTTCCAATCAGAGTTCCATCTTTATCCTTTATCACACAAGTTTTCTCAGTAAACCAAACTTGTTATCCTTTATCAACTAACTGTCCAACACTCAAAAGATTATGTTTCAATCCATCCACAAAATAAACATCATCAATATTAGTCTTTCCATCAAGAGTAATAGATCCTATACCTTTAATCAAACAAGGTGCATTATTTCCAACTCTAACAACTCCTCCATCATATTCATTCAACTTTATGAAATTTTTCATGTCTCCAATCATATGATGTGAACAACCACTATCTATAATCCAATCAGATTTCTTTTCAATTTGAGAAACCAAGGCTTTTTCTTCCTTAACATCAGTTTGAGGATTTTCTTCTTTAATTGCTACAAATCCTATGTCATCATTATTTTCAATATCACTTTCACTTAAGGTTCTTTCTATACTAGCTTCAAGATCTTCATCATTAGCATAATAACATTCCTTAGATCTTCTAGGTTTAAAATTGCTTCTATACTTTTTAACTCTCTTAGGACATTTAGATGCAAAATGACCATATTCTTGACAAGTCCAACATTTAAATATTTTCTTACCATCTTCATGGGGAGGGTAGGATAGACTAGCTAGTCTATGCTTTGCTCCTTGCCCAAGGACTCAAGTGTACTCCTGACACCTGTGGTTGATCTATAGGAACCTTCTATATTCAAGGGACCCCTAACCTACCTAACCTTCCCACCAAGTTCAATCAACTCATTCATCAACACTTCATACTTTGCATTCTAGCTATTAGCCTTATCTAGGCTTAATAAGGGCTTTTTGTCTTATGCTACTTTATCACACTCCAACAGTGGATCTGATAGGTTCCAAGGTGTTTTCAAAGCATTTGGCATCTTCTGAAATCATCAGTTTGGTTGGGTCTTCCTCGGTTTGACTAGTTGCTTTGGAAAATAGGGCTACAAGGAGGAGGCCTAATTAGCCTCCCTCTGGTTTCTTAGGGAATTTGAGACCCTTTACGCTAAGTTTCATGCACCCTGTCCTAAAGGACTTTGCCTAAAAATGACCCACTCTAATGGATTTTTGGTGTCTCAGGTGCTCATTTTCCATACAGTACCCTTCCCTATTTATGAGGGTTTCAAGGGTTTCATGGACTACTCCCTACTCCTAGCTTCACCATGGCACTTCTACCATCTTTCAGACCTTCTCCATCTCAAGGTTAGGTCTTATAATATCAACCTTCACCTATACCAAAGGAAAAGACTAAAAAATCTTCTTGTCACCTGCTGGAGTGTTTTGATTGCTACTGCAACCTAGTCGAATGGCTCTAATTCACCTAGGGCATCATCAAGCCATAGCTTGCTTCTATTTGTTGGGGCCCTGAATTCATTATAATACACATTGGGGTCTATAATCTTTGAATCCAAATTCCCATGGTGATCCCATGGTGGAAACAAGACCTACAAGCCCATTCTCAATAAGCTCTCCAAACTGGCAGAGCACTGCCAAATGGAAAAACTCAAGCAAAGAAACAAAAACACAACCTCTACACACTAGTTGATTGCATGGAAATGGAAAAGAAACACACAAAAGAACTGATTACAACCAAGTTACACCAAAAAAACAACTTATTCACATTCCAACAGTCCACAACAGTGTCTGTTCTAGCTTTCTCAATGTTCAGACTACTCTACCGTACTGTGGCCATACAAATTGACTACCAACCCTTAGATTAGGGTTTTGCAAAGTTAATATAGCCTCCTCCTTAGTGCTTGTAGAATATTAGGGCTTCTTAGCCACTGAGATTGTGTTAGGAAACTAATCTGAAAAAGTTGTTCAGCAACTTTCAAAAGTTGCTGACAACTTCCAAGCAACTTTTTTTGCACAAGACAATATTGTCTAATTTCTTCAATGACCACTCTTGAAAGCCTCTTGAAGCACACACAAGCTCTCAAACACATTTAACCCAACCTAAGACTACAATATCCTATCCAAGCATTGACTCAAGATGACATCCCATCACTGCATGATTTAGGATGCCTTACAATTTAGGAAGACCAAAAACTACTAGGACTTCTATTGAGCCTAGACACAACAAAAAGTGAGTCAAACTCCTTGGTGACTCTTATTTTACTTACATAGCACTAAAAAAACCAAAATATGAAGGTGAGGACCCTCATAGAGGTGCTCCTGCACAATAGTCTAGTTCTCTTTTGACAAGCAAGGCAATACCTTCTTCAATCTTCTTGTCTTCTTCATTTCTAGATCTGCTACTGCCAGCATAATCTCCACTCACACTGATGATTCTTGAAAAAGTAGGGTGAACACTAAGAGCACTAAATGTTGTCTCCATTCTAGGTAAGTCTCTTGATAATCTTAGGTTCATTTTTGTTGCTTCCAATCTTCCAAGAAGAGTCTCTCTTGTAAAGTTTGTTGTACAAGGTATCACTTGTTCAATCATTTGTGTTATCTGATTAAATATAGGAGTCAATGTCCTTAGAATTTTCCATATCACTTCATTCTCTTTCTTTGTTCCTCCACAAGATTTTATACCTGAAATGATCTCTAACATTCTACAAATATAACTTCTAACAGGTTCATCTTCCAACATTCTTATATCATCAAATGCACATATCCAATTATGTAATCTAACTCTTTTTGCATGTTCATCACCTTCAAAAGCAGAGTGTAACACATTCCAAATTTCATGAGATTTTTTCAAATATTTTACTTGACTATACTCATTCTCCGGTAGTGCTGTCAAAAGTGCTTCTCTTGCAAGTATGTTACACATGAATAGATCTCTCTCTCTTCTATAGTACATGTTTCAAGATTGTCCTCTTCAATGATAGTCTTATTATTCTTTGTAATCAACCAATAACTTGGTCCTAAACATAATAGGTGTGTCTTCATCTTTTCTTTCCAATTGTCAAAGTTTACTCCATCAAACTTAGGGCTTTCTTTCCTAAAATTCACCATGGATCTCCTTAAGCTGTTAAACTTCTTTTTCAAGGACCTATTGCTCTTATACCAATTGTTAGAAAGTAAAGTCCACCAAGATAACTGAGGGGGGGGTGGGGGGTGAATTAGTTATCAGATAATTATAAATTTTATCATATTCAACAACATTAAACCATATAAGCAATATAATTACCAACCATAGAAAGATATTCATACACAATAACACAATGACACAAGATATGTTGACTAGGGAACCTCTTGATCAAAGAGTAAACCCCAGTGGGAATGATGTCCAAAAAAGATGCACTAATATGAATATTCCTTGTGAGAGGATGGACTCTATTAGGAGTCTTATGAAATACATTTAGTACATATGAATCCCTGTTAGGAGATTTTGAATCCCTACTAAAAGATTCTAACCCGGTTAAGAGTTATAGAAGACAGAAGGACCCACTTCCCAGACAGCTTCAGGGTAAGATCACTGAACACACTATCCAAATAATCTTTGCATTACTCAATAGAATAATATGTTACCTCTTCTCTAACTATGCAAAACTACACTTATTGTTACATCAGATCTCAATTTTAGATCTCTGTACTTTGCATGCCTTCCTTCACAAATTTGCTTTCATACTTAGCTCTTTTCTTCACTTCATGCATACAACATCACAACCGCTACTACCATATCATTATTACACACTTTCACATCACAACATCATGCTACTACTTTACAATAAGGAAATCCATTAATTCCTTTATACCACACTCAAATAATTATAAATGAGTCAGCATGCAATTACAAAATAAAAGTTTCCACACGCTACACCAAAATTACATAAAACTGTCAGCTTCCAGATACAATAAATATTCACTCATATGACCTAAAAGTCTATGCTATCATCCACATCACTATCAATGTGTCTCTAACTTCTCTTTAACTGTGTAAAACTAGATTCCATCCTGATTAGGAGATATCATCTGATTTCCACAAACCGCTACTCAGGAACACTGCCTGAACACTGCTTCTACCAAAATGATCATACCTTCCATGAATTAATGAATTAATATATGTGCTCTTAACCATAGACATATGACATATCAAAGAGTATATCCTCAATGTTTCATAGCTCCAGCTGAAATAACCCATGTGCGCTAATCCAAACTCTGACTGCTTCTCTGCAAGTCTTTGGTAAATCACTGTGTTGACATCAATGACAATCATAGTCATGAATGCAACAAAAAATGCTATAGAATGTCTACCAAACACTTTAGCATTCATTCCTAACATGTTAGACTACAACTTATTAGCTACTTGGAGAACATAATGAATAATGTGAAGATGATCACTGATCTACTAAAGTATATGTGAGACATTAGATTATTTATTATATTTTCATTGATGTTAACTATTTTTTACTATACTTATCACAATAGTTGAAAACATTTGAAGAAGGTAGTATTGGTGAAGAAATGAGATATTAACATTACGATGAGATGTATGAGTAATTTATGAATATGGTATTGATTGGGCAACTTATTGATGAGTCTATGATAGTATGTTAGTGATTTGATTATATTACATGATTATGTTAATACTAAAGATCAAGAATGTATAAGTTAATGTGGTCGGTATATTAAAAACTTAGTATACACTGATTAAATGCAATGTACAATGAGCAGGAAGTCATCGACACATCATGGTATTGACTGAGCGGGATAAATAAGGAGATAAATGTGATTGCCAACTTAAGATGCTGAGCTAGATGAATCTAGAAGATTTTGAGGATAAAGATAAACCTTATTATGAAGATCTATGACTAATTTTTTTTAAGGAAGATCATATGATTAAAATTCAAAATGTGTTAAGGCACAAGTTCTGAGGAAGGTTTAAGAGGAAAAAATCAACGATGAAGATCAAGAGTCAAAATATATGGCTGAAAATAAAATGGTTTATCATATCTATATAATGAGATAACAGATTCAAAATGAGTAATGGATGTGAGGATAAGATTGTATTCATGTGAACCTGGTCAGATAGGTTGAAGTAAGAACCAATCAATTCTACAGACTATACTGAGCATGAAAGGGAGATAACCAAGAAGAACAAAGTTGGAGGAATATAGTGATTGAAAAGATTATGATGACCAGAGTTATATTAAGCTTAGCATAGATCTAAATATTTGAGAAGGAATTTTCATTTGAATGAGTTCATATACTGTTTCATTCTAATCATTGCAATAGACAAAATCTCTTAACCGTGTGGGACTTCACAATCTTTATTATTTCTTTATGACATTCAATGAATGTTGATTGTTTTCTTGTTGGAACAAGTGAATGTATGGTCATGAAGAAATGTTAGCGATAAATCCTCTAACAAGATCACACCTTACAATGTGTTTTGTAATCTTTAATAGGGTTGGCTCTTAACTGAGCCTCTAGTAAATTTGAGGCCAAATTTCGACGGCCATTTGTCAGATTTGCAACACCTACTTGTCAAAATTTTGACATATGTGTCCATCGACATTTTTGCATTGGAAATGGTGATGGGAGTGATAACCATTGGTATTTTGACATTACTTCTTGTTGAAACATGCCACACAAATAGGAATTTCAAAATTGGACCCATTTGTTGAAAAAGGGTTCTTCCAACATTTTGTCAGTCAGAAAGGTGACAAATATCCGAAAGGAGAACCTGTCGGATGTATAGCACTACCGTTGGACAAATGTGATAACATGTCAAAGATCTGACAAGATAGAATAAACTACCGACACAAAAATCTTTCAGATGTATAGCGCTTCTATCAAAACTATTTTACTACCTGTCAAAAAAATGATGGATTAGCATAGTAAAAATAACAAAGCTCAAGAGACCATCATAGTTGCTCTTCGTCTTTGGTCCATATACTAACAAAACATTTTATATTTCGTTAGCTCATCAAATGAGGGGATTTGAAATAATTTAATCGAATATTTTCATGATAACGTATATTATTTAAGTTGATGTTGCATCAATTTAATGACTCCACACACTTCTATACTACGAGCACAACCATAAAGAAGCATCTCCTCGCATGGCCTACATTACTCAAACCACGGGAGGGGATGCTTCTTTATGGCTATGCTCAATGTATACAAGTGTGTGAAGTATATAAATTCATTCACCGTCAAATTAAAATAATATATGTTATACATGAAAATATCATCCATTAAATTCTTTCAAATCACCACATTTAATGAGCTAACGAAATGTAAAATGTTTTGTCAGTATATGGACCAAAGATAAAAACCAACTATGATGGTCTCTTGAGCTCTACTATCTTTAGTACTAGCTACTGGTTAAGGGTTGGAAGACTTATACATGTCGATCATTGAGAATAATCACCGCCTTGCCTTTATGTACACTACATAGTATCCAATATAAGAGAAGGCAGAAAATATGAATGGATAAAAGAAACAAAAGATACAATAAAATTATCTTTTTGTATACCTTCTCATAATTGATCCCAGTCTCATAAAAGTAATTTTATACGATCACTAGCACATTTCATGCATGGATGAGAAACAATATCCAAATTTTCTAGATTCTAAGAAGAGGTATGAGTGGAGGCCAAAAAAAGGATATTTGTGAAGGTTTTATAGACATAGTACTGAATCATCATCTCTACACTAGTACTCAATCTGGAAATCCTCTCTAGAAAGTCTCAACATCTAGCAAATCTCTACAAAAATCCCTTCTAGCCTCCACTGCATATACGTCTTCTCAGTATCTAAAAACTCTCCATCATTGATTCCCGTCATTTTTCACCATCTCTGTGGACTGAGACCTTAAATTATTGAGCTTCTCTTTTTTTTGAGAATAGTTTAACATTCTTTACTTAACAGGGCCAACCATGTGAAGGTGGAAGCTCATCTGGCCCCTCCTAGGAGCCTCTTATGACCCTTTACAACATTTTAAGACCTCTAAGATGTGTATTCTTAGGGGTCGTAAAGGGTCATAAGGGGTCCTGGGACACAATAGATGAGAAACATAAATGTAGGCATCATGGTCATAAGTTTTTGGAGACAACATAATTGAGTGGTATACCCAGATGATGCAAAGCAACCACTACTCCTCTGGAACCATAGGAGTAGGGGTTGCTTTGCATCGTCTGGGTATACCACTCTATTATGTTGTCTCCAAAAAATTGTGACCATGATGCCTAAATTTATGTTTGTCCGCTGTTGTGATATCTACATTTATGTTTCTCATCTGTTGTGTTTATGTGCATGTTTTTTATGTGTTTGGGAATACATATTTCTAGCCTGGGCCTAAATCCTATGACAATTAGCTTCATAACAATGAAGTAGATGACATATGAGCAATTATCTTCCAAACAAAAATCCCATAAATGAAATATGTGTACCCAAATTCCTGTGGTCTCTGTGTGTACCCAAAGGATATATTTAAGCCTTACCCTTGTTGTTTCAAATATATTCTTTGGGTACGCATAGAGGGCATAGGAATTAGGGTGGTATACAGAGTTTATTTACGATATTTTTCTTGGAAGCTAATTGCTTAGCTCTCATCTGCTTCATTTATTATCAAGATAATTTTCAAAGGTGTTGGAATTAGGAGAGATAGGTACTGAGAGGGGAGGGGTGAATCAGTGCCTTTAAAACTTTACTTGTAAAACCTTTCAAATCTATAACTATATACTGTGATAACCGATCAAAATAACTTGAATCTAATTGCATAAATCAATCATCTAGTTAACTTGAGAAAGTAAAAAACATGAAATCAATATGACAATCACATAACATAAGTATTTTGGTAACGCAGAAACCCTTGTAAGAAGGTAAAAACTGCGGTGGGGATGACACCCACAAATTCTTCACTACTACAGATAGAAAAGGTTTTCCTGTTAAGGCTACAAGTTTTAATCACTTCTGGTGATCTTACCTTGTTAGGAGTAACATATTAGATTAGCTAGATCTACCTAGTTATAGGATTTAAACAACACTAATGAATTGTGTACTCAGTTAAGAGATTTACATAAGATTGTTAAGTCTACTCTATTAAGAGATTTATCAAAAAATCTATCACAATTGTTAGAAAGTAATAGACAATTATCTACTAGTTGACAACTCAATTGTCTAAAATAGATCTATAAGTGCTCATCAAAATATCACCTTATCTATGATGGTTCTCTACTCTATTATGCTCAGTAGCCTTCTCTGATTCTACTTAATCTGATATCCTCTCTACTCAATTCTGCTCGGTAAACTGATTGTCTTGAAGTTAGGTAATTTCTTCAAGTGCTCTGTGATTCATATATATTAGTTCACCAACCTTATAAAATGGTGTGAACATAAAAAATATATAGTGTTATGTTTTTGCCACCTTAGCAAAAATTAGGTTACAAAAATAATCATAACCCTAAGATCTACGGTGCAAAATAACCTAGATCAACTATTACAATAAGATAAACATTACATTTAATGAGTATCTATTTACAATAAATGCTCCTTGATCTTGGTAAACCATTTTACGATCTTTTGTAACCATTTTCATAGAAGAATGTGCTATTTCAGATTACTATGCCATTTTTTGTGATCATCGGTAAACACTATATAATTTTCTTGATGTATACTGTGATGCTTAGTGTTTACTGACCATTGGTGTCATTGTCACTGGTGCTCAGTAAACTATGTGATGCTCGGTGTAAAGGCTTTACCGACTACTTTGTCTTACTTCTAGTTACCAACCAACTCAATATAAGTAACCGACCGACCTATTTACTATCCTTTGATACTAATGACAACCTTAAATGCTCAATAGAGATGAAAAATCTCCCCCTTTGGCATTAGTATCAAAACTTCAAATGTATATAGACAAAATGTTTCTATATATTCCTATGTCTCCGCCATATACATATCCACAAAATTTTCTACGTACAAAGTACTCCCCCTTGGTGCATGCTCCTGGTAGTATGTAATATACATATCAAATTATACTTATTTGGCATATACATGGTTTCCCCCTTTTTGATAATAATGCCAAATGCAAAAAAAATATATAATGTATACTTACATCTTATCAAAAATGTGTGGATGGGTTTTCTTTACAGACTCCAAGAGGTTGTCCCATTCCTCTTTCAAGTTGGTAAGAGAAATATGCTCAAGACCAACTTGTGCATGCATGTCAAAGATATTATCCAACACCAAAATCTCTGGTGTTGCAACAAGTTGTTCAACTTTGACAATGTGTGCATAAAAAATTTTCAGGAAAGGGATGAGTTCTTTTTGTAACTCTATAACCTGATCGGTGATGTGTGCTTCTTGTTTCCTTAAATATGCTATCAGCCGCCGAAGTTCCTGAACTGGGTTAATATGCTTTAAGAAAGTAGTTGGCTTGGTGATAGCTTCTTGTGTACTCAACTGTATCTCTACTTCTAAACCTTTTATCTTTTCACTGACTTCTATAGTGAAAGTGTCTGAAGTACAAAGCTTGATGAGAAATTGACAAATTATCTAGGTAATAGATTTTACCTCGGTAATGACCTTAGATAATTTTATCTTGTTTAGTGCCACTTCTGTGCTAATCCCTTTTTCCAATTTGTTCTGAATCTTTGATTATGCCCGTTCTTCTATTCTTTTGTCTGCATCTATATCAGGGGCATTGATTTTTTTGGGGAGTGTGGCAAGTTGATCTAAGATGGGAGTATTCTCATCAATATTTGTTTTTGGTACTATTTGTTGCAGAATATCCCTCACATCATTTAACACTTCTTTATGTTTGTGTTCTTACCTTAACTTCTCTTGTGCTTCTTTCCTTGAACATAATTCCCCATATCTACTTAGTTCCTTGGGGCTTAGGGTTCTCGGGTCACATTCTAGTATAATGATAACTTCATTAATGGTGACTAGACCTTTGGCTTTCTTCTTCTTCTTCTTCTGTGCAAGAGGTGACTTCTTCTCACTTATAACAATAGCTTTTTCTTCACTTTTCAGAGTATCTTTCCCAGTTGACACCATATCCTCCTTCTTTTTCTCCTCGGTAGATGGTGTGGGAGTCTCAGTTGTAGTGTTAGGTGGGTTCACCTCAGTTGACTTTGATTCTTCTGGTTCCTTTGTTTTTGTAGACTATGCCTCTATTTTGTTAGGCTCATTTGTATCTATAGGTTGCTTGAGTGCTTGTATCTCAGTTGTATCTTTATTTGGCTCAGGATGACAAACACCGAGTTGTACTTGTGAAATTATTTCAACTGCCTTTGCAAGTATAGGTAGTTCACCTGGTAGAGATGTGAACACACTATCAGTGTCTAATGCTTCATCTTTGTATGGTGTAATTGTCACATCTTTGTCATCCTCATCATCAGGATCACCATTAGTGATGTCCTTAATGAGTGCATCATCATCGGTTTTCTTTTGCAAGTGGATCTTTACTTGATCTGGTGCATCTTGTGAAATTTTGATTTATTCCTTTTGTTCAATGATATCAATTACCTCGGTAATTGATATACTGGTGTCCTCTATTTTCTTTCCTTTGTTATCATCAATGAAAATACCTTTACCTTTTGAACTATGTCTCTTCTTAGATAGTTTTAGGAATGATTCCTGTTCAGCTTTCTCTTCTGCTTTCAAAATTGATGTCCATAGAGAATCACATATGACATCCATATCATCCACATTCTCATCCATGATCTGCATTTCTTTATTCTTGACTAGAAATCTAGCCTGATACTTTGTCATTTATTCACTTACCACAACATAGATAAAGTGTGAGGCTACACGACTTAGTGAATTTTCTCTTTTGCTTCTCTGTATCTAGTGCAATAGCCCATCTCTCACTTATTTTGTCATCAAGTTCCTTTGGCAATTGACATGCGAATTCCATCTGTACTCTCTTGAATTTAATCATCATCTGGATGATAGCATGTTCTAGCTTTGTCTTGTCCTCAATTGACATTTTGTCAAATTTTCCTATGCCTGGATCTATAAGATTTCCATTCTCAATTATATCTTCAATTATTTCTTCTATTGTACTTTCCCTTTTACAAACTAACTTGAATTGATCAGGATCATTTTCGATGTCAATCTCCTCTATATCTTCTTTACTTCTTATGTATTTCCTCTTTTTCTTTGGTGTCTCAGCTACTTTCTTGTTCTTTCTCTTAACATATTTCCGTGTTGGTGTAGCTGCTCTTCTTTTTGCTACTTTTACTACTTCTACTTTCTTGGTAGATTGTGCAGCAATTGATGAACATGTCTTCATTCCTTTAGGTTCTGGTAGCTGCATTTCCTATTCATCATTGGTGGGAGGAACTGGTGTGTGATCCTTTTCTTTGTCTGACTCGGTCTCCTCGCTATCATAGGGATTGTCAGCCAACTGTAATTGACCTTTGATTGCTTCTTTAACTAGTGACTCCTTAGGTGAGTCAAATGCATTTCCATATTTTGTTGTGAGATCTTTTCTCATTTTCTTCACTCTTCTAGACATTTTTCCGATCTCTATGTCTGTTGTGATTTGAGACTTAGCTTCCTCATATACGCCAAACCTACTGGCAATGATGTCTATCGGTAATGCTAGCAATGCATTGATAGATTTCAAAGTGAAATCATGATTCATTTCATATCCCATCGGTGCTAACCATTTTGTTCTCGGTTCTACTACCTTTATCATTGAGTGGTCTATGCTTACTACAAAACATATATCATCTTAAAATTTACTTACTAATTCTCTTGGAATTCTACTCCTTTATTGCATTTTTGCCTGAAATCCTTTGAAATATGCATTGAATTCCTTATTCAGATTGTCTCCTAGACTTTTCATCATTTCACCAATTTGTGTAGTTATCGGTTTGTCTGATTGCCAGTTTACTTTATTAATACCTAGTACATATTTTGTAGATAGAAGAATGTATAGACAAGAAATGATCTATACTTACATGTATTAGACTTCTTTTCTTTTATTGTCTTCATATTATCATACAGTTGGTGTAGTAGCAATTCGGCAAGATCTACCTAGTGATCTTTCTTCAAAATTTTATATGCCATGTCCACGGCACTGCAAGGTACACTATTTGGTCTACTAGATTGAAATATCTTGTACCCAATGACATGAGCTGCAAATTTTACTACTGGATCTTTGATAGTTGAGATTTTCAGTGCCCTACCATCCTATTGAGCTCTAGTGTTCTTTTCTACATTGGGACGAGATGAACTTCGAAAGGCTTTGGCTTTGTCGGTTGTAGGGTACCCAGTAACCCTACTAATAATCTTCTTCATGACCTCAATAGGTTTATCTAACCAAAATTTTCCATCATGAAATCTACTTAGCACAATTCTTATCCAGTCATTTTGGAAGGATTGTGGGAAGTATGTAAAACATCGTAACCCGGACTCCTCAATCTTCTTGTATTTGGATTTAATCTTTCCATCTGGTCCATAGACTTGTTGATAAGCAGTAATGGTCTCAAAATCACATACTTCACTGATTTTGTAGTGAATATAGGCCCTAACATCTTCTGTTAACATAACCCTATTTGGAATACTAGAAAATGCACCCATATCATCTGTTTATGCTGTGATCTTGGGATGAGGTTTGAATTTCTCCTCGGTGAAATGTGCCCTTACAATTAATTATACTTCCTCCACAATGTTCTACGATTCACTTGCAGTTGATGTCGATGACATAAATTTTTTCTAGGGTTTTGACAAACAATAGATACCAGTGTTCGGTAGGTAGATGAACTTACTCGTTATCATCAAAGAATTGTTGTCGGTTCAATCTATAGTAGCTTTGAATCTTTTCTAGAAATCTTTAGCTTGAACTCTTCTCTGTAAAATCTGTATTCTTTGAAATCACAATGTAACAATGAGCTTTGTTTCCACGTATTTATAGGTTTTTCAATATTCCCGCTCAAACTTTGGTGCAATAAATGTGTGACCTAACTTATGATACGAAACAACTGTCAGCTCAGTAATGTCTACAATTTCTTTTGCTTGGTTAACATAGAATTTCTTCATCAGTTTGCACTATTGTCGATTAACCTTGTATAGTGATTACCGACGGGTAACCAACTCACATTTCTTCTTTTATCGACTATGTGACATTTGTAAACTTATTACACATAAACCATAGTGTATCTTTATTCATGTAGATTTGGTATATGAACATCATATATAATGAACTGTATGTAAAATGTGATAATTCAAAATGTCAGTTCCATACATACCTTTGTCATCTTAAGTGGAGGTACCGATGTCACCCAATCCAGTGGACGAGGTTTCACCGACAGTGTTACTTGACTCAACATTCTCATTAGATTCCTTCTTCCACATTGTGTTCCTTAAATTTGTAATTTTTGCAATGTTATATCCACTCTCAAATATATGGTTTTCATCTGGTGCTCGGTCTCTATAGTTCTTGCTTAAATGAACGACCTTGTGATAGTGCATACATGTCATTCATGCATTTGTCCAGTTTCTTGATTGTCCAATCTGATTCTTTCTGTAACAGTTTTCTGCAATATGTCCATACCGACCACATATAGTACAATTAGTCCATGTATTATAATCCCAAACATATGAGTTACCTTGTCTCTTCGGTATATATGGCTTTCATTGTAGTTTCTCTTTAGGTGTCCAAACTTGTTTCATTTTCGCCTTGTAGTCCCTTGCAGTGTGTCCATGCTTATTACAAGTATAGCATATTTTCTCCTTAGTAGTGTTATTTGCAATGTCATTCTTCTTAGCTCTGTATTCATAAGCTGGATGTCCAAACTTACCATAATAATAATAGTATCCATTGAATTTAGGAATGACAGGAGGTTTACCTTGTGCTTTGCTTCTGCAAACATTAGATGTATGTCCTGGTTTTCCACAGTGATAACATGTCAACACTTTAGGTTTCTGAATTTGATCGTTGTTGACTTTTTCAACTTGTTGTGATGATTCTCCTTCATTGGTGTAGCCTATACCAGTTCTACTTCTGAATCTCCTCTGATTAGTCAGGAAATCATCAATCTTTTTAGAACTGTCCTCAACTATCTTCATCATTTCATTGTGTTGCTTTTGTGTTTTTATTTCATTTCTCAAATTTTCATTATCTTCTCTGAGTATTGCAACATCTTCAAGTTTTCTTGATAATTCTCCATTTACTCAGTTTATTTCTTGATTTACTGTCATCATCTGATTTGATACTTGGAAGTGATGATTAGTGAGTCTCTATATTTCACTTTCATTTTCTTGAAGTTGTTCAGTCATTAGTCTTCAGTCTTCAATAGCCAGATTTTGATCTTGTTCAGCTTGTCTAGCATTGCTCATGATTTCCACCATTCTCACCATTTGAGATTCATGACCGATTTGAAGTTCTTTCACTTGCTTAGATAGATGCTGATTCTTTTCAGATAAATCAGAGATTATGCTTTTAGATCCCTCAGAGATGCTTCCAGAGCTTGATCCAATATGATCAAATATTTCATCAATAGGTTCTTCATGATAACTAATTTCATTCAGCTGTATTGCAAGATTCTTCCTTTCAACCAATAATTTCTTTAGTTCTTCCTTGGCTTGTTTATACTATTCCACAAACATCTATATTTGTATCTTTTGATTCTCAATAGTCTTGTAAAGCTTGTACCCCTCCATGACTTAGATCTTTACCCTTCAATGGTTAGACTGTTCAATAAGAGAACTATGCTTTGATACCAATTGTTGGAATTAGGAGAGATAGGTACTGAGAGGGGAGGGGTGAATCAGTGCCTTTAAAACTTTACTTGTAAAACCTTTCAAATCTATAACTATATACTATGATAACTGATCAAAATAACTTGAATCTAATTGCATAAATCAATCATCTAGTTAACTTGAGAAAGTAAACAACATGAAATCAATATGGAAATCATAGAACACAAGTATTTTGGTAATGCAGAAACCCTTGTAATAAGGTAAAAACTATGGTGGGGATGACACCCACAAATTCTTCACTATTGTAGATAGAAAATGTTTGCCTATTAAGGCTATAAGTTTTGATCACTTCTGGTGATCTTACCCTATTAGGAGTAACATATTAGATCAGATAGATCTACCTATTTATAGGATTTAAACAACACTAATGAAGTGTGTACTTGGTTAAGAGATTTAAATAAGACTGTTAAGTCTACTCTATTAAGAAATTTATCAAAAACTCTATCACAATTGTCAGAAAGTAATGGCAATTATCTGCTAGTTGACAACTCAATTGTATAAAATAGATCTATAAGTGCTCATCAAAATATCACCTTATCTATGATGGTTCTCTACTCTATTTTTCTCGATAGCCTTCTTTGATTCTGCTCAATCTGATATCCTATGTACTTTGTTCTTCTTGGTAAACTGATTGTCTTGAAGTTAGGCAATTTCTTCAAGTGCTTCGTGATTCATATATATTAGTTCATGGTGCAGGAGCACCTCTATAAGGTCCCTCACCATCCATTTTTGGTGTGTTCATCTCCAATGATGAATTTTTAGTTATAATAAGAGCTTGATGCTCATTTTGGTTGTGTCTGGGCAATGTCTAAATCCTAGAAGTTTACTGGTCTTCCTAAATTGTAAGGCATCCTAATTCATGGAGTGATGTGATGTCATCCTAAATCAATGCTTGGATATGAGATTATAGTCTTAGGTTGGTTTGAATGTATTTGAGAACATGTGAGTGCTTCAGGAGGCCTTCATGAGAGGTCATTAAAGGATGAAGTCAATGTTGTTTTATGCAACAAAAGTTGCTTGAAAGTGTCAGCAACTTTTGAAAGTTGCTAAGCAACTTTTTTAGACTTGTATCCTAACCTAACCTCAGTAGCTAAGAAGCTCTAATCTCATGCACACACTAAGGAGGAGACTATATTATCTTTGAAAAAACCTAATGTGAGGGTTGGCATTCATTCTATACAGTCTCAGTACGACAGACCAGACTGAACACTGTGAAAGCAAGAACATACACTGTTTTGGACTGTTGGGAATGTGAATAGTTAAGGTTTTTTTGTGCCATTTGGTTGTAGTAATTTATTTGAGTGTTTTTCCTTTTCTTTTTCATGCATTAGACTAGTTTTTTTGAGGTTGTGTTTTGTTTTAGTTAGAGTTCTTTCTTTTGGACAGTGCTCTGCCAATTTTGGAGAGCTTTATGTAAATGGGGCTGTAGATCTTGTTTCCACCATGGGCTTGCCATGGGAATTTGGATTCCAAGATTAAAGACCCTAAAATTGTATAATAAACAAGAAGGGCCCCAACAAACAAGAGCAAGCAATGGGTTGACAAAGCCCTAGGTGAATTGGGAGCAATCCGGCTAGGGTTGTGCAATAGTAAAAGAACTCCAGCAAACCGTAGGGAGAGTTTCATGACTTTCCTCTTTGAGGGAGTCAAGAATAGTGTTTGAAGGAAATGTGGTGTGAAGGAGGAGTTTTGGAGAGTCAAGGAAGAGTTTTGTTGAAGACTAGGATAGTGGGAAGACTCCTAAACCCTTGAAACCCTCTAATTTTGTAGAACCTGTTGTACGGTTAAATGGGCACTTAAGACCCCAAAAATCCATTAGATTGGGTCATTTTTAGTCAAAGTCCTTTAGGATAGGGTGAATGAAATGGTGAGAAAAGGGCTTCAAAATCCTTAAGAAACCAGAAGGAGGGCTAATTAGGCCTCCTCCTTGTAGCCCTAGAATACAAAGAAACTACCAAATCAGGTGCTTCCAAAACCTTGCCAAGTTGATGGGTAGGTGTCATTAGCCTTAAAAAGTTCTTGAAACTCATAAAATTCACTATTGGAGTTTGGAAGAGAAGTGGAAGACTAAAAGGCCTTTATGAGCCAATGTAAGGGTTAGTAGCTTGAAAGCAAAGTTTGTCATATTGATGGATGAGTTTTTTTAACTTGGTGGGTTGGTTAGGTAGATCAGAGGGGTCCTTGAATGTATAAGGTATCCTATAGATCAACCACAGGTGTTAAGAGAACACTTGAGTCCTTGGGAAAGGATCAGAGCATAGAATAGCTAGTCTATCTGAGCCTCCCCATCAGATTGGTATCAGAGCCTCTTAAGGCTTGGGAAGTGAAAGGTGGATGTTTCAACCACCAGAAGAACCAACTAGATCATCTCAAAAATAGAAGATGGTGACCAATGTTGAGCTTGCTAAGAAGGTAGAAGATCAAGAGGAAGCTAACAGACTCCTACAGGAAAGATTGATGCAAATGGAGCAACTCTTGGATGATGTCCAAGAAAAAGTAGATAAGGTGAATGTTAGAATGGAGGAGTGGGATGCTAAGGGGAAAGAGAAGACTCTTGATGATGATGTACCTACTCTTGATCCTCCAACACAAGATGAGAAGTTTCTCAAAGCCCTGAAGGCTATCATAGGCAAGGCACTTGAAGGTGTCTCATTACTGACTGGCAGGATGGATAATGAGCTTGTGATGCAATGGATTGAAGGCATGGAGAATCACTTCAAGTGTGAAGAGATCTTAGAAGCATAGAAGGTTAAAGTGGCCAAATCTAGGTTGAGAGGACAAGCTTTAACCTAGTGGAATTACTTGCAAGGTGAAAGAGAGAAAGAGGGAAAGAATCCAATTTCTAATTGGAAAGCAATGGAAAATAAAGTTAGGGAAGGATACCTACCAGAAGATTATGAAATCCAATAGCATAGGAGGAGATTGAATCTCAGACATAAGGAGATGGATGTAGCCACCTACACTGAAGAGGTCCACAAGTTGAGCTTGAGATCCAAGATCAAAGAAGAAGAGAGCATTAAAGTGGCAAGGTACCTTAGTGGCTTGAAATGGAGCATAGCAGAAGAGATGAGTTTTTTCACTCCTAACACCATACTTGGATGTCATCATATGGCACAAAAGCTTGAAGACAAACAAAGGAGAAAGAAAGAACCTAATTCCAAGAATAGAGGAAGAGGTAGAGACTCTAGAGGGGGTCAAAGAGGAGGTTCTAGTAGAGGTGGTGAATCAAGAAACCAAGGTGAAAGAAAACTCTTGGAACAAAGTTCAAAAATTAGTACAAGAGGATCTAATGGTAGAGGAAGAGGTTCTCAAGGAAACAAAGGAAGAGGAGAAGGAAGAAATAGCTCCTACTATGCCACCATGAAGTGCTATCAGTGTGGATAGGTTGGACACCCTGCCTATAGGTGTCCTGATAAACCATCAGCCTCAAATAATGAGAAAAGGGTAGCCTATACCCAAGAGGACAGCAGTAGCTCATGCACTAATGAGGTCAGCAAATTGGAATCAGAAATGGGTGAGAACCTAATGTTCAAAAGGGTACTTATAAGGCAGCCTAATCAAGGTGAACCCAAGCAAAGAAGGGCTCTTTTTAGAGTCAGGTGGAAGATACAAGGCAAAGTATGCAAGGTTATAGTAGATTCAGGGTCTACTGATAACATCATAGTAGAGGAAGTAGCAAAGAAACTTAAACTTACAAAGGTTCCCCATGCAAATCCATATAAGGTGACTTGGTTGAACCAGGAGCAAAGTGTGCTAGTTAACGAGTAGACATGGGTAGAGTTTTCCATTGGAGGATATAAAGAAAAAATTCTTTGTGATGTCTTACCCATGGATGTGTGCCATCTTCTACTAGGAAGACCCTGGCAATTTGATAGAAAGGTGATCTATGATGGAGAGGAGAACTCCATTTCTTTCAAGAAAGATGGGAGGACTTTCAAAATTTAGTCCTTAATAGAGAATGAAGAGGGAACTTCTAAGACTCCCAGTGTGTTTCTTAGTAGTGGTAAAGAGTTTTAGGAATGAATGCTGGATGTTGGTAGTCATTCTGTAGTAGTTGTTGTTGCATTCATGACTATGATTGTCATTGATGTCAACACAGTGATCTTCTGGAGACTAGTAGAGAAGTAGATAGTGTTTTGATTAGCACATGTGGGATATTGCAGTTGGAGCTATGAGATGTTGAGGTTATACTCTTTGATATTTTATATGTCTATGGTTAAGAGTACAGATAGTAATTCATTGATTCATGAGAGTTATGAGCATTTTGGTAAGAGTAGTATTCAGGCAGTGTTCCTGAGTAGCGGTTTGTGGAAATCAGATGATATCTCCTAATCGGGATGGAATCTAGTTTTGTGTAGTTAAAGGGAAGTTTGAGACACAATTATGGTGACATGGTTCACAATTCAAACTTTGAGGTCGCATGAGTGAAGAGTTATTGCATTTGGAAGCTAACAGTTTTGTGTAATTTTGATTTAGCGTATGGAAACTTTTATTTTGTAATTGAGTGTCGACTCATTTGTAATTATTTGAGTGTGGTATAAAGGAAGGAATGTTTTTCCTTATTGTATATGATTTCTAGTATGAAATAAGTGTGAGCATGGTTTGGTTTCATGTGAATGCAAGCATGAAGTGAAGAAAAGAGCCTAAGAGATTGTAAAAGCGAAATTGTGAAGGAAGACATGCGAAGTACAAAGATCTAGAATTGAGATCTAATGTAGCAATGAGTGCAGTTTGGCATAGTAAGGAGGTAACATATTTCATATTATTCTACCAAATAATATCAAGCTTATTTGGATAGTGTGTTCAGTGATCTTACCCTGAAGCTGTTTGGGCAGTGGGTCCTTCTGTCTTCCATAACTCTTAATAGGGTTAGAATCTTTTAACAGGGATTCAAAATCTCCTAATAGGGATTTATATGTACTAGATTTATTTCATAAGACTCCTAATAGATTCCATCCTCTCACAAGGAATAATCATATTAGTGCATCTTTTGTGGGCATCATTCCCACCGGGGTTTACTCTTTGATCAAGAGGTTCCCTAGTCAACATATCTCGTGTTATTGTGTCATTGTGTATGAATATCTTTGTATGGTTAGTAATTGCATTGCTTACATGGTTAAATGCTATTGAAGATGATAAAAGTTATAATTATCTGATAACTAATTCACCCCCCCCCTCTCAATTATCTTGGTGGACTTTACTTTCTAACAATTGGTATCAAAGTGGGAGGTCCTTGAAAGGAAAGTTTAACAGCTTAAGGAGATCCATGGAAAATTTCAGGAAAGAAAGCCCTAAGTTTGATGGAGTAAATTTTGATAGCTGGAAGGAAAAGATGAAGACACATCTATTGTGTTTAGGACTAGGCTATTGGTTGATTACAAATAATTAAAGAACTATAATTGAAGAAGATAGTCTTGAAACAAGTTCTAAAGATGAGGTAGATCTATTCATGTGTAACATACTTGCAAGAGTAGCACTCTTGACAGCACTTTTAGAGATTGAATACAGTCAGGTAAAATGTTTTAAGAAATCTAATGAAATTTGGAAAGCTTTACACTCTACTTTTGAAGGTGATGAACATGCAAAAAGAGATAGATTACATAATTGGATATGTGCATTTAAAGATATTAGAATGTTGGAAGATGAATCTGTTAGAAGCTATATTGGTAGAATGTCAGAAATTTTTGCAGGGATAAAATCCTGTGGAGGATCAAAGATAGAGAATGAAGTGATATGGAAAATTTTGAGGACATTGACTCCTGTATTTAAGCAGACAACACATATGATTGAACAAGTTATACCTTGTACTACAAACTTTTCAAGAGAGACGCTTCTTGGAAGATTGGAAGTAGTAGAGATGAACCTAAGGTTATCAAGAGACTTACCTAGAATGGAGACAACATTCAATGCTCTTAGTATTCATCCTACTTTGTCAAGAAGTACTAGTGTGAGTGGAGATTATGCCAGCAGTAGCAGATCTAGAAATGAAGAAGATAAGAAGATTGAAGAAGGTATTTCCTTGCTTGTGAAAAGAGAACCAGACGGTAAGAAAATTTTTAAATGTTGGTACTTCATCTATGGGGGAGTATGTGTATCTGAGCTGAGTCATGAGGACTCTTATGAATGTATTTTCTAAAAAAGTGTCTTTTGACATTGAGTTGTTGTTGACATAGTGATGAAATTTTTGTCATTGATGTCAATGGGGGAGAAGTGTACATGAAAAACCCTGTGTACCATCTATTGGAGAGAACTTAATAGGATAACAAAGCAAGATTTGATTGATGAAGAAGATTTGAAGAACTTTCAAAGTATCACTGCAACAGTATTGGATTTTTGGAACATTGGATGTTTTTCATCTATGTTGCCATCAATGCCAATGGGGGAGATTGTTAGGAATGAATGCTAGATGTTGGTAGTCATTCTATAGCAGTTGTTGTTGCATTCATGACTATGATTGTCATTGATGTCAACACAGTGATCTTTTGGAGAGTAGAAGAGAAGTAGATAGTGTTTTGATTAGCGCATGTGGGATATTATAGTTGGAGGTATGTGATGTTGAGGTTATACTCTTTGATATGTTATATGTCTATGGTTAAGAGCATAGATATTAATTCATTGATTCATGAGAGTTATGAACATTTTGGTAAGAGCAGTATTCAGGCAATGTTCCTGAGTAGCGATTTGTGGAAATCGGATGATATCTCCTAATTGGGATGGAATCTGGTTTTGCACAGGTAAAGGGAAGTTTGAGACACATTGATGGTAATGTGGTTCAAAGCACAAAATTTGAGGTCACATGAGTGAAGAGTTATTGCATTTGGAAGCTGACAATTTTGTGTAATTTTGATGTAGCATATGGAAACTTTTATTTTGTAATTGAGTGCCGACTCATTTGTAATTATTTGAGTGTGGTATAAAGGAAGGAATGTTTTTCCTTATTTTATATGAGTTGTAGTATGAAATAAGTGTGAGCATGGTTTGGCTGCATGCGAATGCAATCATGAAGTGAAGAAAAGAGCCTAAGAGTTTGTGAAAGCAAAATTGTGAAGGAAGAAATGTGAAGTATAGAGATTTGGAATTGAGATCTGATGTAGCAGTGAGTACAGTTTGGCATAGTAAGGAGGTAACATATTTCATATTATTTTGCTGAATAATATCAAGGTTATTTGGATAGTGTGTTCATTGATCTTACCCTGAAGTTGTTTGGGTAGTGGGTCCTTCTGTCTTCCATAACTCTTAACAAGGTTAGAATCTTTTAACAAGGATTCAAAATCTCCTAACAGGGATTTATATGTATTGAATGTATTTCATAAGACTCCTAACAAAGTCCATCCTCTCACAAGGAATATTCATATTAGTGCATCTTTTTTGGGCACCATTCCCACTGGGGTTTACTCTTTGATCAAGAGGTTCCCTAGTCAACATATCTTGTGTTATTGTGTCATTGTGTATGAATATCTTTGTATGGTTAGTAATTGCATTGCTTACATGGTTAAATGTTGTTGAAGATGATAAAATTTATAATTATCTGATAAATGATTCACCCCCTCCCCTCTCAGTTATCTTGGTGGACTTTACTTTCTAACAAAGAGTTCCTGCAAGCCTTGCAGGATGAGGAGACCATAGGGTGTGCTATTATGGTGAAACCAAAGGAGGAAGACAAGAAGTTGAAGGAAGATTTACCAATGGAAGTGCAGAAAATGTTGGAAGAATTCAAAGATATAGTGAGTGATGGAACCCCTACCACTTTACTTCCAAGAAGAGCTATAAGTCATTAAATTGACTTTGTACACAGTGCATCTCTGCCTAATAAAGCAGCCTACAAGCTTACCCTAGACCAAAATAAAAAAATAGCAAGACAAGTGCAAGAGTTATTGGATCAAGGGATGATCAAGAAGAGTATTAGTCCATGTGCAGTCCCAGTGGTCTTAGCATCCAAGAAAGGAGGAAAATGGAGACTTTGCATAGATTCAAGAGCTATCAACCAGATCACTATCAGGTATAGGCTCCCAATTCCAATAATAGAAGATTTGATGGATTTCTGAGGTGGTGCTATGTACTTCACCAAGCTGGATTTAAAGAGTGGTTATCACCAAATTAGAGTTAAAGAGGGTGATGAGTGGAAGACCGCTTTTAAAACCATTGATGGTTTGTATGAGTGGCTTGTAATGCCATTTGGGCTTACCAATGCCCCCAGCACCTTCATGAGGTTAATGAATGAGGTCTTGAAGGACTTCACGGGTAGATTTGTGGTGGTGTATCTAGATGATATAATCATCTATAGCAAGACAAAAGAAGAACACCTTGAGCACTTAAGGTTGGTTATGAAGAGACTCCATGAAGAGAAATTAGCCATCAATTTGGAAAAATGTGAGTTCATGCAGCAAGAGCTGATTTATTTGGGCTTTGTAGTGTCCAAGGGTAATCTGAAAATGGACCCAAGCAAGGTGGAGGCAATCTTGAATTGGCCTACCCCAAAAATAGGGACAGAAGTTAGAAGTTTTCATGATTTAGCCCAATTTTATAGAAATTTTGTGAGGAACTTCAGTGGAATTTTTGCACTAGCATTAGACACCATGAAATGAGGACTGAAAACTAAGTTCAAATGGACTGAGATAGCTGAGAAAGCATTACAAACATTGAAGCAAGAGGTAGCTACTAAACCTATCCTACTCTTACCAACGGTTGACAAATTGTTTACTATTGAATGTGATGCAAGTGGTATAGTACTAGGGGAGGTATTGAGTCAAGAAGGAAGGCCTATGGCATTCTTTAGTGAGAAACTCAATGAAGCAAAGAAGAAGTATTCAGCTTATGACTTGGAGTTGTATGCATTGGTACAATCTCTCAAGAAGTGGAGGCATTATCTTTTGCCAAAAGAATTTGTTGTCTTTACTAATAATCAGGCTTTAAGCTACATAAAAACTCAAGAGAAACTTAGTAACAGGCACTTGAAGTGGATGGAATATCTCTAATCCTTTACCTTCACAATCAAGCACAAAAAAGGGCAGCTCAACAAGGTAGCAGATGCCTTGAGTAGGAAGTTATTGACTATCCAAGGGGTACAGCTACAAAGCATTGGAATAGAAGGTTTCAAAGACCTGTATGAGGAGGATGAAGACTTCTCACAAGCCTACAAGTTGTGCCTAGAGTTTGAGAACCATTTTCATGGTGATTTTGCAAATTACACCCTTTAGAATGGACTTTTGTTCAAAGGTAATCAAATTTGTGTACCTAGAGGATCCATGAGGGAAAATATGATCCAAGAGAAACATAATGGCAGCCTAAGTGGTCATTTTGGCATAAACAAAACATTGGAGTTAGTTCAGAGATACTACTTTTGGCTTAAGCTAGCAAGGGATGCTAGGAGGTATGTTGAGCTGTGTGGAGTATGTCAGAGAGCTAAAGGAGGTTCAAGAAATGCAGGACTCTATCAACCTCTACCAATTCCAAATAGGCCTTGGGAGTGTGTAAGTATGGACTTTTTGGTTGGACTCCCTAAAACCAAATCAAGTATGGATAGCATTTATGTTGTTGTTGATAGGTTCTCTAAGATGAGTCATTTCATTCCATGTAGAACTACTCATGATGCAAGCTATGTAGCACATCTCTTTTTTAAGGAGATAGTTAGGATCCATGGACTCCCTTTGAGTATTGTGTTAGATAGGGACAAAAAGTTCATGGGCCATTTTTGGAAAACCTTATGGAAAAGGCTGGGAACTAATCTCTCTTTCAATTCAACATACCATCCTCAAACTGATGGTCAAACTGAGGTCATCAACAGGGTGCTTGGCAACTTACTATGGTGTTTGACAAAGGAGTATGGGCAGAATTGGGATCTTGTAATATCTTAGGCTGAATATGCATATAATGATAGTGTAAATAGGACCACATGGAGGAGTCCTTTTGAAATAGTGTATGGAAGACACCCTAGAGGAGTGTGTGAGTTGAGAGACTTAGGTTCCATGGAGTTGAAGAGTGGACAAGCTGAAGATTTCACTCAAACCATCAAAGAGGTGCAAGAGCAAGTGAAGAAGTCTATTATGGAGTCTACTCAAAGACTCAAGGCTAAAGTGGATGAAAAGAGGAAAGAAGTACAATTTTAGATTGGGGACTATGTCATGGTCCATCTTAGAAAAGTAAGTATGCAGAAGGGAATGCCCACCAAGCTATAGATGAGGAGAGTAGGCCGATGCAAGATTTTAGCCAAATATGGAGAGAATGCCTACAAAGTGGACTTGCCATTAGACTTAGCCATCTCACTAGTGTTTAATGTTGTAGACCTAATTAGATTTAAAGGTGAAATTAGTTAGCAAGGTACAGCTCCACCAAAGGTACTACAGGATGTAGATACTAATGCAATGCCTAAGAAGGAACCAGCCAAAGTAGAGAAGATTCTAGAATCCAGGGTGCAGAAAGCAAGTAGACATCAAGTCTACATGGAGCATCTCATCAAGTGGAAGGGTCAGCCTGAGTCTGAAGCCACCTGGATAGAGGAAGGTCAGTTCAAAAAGTTTGGAGTGGATCTAGCTCTTTTAGATCCCAAAGTTCCTTAGCTTGTGATGAGGGGGAGTATGGTGTAGGAACCCCTCTATGAGGGCCCTCACCATCCATTTTTGGTGTGTTCATCTCCAATGATGAAGTTGTATTTATAATAAGAGCTTGAAGCTCATTTTGGTTGTGTCTTGGCAATGTCTAAGTCCTAGAAGTTCACTGGTCTTCCTAAATTGTAAGGCATCCTAATTCATGGAGTGATGTAATGTCATCCCGAATCAATGCTTGGATAGGAGATTGTAGTCTTAGGTTGGTTTGAATGTATTTGAGCACATGTGAGTGCCTCAAGAGGCCTTCATGAGAGGTCATTAAAGGATGGAGTCAATGTTGTTTTATGCAACAAAAGTTTCTTGAAAGTGTCAACAACTTTTTCAGACTTGTATCCTAACCTAACCTCAGTAGCTAAGAAGCCCTAATATCATGAAAACACTAAGTATGAGACTATATTAGCTTTTAAAAACCCTAATGTGAGGGTTGGCATTCATTCTATACAGTCTCCGTATGGCAGACCAGACTGAACACTATGAAAACAAGAACATACACTGTTTTGGACTGTTGGGAATGTGAATAGTTGATGTTTTTTTGTGACATTTGGTTGTAGTGATTGATTTTAGTGTGTTTCCTTTTCTTTTTCAAGCATTAGAATAGTTTTTTTGAGGTTGTGTTTTGTTTTAGTTAGAGTTCTTTCTTTTGGACAATGCTCTACCAGTTTTGGAGAGCTTTATGTAAATGGGGTTGTAGATCTTGTTTCCACCATGGGCTTGCCATGGGAATTTGGTTTCCAAGATTAAAAACCCTAAACTTGTATAATAAACAAGAAGGGCCTTAGAAAATAAGAGCAAGCAATGGGTTGACAAAGCCCTAGGTGAATTGGGAGCAATCTGGCTAGGGTTGTGCAACAGTAAAAGAACTCCAGCAGACTGTAGGGAGATTTTCATGACTTTCCTTTTGGAGGGAGTCAAGAATGGTGTTTGAAGGCAATGTGGTGTGAAGGAGGAGGTTTGGAGAGTCAAGGAAGAGTGTTTTTGAAGACTAGGACAGTGGGAAGACTCCCAAACCCTTGAAACCCTCTAATTTTGTAGAACCTGTTGTATGGTCAAATGGGCACTTAAAACCCCAAAAATCCATTATATTGGGTCATTTGAAATCAAATTCCTTCAGGAAAAATTGAATTAAATGGTGAGCAAAGGGCTTCAAAATCCCTAAGAAACTGGAAGGAGGGCTAATTGGGCCTCCTCCTTGTAGCCCTAGAATACAAAGAAACTACCAAATTGGGTGCTTCCAAAACCTTTCCAAGTTGATGGATAGGTGTCATTAGCCTTAAAAAGTTCCTAAAACTCATAAAATTCACTATTGGAGTTTGGAAGAGAAGTGGAAGACTAAAAGGCCTTTATGGGCCAATGTAACGGTTAGTAACCTGAAAGAAAAGTTTATCATATTGATGGATGAGTTTTTTTAACTTGGTGGGTTGGTTAGGTAGATTAGGGGGGTCCTTGAATGTATAAGGTATCCTATAGATCAACCACAAATGTCAGGAGCACACTTGAGTCCTTGGGAAAGGATCAGAGCATAGACTAGCTAGTCTATCCTAGCCTCCCCATTAGTTCACCAACCTCATAAAATGGTGCGAACATAAAAAAATATATAGTGTTCTATTTTTGCCACCTTAGAAAAAATTAGGTTACAAAAATAATCATAACCCTAAGATCTACGGTGCAAAATAACCTAGATCAACTATTAGAATAAGATGAAGATTACATTTAATGAGTATCTATTTACAATAAATGCTCCTCGATCTTGGTAAACCATTTTATGATTTGTTGTAACCATTTTCATAGAAGAATGTGCTATTTTAGATTACTATGCCATTTTCTATGATCATTGGTAAACACTGTATAATCTACTTGGTGTATACTGTGATGCTCGATGTTTACTGACCGTTGGTGTCATTGTCACTGGTGCTCGATAAACTGTGTGATGCTCAGTGTAAAGGCTTTACCGACTGCTCTGTCTTACTTCTGGTTACCGACCAACTCAATATAAGTAACTGACTAACTTGTTTACTATCCTTTGATACTAATGACAACCTTAAATGCTCAATAGAGATTAACATAAGAATCCAAGCCTAGGCTAGAAATATGTCTTCCCATTCTATTTAAGCCATATTCCTTGTTCTTTTCAAACTTCCTTGGTATGGTAGGTGTGCTCTCTATAGTACTCTTCTTCAATCTATGTTTGACGATAAACATCTTCTTCTTCTTCCTAATTGCAGCCAGAGCTTCCTTTTCATCAGGATTCAACTCCACTTCCACCATCTCATCATCCTTGTCACCCTCAACTGCCATCCTAAGTCCTTCTTCCCTCTCTATTTGTTCAAGCCTCTACAAGATATTTGAATCAATAAAGTCTACAACATTGTGTCCATCCATGATATCAGGAATATCATCTTCTTTCCACTCTTCATTTTCCAAAATATACAACTTCTTCAAGCTTGTAGAGTAGTCTCTAGTGGTTGCAAATCAATCTTATTACAAACTACAATAAGAGGCTTATTGGCAAACAAAGGTTTAATAATGCGAAACAAATCTACCTATTGCACAATACTATAACCTTAGGACCCCAAAACATCAAGGAAAAACAAAACAACCACCTTCAAATGAGCCAAGGTAATACTATTGAGCATCTCTATGGTGTTCCTGTCCTCCAAGGGGTGGTCCAAAATACCAAGGGTATCAATAGGCTAAATAGCTTCAGACTGTCACATAGGCCTTATGGCTCTGCCTTGTAGCCCACAACATAAAGCACACTGCTCAAAGAAAAGTACATGTCCATATTGTAGAAATGGAAAATAAACAACAAGAAAATAAAGAAAAAACAAATAAAAAATAAAATACTATAATTAAATAATCACCAACAATGATACACATAATACCTCTGTATGCAACCCATATTTAACATTTCAAATGCAAGAATGAAAGAAAACATGGAACTAATCCCACGGTTCAATATAGGCCTATAGAGGGACATTTATCATAGTCATAGAAATATGATTATTTTTAAATGGAATACACCAAGGAGTACCATCAAAAATATTGACCATTTACAATCATGAACAATGAATAATCAAATAGCTCATTTTTTTATCAGCATGTGTAGTCTCTGTGTATATGTAAAATGAATGAAATATCAAGCTGAAATAAAATAGTGAACAGAAATTCAAATTCAAGGCCTAATTTATCAAGAGAAAAAAACATTAGGATGAAAGAAAAATCACTAATACTATAGAAAAATCATTAGGACTATAGAAAAATCATTAAGACTAGAAAATCAAATTCTAGAAAAATCATTACGACTATAGAAAAATTATTTAGACTAGAAAATCAAGTTCTAGAAATGGATAGTTCTGATGCTTTTCCATTACAATAATTGAGCAATCATCATTTGGTACTTCTTGGCGTATTCCATTTAAGTTTTTCAGCTTTCATGTTTATGTGCATGTTCTTTATGTGTTTGGCTTCTCTCCCTCGCAAGGGATACATTGATAGGTAATTGATTTTAAATCATGATGATTTGATAGTCTTTTTCAGGATAGGCATAATCATCTTGCCAACCTTAATTAGCAACATTTGCAATATATGTCAAGTACTTATAATCAGTATGCCCAAAAAATAGAGACTTAGTAGTAAAAGCATAAGGTTGCACATCCACATCCGCCCTAGTAAGTATTAGAGCCTTTCAAATTTGTAAAGAAAAAAAACTTTGCAAATCAAATTGATATTTCATTAAAACCTATGTTCTTGATCAAATTCTTAAAGATTAAAGATCAAATTCTCTTGTTTCCTTCATACCTCCAGATATGTGTACTGTGAGATTTGCTGCAACAAATGGAATTATGATGATTTTCAAAATAGTACATGTGTTGGAGGAAAGATCACAGTACTACTTAGGAAAATCTAAATGTTCATCACCTGTGCATATAAGAGTTGATCATAGTAGGTATATGCACAGGTGAAAAACATGCATATTTGACCAAGCATACTAACATTGAACAACCATTTTTTCAACACTAATTTTCTCAACACAATGGGACATTTATCATAGTCATACAAACATGATTATTTTAAAATGGAATACACCAAGGAGTACCATCAGAAATATTGACCATTTACAATCATGAATAGTTAACCTAAATCAAATAGCTCATTTTTTTATCAGCATGTGTAGTCTCTGTGTATATGAAAAATGAATGAAATATCAAGTTGAAATAAAATAGTGAACAAAAATTCAAATACAAGGCCTAATTTATCAAGAGAAACAAACATTAGGATGAAAGAAAAATCATTAGGACTATAGAAAAATTATTAAGACTAGAAAATCAAGTTCTAGAAAAATCATTACGACTATAGAAAAATCATTTAGACTAGAAAATCAAGCTCTAGAAATAGATGGTTTTGATGCTTTGCCATTACAACAATGGAGCACTCATCATTTGGTACTTCTTGGCGTATTCCATTTAAGTTTTTCAGCTGTCATGTTTATGTGCATGCTCTTTATGTGTTTGGCTTCTCTCCCTCACAAGGTATACACCGATAGGTAATTGATTTGAAAGCATGATGATTTGATAGTCTTTTTTCAAGATAGGCATAATCATCCTGCAACCTTAATTAGAAACATTTGTGATATATGTCAAGTACTTATAATCAGTATGCCCAAAAAATAGAGACCTAGTATTAAAAGCATAAGGTTTCACATCCACATCCACCCTAGTAAGTATTAGAGCCTTTCAAATTTGTAAAGAACACAAACTTTGCAAATCAAATTGATATTTCATTAAAACCTATGCTCTTGATCAAGTTCTTAAAGACTAAAACATGAAACCATCAAGTTCTTCACCTATTTTCTTCATGGTTGGGGAAGTTTTGATGGAGCTATATGTAACCTTTGGAAGTCATTGTACGGAAGACTTAAGCCTGGAGTGTATGACAGTAACAAAGATTCAATAAAAATAGAAGTTTAAATCTGCAAGTCCATTGTGTTATGCATTTTTGAAAGGCTTCTTTACTTATTGTTTTGGTTTCTAAATTCAAGGATGGAATATTAAGAAATCTCCAAGCATTCATTTCATCATTGAATGTATTGTGAGCACTTTAAAATTTTGTTCCTTGCATTCTGACTGGTAACACTAGTGACTGTTCCAAGTAATGTTTTTAATCCTTTGAAGTTTCTCATGATCCTGATGTAAGTTGATTGGATTAAGAAATTTGGGGATCTAATAGGACTTTAGGGGAGTTCAATAAATGTTTTGGAAGACTTAGAGTAACTATTAGTATGACCGTTCCTTCATCTACAGTGAGTTAGACTGAATTTGCTAAGTTTTTCCTTTGTTTTGAAGAGTATTTTGTAATTTATTTCCTTTCCATGGACCCAAAGGCCTAGGATCCATGGAAAGAGGATACAAACAATGTATTATACAAATCTAATGTTCTTGACTTGCAAAAATTTGAGAAAGTAAAGATAACACTGGCTGGAACAATGTGTTCCTTAAGGGAATTGATAGCTAGGGAGCAGCAGTGAGAGTTTGGCCCAAAGGGTGAGGCATTTTTATGATTTGGATAGTCATATATTGGTATACTAATGGTCTAAATAGTCATGATAAGTGCCTCTCAAACCTCTCCAAACATGTAAGATTGTCTTTAAATACTTTATTGATCTCTTCTAAACTTTAACCAAATCAAAACTATAGTTTAATAAGTGAATAAGTCAAACCACTAGTCTCCAAATAATTCAATAAGTGAATATGAATGTTTGAAAACTACTCCCAAACATTCTTAAATAAAATGAAGTATGTTTAAGAATTTTTGGGACTGGTCCTTTGGCATGTATTAAACAAAATAGAATTTTTAGCATATTATTATCATTCTATTTCTTTTAATCTACTGGTGTCGTTCCCTAGCCCATGCTTTATCTCCATTATTTGATGTTATTCACTATTTTGAAATGTTGACTGTGGTTATCAAATGGAAAAAATAGAAAATAAAAAATTAACACGATTTTTTTTTTTACAAAACTGTACCAATGGCATGTTTACAACAAAGAAATAGAATGATAATAATATACTGAAAATTATATTCTATTTAATACATGCCAAAGGACCAGTTGTATGAAATTGTCAATCACATAACATTTCACTATTGTATGAGTGGATTGTGCAAGAATAGTTAACACTAAACAAGGAGCAAACTCCTTAGCACATCTTGGAAAGTATTGAATTCAACAATAAATGAAATGTAACACCAACACTATTCCTTCCATTCACGTCTACCAAGAATAAAGAATTTAATCCATTCAACATTACATATAATCATTAGACAGTTACATTTCCTAACTGTGTAGAGGAACAATCATGACCAAAACAATCAAAAGTACTTTCACCCTTGCACAAGCTATTCCAAACTTCAAGTAAAATGAGAAATATGCTATATCAAATCATTCATATTTATAGTAACCATTCAAAGGATCATTTGGTCAATGAACCCTCTGACTATACCCCTATGGCAGAGAAAGGAAACCTCAAAATAGAGAAAGGAATCTTAGTAAAACCAGTCTATGTCATTGTTTGTGAGGGTACAGTCATGATAAGTGCCTCTCAAACCTCTCCAAACATGTAAGAATGTCTTTAAATACTTTATTGATCTCTTCTAAACATTAGCACATGGATAGTCAAACTAGTAGTCTCCAAAGCATTCAATAAGTGAATATGAATGTTTGAAAAATTTCCTATCAACTTCCCCAACCACTCCTAATCGATTAGAGGGATTAGTTGAGTGCTTAGACACTAAAACTTCTTAAACATACTTTATCTGATATGATGAATAGTAATATCAACAAACGTGAATCCAAACATTTCAAAACATTGAATCGATATCCTTGAGCACAAGCACCAATAACATCAAATAATGGAGATAAAGCACAGGCTAGGGCATGACACGAGTAGAATGTAGTCATTTCAGTGAGCATTCATGATCAAATAAAATGCAATGCATTTGAAATTTGTGGTCAAATATGATGCCAGAGGCTTGAAAGACGTTGCCTGTCAAAGATACCAATCAAAGATGAAGAAATCACATAGCTTCTCTCGCATTCACCTTGCATGAAGGAAGATTTGATATCCAAATCTTCCTTGTACCACATGAAGAACATTTTTTTGGTTTAGTTTAGCATGTTATTATCATATCAGATAAAGTATGTTTAAGAATTGTTGGTAAGGATAGGAATAGTAGAGATTCTAGAAATATCCCTCTAACCAATTAGGAGTGGTTGGTGAAGTTGAGAGGAAAGTTTTCAAACATTCATATTCACTTATTGAATGCTTTGGAGACTACTGGTTTGACTGTCCATGTGTTACCAATGACAAAGATTCATTAAAGGATACAAAACCCTTCATTTTGGGTTATTTTGTGTGGATTCATCTACTTAGCTAGGAAGATCAAGAAGATGGGGTAGGAGGACATTGTGGTAGAAGAAGTATTTAAAGATATTTACATGTCCACTATCCTTGAAATTGAGACTATAGGTGATGAAGACCATGTTGAGGATGAGGGGGGTCTTAATCAGGGAGGGGCAATAAGAAGCAACATAAAAGTTTTGAAGAGTTTGGAACAACATTTCAGAATCCATGAATGGTATGGGTAAGGTGACCTTCATTCTTGGTCGTGGCTTCAATGAAACATTGGATATGGTTGATAAGAAGAAGGGTCACTTGTTGATAGTGTTCCTTGAGGGAAGGGGGATTGTGAAAGACTTGTTATCATTTTATTATGTATTTCCAATATGTTTGGATGCAGGGTAGACCAGGAGAATGAAGGATCATTCATTGATTGCATGATAACCTGGTTTTGAAGGGTCACTGGTTGAGGGGATAGTCAAGGTTTAGATTTTGATAGTATTTGTTGAGGGAAGGGGGATTTTAAAAGAATTGTTATCATTTTATTGTGTATTTCTAATATGTTTGGATGTAGGGTAGAACAAGAGAATGAAGGATCACTCACTGATTGCATGATAACCCTATTTTGAAGGGTCATTGGTTGAGGGGAGAGTCAAGGTCTAGATGTTGATAGTATTCCTTGAGGGAAGGGGGATTGTGAAAGACTTTTTATCATTGTATTATGTATTTCCAATATGTTTGGATGTGAGGTAGACCAGGAGAATGAAGGATCACTCATTGATTGCATGATAACCCAGTTTTGAAGGGTCACTAGTTCAGGGGACAGTCAAGGTCTGGATGTTGATAGTGGTCCTTAAGGGAAGGGGGATTGTGAAAGACTTATTATCATTGTATTATGTATTTCCAATAAGTTTGGATGCAGCGTAGACTAGGAGAAAGAAGGATCACTCACTAATTGCATGATAACCCAGTTTTGAAGGGTCATTGGTTGAGGGGACAGTCAAGGTCTGGATGTGGATAGTGTTCCTTGAGGGAAGGGGGATTGTGAAAGGATTTTTATCATTGTATTTTGTATTTCCAATATGTTTGGATCTAGGGCAGACTAGGAGAATGAAGGATCACTCACTGATTGCATGATAACCCAATTTTTAAGGGTCACTGGTTGAGGGGACAGTCAAGGTCCAGATGATTGGGCCATTTGAGGACCCTATTTCTTTGTATTAATTTCTATTCAAATTGGATGCATGGATTTATTGTGAATTATCAGCTGCTATGTATCCTACAACTACATCCATAAATCTGCATATACTTCTCTAGGGTTGTAAGCCACTTAGGGATCTATTGGGTATATTTTAGGTTTTTTGAGGTTTTTGCTCCAGGTCTTTTTTTAAGTGTCCCTGCTTGTGTCTTCATTTGGTTTAGGGTTTTTAGAGCTCCTCAAAATTTTTCATACTTGTGAGATTAAAACCCTTTCCTTAGATGTTTTTTCCCTGAAATGGTTAATTCTTTGGTTAGTTTTGAGTGTGCCCTAGTTCTTTCTATTTGCACATTACTTTTTGGGTCACTTAAGTCTTCCTTTTTGCACGTGGTCATTTTTCCTTGTTTGCTGAATCACATAATGTTTTTCCTTGTCCCTAAGTCTTCCAGCGAACAGGTGATAGTGGTGAGTCCTTTGTTAAGTTTTCTTTAGTCACTGAATCTCCTAGTTTATGTCATGGTTAGTGTTAACATCCAGTGATTTAGCGGCTATGTAGTCTCCTATTTGCTTGATTCTTGGTGGTTTCTTTGAAACATTTGGTTACTTGGAGTGGTGGTTATCTCCTATTCTTTGAGTCACGCAGCTAAGTTTAAAATCTTCCAGTGATCCAGTGAATGCCATTGATCATCTTTGCAATCAACGGTCAGGTTTTAACCTCACAAAGAATGGGTCCTACACCAAATCAATTGGCGAACTAGTGACTGAGTCTTGTTTCCATATCCACTAAGTTTGGTGGCTTTGACAAAGAAATTTTGTGAAGGATAAAGTTTACTCCAGTCGCTTGATCTCAATAAAAGATGCAATGCTCTAAGTTATTTGGCGATTGTGTGAGTGAAGTGTTCGCAGGATCTCGGAGTCAGTTAGTGATGCTCCAAATCTTTTAGTGACTTGGTGAACAAAGAAAAGTTGAGATGTGTCTTCTTCAGTCATGCATTCTCAGAATGAAAAGGTTAAGTTTAATAACCTTGGGAGATTAAGTGAATGCATTGGTCATCGATTCTCATAATTAAAAGGTAAAGGTCTAATCTTCTAGCGAATTAGCGACAGCCGTCGATTGTTCCTAACATCTATGATCAGCGTGTGATCTCAAGATATAACCTAAGGTATGAAAAGAATTCAATGAATTGGAGATATAGGTTATTCTCTCAATCTCAAAGCCTGACCATGGTTAAGCATTTCTTTCTAAGCATGAGAGATAGCCTTGTTCACTGAATCACGAGATGAAATGAGACTTAGGAATTGCTTTCCAAGAATAGGAGATTTACTTGTTCACTGATTCTCCAGATGTGACTGTGGTCAAGGTGCTATGTTTCATAGGTTGGTAAAATCCTTTATTCATTGATTCTCTAGATGACTGATGAGTTAAGTAAAAGATTGTGAGATTTGGCGAAGTCTTTGGTCACTTGTTCTCTGAGTCTAACTGCGGTTAATAGAAATGTTCTGAGAATGTGAGATTTCCCTCAGTCGCCAAATCTCTAATTACAGTGGGGTCATGATGATTTTTCAAGGATAGTCTAAGGACCATTGATCATCTCTGGGATCAACGGTGGTCCCTAAATCTCCAGATAAAGTCATGAGTTAAGAAATCATTTTGAGATTCTACAAATGGTCTTGTCGCTGGATCTCCAAGCTTAACCTTGGATTAGTAATTCTTTTAGAGATCATGAGTTCCTTTGTTCACTAGATCTCTAAACCATGTCTGGTTAAGTTTTCATGCCAATTAATGTTATGAGCCATGGCAACATGGAAAAGTACTTTTCCAAGTTGGAAAAAAGTAAAATGTCATCCAATCGGGTTTTAACGAGGGTTTTTGTCAGTAATTAAGGGTTTTAATGTAAAAAGCCATGATCATTGCTCTTGCACTTTTTTTTTATTTTTTAAATCATCCTATCAACATCCACACCACAGCTAGCCTGATTTGAAAGTTGGTAATATGCAAAATTGAATGTGGAAGTGACTTAGGTAGGATTCGTTGTGATTTAGAAATTGTACACATTCAATTCTCAAGGCTATATAGATAGGACTTCATTTCTTTTTGTGCTCAAAGTTATTTTGAAGACAATTGAGATTGTTGGTGCTAAAGTAGAGAGTGAGAAGTGCAAAAGGTTACAGTATTGTGAATTTCTATTTTGTCAAGATGAGTCATCTGGAGGTGAGTGTAGCATCATCCAATGGAGCTGCAAAAGAGAAGAGTGGAGAAGATAAGGGAAAACCAAATTATTTGGATGAGTTTGTTAGGTTGCTTCCTAGTTCAAATCAAAACAAGAAGGCCATTGATACTGTGTTTAAGGATCTCATGGACAAATGTAGAGACCCTATCACGTCTTCAGGCTCGGGTTTTACTATCTTCTCATACTTTTATAACAATAGGCATAAGGCTATACCTATTTGTAATGCTTGGGAATTGGGGATGGAAAAGCTAATTGTGCCTGATGTGTTCTTAGATGTTGATCTTATTATTGAGCTAGCTAGGTTGTATGACCCCATCTCTAAAACCATTAGGTGTGAAGACCATTCTATTTTTATTTCCTTGGATAGGGGGTCTTTCATAAAGGCATTTGATTTCTATGCTTCTTCTTCCACTAAAATATATTTGAAAAAAGAAAGGAAAAGATATGCTAGTAATATTGGGTCATTAAAGAGCTAGATAGTCAAGCATATGCCCAAGCAGGGTAAATACATAGCCCCTCTCCTAGCAAGTATGAATGCTCCTTATCTATTTTCATCCTTGTGTCATTATATGAAATTCTTTTGTCATGGGTTGTGTAGGGTTTTAGGGATAGATGGGGATGAAGAGAAAATGCCTTCTGAAGTTTTAATGATGATCTTGGATCTTCAAAATTCTCACACCAATACTGACTATGATTTCATCCAGTATGTAATTGATAGGATGCATGAGGGGTTTATGTCTATTAAGGAGAGTAAAAAACCTATTAGATTCATGCATTATTCCCTCCTTATGCATTTAATTTTATACCACCATGTTTAGTCTTGATGCAAGAATGTTGAGATTAAGGACTTCTTTTGAGGGTAATCCAAACCCAGCGCAATATTGGTTAAGGGCTTGGAATTATACATCCAATGAGTGAAACTTCTTTGTTTTCCAAAATTATTTTGTCCATCCAATTATTGAGATATTGGGAACAAATGTAGTATGGTTGTCAACTAAGGTTTTGAGGGTGTTAATGCCAATGCAATTTGAAGATAAATGACCAGGAAACCACAATTGGGGAGATTTCTACCTAGGAAACAACTTCATAGTTATCAAAGTTTATGGTTGCCCCCAACCTCCACACCTGCTTCCTAAATTTTCACCCCCTAGGGTTTCTATGATGGAATTCATCTGGAAATTAATATGGAATAACAAAGAGAACCTTGCATCTCATAGGAAGGGTACCTTCACACCAAGGAGATTCAAAATTGGTAGCTTCTTGATTGGAAAAAGAGCACTGGACCAGGTCAGTAGCTGGCTCAATCACTTCAAGATGGCTACAGGTACTTGCTGGTATGTTTATTTTGAGGGTTTCATCAAGATTTCCAGGATGACATTGATTCCTAACATTGGAACAATCAGAGAGCATGAAGGCCAAGATAAGGAGGATGTGATAAAAAACATGTTGGACTTAGATAAAGCAGGAAGATGGACCAAATATTTTGATTTTCTAGACATAGAGGTCAAACAGAGAAAGGTAGGAATTCCTTTTGGTGGTTATTTCCCTGAGCGCCCATATTTGCAAAGAATGGTAAAGATGATAGAAATGCATAGAACCATGTCTAACCAATTGGAGGGGATGCTTGAGGAAAAATTGGATGTGCCAAGAAATTATTCTACTTCTAAGCCTGAGGAATTCACTGATGACTCTCAAGAGGGTGAAAGTCCACCTTAGGGTGGGAACTCACCAGTTATTGATGTAGCACAAGACCCACAAGATGAACGGGATACTTCAGAGCCACCATTGAAAAATAGAGGCTTGACGAAGGTGAGCCCTCTAAGAAGATAAAATAGAGGAAGGTACTTGATAAAGCCTCTTCTCTTGTGCCTGGAAACAAAGCTTACCACCACCAGCTAAGAAAGGCCATTGGGGATGGAAATAAAGTTGTATCAAAGGAAGAAGGGGATTTGCCCTTGTTATTGGGAAAGGATGAAATTGAAATTTACCAAGAGGATTTTCTCAGTGATGACTAGTTCATCCAAAGAAAAGAATTTAGGGATTTTCTTATTTGGAGGAAACAATATGAAGTGAAAAGAACCCCGCCTAAAGGAATGGAACCAAGTGAAGAAACTTTGAGGGCCTTGACATCATATGATCCTAGTCTTGAGAGGATTACTATGGAGGAGGCAAGAGAGATGGTTAACTCAAGTGGCATGCTTCTAACTCCTAGATGGGACTTGACATTTGCCTTCATCATTGATCAAACTTAGAAAGAAACTAGAGGGAAGCTTGTCATATGAAGTGTAGATAGATGACATTATCAGAGGGAGTGGTTATGACCGCAAGTCACAAGTTGATGCACTTTGGTCTTTGGCCCCTAGAACTCAGAAGCCATCTCTGGTAAGCATTGAAGACAAGATGGAAGGAAATAAAATTATCTAGACTATGCAAAACACTACTGATCTTGAGGTGTCAAAGGCAGTTGTACACTTTGCTCACCTTAATGAGGCCAAAACCATCCAATTTTCAGAAAGGTATGACAAATTATTTGAAAATTAAATGAATTTTGCTAAGGATAGGGACTTAAAGCTTATGTTAATCAAACAAATGGAGGATGAAATTGAGGATTTGAAAGCCAAGCTTGAAGAAGCTTCAAAGGCAGCCCCTCCTCCTTGTTTGCAAATTGAGGCTCCTTCTCAGCCAAAAACAAAGGTTCCTGATCATCCAATGGAAGATTTAGAAAAAGTGAGGCTATATGAAGCCTTAAAGACCATGGCTAATATTGTACAACATAGATAGGATAGAATAAAAGATAAGATGGATTCAGTCCATCAATCAGTTGTCTTGTTGCAAAAGGAAAATGAAAAGGTGAATGAATCATTGGCTACCTTGGATCCATTCTATAGCATCTGGTCAAGGAACTTGTTGTTTGAAAAACTTTATGCCCTATAGGAACATAAGCCTAATATCCTTGAGGTGGTGACTAAGGTGTATGAGAAGATTGGATTGGTGAGTGTTGTTTCAAAGTTTTTTAAGGGAAAGTCTAACCAGATAAAGGCCAAGTTGGTTATGTTTGACAAGGATTATAGTAAATACCTGCCGTCAGTGTATGGTGATGATGGAAATATAATCAGTATAGATTAATAGAAGTTGATCATGGGTGAGATATTAATCAAGCATGAGGATTTTCTTGGGAGTGACAATACTTTGGATGTGCAGGATTGTAACAATATGATTGATAACCTGATAAAGGTTGAAAATGACTGCACAAGGTTTGTCACAGATGTAAAGGGCATAACTAACTCCAAGTGGGATGTGTAGTTGAAGACATTACAAGAGTTGTAGAATTTTAGTTGGCCATCTGATGATGATGTGGTAGCCTGGGAAAAGAGCATCAAGAAATAGAAAAAGAAGCCAGTTGTCCTAGAGTTGGAAGCAGAAGAAGATGAGTGAAACACACATGGCACCTGATCAAAAATTATAGGGAGAGCATGTACCAAACAAAGGATGATGTAAGTTAGCCATATGATGGTCATCATTCATGCAACAAATCAAGTAATTGCTTTGAAATATCTCCAGACAAAGGTGCCACTTGTGAAGATGCTAGTAGTTGTGAACTACTTTCAATTTTTCCAGTCCTTGTCATTATGGTTTGTACTTTTTGTCTATAGTGCAAGTCATTTTCCTAGCCATCTGAAGCTTGTTGCATCCTTTCAAGGATTCCAAGATGGCTAGTGGTTTAAGTAGCAAGTTTTGTTCATTTTGTAGGGGTGGTTGAAGTTTTTGTAAAGAAAGTATTGAAAGTAGGATCTGACTTCTTTGAAGGCTTTGTTGAAATTGTATGGATATAGTTGAAAATTAATACAAATACACTAGAATTTCATTTGTATCTCTGGTTGTCTTTGTGTATGGATACTTTGTTTTTCTTATGCATTAATTGGTAAGGCTCTTTAATGTGTTGTTCATAAGGTGAATATAGCGGTTGAACTCAAATTTTCTCTCGAGGAGAGAGTAAATATTCAGGGAGGTCTCTGGGAATTGAAGATCTATACATGAAGTTGATGGCAAGGTTAGGAATTGGGACAATGAATTGTTAGGCATTTCATTTAAATTTCAGTATCTTTGTGATTGATAGGATTCTATAGATGTTAGGTTTTGACTCTGGCCCAAGGAATAAGGCACTAGTTTTAGCTTGATTTGCATCTATTCACTACAAAGATATTAAAAACCTATTCTATTTACTTTATTTATATGTTTCTTAATTATAATTGACTATGTCAAGAACATAGATCAACCTTATAATGCTTTGAAGAAGCAATTGAGAAAGGTAAACCTACTTGAGTTTTATACTCAAAGTGAAGAAGGTTTAAAGCCTTAATGCCTTAGAATTTAAATTATGTTGGATGTAGCTGTTGGGAGTACATGAGTCTTAAGTTCAATGATTTTTTTGAATATTTCAATCATCTATAGGTTTAAGTGCTAACAGGATCAAAATAGAGAAACTAAATCAAAATCGTTTTGTCCTATTTCATTTTAACAAAGTCTCAACTATCAATGATAAAATACATTTGATACCCTAAGCTATCAATACAAATGGCATCTAGCTAGAAGCTCATGGGCTATCCATTTGATAACCACATTCAACATTTCAAAAAAATAGATATCCTTGAGCACAAGCACCAATAACATCAAATAATGGAGTTAAAGTACTAAATCAAAATCATTCTTTATCCTATTTCCTTTTAACAAAGTCTCAACTATCAATGATACAATACATTTGATACCTTAAGCTATCAATACAAATGGCACCTAGCTAGAAGCTCACTAGCTGTCCATTTGATAACCACAATCAACATTTCAAACAAATGGATATCCTTGAGTACAAGCACCAATACCATCAAATAATGGAGTTAAAGCATGGTCTAGGGCACGACACCAGTACAATGCGGTCATTTCAGTGAGCATCTCATAAATATACAATGGCGGCATTAAACGTGCTAGTAATATCAACAAATCTGAATCCAAACATTTCAAAATAGTGAATCGATATCCTTGAGAACAAGCACCAATAACATCAAATAATAGAGATAAAGCACTGGCTAGGGCATGACACCAATAGAATGTGGTCATTTTAGAGAGCATTCATAATCAAATAAAATGCAATGCATTTAAAATTTGTGGTCGAATATGATGCCAGAGGCTCAAAAGATGAAGAAATGACATACCTTCTCTTGCACTCAGCTTTTGCTCATTTTCTCCCACTCCTTTTCTATGCCAATCGAAATAAAAATTATTTGGCACTTCACTTTTTTTTAGGTATACCCCAAAACTATCAGAATTTCGATGGTCAATTTAAAAAACAAATTCATTAAAAAAATTTACCTGTCCAAAGTGTTTGTCAAAATTTGGCCCCAAATGTAGTAGTGAGCTTACTTTAGAAGAGTAAAAATATTTTGGGTACCGTGATTTGAATTATGAATCATATTACAATACCTGGTCTGAAACTTGCAGTATTGTGAAATTTGACATAAAAATTAAAAATACTAACAACAAGATTGCAAGCCAAAAAGTGTCTCCATTCTATTTGAAATTAGAGTTTATACAAGTCGGATGGATCCCAAGGGTCACAAGAATCCCTTGGAATCGAAATGAAGAGTCATCATAATATTATTACAAATAAATTATTAAAACTATCAAAATTTTTCAAAAAACTATATATAAAAATTAGGTCCACTTGGAGAAGGCATAACTTTCCCTGTCGTTACCTTCGGTAGGCATCCAAGCCTAAAAATGCACTGAAGACCCTAAAAAATGGAGTTTACTAGAACATAGGAAATTTTGAAATATTAGATTTCAGTATTTTCCTAATTTAATCTTGATCATTCCTCCCCCCTTAAGAGGAAATCGGCCCCATTGCACTAATCTGATGTAACAGATGAGGAAATTATTCTTCAATTTGTTCCTGAGTAAACCACTTGCCTTGATGAGAATGTTGACCAGCTTGAACCACCTAATACAAAGGAATGTTCTGATTTCTCAAAGTCTTTAAAATGGATTTAGTAACATGGTCACATTGGACTGGAGCAATAGTAGATGGATTTAACTCCGCATCTTGAATGTGTTTAGTAGCTTGGGAAATGTCCAACAAAGGAGGAAAATAGGGTCTCAAGAATTCCACATTGAAAACTGGATGCAGTCCCAAAAAAGATGGCAAATTAAGTTTGAAAGAATTCTCACCAACTTGTTTCACGATAATGTATGGTCCATAACGAAGAGGATGAAGCTTCCTATTTGGTCCATGCAGAGGCTCTTTCTGAATATGTAACCATACCTTGTCACCAATCTAAAACTGATGAGGAGTTCTATGTTTATCATGCCTTTCCTTGTACTTCTAATTACTCTGCTCCAAGATATCATAAACTTGTTGTTGTAGGTGTCTAATGTTATCAATGAATTTTTATGCTTTATCTACCTCCTTGTCACCATTCAATGGACTGTTAGATTGTAGAGATGGTATTGCTACATCCATAGGTGCCAGTGGCTAGTACCCAAGATAAACCTCGAATGGATTGTGCCCTGTAGTACTATGGAGTGCATGGTTGTAGCTATGTTGCACATAGGGTAAGCTTTCATCCAATGTGTGAGGATGTTTTGAATGATACGTCTATAAAATATGAATAATCATTTGATTCACCACTTCTATTTTCCCATCTATTTGGGGATGGAATGCTATGGACTTTGTCAACTTGGTGTCCATTTTAGCCCATAGTCCAGACCAAAATTTGTTGATGGACCTGCTATCCCTATCCAAAATAATGGTTTTTGGCAAACCAAAATAAACCCAAACATGTTCAAAAAATATCTTGGGAGTATCTTATGCAGAAATCATCTTTTTACATGCCACCATGATAGCCATTTTAGAAAACCTATCTACCACAACATATACACAATCATGTCCTTCCCATTTCCGTTTATAGTGGTGTCCTTCCTGTCACTATTTATAGGCACTGCATGTGAAAGGAATTTTTTTTACCTACAATTTCTATCCAAATATATGGATATTTTCATCAAAAAAATTCAAAGGTACACATGATACTCATTTGAAGCATTTTTTCTCTCTCATTGTAAGAAATCTTTTCTAGCTTCTAGGGTTCGGTTTATTGAATTGTGGGGGGTGTTTTATTTCTTGTTTTCTATAATTTACTTTAGTAAACTTGAAATTATATCAAAGAAAAACCCCTTCCAAAAAAAATGGCCAAGACCTCTTCTTGTCGAGAACTTCTGACCCCTCGTAGCTATCACACATGGAAATCCCTGATGACATGACTTCTTCAGTCAAAAGGGTTGTGGTCTTGTTTAGATGTAGTGCATCCAGTTTTATAGAGGCCTTTCGAGGTCATGTAGCACAAGAACAAGATGGATGAGGCAATGGGGTTTATTTCTTTACATGTATTAGATATCATACAATTTCATCTTGATGGGTGCAATACCCCTTTAGCTATGTGGACCAGGCTTAACACCTTAGTTGGTATAGTGAATGAGTTTAGAGCACTTCAAATTGAGGCAGATCTTAACTCTCTTATACCAGATCATTTTCCATTCATTGAGGACTTCTTGATGAAGCTCAAGCAATAGAGGTCTTTATTACAGGGATGTGAAAAGGCTAAGAATATCACAAAGTTTATCTACCTAATTCTGTCAAATCTTTGGGGAAACTTTCAGATTTTCTCCTCCACCTTCCACTCTACCATGGATGCATTAGGTCAGAGATTCTAGATGCCCACTTTTGAGGTGTTTTGTGATTGGTTGACTAGAGAGAAAGCCAAGCTCACAAAATTGGATTCTTTATCTAGGACTAAGAACCAAGATTTGGTTGCTCAGACTTCTAAGGGGACACAAAAGAAGAAGTAGAAGCCCAAAATAGATTCAGTTGGTAGTGAGCATTCCTCCAAGCCACCTTAGAAAATAGAGTCTAAGAAATCCACTCCTAAGGGTAAATATTCTAAGTCTGGTGAGTCTTCCTCCAAGACTAAGAAGTTCATAGGTGAACCTTGTAGTTTTTGTGGCATAGTATTACTTCTCCACAACCTTCACCTACTCCCACAAGGAAAGGCCATGATCTTTCTACACGTGCATTATCTTCCACTGCTACTTGGATCATTGATTCATGTGCTTCACACCATATGACACACACACCTAGTTTGGTTACCTCACTTGCTCAGAGTGCTACTACATATATTGCAATTGGTGACTCCACACAACTTTGAGTTATAGGTTCTAGTATTGTTTCATTGGATGGTGGCTCTCTATAGGATGTTCTTTTGGTTCTTGCCATTTCTATGAACCTCCTGCCTATCTATTAGATTTTCCATTCTGGTTCTAGTAAGACAATTGATTTCTCACCACATGATATAGTTATTAGAGACCTCCATGATCCTAATTTGGTTGTTGCTACTAGGAGTGTTGATTCAGAGTCTCACTTATATATGTTTGATGGCTTTGAGAGCTCTGATTATACATGTGTTTCTCTTGTTTCTCATGCAAACACAGTGAGAAATCTTTGGTATGATCATTTTGGCCATGTCAACTAAAAATATCTACAATAGATGAGTAAAAAGGAGTTAGTGATTGAGCTTCCTTAGATCTCTTGCATTGATGGTGTTTGTCAAGGTTATGCACTTGGCAAACATCATGGAGATCCCTTTTTGATAGGTAGATCCTCATGTGCTAAGACACCATTGGAGTTGATACATAGTGATCTCATGTCATTTCCCACTCCTTTTCCTGGTGTTCATTATGTTCTCACCTTTATTGATGACTTCTCTAAACGCACATGGGTGTACTTCTTGAAGTACAAGTCTGATGTCTTTGATTCATTTTGAGTCTTTAAGATATTTGTGGAGAAGCAATCTGGTCTTTTTGTTAGGTGGATACACACTGACAATGGGTGGGAATATGTGAATCAATCTTTTCATGATTTTTGCACTCAGAAGGGTATATTGCATCAGTTGAGAGTTCCCCATATCCCTTAGCAGAATGGTGTTACTAAGAGAAAGAAAAAAACATTGTGGGAGATGGCCAATTTTATGATACAGTCTCAAGATATACATCCTTCCTTTTGGGTAGAGGCAGTGAATTGTGCCAACTACTTTTAGAATCAGATTCCTCATAAGGCATTACAACATTTGACTCCTAAGGAGGCTTGGTCCTATGTCAAGCCTGATGCTTCTACATTGCAAGTGTTTGGTAGTGAGGCTTAGACATTTATTCCAGATTCTCAAAGGAAAGCCATGGAGAGGAAGAGCCGACCACTGATATTTGTTGGCCACTATGAGGATATGAAGGCATACAAGTTGTTTGATCCTGATTCTAGAGAGGTCTTGTTTTAGCAAGATGTCCAGTTTGATGAGCGTTATCCTTAGATGGAGCCTCCATCACCAACTTCTCCCTGATTTCCTAGTACTTCCTCTTCTCCTCTTCAAGATTCACTAGTAGATTTGAGGTCAAATTTCGACCAAATTTATCGACCAAAGTGCAAATGGTCTTAAAATTTTCTTTTTTTTTCCTTTTATCCCCGTGTTGGTCAAAATTTTGACCAATATGGGGATAAAAGGTAAAAAAAAAGAAAGATGCATTTCATTTTAAGTTTTCCCCCTTCTTTTTCGGCGCGGGCGATAGCGGGCGGGAGCGGGCGAGAAGGCGGGGACAACTGTGTATGAATTTTCTGACTCAGATGCTCCATTTGAAGATCTTTGTTTTTATCAAATGTGATTTAATTCATTGTATCCACGGTTGAGTTAATGAAGGAAAGATGTTAAATTCATTGTTTTTATCGAACGTGATTTAATTCATTATTTTTATTGAACGTGATTTAATTCATTGTATCCACGGTCGAGTTAATGAAGGAAAGATTCTATTTACGGTGACTTATGTATCAAGTTTTGTTGAAGATGTTAAATGTTTAAGTGTGAAATCGGTCTTTGCGACAGTCAAGCAAAACCGCGAGCAACATTACTACATTGGTATTTCATTGATAACAGACAGAAGTTAAAGTGCCTGTAGAAATTCCCGCTTAATATTTCTTATTAAAAAAATTCTCATGATAACATTCCATACATTACTCCTTCACTATATCCAGCATACTCTATTCATTAACCTTTGGCATCACATTATAGTATACATGTACATTGTCTCACACTTGTAAATGTTCTTCATAAAATAATCAGGGAAACAATATCCTTTCATGCCCTTTCCATAACCTTGTCATGATTTGAAGATCACTGCCCTTTAGGTTTCCTGTTTCTGTGCAACTTACAAACACTATAGTCCATGAGACAGCATCCCCTTTGAGCTACCCTCAAACATTTATGTTTAGCAATATACTTGGAACCTCATCATTAGATAAAAGTCTTCTATACTGTACATTTTCTAATGGGTGTTCATACACAATCCAATACCCTAGAATTGTGCATCTCCACAATTATGACAATCCATGTGACGGTGTTTCTTTAGAGTATGCTATCAAGCAAACTATTTACACTCTCCATGATTACACATTTTGTAAGCACATTGAACAGAGCAATCCAAACCATATAATATCTGACAAAAATTCTCCTACCATTACTTTTTCACCGTCTCAAAACTTCAAAGGCCTTGAGAGTTTCCTTGCAAAACCTAGTTTGCAAAACTATTGTATAGATATATGCACAATTTCTACATTTTATCTCCCCCAAATGACACATCAACAATTCACACTCTTTTCCTATGATTGCACAGTAATAATCCTTTGTATGAGAGGAAGAAAACAAAATGGCACCAATGAATCACATACTCAGCCAGTTACACTCATTGAAAGTGTCGTGCCCTGTCAATGTATCCTCACTATGTCTATCAGAGGAAATTGAAACTACAAAATCAAAAAAAAAACACATCCTTTCATCTCACTTTATCAGGCACACAAACATTGTTACAACACTGCTATACTGGCATAGTGATGTTCATCCATGATTTCATACTCTGAATGCCTATCTTCTAGCACGTTATACCTCAATGGATGTTCTTTACCAAAACTTTGCATATTAGCTCACATTCTGAAATTGTCTCACTTCCTTCCATAAGGAAATTTCTCTTCGAGGCATTCTAACAAACACTTCGTGTGCCAAGTTCAGGCTTCCACATTTTACATTTAAGTCATTGGTAGTAACTACCAAAAATCTTCCTACCAACATACTCTGATATACGTTCATTTTCGATTCCAACACTGTTTTCTCACATAGGCAGGGAAAAAATTGGCAAAAGATTTATTTCCATACCTACCAATCACATTTGTTTGAAAGTTTATGAAGCCCTAGTTTCAACTGATCTTTAATACAGCACTTATACCATTCAAGGTATTTTGTCAAACAACTCAAATGCATTGTCTGTACTTCAAACTTCACACACATGTCTGCACATCATCTGATAAAAATCTATGATGCTTCTATAGATACCCATATGAGATGAATGTTTGATCAATTAAAGAAATAGTTATTGTTATTCCCTGGAGAAAATTCTGAGTCTTGATTAGTGGGAACAAGAAGAACCATGCAGATTTTTTGAATGTTTTAATGATGATCTAAGAAAAGTTTAAAAAATATGTCTCTGACTCAAACGCTTCATTTGCTTCCAATCCATTTGAACATGCTATAACATTCAAAAAACATTATTTAGGCAGCATTTTTACTCTGGGCATACAACAAATACAACTGTCCACATTGCAGATTGCTTATTAGCATGTATGAGATGATATTAAAAAGCACAATTCAACAATACCAGGCGACTGGTGAGTGATGAGAGCTAATTATAACCTATTTAATGCCGTATTCTAATCCATCTTACGCACTTTCCTACTTACTTCTTCATTCCATTTCTATCCTATTTCATTCCATTTTAACATTATAACGTTGCATATAGTTTAATATAAATAAGTAGTGTTTAATATTGTTTTGGGATTAAAATATGGAAAATTCATTGTTGATTGCATTTTACTAATCTTTATTATTGCAGCATGTTTATTTGTGGCATAGATCTTCTTGTCACCTGTCAGTCGGGACTGCAACTTCCTATCGCCTGCCAGTTGGGACTGCAACTTCCTGTCGCCTGCTAGTTGGCACTGTAACTTCCTGTCACATTTGGATGTGAACTATTATTCTTCCAGAATAAAATGTCTACTGCTACAATCTCATTGGAGAATATATGCTGGTTGGACACATGTATTACAATCTATATGGAGTTTAAACTACTTAATATCTACCTTTGTTTCCATCACACGATGACCTCCAGCCATGCAAGGGAAACAATAGCAAATAACCAAAGCAAAATTCTATTGCACATACTCACATGGGAAACTTTATTAGTATTTAGTTTCCTATATTTATGTGCAGTTATAAATGTAATTTATGTGGCATTGTTTTATTATATCTGCTTGGCTGTAAGCTAGCCACATACATATTTTGTTTAGAGTTTGTTTTATAGCAATGATATATATATATATGGTCAAATATCATAGCAAGGGGGAAGCAGGTTTTGAATATATAGATTTCTGTAAAAGGAACTGTTGTACGCAGGTCTGAACAACATTATTTTGAAATAAATAAAAATATCAGTTTGTGCATGGTTGCAGTAGTGTAGAACCTAATCATTCTCCACTCACCTTGCAGACCAGAGAAAGGGCCCGCTCTTGGAATGTTTGGTGAGGTTATTAGTATTGTGAGTTATTGTAGATTATGTGTTGATAATTGCTGTAGCTTAAGTTTGGTTTATTTGATTGTTAATAGAATAAGGTTTCTCTCCAATTCAATAATTAGTCTATATAAATAATTCTACTGTTAGATTAATATCATGGCTGGGTAAGACAGATTATCACGTTCTCATTATTATACAGATTATTAATAATAACCAGCATATTCTGAATTTGCTATCATATTAAGAGATAAATCAATATAGCACTATCAGATTTATATTAGTAAACTATTATATTAGATTACTTATATACCTGGTGTTGGTATTGTTTCCTCTAGATTAGTTGAATTTGTGATTTGTTACATTTGTTATCCTCGTAGTTGTTAATATTAATTTCTGTTTCTACTGTTCCTGTCGCCAGGAAGTGACAGTTCCTATCGCTGGGATTTCTTTAGTTTTTCATAGATTCAATTTTGTGTGTTGTAGCTACATTCATAATCCCTCATCTCACAACTATCATCCCTTGATGGCATATTGCTCAGACACCTTTCACAAGCTTACGCTCTCGGATTGACACGTATAGACCAACCGAACTTCATCATAAATTGTTAATTATTTCTTAATTATTTGCCCAAGTGTTGGCCTATCATTTTGGCACCATTGCCGGGGAAAGGTGTCAAAGGCATGTTAGTTTGCTGTTTTGAGGTAGGAACAATGCGTTAGGATGAACGCTTTTGCAATTGCTAGCCTTGCTTAAGTAACTAATCTTAATTTGTGTTGGTTCAATCATATAGATGCATTGCTTTAGAGGTTTGTTTTAGAGTTTGCAAGTAGGCATTAGACATTTGATTCACTAGTTGTCTTAGAAATTAGATTCCATTTTACATTATCATAAGTTGTTGTGAGTTATTGGTAAAGACAAGAAATTTTTGAAGAAAAATGTTAAAAATGATGCCTTTTCAATGTTGTTCAAGTATATCAATTTTGGTTGAAAATTGTTTCAAAAATGTAAAATTTGAAGGGAATGCAAGAGGCAAAATGTGCTTGGCATCGGGGGCGCTACCCCTCGACCCCACCCTGTACTGCGACAGGGAGCGCACCTTGGGCGCTGCCCCAGGACCCCGCAAGGGGCGTTGCCCCTTGACCCCACTGGTGGCTGCCGCCCCCAGACCCCCGCCTTCAAATTTAAAAACAAAAAAAGAAACTAGTGGGGAAATCACGCCGACCAAAGGTGATATTTTTACATCCACTCTACCTAATGAATGCATCTTTAATGATCTTGATCTTCCCTTATCAGAGGTATGCACTAATTCTATAGCTATGTTTGAACATGAACAAATCATTGATGAATTCTTAGAGCAATGTGATTTTGATGGTGAAAATTTAACCATGTGTTGTTCTAATTGCTACAAGAAAGATGACCAGTGCTTATGCCTGAACAACCAAGAGCATATTGTACATGAAGTACAAGATATTTGTGAACCTTGCCAGGATAAGGATGAACATGAACAATTCTTCCTTGTACCTAGTACTCCATGTCAAATACCAACCCAAGAAGATCAAGGTATGTATTATGTTGGTAACATATATTGTCACTCTGTTTCATTACAAAGCCAACATATTTCTTCAAAACATACGTCTCCACCTAGTATGCACAATGAATGTAATCATGCATGCTCACAACAACCCATATATTCATTTTATATTCCACCATATCCATCCTTACCATCTTCATTTCACACATTCTACTTATTACCATCTACTTTATCGCCTTCACATTTCTTACCATATTCATTATGCCATTCACATCATATTCTACCCACTCCACCATATCCACCAAAGGAAACTATATTGCCTCATATACCACTTCATAATAAGGTGGCTAATGATACATATAATATTGAACTTTCAAGGATCCCTCCACAATCTAATGATGTGCTTGAAATCGATAAATCAACATTGGAATGTATTTATGCATATAAGGGATGTGATTTTGGTTTAATTAAATTAGAAGAACAATATTATTTATTGAATTATAATCAAATTTGTTCTTCTTTTCAACTTAGTGAATCACAAATGACTACAAATGAGCCCATGCATCAAATTGCAACAATTTTAATTAATGGACTCATGAGTATGCATGTTTATCATTCACTAAGTAGTATTAAGCCATATACATTCCATATTTCACAAATCTACTACCACATCCTCCAAGATTTATATTCTACTACTTTTGTACTTATATATATTGATATTTGGAGGCCTATGGTTAAAATATGCATCCCTCACATACTTGTTGATTTGGGACCAATAATTGATTAAGCACAATTATAAGGGATTCTATGCATTAATGACCAAACAACAAATGTTAAAACTGGATGATCATTATTCCTTGTTGTTGATTCTTTCTATTGTCCTAAGATGACCAAATAAACTATGGATGATTCATTTATTTAACAAGGATCAGGGTATTAATATCCATATATTCTTCATTCTTGGTTCTTGTATCTTATGATGATCATTCATTGATAACAAGTTTTAAATTCATTTCTTGATTCCTTGGATAATTCAAATTCCCTATGTTTTTATAACCAACAGTTCATTTGGGAATCCATCCATCGAATTATTGAAATATTTGATTCAATAAGACTCACAAAATTCTAAAGATGTGTTACTCTCTTTGGGTTACCCAATTTATTTGGTTTAATGCTCTCATGACCTTGTAGTATGAAGTTAAGTTGGGGGGAATCCCTCTGATTTTGTGGTTCTTGGATGATTTCCAATCAAGATTCACTGGTTATTTTGTTGGTCCTTTTAGAAAAGCGTGACATGTGACATCTCCACAATTCAAGGTATGTATTCTTATGTTGATTGACATTGGTATAATCATTATAATCACATTCTTTTGTTTTTATCAAGTGTTTATTTATATTAATGACTCTACCTACCATTTGTATAAATGTATTACTCACTTAATGGTAGGGTTATTAATTGGATAAAATTGCTTTACTATGCTTGATATGCTTGGTTTCAAGAATATGGTTATAGGTCTATTGTTCTTGTGAGGTACAATGCCAATTGATGATGCTTCTCTACAAAAGTATTGTCTAGCACACTATGTTCTCTTTGTTAACATGGTGTGGGCTTGCTAGCTCTTCGGTGCATGTCCATTTCACTTGTGCTTCACTATTCAGGATCACATGCAAATTTTGGCATAAGGTGTTCCTCACCTTGAACTGAGATTTATTTTCCTTGATGATTTATCACAAGGTGGAAAATATGTAACTTGGTCTTTGAGATCATGATTATTTTGAGCTACACATCCAGAAAGACTTGGAAGACATTGCAGATCATCACACTCCTTCTTTGAGTTGTGTCTCCTCCTCTCTAAAGTTCTATGGCCACATTGGAGACTATCATTGGTGATCCAGTTTTGTCATTATCAGAGCACTATGTCATATGAGTATCATCATCCTTGTGAGTACTTCTTTCATCTAAGTATGCTAGTATGTGTTCCCAATCTCTACAAGGCACTTCTAAATTTAGTAGTGTGAGATACATAGATCAAGGTTGCTTTCGTAGTGTTTCAGTATTCCCAAGTTTGGTGGAGATTATTTTTGATCATCATTTCAAGTTTCAACAAAACCTTCTGTGTGGTCATGGACAAAACTCAAGTTTTGGATGGTATCATTTTTCCATCATCCATGTCAGGATTTCTGGATCTTTGGTCATTCTATGCAATTATTGAAAAAGAAAAAATGGAACAATGAAAAAACTGAAAAAAAGAAAAAAAAAAGAAAAGAAATACAAGATCCAACAATGAAAACCTTCGGGCGTTGTTGGCCAGTTAATATCTGAAAACCAGTTTCTGGCAGATATTAATTGCAAAATAAATTCTTAGTGGTGAAAACTATTTTTACAACGCCATTAAGTGGTGAGTGATTGAAAACTGGCTTGCCAGCGGTCACTTGTCGTTATCAAAAATTGAAAAAAATGAAAAAAAAGAAAAAAAGAAAAAAAGAAAATGAAAAAAATATTGAAAAAAAAATGAACAAAATGCAATAATTGGTGTTCTTGGTTTTTCTACTAATCATTCTTTTCAGGAACACTAAATGGATTTTGTGGTTCTTTAGCTCTTGGGACCTCCTGTCACTCCCTCTTGAATTTCTTCTTTAGCATGGTCATCAACACTTTGATCACCTATAGTATGTGCTACCTGCTCAATTGAGGTGTTTTAGTGGAATGTGCTACCCACTATTTGTTCTACATTGCTTTCAGTTTGATGATGGTGGTCCCTCAGATTGCCTTCTTGGTCCCAATTTTTTGGTTCCTTCCAGTGGTCTTCTCTTCGATGCTTTCAGTTAGATGGTGGTCTTTTGTGGTGTTGCAGTATAGTTTTTGATGCCTATCTTCCTTCATTATTGATGATTCATCCATTTTGGTGGTCCTGGTTGCTGAATTACTCTATGTTCCAGCCTTCGTCTCTCTGCACATGCATGTTGGTAAAACAATCAATTTTGTTTTTCCTTATTTTATCTCTTAACTTTATTTGTATTACTTATTATGTTGATCAATATGCAACAACCCTCCCTATCCTCTCCTTGTTTCCCGTGGATAGTCAACCTTTCAGTTGGGGGGAGGAATGTCATCCTATTATCTTCAATCTATCACCCTTAATAATTCCATCCCATTATCCATTATATTAATCATACAAAGCCTTTGTTTTTTCCCTCATCTCTCCTATCTCACCCATTTAAACTCTTCTTGTGCAAATTGAGATAAAATTCCCCTATATGCAACCTTTTGAACCATGATGCTATAAAAAAATGAAAGGAAAGAAAAAGAAAAGAGAAAAGAGAAACAACTCATGAAACGTTGAAAGAGATATCCCTATTAAAAAAAAAATAACAAAGCTTGTCATGTTGAGCAGTGAAAGGGATTTGTGTTTATGAGTTATCATGGTTCAGGGTGGAGACAAAGCTAAAAACCATAAACCTAAAGTGCTTCCAGTTAAAACTAAAGACCTCATGATCATAATGATTGCACGAGGACGTGCAATAAGCTAAGTTGGGGGGAATGATGAGAGCCAATTATAACCTATTTAATGCCCTATTCTAATCCATCTTACGCACTTTCCTACTTACTTCTTCATTCCATTTCTATCCTATTTCATTCCATTTTAACATTATAACGTTGCATATAGTTTAATATAAATAAGTAGTGTTTAATATTGTTTTGGGATTAAAATATGGAAAATTCATTGTTGATTGCATTTTACTAATCTTTATTATTGCAGCATGTTTATTTTTGGCATCTGTCACCTATCAGTCAGGATTGCAACTTCCTGTCGCCTACCAGTCGGGACTGCAACTTCCTGTCACCTGCCAGTTGGGACTACAACTTCTTGTCACCTGCTAGTTGGCACTATAACTTCCTATCACATTTGGATGTGAACTATTATTCTTCTAGAATAAAATGTCTACTACTGCAATCTCATTGGAGAATATATGCTGGTTGGACACATGTATTACAATCTATATGGAGTTTAAACTACTTAATATCTACCTTTGTTTCCATCACACGATGACCTCCAGCCATGCAAGGGAAACAATAGAAAATAACCAAAGCAAAATTCTGTTGCACATACTCATGTGGGAAACTTTATTAGTATTTAGTTTCCTATATTTATGTGCAGTTATAAATGTAATTTATGTGGCATTGTTTTGTTATATCTGCTTGGCTATAAGCCAGCCACGTACATATTTTGTTTAGAGTTTGTTTTATAGCAATGATATATATATATGGTCAAATACCATAGCAAGGGGGAAGCAGGTTTTGAATATATAGATTTCTGTAAAAGGAATTGTTGTACGCAGGTCTGAACAACATTATTTTGAAATAAATAAAAATATCAGTTTGTGCATGGTTGCAGCAGTGTAGAACCTGATCATTCTCCACTCACCTTGCAGACCAGAGAAAGGGCCCGCTCTTGGAATGTTTGGTGAGGTTATTAGTATTGTGAATTATTGTAGATTATGTGTTGATAATTGTTGTAGCTTAAGTTTGGTTTATTTGATTGTTAATAGAATAAGGTTTCTCTCCAATTCAATAATTAGTCTATATAAATAATTCTACTGTTAGATTAATATCATGGCTGGGTAAGACAGATTATCACGTTCTAATTATTATACAGATTATTAATAATAACCAACATATTCTGAATTTGCTATCATATTAAGAGATAAATCAATATAGCACTATCAGATTTATATTAGTAAACTATTATATTAGATTACTTATATACCTGGTGTTGGTATTGTTTCCTCTAGATTAGTTGAATTTGTGATTTGTTACATTTGTTATCCTCGTAGTTGTTAATATTAATTTCTGTTTCTACTGTTCTTGTCACCAGGAAGTGACAGTTCCTGTCGCTGGGATTTCTTTAGTTTTTCATAGATTCAATTTTGTGTGTTGTAGCTACATTCATAATCCCTCATCTCACAACTATCATCCCTTGACGGCATATTGCTCAGACACCTTTTACAAGCTTACGCTCTCAGATTGACACGTATAGACCAACCGAACTTCATCATAAATTGTTAATTATTTCTTAATTATTTGCCCAAGTGTTGGCCTATCAGTGAGGAGCCTTAAAACTGACAACATATTTTGGTAGAATGTGTGTATTCATGTGAGTGCTCCAAATAATGTAATGCTTTGGATTGGTGATATCATTAATGCCAGAATCAAAGTTCTCACAGCTCGGATGGAACTGATGAGAGCCAAGAGGAACTTCCTCGACATTCCCCAAAATAACTCGGCACAACACAACATACTGTTCCCCATTAATGTCCAAGTCTGAAAATGGAACATTGTAAAGAATAAGCAAATAATAGTCAGTCAAACATTCCTTCTTAGAAAAAAAAAAATGTATTAAAGAAAAGAACATTCTAGAACTCAAACATTTAAAAGAAATCCCCACCAAAGAGATTATCTTTGAATATAATCTTTCCTACCTCAGGTACGAGCAATCTTCTGGAGCAAGATAAACACCAACACCATATGTTGGACCACCATTCATTAATCTGTTATTGCTAAAACCATGTAGTATAATTGATGATATGCTTGTATCGGATGCTCCATGCCACGCATATTTAACATTTGCATTACCACGAGAATTTCTTGTTATCTCAACCTGTTTGTTGAAAACCTGCAGCTGAGCCTGTCCCAGCCTATCTGTATGTGAATTTTGATAAATACCAGTAACATTGGTTGCAAGTCCAATTTTATTTAGGCCAGTATGGAAACAATTTTTTACAGCTACATACTCTGTATCGCAATCCACTAATTTGATCAATTTGTCCCCCACCTGTTCAAATTCATGAGCCACAAAACTAGAACATTGTTGGGATTCATAAAGCAAATTGTGATTAATGACACCATCCCTAACCTCATCACACAATATCTGACCATTCTCCAACTAAGTTTCATCTGTACCTGTTTGAACCTTAGCTGATGTTTTATGAAGCAACTGCTTTGCTTGGAAAGTCTTTATAGGTAACTCGGTTACAGGCTGTGGCTTTGTATCCTTAAACAAGTTTGAATCTCTTAAATCTCTATACAATTCATTTGTGCCAGTGGGGCCCTCGGTTGAATATTTCTTAATCAATTCATCTAATTTAGGAACATTCATGGATACCACATCAGCCACAGGCTTCAAATTACTAGGAATACAAACTTGCTCAGTTTTGGAAACCTCCATACTAGCAGCAACTCTATCACAATTCTTAGCATTTGAGGCCTCAGTTGGACTTATTCGAATTTCAATCTCGACCTCAACTTTAGAGGCAACTTCTTCATCGGCATTACCCTCAATGATAACTTTGGGGAAAAAGCATGAACCATTCTCATCAATCCAAGCAATGGACCTTTGACAGCCGGCCCTCAAATCTATTTGCAGCATTCTCAAAAAATCAACAAGATATGGAGAGCCATCTATTGCCAACTCTACAGTGGGCATGCCAGCCAAAAACTCATCTCTAAGTGAATCCAAAACTTGGACAGAAAAATCATTCCATGAGCCATTCCAAAAATACATCACCCTCATGGGAACTGAACTCTTACGAAAATTCTCATAGTTATGCAATGCTGCCTTGCCCGAACAACACTTATACAGACAACTACATTTCATGGTTCTATCTTTCTTGCCATATTTAATCCTATTCTTCCATACCCACTTAGATAATCTCCTTCCTGAGGATACGAAACCATATTTATTTCCTTGTTTTCATTTCATTTGAGCTCTCTCCAAAAAATTTCTACCAAGCTGACACAAATGCTTCTCTTCACCCTTCATTGCAAACAAAACCAATTTACAGCCCAAACCATTTCAACTAGGGTGTAATTATTTACAATGTCACTACAACACCATAATCTACAACCACCCCTAACAAGAGGCTACAATATACACCAAAATCTGATGCCACATTTTACATCGATACGAAGAGAAACAACATATAGAACAGAGAGTTAATCCCAGCATTCAATCTCATTATTCAAACTCCGATCGAGCCATAAAACAATACTCAAATTGTCAAGAAGTTAAATTAGGCCAAGCAAACCCCAGTTCCACCATGAAACCTTGAAATCTCAGTTTCTGACTCCACTCCAATAGTCCACTTCCTTTGTTAGGTCCACAGGCCTAATGTATGCGGTTTAGGATTGGGTTTCCAAAAAAAGTATGAGGAATGGGTACCTGGGATCAAACACTAAGTTTTAGGTTGTTCTCCTCACCCTAGGTGTCCACAAAAACCAAGTTTTAAGGTCCTTCACACACCGTAACCTTCTAATTTTTCACTATATATCATTTTCCTAGTCAAAAACATAAAAGCTTTTGACCTAGGGCTTGCTCCCAAATGGTGTAACCTCAACCTCCTAGTTCAAAGATTTTGGAATATGAAAAAGGACCTCCCTAACTTTCATTGTACTGAGGAAGAAGAATTTCCAATGGTCAAAATTCAAGTTAGGGCCATTTGAATGGCTAAACCCTGAAAATAAGGGTTTCTCAGACCAGCAGACAAGAAAATTGAATAACTCTGATATAAAATGACTTGAAGTTATCAAACCAATTCTAAAAGCATAAAATGGAGATGCTCCAACTTTCAGACAGGTTTTGATCACCCCTTCACATCCGTACACCGTACTGTCACCGTGATTTGCACAGAAAATTGCTCTAAAATAGGTATTTTTATTGATTTGAAAGCAATTTGAATACAATGAGGATCTCTTCGATTTCCTCAGTCATTTGGAAGCCTAAATAGGCTCTCCCCACCATTGGCTTAACCATTTTTATGGTTGTAGCCATTTAACCAATTCAAACTCAAAATTGCTTAGCAACTTTAAAAGTTGCATTACAACTTTAAAACAACTTTTGTCGGGTAAGACAAAAAGTTTGTTTTGGAAGACTAAAAGACCTTATTTGATGTTTTAGACTTTCAAACACTCTTAAAACACCTAAAGACACCTAGATAACAAAATTTCATCCAAGGGACCAATCGATACCCAAGGTTTATAAGTGCACCAAGGGGTCTTGTGTCCATACATTTCGATGGGTTATAAGGAGATTATAAAATCAATCCTTTAACCTTTATTACAAACAAAACATCTTATATTACTTTATTAAAACCATTCAAAGATTCTGCTATCCCATACAAGGAACCTGCAAACAGTGTGTGTTCTTGCCAAGCAAGGAGTCCAAGTTGGATAGAATGTGAAAAGTCTGATAACATCTGATGGAATTGCTGATGGAATTCAGGTGCTCTGCACCAGTAAGTGTACATTATCATGTTGTCATGATAATGTACACTCACTATAAGTGTACATTATCATGTTTTCTTTATAGTGATAGTCCTCATTCAAGTGGCAATTACACAAGGGATAGTCACTGTGAGAACTTCTCGCTGGACTAGAGCTTTACTATCCAACATTTTTTTAACTTGACTATTACCTCTCCATTTAGGTTGAAGTGTTTTTTGGTTTTCATCTGTCACAGGTTACAGTGATTTTCAAATCAATTTAGATATGTCAGCAGAGAGATTTATAATGGTACCGAGTTCCCTTTTCAACCTCAAAACCCATTTTGATTTACAATGTACATACATATGATTAAACTCAATTGCATCTTGGACTTTTTCAAATCTCACTGCTGAGTGATGTCTAATGTCCCATTTCTGTTTGGATTTCCTTCCTTATAGCTGGGTGGTTTTTGATACCTCCTACCTCCCTTCTTTTTGTACTTTTTTTTTCAGATTGTTGGGTAATGTTCAATATCTAGTGCGTATAATGTTATTATTAGATTATGTTAGGGAAAGATAGAAAAGGGGTTTTGTGGTGAGGGTTGCAATGTAGAATGCATAAGGTAATGAATGGTAGGGAACCCATTTCAGCCCTGGGTTAGATTTGGGTCACAGACTTCCACAAGAAACAGAGATGAAAATACATGAAATTTGAAGTGCCCAAATACTCTTTCTTTGAGAAGTCCTCATTTGTGACAAGGACAGTCACACATGAGGACATCTCACAATGATTCTCCCTTGTGTAATTACCACTTGAATGTATTTCTATTGAACCACATTAATGCTTTTCTTCTTCAACAAATGAGGACAGTCACTCTAAAGACAACATGATAATGTACACTCACTATAAGGACAGTCACAAATGAGGACATCTCACAGTGACTATCCCTTGTGTAATTGCCACTTGAATGCATTGCTATTGAACCACATAAATGCTTTTTTCCTTCAAAAAATGAGGATAGTCACTGTAAAGACAACATGATAATGTACACTCACTGTAAGGATAGTCACAAATGAGGACATCTCACAGTGACTGTCCCTTGTGTAATTGCCGCTTGAATGCATTGCTATTGAACCACATTAATGATTTTTTCCTTCAACAAATGAGGACAGTCACTATAAAGACAACATGATAATGTACACTCATTGTAAGGACAGTCACAAATGAGGACATCTCACAGTGACTGTCCCTTGTGTAATTGCCACTTGAATGTATTGCTATTCAGCCACATTAATGCTTTTCTTCTTCAACAAATGAGGATAGTCACTCTAAAGACAACATGATAATGTACACTCATTGTAAGTTTACATTATCATGTTGTCATGATAATGTACACTCACTATAAGTGTACATTATCATGTTGTCTTTATAGTGACAGTCCTCATTCAAGTGGCAATTACACAAGGGATAGTCACTATGAGAACTTCTCATTTTGTGAAATTACACAAGGGACAGTCACTGTGAGATGTCCTCATTTTTGACAAGGACAGTCACACATGAGGACATCTCACAGTGATTCTCCCTTGTGTAATTGCCACTTGAATGTATTGCTATTGAACCACATTAATGCTTTTCTTCTTCAACAAATGAGGATAGTCACTCTAAAGACAACATGATAATGTACACTCACTGTAAGTGTACATTATCATGTTGTCTTTACAGTGACTGTCCTCATTCAAGTGGCAATTATACAAGGGACAGTCAATGTGAGAACTTCTCATTTTGTGAAATTACACAAGGTCACAAAAATTACAAAACAAAAATAATATTACAGTTCACAAAAATAATTTTGTGAACTTCTAATATTATGACACATGAGGACAGTCACTATGAAGACAACATGATAATGTACACTCACTATAAGATGTCCTCATTTGTGACTATCCTTAAAGTGAGTGTACATTATCATGTTGTCTTTAGAGTGATTGTCCTCATTTGTGACTGTCCTTATAGTGAGTGTACATTATCATGTTGTCTTTAGAGTGACTATCCTCATTTGTGATTGTCCTTACAGTGAGTGTACATTATCATGTTGTCTTTACAGTGACTATCCTCATTTGTGACTATCCTTATAGTGAGTGTACATTATCATGTTGTCTTTAGAGAGACTGTCCTCATTTCACTGGGCATGATGAGAAAGGCAGATATACCTATCAAATAATAGAGGCAAGAATCTTTGATTACAGACATTTATAAGAACCTTGCTTAGTATTTGTTAGCATATGTGCAATGACTATATTTATGATCTTTGCAGGCATATCAATGTCCTCATTTGAAGAGCTAGCACAAAGTATATGTGTGAAAATTTATTTCTAATTATTAATATATTGATGGAGGTGACTAGAGCTCTATTACAAATGAAAGATAAAATATTAAATTATTTAATTAGTTTCAAGTTGAAAATATTGTAACAATTAATGTATCTATGAATTGATGGAAGGATTCATGTGTTTGCATCCATTTATCCTGCTTAGTCTAGTGGAGTAGTCACTTACTCGCTACTCAGAAATTTCCAAATTGTGGGGTGAGAATGCTAAAGTCCTCATTTTCATTTAAATGAGAAAATAAAAATGGAGATGATGTAGGTTTTTCTTCTCTTTTTTTTTACCTTCTTGGTCTTTGGATTTAAAAAGAAGAGAGGCATGAGGAACCAAAAAATCAGCAAGATACTTATCCAAAAAAGCTAAGAGTAAATTGTCCCATATTTGAAAAAAAATTATAATTTGTATTTGGTTATTATTTGGGATATGTGATGTTTTATAGATTTGAGATTAAAAGATCTATTATTTTTTTTAACATTTGACAAATAGATTGCATACTCGATATGCTTCAATATTTTGCATCCATCTTTGCATAGGTATACGACAAAGATAAAATCTTTGAAGACATTCATTTTCAATATTTCTAATTATTATGACTATATGTCAACATCCACTAAAGTAGGTATGTTTATTTATATCACATTTTTATCGTGCACACATTTACATGTGTAGTTAGCTTTAAACAACTCCTCCAAAAGTATTTAATATATATCTAGGTTCAAAGTGCTTCTAATTTTTATACTTGAGTTTTTTGTGTGAATTTTTTGTAGGAGATATTTTGTAGTCATTGTAGAAGATGGAAACATACAAGATGTTAGAAGCTTGTTAGTGATTGTTTATTATGTTTCACAGAAGAGAAGATGGGGTTAACAAAGGAAGAATTAAGTAACAAAATGTTGCTTATTGTAGACTTAGTGATATATTGAATATCTATCATGTTGATTTATCTAAATTTGAATATATTTTTTAATTTAATTTAAATACATCTTGGGTTTAAATTGATTCAATGTGCAATATATTTTTAAAAATTTGTTATGTAGGAGCTGCCAAGAATTTATTTACTTGTGAATTAGACCTTCTAAATTATAGTATGAATTTTTTTACTTGTGAATTAGAGTTTACTCAATTATAGAATCATTGTACATAGAAGGGAGATGGTCACTTTATTGCAAGTGGCATCTTGTTTTTTAGAATATCGAACTTAGATGATTATCTTGTTTTTCATAAGGGGGGTGATTATCGTTTATTGCATACTATTTCATTCTCTAAAATTGATTATATATAAAAGAGATAAGAATCAACATAGATAAGAAGGAGATGATTATCATTTATTGGTTATTTTTTATTGTGTAGTATGTTATTTTCTAAGAATCAATGTAGATAAGATGGAGATGATTATATTTTCTTATAGGGTATCTTGTTTTATTTTATTTTGTTTAGACAAAAGTGGAAGAACCACTATATATATTTATATTTATAAAAACTGATTCAAAAAGAGCTCAATCAGGAAAGAACCAGGAAGAAAACTTGACATCGTTGCTTTATATACAAAGGTTTAAAAGAAAACCTTAACGCTATTTGATTAGTTTGTTACATTCGGAAGGTCGTGGCCACCTTTGAAGAATGCAAGTGGTCAAAGACCCATACATTTCAAATTTTGAACTGCTAGTGGCTAAATTCAAAAATCAAATAGGATGCATCTCTAAACCAATCCCATAGGATGCATCTCTAAATCAAACTCTTGCAAAATAGCCATCTATTTCTCGTGACGCTCTCCCAAATCTGACTACATAACCAATCTCTTGACCACTTGGTCAGGCATAATGGCATATATATTGCTTCTCAAGATATATTGTCTAAACTTCTTGAATTATCTAACCAAGCTGAAAGCTTATTTCTCAAGGGCCCAATACCTCACTTCAACATTATTGAAAGGTGAACTCATAAAATTGATGCAGAGGCTTAGGGTGTCCAATCTAACACCTTTTTAAGCTTACAAAAATTAACATAGATCTCCACTTGCTTCTTTTGTACATGCACCAAATTTTCCACGCAAGTGGAGTGGCGGATAGGAAAAATTATCGTTGCAGCAAGTAACTTTTGAACTTCCTTGAAGATTAAGGGTTCTATCAACAAATTAACAGGTTGCTACTTTTGTATGAATGACTTTATGTTAGGCTTGAGAGTTATGTCACGGGTGATGATGGAAGTATCAAATATCTTCAGATCTTCATATCAAGTTGTGTTAACTTACCGATGACTTGATGCTTGACTCTCAGTAAAATGGTGATATAGGGTCCTTATATTACACATAATTTTGATTAAAAGTTAAAATATAGCATTAAAATCTAAATGATAAAGATATTTCATATGATGTTTTCGATATTAAAATGGTTGAGAAAATGGTTGTTCACTAACGATTTTTATCAGCAGGTTGCAAACAAATCATCCTTCTTCCACCAACGAGTCATTCCATTCAAGAAAGACCATGTCTGACGATATCAACGCACAAACAAATAGGGAGACAATTGCTAGACTATGGTCTAACTTAAAAAGAAAGGGTGATGGAAAATGTTATTGTCCTTGCAAACTTTGTAAGGGCTTAAAGACTCGAAGATATCTAATCAAAACAGTTGAGGAACATTGTAGGCAACATGGTCACATTGAAGGGGGAAACGAATTTCATCCATTGGTATGTATTTTAATATTTTATAAAATACATAAGACATGATTTGATGATGACAACATGATCATGGTTAATATAAGGTCATCATTTTCATATAGGTCAATGTCCCTCAATTTCATGTTATGGACCATGACAATCTGGAGAATGTGGATTTCCAAATGAGGGAACATGGAGGTGTGAACATAGAAGTAGAAGGTAATGATATCATGGAAGAAGACCACGATGATGAAGAAGATCAATATGATCACGATGATCAAGATGATGATGATGTTGATGTAGAGCTTGATGTACCTTTACTTGAGAAGGCACACGAGCCCCTATATGAAGGCTCCGAAACAACTCTTCTTGCCACTGTATTGTTGTTGGTGAACCTGAAGGTTATGAATGGTTTATCCAACGTAGCAATGAAATGTATGTTAAGGTATGTCATCTTTTTTCATTATTTTAGTTGTAATTCCCTTGCATTAATATTGGATGAATCATGTAGCAATTAATATTCTTTAAATTAACAAATTATATTTTTGGTCGTAGGTTGGTAGGTGAGTGTTTGTTACCACCATCAAACATCCTACCTCACTCGTACTGAGAATTATCTACCATTATGAAAGATATTGGAATGGAATATCAAACAATACATGCATGTCTGAACGATCATATCATATATTATAAACAACATGAATTTGCAATGGAATGCCCTATTTGTCATATTAGTAGATATCAATCAGATCGAGCAGAATAAAATGGAATAAATGCACCCTAATTTTATCATATACAACCATTCCTGTTTCCTTTATTCTGGGATTTAGATATACATCTGTATATGGTCAAACTCCAGCAGGTTTGGTTTGTATTGTACTTTGGTGTTGCTTTTCATTCTCTTTTTTTGCTTATGCAGCTGTAACCACTGTTGACACCAGTGGAATCAAAATGCTCAAAGAGCTCAAGAGAATAATTGAACTGAAAGGCCTTCAGGTAACTATTATCATAATTTTGGTTTGAACAAAATATTATTTTGGTTTAAACAATTTATTTTAAGTTTTGATTTGTTTATGTCATTCATCTAAAATCATTTAATAAGTGGGTATTATTGAATTAAGTAATAGCATTCCTAATAAATTTAATAAGTGGGTCTTATTGAATTAAGTAAAAGCATTCCTAATAAATCAACCAAAGAAATGAAAGCTTAGAATGTGTTGTTTAAATGTGTTCAGCAGTATGTACTCTGTATAAAACATGTCAACTATATCAACACTTCATAGAATTTTGGTTTAAATAGTAAACTCTAAACTTTGACCTTTTTAAATTGCGTACTGTTTCATTACTGGCCTAGAACCTACATATAAATCAATAAAAATCCAAGTGCTCACCAAGCTTTCAAGTTTTAAATAAGTGTGACTATCTTTATGTTATAACAAAATTTAACAAAAATCTATTTTGTATTGTAAACAATGTGAATTATACTAACAAGGAGTATACATGATCTTTAGCTTGCATTGAGAAACCCTGGGTCAGATCTCATGGAGAATCTTCAAAAGGAAAAGTTCACTGAAATTTTGTGACCAAATTGGTTGTTTCTTACAGTTGGTGAGGGTGTTGCAGTTTGCAGTTCTCTTCTCCAAGCTTGTAAGCTCAATAGATAATTGAATGTCAACGGTAATAACCAGGCCAGTCTCTACAATTACAGTTTGCATGGTTAAAGACTAAACCTGAGAGTTACCCTTGTCTATCATTTCATTCTTATAATGAAGAATGTCCTCACTTACCTCGCTATATTTCTCTACTGAATATTACTTATAGTTTACAATACTCAAAGGTTGTAAGAAGCCATGGAGGCTTTGTTTTTAATTTGATGAATCACCTTGCAAGCTACAGTGGTGATTATGAAGATGTTAAATAATATGAATATAATGGAAGGGCTAAAATTTTGTTAAAATCTAATTAGAAACTTTTTTTTTGCCTATGTTCCCATCAAGCTTAAAACGTTATGTGGGAAGACTCGATACACTCTTTGGGAAATTTTACTATGGACCATCCAAACCTAGAAATCTTCTTTAAACAGCCACTTGTAATGTTAAAGAGATGAGAAGAGCTCTGCCTTTGAGGTTCAAATTACTCAAGAGCAAAGAACCCTATAACAGCTACTCTCTATCCTCTACTGTAACAATCAAACTGAGGAAATAGAATTCTAACTTCCTTGAAGCAAACCATCTTCCAGGTACTCACCTTCTTGGATGCATTTTTTGAGTAAAGCCTCTCTCACTATTTTGTCTCCAAACATTTCTCCTATATTCCTTTGAGACTGTAATCTTCCATTTGACTGCAACCTTTTGAAATCTCAGTCTCAAGGTAATGTATCCTCAATCAATGCTCCTTTTTTGAAGACTAATCCTCTGTCTCTGTCATTGAGACTATTCTTTGTCAAGGACCCATTTAATGCCTATAAACCTAAAACCACTTAGACCTTAACCCTATATGACCATTACATGACATTTTGACTCATTACATGGGATTTTCACTTATTACACTGCTTTTATAGCATTATTCCTTATTACATTACAATGACCTTTAGACTTGATTATGAATTTTGCTTTGAATATTGAGTCTAACATTGCAATTGAACATCTCTGAATGCCATTCCACTCCTAGGCTCAGGTGCCCTGCTAGATACCCCTGCATCATCAACCAAGTGGTACAAATGATCAAATCCCATAGATGGTCTGTAGCTATGACAGAGTCTAAAAAGGTAGAGAGACCTACACTGGTGACTCAAAAGAAACTTCAGCTTTAAAAAACAAAGCCAATTAGGTTGGCAGACTTGTGGATCAGGCCGACATTTGGTGGAAGAGGAAGAAAGATGACTAGAACTCTGGAAGCCCACTATAATGGATTTCTGTATTCAACCATGAGAGAAGAAGAGAGAGCTGATATCATGTATCAAAATATTAAACACGCATTCTTCCAGCCAGTAGAGAAGGAGATGATTACTTTGCTTCATTTTCATTTGCATAACCATATTATGGTGGGAACTAAGAAGACTAAGGATGTCCAGTTTTATGTGGAAGTAATGGACGTGGTCCAAACTTTAGGAGGGGCAAGAAGGTCCATGTATGATCCCGATGAAATTGAGGAAGAGCAGCAAGAGAGGCACATGAAAAATAAAATCAATGGAGAGTTTGAAGGGTTTGTTAAATGAGTAACAGAGCTATGGGAGCAGCCTCATCTAAAAGATTTTGAACTGGAGTTTGATATACCATTTAGAGAGCTAGGTTTTCATGGAGTTCCTTTCAAAGCCTCTACTTTTATTATTCCTACCGTAAACTATTTGGTAGAGTTGGTGGAATTGCCTTTCTTAGTAATAACCATTAGTGAGATTGAGATAATTAACCTTGAGAGAGTAGGACTTGGGCAAAAGGCATTTGATATGGCTATTGTTTTCAAAGACTTCAAGCGGGATGTACTGTGCATTGATGTTATTCCTCAATCTTCTCTTGATGGCATCAAAGAATGGCTAAACTCAATGGATATAAAGTATTATGAAAGCAGAATGAACTTGAACTGGCGGCCAATTTTGAAGACCATTACAGATGATCCAGATAAATTTATTGATGATGGTGGCTAGGAATTTTTGAATTGGGAAATCCATCTTCCATTTGGGTGACACAATCCAATAGATGCTTCAAAATGTTTGAAGTTCTTTCACCAAGCTTTATCAAATGGATCTCTCATGAGAATGAATGGAATAGTTAGCACTCATTGGCTCTAGGTGATTCTTATGGAGGTGAAGCACCAGGACTTCTCGAGAGGTCACCCATTCAGTACTACTCCAACTCGAGTGCACTTAACTACGGAGTTTCCTCCCTAGTTAAACCCACTCTGCTTGCATCCTCATTTGCAAAACCTTCACCAAGTGTTGTGCCTTATGAACCAGTTGATGAGCTTAAGGGGCTTTCTAATCGATGGTTCATAAGGCACAACACTTGGTGAAGGTTTTTCAAATGAGAATGCAAGTAGAGTGGGTTTAACCATGGAGGAAACTCTGTAGTTAAGTGCACTCAAGTTGGAGTAGTACTGGGATGGGTGACCTATCGAGAAGTCCCGGTGCTTCACCTTTGTGAGCATCAGCTAGGGCCAATGAGTGCTAAGTGTTCCATTCATTCTCATGAGAGATGGGTTCATGTGAACCACTACTCATGAATCATGGGTCAATGAGTTTGACTCAAAAAACTACACAGTTGAATCTTGATAGCAATATCACAATTTGAATTGCTGTGGAAAATATCTCCTACTTATTAATTGACGAGCTTAAGGGGATTTCTAATGAATGGTTCATAAGGCATAACACTTGGTGAAGGTTTTGCAAATGAGGATGCAAGTAGATTGGGTTTAACCATGGAGGAAACTCTGTAGTTAAGCATGCTCGAGATGGAGTGGTACTGGGATGGATGACCTCCCAGGAAGTCCCGATGCTTCACCTCCGTAAGCATCACCTAGAGCCAATGAGTGCTAACTGTTCCATTCATTCTCATGAGAGATCCATTTGATAAAGCTTGGTGAAAGAACTTCAAACATTTTGAAGCATCTATTGGATTCTGTCACCCAAATGGAAGATGGATTTACCAATTCAAAAATTCAGAGTTCTTTTCATTAACCTATGATTCATGAGTAGTGGTTTACATGAACCCATCTCTCATGAGAATGAATGGAATAGTTACCACTCATTGGCTCTAGGTGATGCTTACGGAGGTGAAGCACCGGGACTTCCTAGGAGGTCATCCATCCCAGTACCACTCCAGCTTGAGCACGCTTAACTACGGAGTTTCCTCCATGGTTAAACCCACTCTGCTTGCATCTCATTTGTAAAACCTTCACCAAGTGTTATGCCTTATGAACCATTCATTAGAAAGCCCCTTAAGGTCGTCAATTAATAAGTAGGAGATATTTTCCACAGCAAGTCAAATTGTGATATTGCTATCAAGATTCAACTGTGTAGTTTTTTGAGTCAAACTCATTGACCCGTGATTCATGAGTAGTGGTTCACACCAAAGAATCAAAACTTGGACTCGGCAAGGCCGACTCGACCCGTGACTCACCGATGACTCGGCAATGACTCGGCAAAAAAAAAAAAAGAGATTTCTTAAAATTTAAAACTTGTTTCAGGCACCCATTATTGAATAAAGCTTAAAAACACATCACATCACAGCTAAAGGTCAAATAACATCTAAAGGATATGGTTAAGAGAACAAAGTATAATCGATAATGAAGGGAATGAATGGTAATTGTTATGAATAGTCACGTAACTTCATTATGAACTAACATGTCATTTCTAATGTGAACAGTCACGTCTTTTCTTATTTGCTAGTTCAATATATATAGATATTCAAATGTGTAGATTCAATCAATAACCAAGGCAATTTGATCACTATTTTTTCCATTACATTCACTATCTTCATTCCATCTCTCCAATTTGAATCTTGTGGATCATTGATTCTTAGCATTTCAATCTTCATTGTCCCAAGGCGTTTGTCCTACTGTTCCCTTTAACAACTCATGAATGCTCATTGATGAATCATGGCTGTTCTAACTAATATTCTTGTGATACATCGTCAGCTATTCTCATTTCTTTATGATTCTTCTTATTTATTCATTGGCTAACTTTTTTGACATTCCTTGGACTGCTCTTCATGACCTATCATTTACTTACTATTCTAATCCTTATTGTGACTGCTCTAACAGTGAATGTCACTGTTTCTAATAGTATATGTCATTGTTTCATCATGTAATCACTGCTATACATCACTGCTCTGATCAATTTTCTTTTCACTGCTATCACATTGCAAAACACTACTTTTAATCATCTTTTATCAGTGACTTTTCATGACTAATGACTGCTTTAGGATTCATTCTTCTGTTTGCTGTCTTCTTTCTTTGAACACTGTCCTTGAACACTCACTGAAGACTACTGTCATCAGAAATTCATGAAGCCTACTATCATTAGAGATTCATGAAGATGATCAATGTCCTTAGACATTGATGTGACTGTTTGTTAATTATCATGTCCTCTCATAACAGTCATGATTTTCATCGATATTCTTCTGCATTTCTCCATTTTTGATCACTGTCATAAAAATGAAAGCCACTATCCTCCAGCATACTATCTTCTACATCCTTTTGTTTGCTGCTCTCATTCGTGGATTATTGCTCATATCATTGTTATTATGACTGCATCATTGGCACGGTCTTCCTTCTTGAAACAACAGATTATTGTCTTGTTCTAAGTGATTGTCACAATTTTTCTCATCCTTCAACAACATGTATATCACTGTTGTTGACAAGTCTATGGCTCGGGCCTGCCGCGGCGCGGGTCATGAGGCACGGACCATGAGTTATGGCCATGACCCACTGCCTCGACGAGTCACACGGGTCATGCCCCATAACTCGGCCCATGACTTGGTCGAGTCACCAAAACCTGGGAGCCATGGCTCGACCCGCGAGTCAGGATAACTCGCCTGACTCGCCGCGGGTTTTGATACTCTAGTTCACATGAACCCATCTCTCATGAGAATGAATGGAACACTTAGCACTCATTGGCTCTAGGTGATGCTCATAGAGGTGAAGCACCAAGACTTCCCGAGAGGTCACCCATTCCAGTACTACTCCAACTTGAGCACACTTAACTACGGAGTTTCCTCCCTGGTTAAACCCACTCTGCTTGGATTCTCATTTGCAAAACCTTCACCAAGTGTTGCACCTTACGAACCAGTTGATGAGCTTAAGGGGATTTCTAATCGATGGTTCATAAGGCACAACACTTGGTGAAGGTTTTCCAAATGAGAATGCAAGCAGAGTGGGTTTAACCATGGAGGAAACTCCGTAGTTAAGTGCGCTCGAGTTGGAGTAGTACTGGAATGGGTGACCTCTCAGGAAGTCCCGGTGCTTCACCTCTATGAGCATCAACTAGAGCCAATGAGTGCTAACTATTCCATTCATTCTCATGAGAGATGGGTTCATGTGAACCACTACTCATGAATCATGGGTCAATGAGTTTGACTCAAAAAACTACACAGTTGAATCTTGATAGCAATATCACAATTTGACTTGCTGTGGAAAATATCTCCTACTTATTAATTGACGAGCTTAAGGGGCTTTCTAATGAATGGTTCATAAGGCATAACACTTGGTGAAGGTTTTGCAAATGAGGATGCAAGCAGAGTGGGTTTAACCATGGAGGAAACTCCATAGTTAAGCGTGCTCGAGCTGGAGTGGTACTAGGATGGATGACCTCTCGGGAAGTCTCGGTGCTTCACTTCCGTAAGCATCACCTAGAGCCAATGAGTGCTAACTGTTCCATTCATTCTCATGAGAGATGGGTTCATGTAAACCACTACTCATGAATCATAGGTTAATGAAAAGACCAAATTTGAGGTCAATAAACATGGCAAACTGAATCAATGACTTGAAAGAATTTTTTTAACTTGCTACTACAGGCTGACTAAACTCCACATTTTTTAAGTGCTTGGAACCCATGAACAGTTCATTGCTTCTATCTTCTAGCCATATTAATCTTTGATGTTCATGCATCTCACATCTTTTTCCATTCTACTCACATCTTTTTCGCTACATTCTTGATATCAATTTCTTTTGGGGATTTGTTAAACAGCTCACTGGTTTTTTTTGTACATCCATATCTTGCGTACATACTGAATTATTCCTTATTACATTACAATGACCTTTAGACTTGATTATGAATTTTGCTTTGAATATTGAGTCTAACATTGCAATTGAACATCTCTGAATGCCATTCCACTCCTGGGCTCAGGTGCCCTACTAGATGCCCCTGCATCATCAACCAAGTGGTACAAATGATCAAATCCCATAGACAGTCTATAGCTATGATAGAGTCTGAAAAGGCAGAGAGACCTACACTGGTGACTCAGAAGAAACTTCATCTTTCAAAAACAAAGCCAATTAGGTTGGAAAACTTGTGGATCGGGCCGGCATTTGGTGGAAGAGGAAGAAAGATGACTAGAACTCTGGAGGCCCACTATAATGGATTTCTATATTCAACCATGAGAGCAGAAGAGAGAGCTGATATCATGTATCAAAATATTAAACACACATTCTTCCAGCTAGCAGAGAAGGAGATGATTACTTTGCTTCATTTTCATTTGCATAACCATATTATGGTGGGAACTAAGAAGACTAAGGATGTCCAGTTTTATGTGGAAGTAATGGACGTGGTCCAAACTTTAGGAGGGGCAAGAAGGTCCATGTATGATCCTGATGAAATTGAGGAAGAGCAGCAAGAGAGGGACAGGAAAAATCAAATCAATGGAGAGTTTGAAGGGTTTGTTAAAGGAGTAACAGAGCTATGGGAGTAGCCTCATCTAAAAGATTTTGAACTGGAGTTTGATATACCATTTAGAGAGCTAGATTTTCATGGAGTTCCTTTCAAAGCCTCTGCTTTTATTGTTCCTACCGTAAACTGTTTGGTAGAGTTGGTGGAATTGCCTTTCTTAGTAATAACCATTAGTGAGATTGAGATAGTTAACCTTGAGAGAGTAGGACTTGGGAAAAAGGCATTTGATATGGCTATTGTTTTCAAAGACTTCAAGCGGGATGTACTGTGCATTGATGTTATTCCTCAATCTTCTCTTGATGGCATCAAAGAATGGCTAAACTCACTGGATATAAAGTATTATGAAAGCAGAATGAACTTGAACTGGCAGCCAATTTTGAAGACCATTTCAGATGATCCAGATAAATTTATTAAAGATGGTGGCTGGGAATTTCTGAATTGGGAAATCCATCTTCCTTTTGGGTGACAGAATCCAATAGATGCTTCAAAATGTTTGAAGTTATTTCACCAAGCTTTATCAAATGGATCTCTCATGAGAATGAATGGAATAGTTAGCACTCATTGGCTCTAGGTGATGCTTATGAAGGTGAAGCACTGGGACTTCCGGGGAGGTCATCCATCCTAGTACCACTCCAGCTCAAGCACGCTTAACTATGGAGTTTCCTCCATGGTTAAACCCACTCTGCTTGCATCCTCATTTGCAAAACCTTCACCAAGTGTTATGCCTTATGAACCATTCATTAGAAAGCCCCTTAAGCTCGTCAATTAATAAGTAGGAGATATTTTCCACAGCAAGTCAAATTGTGATATTGCTATCAAGATTCAACTGTGTAGTTTTTTGAGTCAAACTCATTGACCTGTGATTCATGAGTAGTGGTTCACATGAACCCATCTCTCATGAGAATGAATGGAATAGTTAGCACTCATTGGCTCTAGTTGATGCTCACAGAGGTGAAGCACCGAGACTTCCCGAGAGGTCACCCATTCCAGTACTACTCCAACTCGAGTGCGCTTAACTATGGAGTTCCTCCGTGGTTAAACCCACTCTGCTTGCATTCTCATTTGAAAAACCTTCACCAAGTGTTGTGCCTTACGAACCAGTTGATGAGCTTAAGGGGCTTTCTAATCGATGGTTCCTAAGGCACAACACTTGGTGAAGGTTTTTCAAATGAGAATGCAAGCAGAGTGGGTTTAACCACGGAGGAAACTCCGTAGTTAAGTGCGCTGGAGTTGGAGTAGTACTGGGATGGGTGACCTCTCGGGAATTCCTGGTGCTTCACCTTTGTGAGCATCAGCTAGAGCCAGTGAGTGCTAAGTGTTCCATTCATTCTCATGAGAGATGGGTTCGTGTGAACCACTACTCATGAATCATGGGTCAATGAGTTTGACTTAAAAAACTACACAATTAAATGTTGATAGCAATATCACAATTTGACTTGCTGTGGAAAATATCTCCTACTTATTAATTGACAAGCTTAAGGGGCTTTCTAATGAATGGTTCATAAGGCATAACACTTGGTGAAGGTTTTGCAAATGAGGATGCAAGCAGAGTGGGTTTAACCATGGAGGAAACTCTGTAGTTAAGCGTGCTCGAGCTGGAGTGGTACTGGGATGGATGACCTCCTGGGAAGTCTCGGTGCTTCACCTCCATAAGCATCACCTAGAGCCAATGAGTGCTAACTGTTCCATTCATTGTCATGAGAGATGGATTCATGTAAACCACTACTCATGAATCATAGGTTAATGAAAAGAAGTCTAAATGCACCTTACGTATGTAATATTTAAAAAAAAAAAAAAATAGCATTGGTCGAAATTTCGACCAATGCCACCAAAAACTTCCACTAAATGATGGTCAAAAATTTTAACCAAAATAACAAAATTTTGACCATCTCATCCGTCGAACGTATAGCATCTCAGTCGAACATTTGATGTTTTTGTCAAAATTTCAACCAAAATTTGGTGGAAATTTTTGCTGCCACTGGTCGAAATTTCGATCAATACTTGGTGGAAATTTGTTCGAGAATTGGTCGAAATTTTGACCATTATAAAAAAATGACGACAATTTTGAAAAATGGACTCAGTTGAATTTTCGGTCTATGTTTTAGTCAAAATTTCAACTTGTTATAAGTACGTCAAAAATTTGACAAAAAAAGACCGACGATAATGTTGGTCGTAAATTCGACTAATTTCGGTCGAAATTTTGACCAATTCTTGGTCGAAATTTGAGACCAAATTTACTAGTGATTATATATCATATAAGGATGATTTAGATGATGATCCACCTTCCCCTCCTCTACCAGATATTCTAAGAGTTCCCAAGTTGGCTTGGGATACTGTGAGTGCTACTAGTTCTTTGGTAGGAGATCCTTTAGATACCTATCATACTCATGATTAGCGATCTAGTATCAGTATTTTGAGTCATGTTGTTTTAGATGATCCTCATAAGTTTTCAAAGGTGACAAGACATCTTGAGTGGGATAGGGCTATGGATGATGAGTACTCTTCTTTGATGAAGAATCACACTTGGGATCTTTGTACTCTTTCAAAAGGAAGAAAGTTGGTTCAGTGCAAGTGGGTGTACCATACCAAGTATGCTACAGATGGTTCTATTGATCGGTATAAGGCATGTCTTGTTGTAAAGGGATTTTCATAGGTGGAGGGTATTGATTACTCTGAGACCTTTTCTCCTATTGCCAAGATGAATTCTATTCACCTGGTACTTTCTCTTGCAGCTTCACAGGGTTGGATAGTGTATCAGATGGATGTGAAGAGTGCATTCTTGCGCAAGAATCTACATGAGGAGATTTATATGGAACAGACATAGGGTTTTGTGCAGGACTCTTCTCTTGTGTGTAGACTTTAGAGATCATTATATGGTCTCAAATAAGCCCCTCAAGCTTGGTATGAGAAGATGGACTCTTTCTTGCTAGCCTCACACTTCACCCACTATCATTCTGATCCTACAGTGTACATTCAACATCATGGGGCTGATATTGTGATACTTGTATTGTATGTTGATGATCTTATCATCATAGGTAGCTCATCCTCTATGATTTAGAGTGTTCAGAGAGAATTGATGGAGCAGTTTAAGATGACAGATCTTGGACTTCTGCACTACTTTTTGGGCCTATAGGTTATTCAGTCTTCGGATGGGATTTCCATACACCGGCAAAAGTATGCTCTTGACATGCTTCAAAGATTCATCATGCTTGATTGCAATCCTGCTCCCACACCTTTTTAGTCAGGTGATGTTTTTTCTACCACTTACTCTCCTCCTTCAGCGGACTCCACCTTATACAGGAAACTTGTAGGTAGTTTTTTGTACCTGACACACACTCGTCTTGACATTTCCTTTGCAATTGGCAATGTCTCTCGATTCTCCCATGATTCTCATGAGATTCATTGGCAAGCTGCCAAACATATTTTGAGGTACATTTGGGGCACTACTTCATATGGAATTCACTATACATCACGAGATCCTCACATTTTTGGTTTCATAGACATTGATTGGGGTGGTGATATAGATGGTTGAAATTCTACTTATGGCTTTTTTTTTGTCTTGGTTCTGGTCCTATCACATGGTCTTGCAAGAAGCAGACTGTGTTTGCATTATCATCTATAGAGGAAAAGTATTGAGAGGTTGTGCTCACTATTTAGGATGTTTTATGGCTTCAAAAATTGATGACAGAGTTTGGGTTTCCTCCTAATAGTCCCACTCTTCTTTGGTGTGACAATCCGAGTGCCATTCATATTTCCCGCAACCCAGTTGAGCATCAACAGACCAATCACATTGAGATCCATATGCATTTCATTAGGCATCTGATTCAGGATGGTTCTCTCAGCTTGAATTATGTTCCCACTTTGGAGCAGGTTGCTAACATCTTCACTAAGCCTTTTGCATCCCCACGGTATCTTCAGCTACGTTCTATGCTTGGGGTGAAGGAAGTTGTCCTTGGGGGGTATCATTGAGGCCTACCTTCCTTTATTTTTTTCTACTTTCCACATCTTTGGAGAAGGTTTTTTCCCATGTGGTTTTCCCTATTTCTCTATTTCATAGAGATTTGGTTGTGATTGGGTACCTCATCAGGCCATGTTGTTAGGACCCAAATTTACATTCAACATTGTAGTTCCTTTTCTTCTTTCTTGCATTGTTTGTAGCTGCATTGTTTCTTATCTTAAGGGGGGGTGTTAGAGTAAAGAATTAATTTAATTACATTGATTAAATTAACTTTTCTACCTCTTAAGATTTTACTTTATGCACTTGCATTAGTTATTTAATAATTAAATCTAATTATTAAATGCCTATTTACCTATTAGGGTTTCCGATTAGGTTTTTTGATCTCCTTCTATAAGGATTTATCCATTGTATATTTGCACTATTCTTTTGGCTGATAATAATAAACTTTCATATTGTTTAGAGAAAAAAACTTGTTTATTTCCTACAGATTTCTTCCTTGTGACAGGCTTTTGCATGCAGGTTTCTTGGGCTTAATAGATTTTTTTTTCATCAAATCTTATAGTTGGAAGCCCAGACATAAAATATATTGAAATAGACTGCCATGGCTTATCAGGAATCAGTAATGTGTAATGCCCCTCCAACCCTATCAAGTCTTGGTTATGCTCACTAGAAATTAGGAAGAACTATATGTCAGAATGATCCTTCTTGAGATGGTTTCTTAAGCCGAACCTCTTCCAACTTACCATAACTTCATATTTTAATGTGGGAAATAATAATATTTACATAGGTATGTTACTATACATCTTCTTGTGCATCAATGATAGTTTAGGACCTTAATGCTAAAAGGATCACCTGATAGACGTATATGCTTTAATGCAAAATGTTCATTATTATTATTTATGTGTACCTTAGGTTAATTGATGATGATCACGTAAGGGTTAGATGGGTTACTTTCTCTAATAATGTTACTTGGGATTAGATATGATTGATGCATTTATTGTTATATGATTTGTTTATCTTGATTTGATAAAGGGACAATTTGAGTACATGCCTGATGGTTAAATGTATTTGTGAAAGATAATAGATGATTTATATTTACATGATTATGTTATGATTCATTATTGTTATACAATATAGAAAAGAGATCATTTTGATACTAACCACACTAATTCAATTATGCTTTGTTGATGCGACTGTCCGATGTGACTGTAAGATAAGGGGAGGCAGTCGTAGTTACTCCTCCAGGAGGTCCACATGATGTCGCACTCTCCCTCCTTGTTTTCAATTGTTTGTACACACACACACACACACACACACACACACACACACACACACACACACACACATATATATATATATTGGTGTACTTGGTTGGTGTTGCAAGATGTAGGTACTAGGCATCGACTCCACCTGGCTACACAGGTCTAAGCATGCCATAAAAATCCTCGAACTGTTGTTGTGTAGAGATATTACCAAGATTACCCGTGGACTTAGATTTATGTTTAGGAGGTTACCCTAGTTGGAGAATTTGAATGCGGTAAGTGATGTGGTCTTGTGAATTATGATTTGATGTCGTTTTGTGATTTATGATGTGAGTTAGATTTATCCTTATTAGTATATGTATGTATGTATGTATATATATATATATATATATATATATATATATATATATATATATATATATATATATATATATATATATATATATATATATTATATATAAGTGTATATTGATTGTATGTTATATAGGTATGTGTATATGTGGGTGCACACACATATACCCATGCTTATATAGATAATAGTATTTGTATGTTTTTTAATGATTGTTTAAATGGTATGTTATTTATAATAATTAAATGAAGTGGATTAAATAAAAGTTAAAATAATAATAATAATAATAATAAAAGAAAAGTTATTTGTATTAAAACTAGCTATCTAGGAGGGAGTTGAACTTGAGACCTCCTAGAAGTTAGGCTAGTTAGTTTCTATGTGTGCTATGTGTTTCCTTGATAGTTATTTGTTGAAGTTTTCTTGTTATGGTTTTCTTTTGAGACTATTTTAATTAAATTTATTAAAACCTTGATTAAGTCTTTTGCGGGAAATTATTTGGAAGTTGGAGAAGTTGCTTCCCGTAAAGGAACTCCTCCAACCACATAGTTGGAGGATAAATAATTGAAGATTTTGTGTGCAGTGGGAGGATAATTTTGGGAAGATTTGTTTTCTTTTGAGTTGTCTATAATTGATTTCTCCAGAAATTTTAGGTGAAAGTTTATGTGAAGTCATCTGTGTGAGGATTTCTTAGAATTGATTGTCAGAGGAAGATTTCCAGAAGGATATCTACTCAAGGATTGTAGTTTCGCAGAGATTCTCTAGTCAAGGGAAGAGGTTTCTCTGCAGGACCCAAGGTAGGGTCTAAACTGGGAAGAATCTCCATTCTTCCTCTTTGTGTATGAATGTGTTCTCCGTGTGTTGTGTTTCCTATATAAATTTCAGAATGATTATGTTATACATATATATGTTGTGCTTGTATTAGTGATTTGGAGTTTAGGATTATGTTTAAATATTTTTCCATGTTGTGTGTATATGAATATTTCTACATTTGTAAGAGGTTTTAGGGTCCTTAGCATTCTCCTTGTATCTCCTTTCTATTCCAGAATGTCCATGAGTTCTTCGAGGCTTTAGAACTTCTATTTCAACCCTATAGTTTCATATCTATTTTGCACCACCTTTCTTTGTCTAGATCTAGAACAAATTTTTTAGATAGATAGGATGGATTGATGAGCTGTTTCTAAAGGGAAACTAGGAGATCTCAAATGGGTCATACCCAGATTAGGCAACCATAGTTCCCATAACACCTAGTTTTACCTGCAAGTCAGAGTTGACAGTCATATTTTGTAGTTTCTGGCAATCGGTTTAGTGTCAATCGAGCAAGTTAGTCGTGACTAAGAAAGTTAGTGGTGATCGAGCAAGTTAGTGTTGACCAAGCAAGTTAGTGGTGACCAAGCAAGTTAGTGTTGACCGAGCAAGTTAGTGGTGACCAAGCAAGTTAGTGGTGATCGAGAAAGTTAGTGGTGACCAAGAAAGTTAGTGGTGACCAAGCAAGTTAGTGTTGACTGAGCAAGTTAGTGGTGACCAAGCAAGTTAGTGGTGACCGAGAAAGTTAGTGGTGACCAAGAAAGTTAGTGGTGACTGAGCAAGTTAGTGTTGACTGAGAAAGTTATTGGTGACCAAACAAGTTAGTGTTGACTGAGAAAGTTAGTGGTGACTGAGCAAGTTAGTGTGAACCAAGTAGATTAGTGTTAACCAAGGAAAATAAGATTTATGCAAGTATAACATTTAAGTATAAGTCACAGTTACTTATACTTTAATTTATACTTGTATAAAAGAATTAGGTACCTTCCGGGATGATTGAGATAGGTTTCGGCTCCATAGGAGTTAAGTTGCAACTTTTAGATTTTGAATTTTCAATTTAAATCAGACTTAGCCAAATTTCAGGCTAATGAGATTTCCATAGATGGATGTTGTTTTTGTGCATGTGAAAGTTTGTATCACCTATGTATGTTCGTTACTTGTTTTTTTGAGGTTATATGGTTTACTTATGATGTGTTTGTACTTTTCATATACTTGAGTTTAGTTTATGAGGCTAGGACTTGTCTCGGTGGCCTATGTGCACAAGAGGGTTCCTTAGACCTATAAATGAGCCTTGGAAAAGTTTTACTTGTGCATGTGAAAATTTTTATGTTTTTCTTTGAGATGTCTTGTGATAGACATTCTTCCAATAGTTCTTGTTATGTATATGGATAAGGTTAGGACTCATTCTGAGGGCCTGAGTGCACAGGGGAGTTTCCTAAACCTATGAATTGGGACTTGGAAGTGTTATCTTGTATTTATGGCTTGTGATGGGGTAAGGGAATAGGAACCTTAAGTGAATGGCTCACCATAGGTGTTGGAACCCTAAAGTGGTTGCCAGATGATCCTATGGGTGGGTTTGTAAAAAGTGATAACCTTAAAAATTATCCTGGGAAGGGGGGATTCAAAAGATAATGAAAGAAAAAATAATAATGGCCACACAGATCTAATTGGAGTATCAGGACTAGGGATAACTTCCAAGGTGGATCCCTATTCATAAAGGGGGGGACCGGGGTTACATGGTTGCTAGGGTGGATCCTAATACACAGGTTGTGTGATGATGCTCACTTAGGTGGTCTCCTAGAACCTTAACCTCGATGTTATAGTATGATGATATTTTATGTGCTTTATTCTTGTTCTTTTGAGCTTTGGTTTATTGGTATTTGGGACTTAGATTTCCTTAAGGTCTTGAGAGTACCTTGGTACTATCTCCTATCACGGGGGGTGGAACTTTATCAGTTTCACATGGTTGGGTGGAAAATCTCTTTCGAGGTATGGTTCGTGGTTCGTGTCATGGCTTGGATTCTAAGTTTTTCAATGTTGAAGATTATGTTTTTGTATCATGTATCTCTATCTTTTTTTATCAAGATGTAAATATGTATGGTGAGCTTTGGGAAACTTGATGCCTTCAAGCAATGTGTAGTAACTGTAATTATGTTTATAAAAGGAAATTGTAAGAAATAAGCTATGTATAAGGGAAGGGAAGGGGATTGAATATGGTTAAATCAATGAGAAATTCCTACCTTATATCTCTTGTGAATTTTAAATGAAATTGAAAGTAATGGTTCTATGCAAATCTTTGTAATGAAAGTACTTGTGGATCTGTAAACTTCTTTTGATATATGGTTAGTGAAAATATATGCTAAGGGTTCAAGGGTATCTCCAAGTGAAATAATAAGGGAAAAAGGAACATGTATGTTATTGAAATAAGTAATGGGATGTGATTTCTTAAATGTATATTTCAATGTGAGTGATGTCAGGTTATTCAAACTAGGTTTTAATATAAATCCTTTACTAGATGTTTACAAGGTTATAGTTGATAATTTATCGAAGATAAACTTGTGGAAAAAATGATTCATTAAATAGTTTATGTTGGTTATCAATATATGGTTAAGTACTTTACACTCTTCCTATTATTATATTGAAAATAGAAAGTAAGGACTCTTAATGGAAAATTTTAATTGAGTCTTGATGGTGCAATTGAGTTGAACATAGATACCGTTAAGGAGTAAATAAATATGAAAGAATAAATGTGCTTAGGGGATGTGATAAGTAATGTGTGCTTGTTTCTCTTTTAAAGGTAAATTATGTGTTAGTCGGTAAGGGAAATTAATTCCACTAGTTCATTAATGTAATTGGTTTTGATGTGAAATGGAATCAATGTAAATTGAAGTTGTAATGGAAATAGAATTTGATAGATTAAGTAATAAAATGAAATACTTAATAATGGTAAATGAATTCATTAAGGGAACCTTAAGGAATGTACTTGTGAATAGTAATGATGGTATGTTAGAATGTAAAAAAAAATATAGTTGTAATTTTAGGTCATAGACTTGATTCCTTATGGGTTCCCTGGCAGGGACATTACATAATGGTAAGTATAGACCCAACTTATGGTTTGCTGGCTTTGCAATTGCACAGGCTGCATAAGCTTGTATATGTGAAATGATATCCTACTTCATTTTTGGCCAATAGAAATACTTTTGAAGGATAGTAGTAGTCTTACCAATACCAAAATGTCCTATAATAAAAATGTAGTGAGCTTCCCATATCATTTTCTTCTGTTCCTCAATGGGTACACACATGTGACCATTATGGAAAAGCAACCCATCCTGCAAGTGAAAATGAGAGATAAAATTTCCTTCTACCAAATTACTATAGATGTTAGTAAAATTAGGGCCAGTACCATATAGTTGTTCCCGAGTGGATGATTGATGACCACATGAATCTAGCACTATTGTCAAACCTGCAATTGGAGGCCTACTCAAACAATCTGCCTCCTTGTTGTTGCTTCCTTTTTATGACAAATTTTGAGGTGAGATTATTGTAGATAGGCTAACCACCATTGATTTCTATCATTCTGTAGCTTCCCTTGTGTTTTCAAGAATTGATGTGGTTTATGGTTTGTATGTATAATAGTGTCCTTTCCCAGTATATAATGTTTCCATTGTTTGTAAGCCTAAACAATGGCATACAACTCCTTATCATAGGTGGGGTACCTACATACTATATCATAAAATGTTTCACTATGATAGGCAATAGGATGCCCATGTTGCATGAATACCGCACCAAGATCATAATCAGATGCATTTGTTTATATCTCAAATTATTGGTGTAGATATGGGAGGACCAATACTGGTGCTGAACACAATCTTTTCTTTAACTCCTTAAATACTTGTTTCTTTGCCTCTATCCACTAAATTTTTTCTTTTACTCGACCCCTTAGTGACTGATTGAGAGGCCATGATATATGTGAGAAACCAAACACAAATATGCGATAGAAGTTGGCTAAGCCCAAGAAGCTACGAAGCTCTATGAAATTTTTAGGGGATGGCCAATCTTTGATTACTTGAATCATTTTTGGATCAACATGAACACCCTTAATATCAATGATATACCCTAAGTATTGAATACTCTGCATACCAAAAGAACACTTCTCAATGTTGGCATAAAGTTTGTGTTTTTGCAGAGTTGAAAGAACTTGTTCAACATGCTGTAAATACTCAGACCAAGTTCTCCTAATGATGAGTATGTCATCCAAATAAACAACCATAAAAGAATCAATTAATGGTCTAAGCACACCATTCATCAACCTCATAAATGTGGCTAGGGCATTTGTTAGGCCAAAAGGCATGACCAACCATTCAAACAAACCTTCCTTAGATTTAAATACAATCTTCCACACATCTACTGGATCAATTGGTACTTGGTGGTATCCAGAGTTCAAGTCAATTTTTTTAATGAAATTATCCTCCCTAAGTTGGTCCAACAAATCATCAATTTAAGGGATTGGATATATATTCTTAACAAATATTTTGTTCAATGCCCTATAATCAATACAAAGTCTCCATGTCCCATCTTTCTTTTTAGCAAGGACAATTGGACTGCCACAAGGTGAAGCACTTGGATGAATGTGTCCTTTCTGAATCAACTCTTGGATTTGTCTCTTAATCTCATCATTTTCAAAAACTGACCTCCTATGTATTGGCTCATGTGGTAGTGGTGTGCCTGGGATTAAATCAATAGAGTGCTTGACTTGACAGTGTGTTGGTACTCCCACTGGTGGTTTAAACACAATATGATATTCTTTCAAAATTTTATCCATCTAATTTTTTTGATTTTCTATCATGGTTACGTTAGCATGTGTATTAAGAACACCTGACTTTGTTTGTTCAGGGTGAATCATGAGTAGAACAAAAGCTCCAATTTGAGAAATCAAGCATTTACATTGTTTAGCGGTAATTAAAGAAGCAATTTGTGTTGGACATACCTCTGGTATTCAATATCTCTTCCCACCAAGCTTGATTGTAACACTACATGGCCTAGAATCATACACCCCATGCCTCTGATAGATGTATGGTTTCCCTAGCAAGACATCACATACATCCAGCGGTGCTATATCACATATCACTTAATCCTTGAAAGGCTTGATTGAATATGGTACACGACATTGTTGATTTATTTGAATATCATGTCCCTCATTTACCCATCCCATAGAGTATGGATGTAGGTGTCTTGTCACTTTCAAATTTAATCTTTTGACTGTCTCCCTAGATATCAAATTCTTTTGACTCCCACTGTCAACAATAAAATGTCGAGGCTTTCCATCAACCCACATCTGTGAATGAAAAAGTCTCTCTTCATCTTCACAGGGTAATACTTTAGCAGTTCTAACTACGGCATATGGGTTTGCTTCTATGATGAAATAATTCTCCTCTTTCTCAGAGTTATCTATTGGTGATGATTCAAGTTCAACTTCCTCTCCTCGTATTTCTTTCATCAAATTTTTAATACTTCAACAATCCTTTGTATTATGGGTTGGGGACTTATGCATCTGACACCACATGCATGTATCTATTTGTGTCTTTTTAGCAGCTCACCATGTGTTCTTCAGTGAATTTGAATGAGGTTCCTTGGTCACCTTCTTTACTAAGAATTTATTGCCACCTTCAACCCTTGGCTTATTATTTGCAAAGTAGTCCCTCTTCCCTTTCTGCTTAAATTTATCTTCAATTTTTGTAGCATATTATAGGCAGTTTCCAATGTCTCAATATTAAAAAATTCCATCTCTATTTGAATATACCTATAAAGTCCACTCCGATATTTCAAAATTCAATGCTTCTATGAACCCTCAATACCAAGTTTTGATGAAAGTAAATGGAATGTATTGGTGTAATCTTGCACAAACTGATCCGTCTTTTGTCAAAGCAGCTGCCATTCTATATTATTTTTTTCATATACATCCTCAGGAAAGTAAGCTTCTTTTATACATATTCCAAAAATTCTCCCCATGTGGGCTTCTTATCAAGAGATAATCCAAAACTGTCTTTAGCAGATAATTCTCATTCTTTATTTTCTACTTTGGTTTCCCATGCTAATTTCACATGGGTTTCAACTTTGAGTACAAAAAATGTTATTTTTTCTACATTTGATAAATCATTTACAAAAAATTATCTATCCAACTTTGATAACCAATTATCAACAACTTCAAAATCGACTTTTCCTTCAAAATTTGAGATGTCAAAATTGACTTGTACTTTGAAAGGGGTATTTCCATGAAATGGTGTTCCTAATCCAAAGGGTTTTTGATTTTGTAGAAGGTATGAAAATAGACTCATCATCTCCTCTCATTGCTTATTCAAAGCTTCCTCTACCAACTGCTTAATAGCATCGTCTGACATCTTTGATCGTGTGCATCTCAAAGGTGGATATTTTGACAAATATTGTGTATCCAATCCTAATATTTAGTAGGAAGACCTTGTGTGAATTGGCATAAAGGAGTATTCCCACTCTAATACCACTGATCTAAATTATGAATCAAATTACAATACCTAGTGTGAAACTTACAGTATTGTGAAATTTGACATAAAAATTGAAAAGAATAACAACAAAATTGCAAGCCAAAAAGTGTCTCCATTCTATTCAAAATTGGAGTTTATACAAGTCAGATGGATCCCAAGGGTCACAAGAATCCCTTGGAATCAAAATGAAAGAGTTGTCATAATATTTATTACAAATACTCTATTAAAACTATCAAAATTTATCAAAAAAACTATATTTAAAAATTAGGTCCACTTGGAGAAGGCATAACTTTCTCATCCTAGCTTTGAATTGTGAACCATTTACTTTGTTGGAAAGCTATTGAATCAAATTTTGGAAGTGACACTTCATTGATATATTTGGGAAGCATCCAAGCCCAAAAATTCACCGAAGAGCCTCAAAAATGCAATTTACTATAACATAGGAAATTTTGAAAAATTAGATTTCGGTATTTTCCCAATTTAATCAAGATCATACCAGGCCCAAGTGGTTTTTCCCCTAACAAAATTTCCACATTAAAAATCAAGTGTTAAATGTGTATGCATGTGATGATTTGTTATTTTTCTATACACGTTACATTTACTAGTTTGATTGGTATTTGCTAGATAATTTATCTCACAGTCAGTTAATGAATAAAAAAGGCACAAACAAGTTTTTACCAAGCTGTTTAGTTTATTTGTTGAAATTGGTTTTATACATCTGAGAGTAAGTTGGAACTATAGCATAATTGGACTTAATTGATTCATGCCCCTCTCAGTTATCTAACAGTTAAGAAATAAGAACATGTGTCATATTAAATAGGTTGGAAAATGGAGCTTTTATAATGCATCTATCATTCATGTACTATTCATTTCTTTTGTTTTGAAATGGAATTGAATAAGTAATGTAAATCTGGAAGTACTTAAAATCAAATAAGATAAGATACATACCTCATAATGGAATAGATCTGAAAATACCTATTTTCTGAAGCCTGTGCACAGTTTCAGAAGATTCTGCAACTAGATCCGGTACCGGAAAACTGTAACAGAGAAAACCCAGAAAAATTTTGTCTTTCTGGAAGTAGGTAGTCTTTGACCCAAATAGCGGGGTGATGTCCAACTCCCTACTGAAGATCATCCTTGACCCAAAATAGCTTTGATGAAAATTTTGTTCGTAGATCTTGAAAGTTTTTCGAAAAGGGTATCCAGATCTGCACTTCACTTCTTGAAACAATGACTATAGATATCTGAAAATGGTGTTTTGGGGTGGCTATATAGGGTTTTGCCTTAGTCAAACCCCTATTTTGGTGATCTCCACCTCCACAAATAGCTAGTTGTAATAGAAAGTGTGTGTATATTGAAAGTGTAATGCCAAGATCTAATCCTCTAGATTGAAACCCTATCATGAATATGTATGAGAAAGAAATGTATAGATTTGAATAAGATAAGACAACATACCAAGACCCCAAGGCTAAAGTATTCCTACCAAACTCAAAATCTATAATTGCTACCCCATGATTGTATCTTTGAATGCTTGAATATTGATAATGGTGGATCAAGGAATAAAATATCTCTCTTGCTCAAAATAGGTGTCCACGATGGTGTGCTCACAAAAATGCTTGATATCAACAATGGCTTTATCTTCTATATCATCCTCTTGCAATCTTGCATCTTGATTTCACCATCACTTGCTTGCTTCAATTGCTTGTGTGTCTCTTCTGTCTTGATCATGAAATTGCTTGGTGAAAATGAAAGAAAATGAGAGTCTTTATAAAAAGGTTTCAAGGAGAAGCTCCTAGAGTAATTTGAGGACCCATAATTCAAATTTCACCTTGAATTATGACCCAATCACAATAACCAACTAAGGAGGGAAAATAAATAAATGAATTTTTAAATTAAAACCTTTCCGCACTTAGATTCAAAGGCTTGACATTGATTTCAGGGACCTCTAGGACCAAATTTGAAAAGGGGAACTGAATCCCAAAGGAGGTCAAATAAAACCTCATCTCTGACCTAGAAATGATGCAAAATCATAAACAGGAGGTCCCGGGGATGCCTAGAGACCTAGAAATGATACCAGAATAGGGTAGAGTGCTAGGGAGAGGCACAAAATCCTATAATGAACATGATGAAGGCCAAGAGGATCTATTTCTAAGTCCTACCTAGAAAATAGAGAAACATAGAAGGGAAATTGAGGAGAATCCTAGGGATCCTAACCCTAATTTCACCTAGAATGAAGGAAATAAGTGTAGAATGCATCCTAAATACAAATCTATCATAATAAATGCACTAAAAGAGGATCCTAAACCTATCAAGATGGAAGTGCTTCCATTTTAAGATGATACCTTTATCCCCCACTTTAGCTTAGATATGACAGTACGTGAATATCCAAGCTAAAGTAAGAAAACATCATAGTAAATAAAAAGGATATAGCCAAGTCCTCAATGTAGAGATCCTGCAGAAAATTGTTAGAACTTGCAAGACACAAGGTTAATGAAAATCCATAGATTACCTAGATCTTACTATATGAAAACTTTAGAAGTGTATAAAGCTACTTATGCCCCCCCTATTTCAGCTTGCTACTTCTGAAAAGTGAAACAGGGTGATAAAGATAACTTTATACACTAGATATATAGTTTGTTGAAGAGTCCTTTACTAAACCAATTATAAGGATTCCTAACCTTCCTAAAAAAGTTCAAGGAGTTAGGTATTTGAATCACAATTCCAAAGCTACTGATGACACTAAAAATGGAGTTACCGAACTCAAGTTATGATGAAAAGAGTGAATGTCTATCTAAATGCATAAGAAGGGAAATTTGACTTTACCATGAGAAAACCCTAAAAGAAATCCTAATAAAACCCTAATTTGAACTATAAATAAGGAAAAGGAAGAGATACTTACTCATTCTTACCATTTATAGATTTGAAAAGAGGAAGCAAGATGCCGAGGAGAGAAGAACTTCAAGCGACGCGCATGGAGCTTCTGAGACACAAACTAGCTACCAGACGATCACTTCTTGAGGTGATTTTGCTGTCATTTGCTCTTGTATTTTCAAAATTACTATTTTTTATAGGCAAGGTCAACCCTGATCCTTAAAGGTTGAACCTAACCCAGCTATGTCAACCTTGACCCAAGAAGGTCATCCCCGACCAAGGAAAGTTGACCTTGACCTAACTGAGGTCAACCTTGACCTTGTCAAGTTATATTTGTGGCTTTGATGATGTAGATTACTGACATGATGTTCATTTGTGCTGGTAGGACTTGGGCCATCTTTGAGAGCATCCCTTTGGAGAATTACTAGTCATTGTCAGAGAGAGACTGTCTGAGCTTGATGATGATGAGATGTGGGACTATACTGGGTATCATTCTTACCATAGATCAGACTACACCAATTCATGCTATCAGCTCTAATAGAGAGGTGGGATGAGGATACATGCTCCTTCCATCTTCCCTCTAGAGAGATTACAGTGACACTAGAGGATGCCTATAGGATCTTGTGGCTTCTAGTCTAAGGTGAGACCGTCAGACCTAGAGCACAATGAGCTCCTGAGGAGATCCATGTAGATAAGGAGTATTTCATAGGATGGTTTCCATAGATGCAGACCTGATCAGATCAGGTCCTATTGTCATCCATACTGTTAGGTCCTACACCTTTAGTACAGAGGGTGATGCTTTGCATAGTACCCTTGGTTGTGTTACCCAATGCAAAGGGTACCATATTTTCTACACCTCTTACACATCTTATGCAGAGGATGGAGAGGGAGAGGACCGTGTTCTCATGGGGTCACAACATGTTAGCCCAGCTATACCATGAGCTAGGTTAGCTAGTGAGATATCAAAGAGAGAGTCTTTCAATATGCACACTCTTGCAGATTTTGGTTGTTTGAGCATTTCACATGTGCAAATCTATAGGGAGTTTCAGTGATGGTAGATGTGAGTACACCAAGATTCTTTGGATATCCTCTAAGAGATACCTAGCAGTTTGGAGATGTCCTCTATTGGAGGGTATGTCTAGACCACATTGCCAGTATAGATGTGATATGGAGACCCTACTACCAGATGACAAAGTGGCTTGATACATGATTCCAGATGAGATATTCATAGTAACAAAAGCTGCTAGAGGGTCATCAGAATCATATAGTGATGTCATACTATTATGATCGGGTGATGAGTGAGTTTGACATGCTAAAGGGAATCCTTAGAGTAGTACCTCACTATGCACATCTAAAGAGGTACTATCAGAGACCTGATGCCATACACCAACCATTGGTAGAAAACATAGAGGATAGTGATGCAAATGAGACTTAGGATAGAGAGGTACCATTAGATGTGACCTATTTAGGCATGTGCTGAGATTACATCAGGTACTAGAGTTTGGAGGGGACCCACCCCATCTTCCTTGAGGATTATCCTATAGGTGATCTAGGTCTTTCAGAGAGGACACACCAGAATAGTGGTAAAGTAGAAGAGGATGAGGATGTCAGAGATGAGGAGGAGCACATCTCCAAGGATGATCCCATGGAGGAAGAGAGAGCAGAGAGAGTAGAGGAAAGAGAAAAGGAGAGAGTAGAGGAGATGCCCCCAGGTGGTGATACTGGTGTAGATGTACATGTTATTCATGCATCACCACTAAGATCATGATGGCCTCCATGGCCCCACACAAAGACACCACCACCGAGGCCTAGACATGGAGAGTGTGGAGAGATTAGTCACTCCATGCCCCCACCATCTAGACACTTTAGTGACATCCAGGAGGGAGACCTAGGTATGAAATATGAGATTTGGTTAAATAAGAAATTTGATTTGAGATAAACAAACACTAGACTGATAAATGTAATTTTCATTCTACAACTAGTGTAGCAGAGTGGAGGAGATTTTTATCTGATATTCTAAAGGATAAATGTATATCCTACCAACTACCAGTGAGTGAGTGAGAATCCTCTCTAGGATACAGAGATCCCAGTAGGCATGCATATATCTTTGCATGCATCCAACAAGAATTGAGGCTATGCAGAGAAAGGGAGGAGAAGCTGATAGCTAAGTTATAGAGTGCCTGAGAGCATCCACAGGGTATGAGTATATCGAGGAGCCACTCATAGACACACAAATCTTCATCTTCCTATGATAGAGAAGAGAGATTTGGGATCCATCGGTCATCAGAGCATAGTGATAGATGTAATGATAAATAGGGCAATTGGCCACATATGTATTAGAACTTGAAATTTTTTTGATGAATGAAAAAATTTCTCTACTAATTAGTTCTATGTTTGATTACTATGCTTTCATCAATATAAAACTTAATAGAAAGAAAGAAGGTGCATAAATATATTCAATATGTAATTTTTCTAGAACTACATAACCTATAAAACAAACTTTATAAGGAATACATAAATACACAAGGAAAGAAAATAATGAAATTAAGGATAAGAATGTTTGAGATGCATAATATTAATAGGTTCCTTAAAAGAAACACTATCCATATCAGCAAGTTTATAAGCACCTAAGCCAAAATCTTCAATAACAACAAAAGGTCCAAGCCAATTAGGGCTAAACTTTCCTTTTTTGCCTAGTAAAGCATTCACATTTCATTGATTCTCATAGAGGACTAAATCACCAACCGAAAATGTTCATTCAATTACCTTATGATTGTATTTCTTCTGAAGGGAATTATGATAAGCTTTTATATGTTCTAATGTATGTATTCATTATTCATCCAACATTTCTAATTCTTGTAAGTGTTGTTCATGAAAAGTATCCTTATCAATTATCCCATGAAATGAAACACGTAAAGAGGGTACTTCTAATTCCAAATGCATAATAGCATCAGTACCATAGATAAGGTTGTAAGGAGAAGTACCCATGGTAGTATGAACACTAGTCCTATAAGCCCATAAAGCATAGGTTAGTTGAGTATGCCAATCTTTCACATGCTTACTAACTATTTTTCTGAAAATTTGTTCAATGATTTTATTTTATGCTTTAGCTTTTCCATTGGATTGAGGATAATAAGGAGTTGAAAATTTGTGTTGAATCTGATATTTTTCCAAGAATTTCATGACTTCTTTGTTTCTAAAAGAGGTACCATTATCCCAAACTATCGTTGAAGGAATACCGAATCTTGTTATAATATTATTAAGGATGAAATCACAAATAACATCTACAGTTGTTGAAGGAAGAGGGAAAACTTTGACCCACTTTGTGAAGTAATCTGTAGTAGTCAAAATGTAAGTATGTCCTTGAGAAGAAGCTGGTGAGATTTTTCCAATAAGGTCAAAACCCCAAATACTAAAAGGACATGGAGAGACTTGATTATGAAGCTCACGAGTAGGAGCATGAATCAAATTACTATGTTGTTGACATTGAGAACATTTCTTAACAAACATGAAAGAATCTTGTTCCATTTTTTGCCAATAATATCTCATTCTAAGCAATTTAAATTAACCAGTGATTTTCCACCAAAATGTCCCCCACAAGAACTAGAGTGCACTTATGCCAAAGATACATGTATCTCAGTTCTATTGAGACATCTTAATAATAATCCTTCATAGGAATGTTTGTAAAGTGTATCTCCTAAAATAATGTAACGCAACACAAGCTTCCTAATATGATTATGTGTGTTTCTTGTTGCTGGTTCAAGAAAAGTACCATCTTTCAAAAAATGAAAAATACGTGAATACCATTCATCTGAATGCAAATTGAAACAATCAGAGGTAATCTTTTTAGAAATTGCAGGACTTTTAAGAGTTTGTATAGTAAATTAAAAGTTTTCAGCATTATTCTCAAGATAAACCAAAGAAGTTACGCTTGCCATGGCGTCCACATGTCGGTTATCTTTTCTAGGTAAAGTTTGAATCGTATAAGAGGAGAATTGTGAAAGCACATCAAGAGCTAAATCTCTATATTGTGTCATTTTATCATTTTTAGTCTGATATCCACCTTTAATTTGTTTAACAATTAGTTGCAAATCTCCGTATATTTGCAAGTTTTTGATATTAAGGGATGAAGTTGCTCATAGGCTAACTATAAGAGCTTCATATTCTGTAATGTTATTAGTACAAGGAAAGGTTAATTTGTATGATAAAGGGATGGGTTTTTTTCATAGGGGGGATCAAGATAATACCAACCCCAGAGCCTGTCTTACATTTAGACCCATCAAAATATAATTCCCAAATATCATCCTATTGAATAGCTAGAATATTGTCATCCGAGAATTCCATTGAAGTAGAACATGTATCTGAATGAGGACAAGGAGCTTCAACTAAATAATCTATTAAAGCCTGTCCCTTAATAGACTTTTGAGAAATGAAATTAAGATCAAATTCTATAAGTAACATCACCCACTTTTCTAGATGGTCAGAGAGATCAATTTGTGAGAAAAGATGTTTCAAAGAATCAAACTTAACAATCACATTGACTTCAGCATTTATAAGATAATGCTTGAGTTTTTGACATGCATAAACCTATAGCTAGACATTGTCTTTCCAAATCTGTATATCTTGTTTCATAATCAAGTAAAGTCTGACTAATGTAATACACAGGTCTTTCCTTACCATCATTGTCATTTTGAGCTAACAACACACTCATGGCTTTTGGAGTCGTTGATGTATACAAATGAAATGGTTTATCAAATTTAGCAAGTTGCAAGATAGGAGGGTTTGCAAGATACTCAAATTTCTCAAAAGCTTGTTTACACTCATCATTCCAAGAGAAAATGGTATCCTTTCTAAGCAAGGAAGTAAAAGGAACAGTTTGATCAGCTAGATTAGAAATAAAGTGACGAATAGCTTTTATTTTTCCTTGTAAACTCTGTAATGAAGAAATATTCTTAGGAGGAGGCATATTAACAATAGCTTTAATCTTTTCAGTATCTACTTCTATGCATCACTTAGATATTATAAATCCTAATAATTTACCAAAATCAACTCCAAAAACACATTTCTTAGGATTCAATCTCATGTTGTAACTTCTAATCCTTTCAAATATTTGTCGTAAAATAGTAACATGATCTTCTCTTTGTATATATTTTGCTAAGATATCATGCACATAATCTTCAAGGATGTTATGAATGTAATCATGAAAAATCAAAGTCATAGCTCATTGATATGGCGCCCCTGCATTTTTCAATCCAAAAGGCATCATGACCCAACAAAAGGTTCCCCAAGGTGTTATAAATGAAGTCTTAAATTGATCTTGAGGAAGAATAAAGATTTGATTATATCCTAAAAAACCATCCATAAAAGATAACAAGGCATGACCCGCTATTGAATCCACAATCATATTGATGCTAGGTAAAAGGAAATCATCTTTTAAGGATGATTTATTTAAATCTCTGAAATCAGTACACATCCTTATCTTATTTTCTCCTTTTGAAATAGGCACAATGTTTGAAATCTAATCTGAGTAATCAATAGAATGGATAAATCTAGAATCCAATAACTTTTCAATTTCACCTTTGACTAATAAATCAATTCGTGGATTCATCTTTTGAATTTTATCCTTCACAGGTTTCATATTTGGTTTTAAAATAATGTTATGAGTAACAATCTTAGAATCAATACCTGACATATCTGAATATGTCCAAGAAAAGATGTCCTTAAATTCAAGTAAAAGGGAAACCAACTGATCATGTTCATCCTGATTCAAACATTTCCCAATCTTTATCATCTTTTCAGTATTGTTCTCATCCATTTGAATATCAATAGTTTCAGTTATTAACAAATCACTTCATATCAGGGGATCCATCGGTAACGGGAGAATATCTGGTTTATCATGTTCCCCAAAATAATCATCGGTACTTAAAAAATAAGGCTTCCATCATTTGTGATGAAACTTAGGTAAGTCTTCATAAACCCCTAAAAATTCCATTAAGGCTTCATCTTCAGGAAAAATAACCAAAGTAGACTTTTGATTAAGGTCAATTAGAAGTGGGTTAGCCAATTTCAACTATCTGTTGTAGATATGATTAACATTAAGAGGAAAAGTTGATGGTTGTCTATAAGGATTGAATCCTAATCCATATGTATGATCATAAACTTCATTACCCAAAGGTACTTGTATACCTTGTTCATATTTACCACATCCTTTCCCATTAAATCCTGATTTCTTAAGCAAATGATAACAAGGACCATATTGATCAGTCATATCAGATGGAGTCCAAGGAATGGCATATGTCACAATGTCATAGCATTTAGGTTTTATAGTTTCAAGTGTTTCATTAATTGAAGTGGCCACAAAATTACTTTTTTAGCTCCTCAAAAAGTGGGGAAGAAGTAAAGACTTTTTTCTCAAATTCATTTTGTTGCTTCATGAATTCCAAATTAGAGACCTTATATTCTCCAATAAAAGTAGGATTAAAATCCAATGTCCCCCAATCATCCTTAGTTAAAGAAGAATATGGAGCTTCTGGTTATTCAATCTCAGGTTGTTTTTCAATCTCTTTACTTGGTTGAAGAGGCTCAAAGATTTTAGCATATTCTGCATTTAGGCAAGGATTCAACACATCATCCGCATGTAATTTATACATTAAGTTGTTATAGATGAACCTAACCTTGCAATGAAGAGTATAAGGAACTGCATGCATAGTATGTAACCAAGGTCTTCCTAAAATAAGGTTATAATTGAGAGTTCCAAACATAACATGAATAGGAGTATTTAGAATAACTAGACCCACTTTAATAGGTAAGGTAATAATGCCCAAAGTTCTCTTTGCAATATTATCAAATCCATGTATCGGAACATTATCAGGTTGAATAGTTGTTAGATCAGCCTTAATTGCCTTAAGCATATCCATGCTACAAATATTAAGTCCAGGTCCATTATCAATTAATGTTCTTCGAATGATACTCTGATTAATAGAAACAACAACCATAAGAGTATCATATTGATTCTGCACCTCGAGAGAAGGTAAATAATTATCGGAAAACACAATAGGAGGTATAGAAGGCATAGTATGCATAGAATCCAAAATAGAATTAATTTTTTCTTGATTAGGAGGTGGAGCAAGAAGAGTGGATAAAGCATTTTGCAATGCCTCATGATATGTCAGGGAAGTCTAAAGTAATTCCCATAAAGATATCTTAGCACAAGTAGCACATAATTGGTCAACTAAGTTATACTCCTTAAAGGTAGAAGGAAACCTAGGTGCTTGAGAAAGCATAGGTTGAGAAGGCGGTAATTAAACTGGAACAGTAGGCTGAGGGTTATTCCGTGTGTGATAAGCATGTAAAATGGAATCAGTGTTATCAAAGAAATCCAAAGGATCTCTAGGTTTACCCTTAATCATTATGCGTGGACATCCCTTTACCATTATCAAAGGTAATGTAGGATATATCATTTTAGGTTTATCAGTATTGAAAATAGTGGGACATAGAGGTAACCATGCACACACTCTACGGTAAAGGTCAATTGGAGAGGTTGTGGAAGAGAGTGTAATAGGAATAGGATCATTGGAGATCTTATCCAAACCATTTTCATCCTCACTAGCATGTACCTCACTAAGGAATCTATCCTCTTATACAATAAAAGCCTCATTAAAGTACTCAAAACAAGAATCATACATGATGAATACAAAGAAATACTAAAAGCATGAAAATGTAAATGTTTTTGTATTTTTAAAGAGATTTTGAATTTTTTTTGAAATTTTGAAATATAAATGCAACTAAAGTATAAATGCAATTAATCTAATCTTATAAGCATGCAAGATCTAAATCTAACACCAAAAAGAAAGACTTGTCATAAACGGGCTCACCAAAATGAATAGGTTGGAAAATGGAGCTTTTATAATGCATCTATCATTCACCTACTATTCATTTGTTTTGTTTTGAATTGGAATTGAATAAGTAATGTAAATCTAGAAATAATTGAAATCAAATAAGATAAGATGCATACATCATAATGGAACAGATCTAAAAATACCTATTTTCTAAACCTTGTGCATAGCTTCAGAAGATTCTGCAACTAGATCTGGGACCAAAAAACTGTAACAGAGAAAACCTAGAAAACTTTTGTCTTTTTGGAAGCAGGTCATCTTTGACCCAGATAGCAGGGCAATGTCCAACTCCCTACTGAAGATCATCCTTGACCCAAAATAGCTCTGATGAAAATTATGTTTGCGGATCTCAAAAGTTTGCCGAAAAGGGTATTCGGAGCTGCACTTTAATTCTCGAAACAATGATTGTAGATATCTAAAAATGGTGTTTTGGAGTGGCTATATATAGTTTTGCCTTAGTCAAACCCCCTATTTTGGTGATCTCCACCTCCACAAATAGTCGGTTGTAATAGAATGTTTGTGTGTATTGAAAGTGTAATGCCAAGATCTAATCCTCTAGATTGAAACCCTATCATGAATATGTATGAGAAAGCAATGCATAGATTTGAATAAGATAAGAAAGCATACCAAGCCCCCAAGGCTAAAGTACTCCTACCAAACTCAAAATCTGTAATTGCTACCCCATGATTGTATCTTTGAATGTTTGAATATTGATAATGGTGGATCAAGGAAGAAAAATCTCTCTTGCTCCAAATAGGTGTCCACAATGGTGTGCTCACAAAAATGATTGATATCAACAATGGCGTAATCTTCAATATCATCCTCTTGCAATCTTGCATCTTCATTTCACCATCACTTTATTGCTTCAATCACTTGTGTGTCTCTTATGTCTTGATCATGAAATTTCTTGGTGAAAATGAAAGCAAATGAGAGTCTTTATATAGAGGTTTCAAGGAGAAGCTCCTAGAGTAATGTGAGGACCCATAATTCAAATTTCACCTTGAATTATGACCCAATCACAATAACCAACTAAGGAGGGAAAAGAAAAAAATGAATTTTTAAATTAAAACCTTTCCACAATCGGATGTGAAGGCCCGACATTGATTTTGGGGCCCTTCGGGACCAAATTTGAAAAGAGGAACCAAATCCTGAAGGAGGTTAAAGATGACCTCATCTCTGACCTAGGTCAAGGATGACCTAGTAGAGGGATGACCTAGATGCTGACCTAGGTGAAGGATGACCTCATCCTTGACCCAGGAGTCTAGATCCTGCCAGAATCAGAAACAAGAGGTCTTGGGGATGCCCAGAGACCTAGAAATGATACCAGAATAGGGCAAAGTGATAGGGAGAGGCACAAAATCATATGATGAACATGATGAAGGCCAAGCAGACCTATTTCTAAGTCCTACCTGGAAAATAGAGCCACAAAGAAGGGAAATTGAGGAAAATCCTAGGGATCCTAACCCTAATTTCACTTAGAATGAAGGAAATAAGTGGAGAATGCATCCTAAATGAAAATCTATCATAATAAATGCACTAAAAGAGGGTGCTAAACCTATCAAGATGGAAGTGCTTCCATTTTAAGATGATACACATGTAAAGATATGTCTCTACATTAGTAGAGGCATGTCTCTACATGAGACATGTTCTCCTATTTTGATATTTATACTCAGTGAATCTGCACTTGGAAGACATAAATAAAAAGGTAGTGTTCTTCCGAGTGCAAATTTATATGTACAAAATAATATATACATCAAGTACACAACCTGGTATAAAATAGAATTAATATATCACCTCTGATCATGGATATTTAATAAAATTGTACCATAGACATTACACTTTGTGGTCACGAATGTGAATTTGAAGGTAAGAAAATATTTGATATGTTTGTACAATAGACCCCACTTGTTATTTTGATCAAATCTACACATCTAGTCTCATGGAATGGCAAAGAGCTAGATAGCACCTTTTCAACCTCTGTTATAATCAATCCAAATTTGTTTGAAGCATCCACATTACAAATATGGTATGCATCTATAGGAAAAGACCATCCTCATGTAACCTTGTCTAAAGCCAATATTTTACCACATAGCTTTGAAAATCCAATAGATATATGTACTATTACCAATAAAAGGTTTCCCACCACACAACTTGTTTGTGTAAAGGTGACTATCACAAAGTTGCAGTTGGACAGTTTTTACTACCTTTCTTGTCCACTAGTCATGGACAACAAAAATTTCTCTTTGAACTCAACATCAAAATGAATCATTTTTGAGAAGAGACACAAAGTATTATTGTCATAACACTAAAGAATTAATAAAATAGGCAATTGAACCTCATTATATACTATTACATTTCTATATTTAAAAGTTACTACTACAGTGCTATGTTCATTTTTTTTCCATAGACATCAAGATACTGCTACTTATTGTTGGAAGACTCCCAATGTTTTTCCTACCAGATATTTGAAAACATGTTGGATATATTTATAAATACTATATTTTTTATTTCAAGCCTGTCATGTTGATGAAAGGTGCTCCCCTTAATACTACAAACACACAATAGAAACAAAGAAACAACAACAATATGCAAGAACAAAAAATGGGCTTCTTATTATCTCCACAAATGTGGAATTACAAACTTTCAAAATTACAATATGCAAAGCCACATGGGCATTCCCTTACAATATTCTGTAGGACAAAGCCTTGAATCAATACCCAAATCTACTACTCAGAACTATCCCGAACTGCCTAAGACAACACTATAGACCTTTCTTATATAGGCAATTTCCACCGCCCGAGAAGCTTCCATAAATTTAGCCCTTTAGGCTGACTAAACATAGAATTATTTATTTTTCACAATTATTACAATAGGGTCAGCTCAAAAGAAATACAAAATATGATTTTAGGTAACCCAACTTTCGGAGGCCATAACCTTTTAACCGTAACTCCATTTTTCTATTGTAACCACTTTTTGGAAATGCCATGACAAGATCTACAGTGTCTAACATGCGCTAGCACTAGTCAGCCGGGGGTTTCTCATGATCCAGAGCCTCTAAGGCCTTCAAAATTGACCTAAAAGATTTCATACCCAAAAACCTCAATAACTTCACCAATATAGATGATGTGGCAATGAAACTCAACTGATAGGTTGAAATGACTAAGATGAACCTCCAACTATGAAATCAGAACATTTCGAGATCATATGACCAACTTACTAAAAATAGTAAGTTTCCATAAATAGCATCTTTGCACAAGATAGCCCTTATTTGAAAACAAAGCCAGAAATATTTTTGGGTGATGCAAGATTGCTCTTACACCCAGGATGCTCCTACATCAGACACCCAAGGCAATTTGAGAAGTGACCCTGTCACGACTCAGGTGTGCAGAGGAAAACCAAGACGGTTAACCTCCTCCTTTGTTAGCCATGATGAATCTTCAACAGGTCATCTTTTCCATTTGACCAAATATTCTTCATATGTCCTATTCCTTGTGCTTCTGCCAAAATGACTATCCAGTATGTCTTCAATCTCCTTGATATCTGAACTGGTTGCTGGAATACTCCACTGTGTTGCTATAGCCTCATCTTCAACACCTCCTTCATGATACTCTGTCAGATCTAAAACATTAAATACTATGAAATATTCAGCTCAGTAGGTAATTCTACCTCATATGCATTTCCTGAATCATACTTCTTTAGTATCTTACATGGCCCAAACTTCTTCATTTTCAGCTTGTTATATGTACCAACTAGAAATTGCTCCTTTCGCAAATGAACTATGACTTCATCTCCAACCTGAAATTCCTTATGCCTTCTTTTCTCATCTGCCTTAGCCTTATACCATGCATTCATTTTGGTAACATGCTTCCTCACCTCCTCATGGATGTTCTTCAAATGTTCTGCAAAATCCTCAACTTCAGCACTACTTATTTCTCCTTTATCTATCTTCCTCAACTCAAATGCATTTTTGGGACTACTTGCATATACAGTCTATGGATGATGTGATGAACTAAACTTCAAATCTATCTTCAACTCTTCACTTTATGATAGTGTCATTCTATGTGCTACCTTATTTGGAAAACTAGCTCCTAGAATCAAATCCATCCGATGACTGATCTTTCTTACTGGTGGTAATCCATCAGGCACATTATCAGATACAATATCTTGAAATTCATTCGTTAATTTTGCAACTTCTACAGGTACATCTTCTACTTCCTCTTTCCCAACCTTTGGAATTAAGGTAAAACACATATGCTCATGCCGCATACCATCTAAGAAATTTCCTCTATCAACAAAATTTATTCTTGCATTACCACATACCTTTTCTTCTGTTTCCTTTAATGGTTTTAGCTTATTTCACACTCCATTCTTTATCAGGGAATAGGTATTCACACGACCATCGTGTACAACACATCTGTCAAACTACCATGGTCTACCCAACAACATGTGACATGCATCCATAGGTTTGATATCACATAGTACCTCATCATGGTACCCACCAATCTTGAACTTCACTAAGCACTATTCGCTGACCATGACCTTGTGGTCATCCTGCACCCAGGCAACCTGATATAGATGTGTGTGTTTCTGTCTCTTGAGCTTCAACTTTGTCACCATCTCTTCTGACACCAAATTATTAGTACTACCACTATCAATAATCACATCACAACACTTACCCTCACACTTGCACCTGGTGTGAAACATGATCCTCCTTTGTTCAGGTTCATTCTCACCACTCAGTAGGACTCTTCTGTTGATCAATGTTTCTCCTTTTTCAACATCTTCAGAATGTGATGATCTGACATCTTCATCTACATATGCAACTCTGACTTGGCCTTCATTCCTCCTATCCATCCTTCCTTGGCATTGACGACATTCAAATTCCCTATGACCTTCTTCTCCATAGTGAAAACATTTTCTACGGAAGCCTCCTCTTCCAGATCCTTGTCCTCTTCCTCTCTGATCTCTATACTTTGATCATAGAAATGATTGAAATTATCTCATCTTTGATTCTGACTATTAATGGCCTCATCCTTCTTTTTTGGATCTTCATTTTGATCTCCATATGACCATCCACCAAATCTTCCATCACGACCTCTTCTGCTTTGTCTGCTCTCAAACTTCTTGTTAAGCTTTTCCTCTACTTTTAGGGAAAATTGGTATGCCTCTTCAATACTGTTCATTCAAATTAGATTCAATTCTTCCTAAATGCTCAGCCTCAACCCATTAAGGTAATGGGAAAATTTCTCCTTATCATCTTTCGCATGGCCTATTTTGATGAGGATTCGGTAGAACTCCTCCATATACTCCTAAACAAATTTTTCTGCTTACTTCAAACTTTGTATTTTCTTCAGTAGGTCAAGCTCATAATCAACAGGAATGAACTGTCACTTCAATTTGTCCACCATTCGATCCCATCTTGTGATTTTATCCTTTCCTCTTCTATTTCATTCCAATTGAATCTCTTGCCACCAGATCTTCACATGACCTTTTAGTCTGGCCTTCACAAATTTGACCCTATCAGGATCCTCAATATCTTCATATTCAAAATATTCTTCACATTCATTGATCTAGTCGATCAACTCCTCTGGGTTAAGATTTCTTGAGAATGCAGGAACCTCAATCTTAGGTCTTTTCCTGATCTTGGAAATGGCCTGAAAAAGTCTTCCTTCCTCTTGGTTCATAATTTTGACTTCTCCTTCTTGATCTTCTTCTTCGGCTTCATCCTCGCTTTCATCTCTGACATTAAGATTCATTCCTCTGTGAATCTCTTCTTGCAATGCTCGCACTTGTCTTTGGAGTGCTCTAACCTTAGGTGTCACAACACTAGCTCTTCCACCACATTGCCTTCATAGAGGCATTTTCATGTTGCTCACTGAAACCCTAACCACGATCCTGGTCCAAACAGCCTCATAGTCGACAATCTGTTTACACAGAAACCCTAACCCACGGTCCTGGTGCAAACTGCCTCACAGTCGACGATCTGTTTACACAGAAACCCTAACCCATGCTCTTGGTGCAAACTACCTCACAATTGGCAATCTGTTTACACACTCAGGAACTCCCGCTCTGATACCACTTGATGAAGAGTGCTCCCCTTAATACCCTAAACACACAACAGAAATAGAGAAACAACAACAATATGCAAGAACAAAAAATGGGCTTCTTATTATCTCCACAAATGTGGAATTACAAACTTTCAGAATTACAATATGCAAAGCCACATGGGCATTCTTTTACAATATTCTATAGGATAAAGCCTCGAATCAATACCCAGATCTACTACCCATAACTATCCCAAACTGCCTAAGACAATACTACAAAACTTTCTTATATAGGCAATTTCCACTGCCTGAGAAGGTTCTAGAAATTTATCCCTTTAGGCCGACTAAACATAGAATTATTTATTTTTCACAATTACTACAATAGGGTCGGCTTAAAAGAAATACAAAATATTATTTAAGGTAACCCAAATTCTAGAGGCCATAACTTTTTAACCGTAAATCCACTTTTCTACTGTAGCCACTTTTCAGAAATGCCATGATGAGATCTACAGTGCCTGACATGCGCTAGCGCTAGTCAGTCGGGGGTTGATCGCAATCTGGAGCCTCTAAGGCCTTCAAAATTGACCTAAAAGATTTCATACCCAAAAACTTCAATAACTTCACCAATACAAATGATGTGACAATGAAACTCAACTGATAGGTTGAAATGACTAAGATGAACCTCCAACTGTGAAATCAGAACATTCCGAGATCATATGACCAACTTACTAAAAATAGTAAGTTTTCATAAATAGCAGCTCTGCACAAGATAACCCTGATTGAAAACAAAACCAGAAATATTTTTGGGTGATGTAAGATTTCTCTTACACCCAGGATGCTCCTGCATTAGGAATGGAATAGTGTTGTTGATTGTCTGGCGAAGTGGGCTTCTGACCATATGTGTAATTGGAACATTGTTGATAAGACTCAACTTCTGATGGGCTTATCCCATCAATTTGATAACTTGGTTGATCTTGATAGGGCTGTTTGATGCCCTTTCTCCATTTGTTCTTGTTTCTCTTTCAGTTTGAATAAGTTTTCACCCCTCCTTTATTTAAAAAATGATGATAATTCTAGATATGGAAAAAATGGAAAGACACCATCGCAGTTTGACAAATACGAAAACCTATTACAAAGAAAGAATGTAGTATCAGTCTATAATAATTGTTAGAGGTTTCTAGTAATTTCTACCAAAATTTTCTCGAAAAGTAATTATTTAGTAGTTTCCAAAAATTTACATTTTCTAGAATTGTTTTCAGAATTTTCCCAAATTGTAACTAGTAGCTTCTAGAAATTTTTCCAATGTCTATATAAAGGCACCTTGTAAATCATTTTGTGTGTGGAGCAATACAAAATCTATGTTATATTATGGCGCATCACACTATGTCTTTATTCTAATTTTGCCTTTTCCTACATCAAAGTGGTATCTGAGCCAAATTCTGGGAGATTGGGAGATCTTTGTTAGCAAGTGTCAATTAAAATAATCTAGCGTTATAGCAGCTAAGGATATTGCTGGAAGAAGACAAAGGATCACTGTTTTGGTTTTGAAGAAAGGATAGCTCTATAAAAAAAAGGAAGTTTGAGTAGATTTTTATTTTGGGAAAATTAATTTCCTATGGTCAACATTATCAGCTATTGAAAAGAGGAAAGGAGCTGCAATTGTGTTGAATGTGGAAGCTTAAAGGAGATGTTGAAAAATTGTTAAAGAAAGATAGAGGGTTCATTGCAATTTAGTTTGTGCATTTGGTTGCTGCTGAATAAGTTCTCTTAGATTGTGGGAAGCATATATTGCCGCGGCCTAAATAAAAATTTATCAATTCGTAAGTTTTTTTTGAAATTGTTTTTGTGTGGAGAAAATTACTTTTGGAAGTATGGCATCAGGCAGTTTTCAACCTATAATACCATTATTTTTTGGCAAGAATTATGAACATTGGTCTTATAGAATGAGAGTTATACCTAGTTCATTAAAGTTATCAGATATAGTTGAAAAAGGCTATACAAAACCACAAGATGAGTACTTTAAATGCTAATGAAAAGAAGAAGCTTGAAGAAAATAGGGAAAAATTTTTAAGGGCTTTGTAGATAATTGGACAAGGATTGGATGACTCTATTGTTGGAAATATTATTCCAGCCACTACACCTAAGGAAGCATGGGAGATCCTTGAGAAGGCATATCAAGGTACAAGTAAGGTAAAAGTTTCTAAACTACAAGCCCTTAGGAGAGAATTTGAATTGTTCCAAATGAAGGATTTTGATTCTGTAGATCAATTTTCAAATCGTATTACATATTTGGTTAGACAAATAAGAATGAATGGTGATGAATTAATAGATACAAGGGTTGTAGAGAAGAACTTAAGAATTTTTCCTAGTAAGTTTGATTCTATTGTCGTGACAATTGAGGAAACTAAGGATTTGTCAACATTATCAATAGATGAGTTGTTTGGATCATTACAAAATCATGAAGATAGGTTGAAAAAATGAAATAATACTTCATTAGAGAATTTATTAAAGACACAAATGACATTTGGCAGAGGCAGAGGAAGAGGAAATCCAAGCTTTAGAGGAAGAGGAAGAGGAAGAAATAATTATCAAAGAGAAGAAAGGAAGAGTCCAGAGCCAGGAGGAACGAGAAATCAAAGCTTCAACTCAAGGGGTCGCAATAATAATTAGCCATCACAAAGGTATGATAAATCAAATATCCAATGTTATTATTGCAAGAAGTATGGTCACTTTTCAAATGAGTGTCGAAAAAACAAGCTGATATAGGCAAGCAAAATGAAAATTTTACTGAAAATAGTTCAGAGACTTTATTCATTACATTCAATGTGGCTCAAGAAAGTTTAGGTGATTTTTGGTTTCTAGATAGTGGTTGTAGTAACCATATTACAAGAAATAATTATATTTTTGAAAGTTTGGATACTTCAGTCAAATCAGAAGTGAAGTTGGGAAATGTCACATAGTGGAAGTAAGTGGAAAAGGTGCAATCAATGTGGTAACACAACTTGGTAAGAAATCTAATCTTGATGTTTATTTTGTACCTGGGTTGAAGGATAATCTTATAAGTGTGGGACAACTTAGTCAAAAAGGTTATAAACTTGTTTTTAAAAAGAATGTGTGCACTATATTTGATATTCCTCCTAGTAACATCATGATTGCCAAAGTTGATATGAAAAATAATAGAATGTTCCCACTCCAAATGAAGAGTAAGATGGTGGAGGAAATTCGAGCAAATTTTAAGGCAACATGTCAAGATCAAGCATGGATATTGGTGCAAGGGCACCTAGAGCACATAAGGAGTTCCAAAAACCTATGGAGATAAAAAAGACATCAGTGAACATGAATATATCCAATGACATCAATTGGAGCATTTTGGAGGCTATAATGACCTATAAGATTAATAAATGTAATAAATTTGCAATAAGCCCTTAAAGGCCTAATAAGCCTTAGGACCAATTTAGGAGTCTAGGATGAGTTTTGGAGTTGCAAGCTTACAATAGTTTAGATTTGGTTCTAATAAGGTTTAATCATTTTATTTAAATCATATTCCAAGATCTTAGGATTCAAAAGCTTAAAAATGCTTAATTTGCAATGTTGTTAATTCAAATTTTTGAATAACAATGGTTACTTGTAAAAGGAGGGAAAAGGGATTTTTATGCTTATTTAGTCTTAATATAATTTTCAAAACACCAAAGTTGGTTGAAAAGACTTAGAGGAAGTTATAAATTAGAGGATCAAGACATTGTATGACATATTGGAGAGAGAGACTCTATTGTACGGACTGTACTCAAGTTTGGTGAATAAAAACTTTCAAATGCTATTTCATGATTTCTTGAAGTTGTCTTGAATATATGTGGAATTATTTTTGTACTATTATTCATTGGAGAAATTAGATACTGATCACATATTCTATCTATGCATTTGTGAGATCTGCATTTGTATTTTTATTCAAATAATTCTGACTGGCAAGGTAGTTTCAGAAATTACATTGACAATTTTGTTAATTTCTAATTGAATATGGTCATTCCATGACCTCTAACCACTATAACACATGGAATTACTATGTATTGACATGAAATATAGTTTTCTAATCCATTAATGCACTAAGAAGGAAGAATGTTTGGGTGATCACCATAGTTTGTACAAGAAACTTAATGATTTTGCTTGGAATGCTAGAACAGTAGCCATTGGGTCTAAAGGAAGAGGATAGATTATGAGTTGGATCATATTATTATGATAATATAATGGTAAAAAAACTACCTATTGTACCTAGAAGTGAACGGATCTTGGAGATTCAAGAAACCCTTGGATTGAGGGTTTAGAAGTGCTAAATTTGGGGTTTTTGGGTTTCTCAAGGTGATGGGTTAGATCCATCTTGGATTTAGAGGTTTGGTAACATATTGAAATACTTCTATAATTTTGGATTCTTGGGGGTACAAGTAACTAGGTGTTTCTTTGTTAAATCACCTATGTTTGAGGCATTTTGGGGTCACATAGTGAGGACTGTCATACTCGGTGCAAAACAAAAATACCTAAGTTTGTGATATGTATTCATATGTCCAAAAGGGTATCCAAATATATAATTTATTTTTTCCATCCTTTGGGAAAGTATAGAGTTAAGAGCCATTTTATTGCTAGATAGGGCTACTAGACAGGGCAATTAGGCCTCTAGGCTAGTTTGAGACATTTAACCCTTGGAAGTATTGGGTAAGTCTAAAACCATCAAAATCACTTGAATCCATCCTAATATACATCAAAAACATTAAATCTATCATTAATTTGCATTGTGAAGAGTCTGAGTTGGGTGGAGTCTCATAAAGTCATTGTGCACCTTTGGGAGAAGTGTGGGTTTCTAAGCCAAATTGGAAAACTTAGTTGGTGATTAAGGTCCACTATTCTTACCTCTCCACCAAGTGGTATTAGAGCACACTAGTATATCCTTAAAGAGATAGAGGAACACTTTTCCAAAGAAGTTTGACTATTGTTTGTGAAAATGCCTCCAAGGAATGCAGGTTCTGCCAAGGAGATCCAGGAGTTGAAGGAGAAGAACACAAAGTTGCAAGAATCCTACAATGCACTTTTGGCTAGAATTGAAGCACTAGAATCCAATGAAATGAGAGAAATAGATGAAGGTGTTGATAGTCAAGAAGAGGAACAAACCCATAAGGAAGGGGAAGAAGAAGAAGAAGAGGAACAAATAGATCCAGAAGAGCAGAGGACAATCAGGATATTGAAGGCTATGAAGAATGAGCAGCATAAGGTGAGGGGAGATATCCCTATGTATGATGGAATTCTAAAAGAAGAAGAGCTTTTGTACTGGATAGCATCAATGGATGCCTACTTTGAAAGTGAAGAGGTACCAGAAGAACAAAGGTCATATTGGCAAAAACAAAACTCAAAGGGCATGCACTCCTATGGTGGGATCATGAGGAGGCAGACATAAGGAGAAGAGATAAGCCAAAGATTGTCTCTTGGGATAGGATGATAGCAAAACTGAAAGGTAACTTTCTTCCTAAAGACTTTTATGTACAAATGCATAAAAGAATGCAAAGTTTAAGACAAAAGGATTTAGATGTTAAAGCAGATGAATTCTATAAACTAAGCATAAGGTTAGGATTGGAAGAAGATGAAGTTGTCAAGGTTGCTAGATATTTAGATGGTTTAAGATTTAATATCCAAGATGAATTTGTGGCTTCTAACCCCAGAAGTGTGAAGGAATGTTACCAGTTGGCCCTTAGAATAGAGGAGAAATTGAAAAGGAAAAGTGAAAGACATAATAGCAGCAATAGAGGAGGTTCTTCAATGAGGGGAAGAGGAGGAAGGAAAAATCAGGTTTGGGAAGAAAAGGACAAAGGAACTACTCTTGAGGCAAGAGGAGGACACACCCAAAGAGGTGGAAGATTTGGAGGAGGAAGAGGAAGTGGCATCTTCATAGGTAGATCCTTTCATTGCAATGAAGTTGGACATCAATATTTTAGGTGCCCTAAATGGATAGACTTTGATCAAGGCAAGGAAAGGAGGGTACATTTGATTGAAGTAGTGGAAACTCATGAACCTAAAAAAACAACCCTTGAGGTAGGAGAATTTCTTCTCATGAGGAAAGGAGGCCCATTACCAACATCAGCACAAGAAGGTATATTTAAATCAAGATGTTTAGTCCAAGGCAAAGTATGTACTCTAATTATTGATTCAGGGGCACATAGTAATTTGGTTTCAGTTGATATGGTTTCTAAGTTGGGATTGGCATTGGTAGAATATCCTAACCCTTATAGTGCCACTTGGGTACACCAAGAGTTGAATGGGAAGGTTAGTCAGAAGGCTCTTGTCAATTTTTCAATTGGGCCATATCATGATCAAGTTTGGTGTGATGTCATATCTATGAATTGTGGGCACATGATATTAGGTAGACCATGGCAATGTATGAGGAGGACAATTCATGATGGTTACTCTAATACTTATATTATTCATAAAGGGAAAGAGAAATTTAAGTTGAATCCACTGACTTGTAGGGATAAGAACAAGATAATAATGTGTTTTGGAGATAATATTCCATTACATGAGCAAGGAAACATCACCAATGATATAGGTTGGTATATGAAGCATGGATATAATCATGGATTGAACAGGACAGAGCACTATAGTTCTACAAGTTAGAGATGTTTGGGGCTGCAATAGTTATAATTTGAAGGCTTTAAGAGCATCCAAGTTGGCTCCATCTACTGTCCCATCAAAGGATACAAAGATAATAGTCAAGAATAGGAGTTGCAATAGTTGTTGAGGTAGATCATCGAGGACAAGTTCCATATTGTACCAAGTACACCAGTTGCAATAGCAGGGCAACAATCTGATCTAAAAATAGACCCTCCACATAAACGTTTTGGTACTAATGTTTTTCATAAGGTGTGTGCAGGTTACAAGAGAAAACCAGTGACCTTAGGGAAGTTTATTCATTCCTAAAGGCACCATATCCATGAAGTACAGGTTCAAACTAAGACATCCCGTGCAAGGAGTGATTCTTGGGACAATAATCTTTTTCAAGGTGATGAACATGGTGCAGGAGCACCTAGAGAATATAAGGAGTTCCAAAAAGCTATGGAGATCAAAAAGACATTAGTGAACATGAAGATATCCAATGACATCAATTGGAGCATTTTGGAGCCTATAATGACCTATAAGGTTAATAAATGTAATAAATTTGCAATAAGCCCTTAAAGGCCCAATAAGCCTTAGGACCAATTTAGGAGTCTAGGATGAGTTTTGGAGTTGCAAGCTTATAATAGTTTATATTTGGTTCTAATAAGGTTTAATCATTTTATTTAAATCATATTCCAAGTTCTTAGGATTCAAAAATCTTAAAAATGCTTAATTTGCAATGTTGTTAATTCAAATTTTTGAATAACAATAGTTACTTGTATAAGGAAGAAAAAAGGTATTTTTATGCTTATTTAGTCTTAATATAATTTTCCAGCCACAAAAGTTGGTTGAAAATACTTAGAGGAAGTTATAAATTAGAGGATCAAGCCATTGTATGACAGATTGGAGAGAGACTCTATTGTACGGACTGTACTCAAGTTTGGTGAATAAAAACTTCTTTCAAATGCTATTTCCTGATTTCTTGAAATTGTCTTGAATATATTTGGAATTATTTTTCTATTGTGATGCATTAGAGAAATTATATATTGATCACATATTCTATCTATGCATTTGTATTTTTATTCAAATAATTCTGACTGGCAAGGTAGTTTCAACAATTACATTGACAGTTTTGTTAATTTCTAATTGAATATGGTCATTCCATGACCTCTGACCACTATAACACATGTAATGATTGTGTATTGACATGTACTATAGTTTACTAATCCATTAATGCACTAGAAGGAAGAATGTTTGGGTGATCACCATAGTTTGTAGAAGAAACTTAATGATTTTACTTGGAATGATACAACAGTAGCCATTGGGTCTGAAGGAGGAGCATATATTATGACTTGGATCATCTTATTATGATAATATAATGGTAAAAAAACTACCTATTGGACCTATAAGTGAACAGAGATAGGAGATTCAAGAAATCCTTGGATTGAGGGTTTAAAAGTGCTAAATTTGGGTTTTTTGGGGTTCTCGAGGTGCTGGATTAAATCCCTCTTGGATTTAGAGGTTTGGTAACATATTGAAACACTTGTGGAATTTTGGATTCTTGGGGGTACAAGTAACTAGGTGTTTCTTTGTTAAATCACCTATTTTTGAGGCATTTTGGGGTCACATAGTGAGGACAGTCATACTCGGTCTAAAACACCAATACCTAAGTTTGTGATATGTTTTCATATGTCCAAAAGGGTATCTAAATATATCATTTATTTTTTCCATCCTTTTGGAAAGTATGGATTTAAGATCCATTTTATCTCTGGACAAGGCTACTAAACAGGGCAATTAGGCCTCTAGGCTAGTTTGAGACATTTAGCCCTTGGAAGTATTGGGTAAGTCTAAAACCCTAAAAACCACTTGAATCCATCCTAATATACATCAAACACATTAAATCTATCATTAACTTTCATTGTGAAGAGTCTGAGTTGGGTGGAGTCTCATAAAGTCATTGTGCACCTTTGGGAGAAGTGTGGGTTTCTAAGCCAAATTGGAAAACTTAGTTGGTGATTAAGGTCCAATATCCTTACCTCTACACCAGATATGGCACTTGAGGTATGGGAATATAAATTTCAAAGGATTGTGTTTGTTGCAAAGAAAGGAAATGGTAATAGATTTACCTCCTATTGAAGTACCGTCAAATTTATTTGAAATTTGTATTTTGGCTAAACATCATAGAGAAAGTTTTTCAAAGGGAATGTCATATAGAGCATGGAAACCTTTAGAAATTGTGCATACAGATATATGTGGTCCAATGCAAACACCATCATTTGGGGGGAGCCTTTATTTTCTAACATTTATTGATGATTTTAGTAGAAAGACATGGGTTTACTTTCTCAAATAGAAATCTGAAACATTTGGAAATTTTAAAGAGTTCAAAGCATTAGTTGAGAAACAAAGTGGCCTATTGATCAAGGTATTATGATCTGATAGAGGTGGAGAATACAAGTCAAATAAGTTTCTGGATTATTGCAGGTATCATGGAATAAAGAAGCAGTTCACTACAAGTTACACACCACAACAAAATAGTGTTGCAAAAAGAAAGAATCAAACAATAATGGAGATGGAAAGAAGCATGTTGAAATCTTCTAGATGAGTATTGGGCTGAAGCGGTTGCTTGTGCAGTTTATATCTTGAATAGGAGTCCAACAAAAATTGTGAGGGATATGATTCCACAACAAGCATGGAGTGGTAAACATCATAGCATTTCTCATTAAAGAATATTTGGTTGTATTGCATATGCACATGTACCTAAGGAAACTAGAAGTAAATTGGATGATAAGAGTGAAAGATGCATTTTTATTGGTTATGATGAGAAATCTAAGGCATATAAGTTGTTTAATTCGATAACTAAGAAAGTCATTGTGAGTAGAGATGTTATTTTTAAATAAGAAGAATCTTGGGATGTAAACATAAACAAAACAATAACAGATGCTATAACAATACCTATTAATAGTCAAGGAAGAGAAGATCAAGAGGAAAAAGGAGGAACTCCATTGAGAAGTACACAAGAAGATTATCAACAAATGGAATTTGAAGAAAGAGAATCTTCAAGCCCACAAGGAAGTAATGAATCAAATCCTACACTTGCAGTGTTAAAATCAAGAATTACAAGTAAGAAAACTAGAAGCTTGGAAGATATCTATGATCAAGGAAGTAAAATAGATTTACAATCAAATTTTTCTTTATTCGCTCATGATCCTATATACTTTGAAGATGCAATTAAGGAAGAAGATTGGATTAATGAAATGAATAATGAAATGGAATCTATTAAGAAGAATGATACATAGGAATTAGTTGATTTTCCTAAAGACAAAGATTTTATTGGTGTGAAATGGGTTTATAAGACTAATTTCAAAGCAAGTGGAGAAGTAGACAATTATAAGGCAAGGTTAGTTGTTAAGAGGTTTGCACAAGAATATGGAGTTGATTATAATGAAACATTTTGAACTGTAGCAAGACTTGATACTCTTAGGATGGTTCTAGCTATTACAACTCAAAACAATTAGATGGTATATCAAATGGATGTTAAATCAACTTTCTTGAATGGATATTTTTAAGATGTCTATGTGCAAAAACCACCAAGTTAGGAAATAAAAGGATATGAAGACAAAGTTTACAGGTTGAAGAAGACACTCTACGGTTTGAAGCAAGCACCAAGGACATAGTACAATAAGATAGATTCATACATGATAGAGAATGGATTCAACAGAAGAACTAGTGAGACTACATTTTACACCAAGGTCAATGAACAAGGTCAGATTTTGATTGTCTGCTTGTATATTGATAATTTGAGATTTACAAGAAATCTCTCTATTGATATGTTCAAGTCTACAATGAAGAAGGAATTTGATATGATAGATTTGGGTTTGATGAAATATTTTCTTGGTATCAAAGTTACACAAAATGATAAAGATATTTTTAGTTGTCAAAGTAAAAATGAAAAGGATATTTTAAAAAGGTTTAGAATGATTAATTGCAATCTAGTTTCTACCCCTGTAGTAGTGAGCGCAAAACTAAGTAGAGAAGATAATGAGAAAGACATCGATTCAACTCTATTCATAAAATTGGTTGGTAGTTTGATGTATCTCATAGCAACTTGACTAGATTTGATGTATGGAGTGAGTTTGATTTCTAGATTCATGGACTCACCTAAGAACTCACATTGGCAGGTAGGAAAGAGAATTTTGAGGTATATTGCAGAAACTATAAATCATGGCATATTGTATTCTACTTCAAATGATTTTCAATTGGTTGGATATACAGATAGTGACTTTGCAAGAAATATTGATGATAGAAGAAGCACATCTAGATATGCATTTCATCTAGGAATAGGTGCTGTGGCATGGGCATCCAAGAAGCAGCCTATAGTAACTATCTCATCAGCTGAAGCAGAGTATGTAGAAGGTACATCAACAACATGTCAAGCAGAATGGATGTGTAGAATCTTGAAGGATCTCAAGCATAAGCAAGAGTGTAAGAATTTGCTTAAGGCAAAGAGTGCAAGCCAAGATCTAGAAGCTCAAGAGATAGCACAAACAAGAGAGACAAAGCAATATGATCAAATGAAGAATTCAATAATGATCAAATGATGGGTAATAGAATGATTACATACAATGTAGAAATGCCTCAATATAAAGGCAATGCAAGATAACTAGAAGTTATGCAAATGATAAGCTATCAACTAGACATGGTGGAATCACATGTCCACCAAAGGTGGATCATCCTCCATTATACATCAAAGTATGTGAAATGGATTAGGATGATAATGTGATAAGAGCACTAAAGGTGGATCTCACACACAAAGAGGTATGAGAAGACAACTATGACCACCTAAAGTGGAGAGTCTCCTAACCATGTGCTAAAAAAGAAATGCAAACTCCTAGGTGTCTCAATCACAACTAACTATGCAAATGCATTATCCTAAGTAAACTTAAGTAAAATGTAATTAGTAAATACTTAATTACACCAACACCCCCCCTTAAGTGCAACTTAGGGGAATGCACTTAAGCTCACAGTACAAGATGGGTCTCGGCTACTAGGCCATGTTAGGTACCCATGAACAATATGCAAGAGCAATAGAAAGAAATCTCTCATAAAGCGGAGAAAGAGGGAAAACCTGGTGGGAAAAACCCTCCCCCAAAAAGAGATATGAATACAAGAATAGAAGATGAGAGAGAAGACCTCATGTGAGGAAAAGATCCCCCCCATAAGATAGAATAGAGAAGTCATGTGACCCCCCCTGATGAAATAGCCCGCACCCCCAAGAGAGCTCGCAACTGAAGAAACTTTCTCTCAGTGAAGGGTTTGGTGAAGATGTCTACAACCTGCTCTACTGTAGGACAATACTGCAATGCAATGACCTACTCATGTATCAAATCTCTGATGAAGTGCATATGAACCTCAATGTGTTTGGTCCGCTGATGTTGGACTGGATGTCTGGAGATCTCTATAGCACCCTGATTATCACAATGAATGACTGTAGGTCGGGGAATGCTGAAACCAAACTCCTTCAGGATATGCTAAAGCCAAATAGCCTCTGTAGCTGCAGTAACAGCCCCTCGATACTCAGCCTCAGTCGAAGAAAGAGAAATAGCATGCTGCTTCTTACTCTGCCAACAAATGGGGCCTGAACCAAGATGAAACATGTAACCTAAAGTAGACTTGCGACCATCAAGATCGCCTGCCCAATTTGAGTCTGTATATCCAACCAACTAAAGTCCTGCACCTGCTGCATAGTGAATCCCATGTGTATGTGTACCCTGTATGTAGTGCAATATGCACTTGGCTGACTTCCAATGAAGCTCATGTGGCTCTTGCATGAAGCGAGAAACCATGCCAACTGCAAATGATAGGTTGGGGTGTGTATGTGTCAAGTAGATGAGACTTCCAACAAGCTGTCTATACAATGTGGCATCAACAAGTGGTGTAGAACACTTAGCCTCTAACTTGACACCTGATAGAAATGGAGTGGGTGCAGCCTTGCAAGCACTCATGTGAAATTGAGCAAGTAGATCAAGAGCATACTTGGGCTGAGAAAGTGTGATCCTTGTGGAGGACTGTGTGATCTCAATACCAAGAAAATAGTGAAGTAAACCCAAGTCTGTCATAGCAAATCTGTCCTGCAAAGAAGACTTGACACTAGCAATGATGGATGAAGTACTCCCTGTAATGATCAAGTCATCAACATAAAGTACAAGTATCAAGTGTGAGTCATCCTGCCGAAGAATGTAGACATTCGAATCTGAATGACATCTAGAGAATCCTACTGAGAGAAGGAAGGAATCCATCTTGGCATACCAAGCCCTAGGAGCCTGTTTGAGGCCATAGATAGACTTCCTTAACTTGCAAACCATAGTAGTATCCTGGATGAATCCCTGTGGCTGCTCCATATAAATCTCCTCATGAAGATCCCCATGTAGAAATGCACTCTTGACATCCATCTGATGTACAACCCAACCATGAGCTGCAGCAGTAGCAAGTGTCAAATGAATGGAGTTCATCTTGGCTACAGGTGCAAAGGTCTCAGTGTAGTCAATACCAAGAACCTGAGAGAAACCTTTTGCAACAAGTCTTGCCTTATACTTATCCACACTTCCATCCGCTGCAAACTTGGTTCGATAGATCCACTTACATCGAACCACTTTTCATCCTTTAGGAGGAGGAACTAAGTCCCAAGTATTATTTCTTATCAAAGAGTTATACTCTTCCTCCATAGCTTTGTCCCACTCAGGAACACCTAAAGCTTCCTTGAATGATTATGGATTGGAAGCAATTGCAATATAAGCATGTGGAAATGATTTATGTTGTGACCTTGTCCTCCTAGTATCTGAAGGATTCCCCACAAATGAACCTACTGAATCAAGTGTTTGTTGTGCCCAACGAGGTCAAGTGGAGGAAGAAGATGATGAAGGAATGTCCTCAACTATTTCTTGACCCTATGAAGGTGGTGGCCTATGAGTCGGTGTTGAGGGGTTTTCATCTTCCAAGTCACTATCATCACTATCATTATCTGAAATGGAGGAAGTAGGAGTAGTTGAAGAATCCATGCTAGGATAATTCTCTTCAAAGTGAACACTCCTCTCAAAGAAGATCTCATGTGTCTTAGGATCCATAAGCTTGTATGCCTTAAGAGTCTCGGGATAACCAACAAATATGCAAGGCTTGCTTTGTGGTTCCAATGCCTTGCATTTTTGTGGAGGTATGCGTGCCCATGCTTGACAACCAAAGACTCTAAAGTGTTTCACAACTGGTTTTCTTCCACACCAAGCTTCAAAAGGAGTAACTCCATCCAAGGCTTTGTGAGGAGTTCTATTTTGTATGTGAGTGGCACAACATATAGCTTCAGCCCAAAAGGCCTGATCGAGAGACTTGGCATGAATCATACAATTGGCCATCTCCTTAAGGGTCCTGTTCTTCCTTTCTGCAATACCATTTTGCTATGGAGTGTAGGAAACTGAGTGTTGAAGATCAATACCCTCAAGTGTGCAAAAGTCTATAAGTCTCGAGTTCACATATTCCCTTCCATTATCTGTTCGAAGAATCTTGATGGCTTTACTTGATTGCTTCTCAACATGAGCCTTGAAGGTGAGAAATTTATCAAACACTTCACTCTTGTGACCAAGAAAGTAGACCCAAGTGTAGCGTGAAAAGTCATCAATGAAGGTGAGGACATAACGAGCCTTGCCAAATGATGGCACTGGAAATGGGCCCATTACATCACTATGAACTAACTCAAGAACAAATGTTGCTCTCCAAGACTTCCCCTTATCAAACTTCTCTTCGGGATGTTTGCCCATTTCACAACCTGAACATACACCTTCTAAATACTTGATTTGAGGTAGACCTTTGACCATATCCTTGCTGCTAAGCTGTTGAAGATATCTATAGTTGAGATGTCCAAATCTTTCATGCCAAAGTTTACTTTGTGAATTTGAGTGTGTCAACAAGGCATGTGAAGGAGTCTTAGGTACAAATTGAGAAAATGAGTAAAGCCTTGTGTCATGATTTGATTTTCCTATTGCCACCATAGAATCATCTTTAAGATTTTTGACTACAACTGAATTGGGTAGGAATTCAACTTTCTTTCCACCTCCATAGTGAGTGATTTGGTAAATTGAAAGAAGGTTTGTGCTAAGGTTTGGAACATAGAGAACATCTTTGAAGGCTCCATTTTCCATCTCAACTTCTCCTTTTCCTTCAACATCCACTTGAGTATCATCTCCTACAAAGATGTGAGGTACCATAGATGGTTTCAAGGAAGAAAATTGCTCCTTTGTTGCACCCATATGATGTGTTGCACCTGAATCAAAGATCCATTCTTCTGAAGTAGTTGTACTTGCCACAAATGCTTTCCCTTTACCCTTTGATGTGGAAGGTGATGAATCCTTTCCTTTGTAGGCATTTGGCAACTCAATGTGATGTTTCTTGATTATGTTTGTCAACTCATCAATTTGTTTCTTGTGGCATTGATGCTCATCATGATTTGGCTTCTTGCAATATGCACAAATTTTCTTCTCCTTCTTAGAGGAAGACTTTCCTTGTTGTGAGGAGGAAGATTGTTGAGTGTCTGATTGTGATTTGGCCTTCCACTTCTTTTGCTTCTTATTGGAACCCTTACTATCTTGATTCCCTTGATTCCCATTATTAGCCACCAATGCTTTAGACTTTGAAGACTTGAGAATCCCCATACTCATCAATTTTGTTTGTTCTAAGACCAACATTTCTGAAAATGATTCAAATGAAGGCTTAGTGAAGGCTCTACCCATGGTTAACTTGTGAGTATTGTAACTTGAAACAAAAGCTGCATATTCAGGTGGAAGATGATTCAACAAGTGACTAACCAACTTCGCATCCTTCATGGAATTACCACAATCATCAAGTTGTGCTCTATAGTCATTGACTTTGTTGAGATAATCTTGAATTGTGTCAAAGTTCCTAGGATCTAATTTGAGGAGATCAGTCTCAATTTTGAATCCCATGTCTTCATCCACTTTACCAAACAATTCTTCAAGCTTATCCCAAGCTTCTTTAGCATCATTTATGTTTTTGATGTGATACATGACTGCTTGAGACATATTCTCTCTTAAGACACCTAATGCTTTATATTTTTTGGTTGACCAAAGTTGTTTTGCAACATTATCATCATCAGTGGGTTTTGTAAGTGTACCATCCACATAAGGGTTTAAACCTCTTAGCATTAACTTGCTCCATACATTATCTTTCCATGTAGCATAGTTATGTAGAGTTAATTTGGCAATTGAACCCATGATGCAGAAATGGAAAGAGCACAAAAAGAAAGACACCAACACACAAGACACCCCCCCAATTCACTCAATCAAAGAAACCCCCCCAAAAATGATGATTTTGGCACTTTATAACTAGTGCGTGGACAATTGCCACTTGACAAAATTGATCAAAGTGGACTTCTGATTTTGAGGTTTACAATTGAAAATATGAAGCTACAGAAGACTCAAGAAGATAGGACAACAGATCACTTAAGGATCTGATCAATTACAAGTGTTACAATAGGCCAAAATAGACCACTTTCTAAAAGTACAATGTCTACTTATAATTTATCCAAACTGATATCAGATCTGGAAAGTAGACAAAAAATTATGCACTTTCAAAAAAAATTTCACCTGAAAATGTGTCCGTATGAGCCCGTACGAAGCCTCTGAAGTTGCAAAAATAGGGATTAGACAGGTACAGTCACCAAAAACTGCAATTTCTGCAAAATCCATGATCCAAAACTAGAAAAGAATAGCACCACTGAAAAGTTCAGGAAATTTTAGCCAAAATAAAAAAAAATTGCACTCAATTTGAAGTTCGTATGACCAAGTTATGGCCTTCCAAAGTCAGACTATCAAATCCAAACTGCAAATGGTGAGGGCTTTGAAAATTTTTGAAAGCTGCTGATGTCACCTGTATTATAGGCTTAAATTTGATGATTAAATGACCGTCACAAAAGTTTGAAAGCGCCCAGATTTGACGGTCAAAAGGACGTCAAATTTAACTGCATGAATTGCTGGTGCGAGCACTAGGTTAAATTTGACGTCTTGGGGACCGTCACCATAGGAGAAAAAATGCCCCGTTGATGTCCAAATGGGTGTCAATTTTAATCACTTGAAAATTGCCAAAATTTTTTTTTAATAAAAATACCTGTTGTGCCCAGTCTGCCGCGTGTCAGTTTTTTATTGGCCCGCGTGGAGAGGAGAACCGGTGGTGGTGCTGGCCGCGAGCGGTGCCAGTGACTGAGTGTTGCCCATGGTGGCCGCTATGGAGGTGTCTACCCGCAAGCGGAGGTGGCTCGTAGAGAGGTGGAACCCCAAGCGGGAGGCGCAGTTGCGGGAGGCGCAGCTGCGGTGAGGAGGAGGCGCGGTGAAGACTTTGCACAGTGTGAGCCGCCACTGTTAACCCGCGGTGGAGGTGTTTTGGAGGCCTACGGTGGTTTGGAGGCCCGCAGGTGGTGCTGGGACTTAGTCCCACAAAGTGCTGAGGGGGCTGAAGCAGTGGCGGGGGTTTGGAAGCTCCGCTCGTCGAAGCTCTGGGTGGAGTTGCTGGGCGGTGAGACCAGTGGAGAGCCACGCGGGAGGTAGCCCATTGCGATGGAGAAGACCGAGAGGTGTTTTATAATCCCACATTCAACGGGCAGGGGCTTACAAAGCCCTTTTTTTTATGTGAATCTCCCTTTAATAAAATAAAAGCTCGGTTGGCTTGGGTGATGTGTGCTTTGGTATGACAGTTAACTGTATTGCCTGTTCAAGACAGAGGCTGTATAGCCCAATATTTTGCACAAACTATATATTTCCAAAAAAGGAAAATTTTTTCAGATTCAAAAATTTTCTAGAAATGGAAAATTTATCTAAATCTTAATATATATATGAAAATAATTAGATTCAGAAAAATACCACAGATCTGAAAATACAATAAATATTGCAGATTCATAAAATTGACGAAAATAAGAATAAATTTCAGATCTGAAATAAAATTGGTAAAATAATTACCCACTTTTGCAGATCGGGCCTTAAAGGTCCGGTTTGCAAAAAAATTTTGCCTCAGATTTGACTTTTGTCTAATATAGACAAATTTATAGTCAAAATTTATGGAAACAGCCACCCAAATGCAATGGTGAGGTCCGATCTTGCTCAAAATGCTCCCACAAAATGCTGATCCCAGATTTGGTTCGTGGCCCTCCAAGAGTTGAAGCAATGAAACGCTCTCCAATGGCTATGCAATGAAGACTCCTTTGGCTCTGATACCATGTAAGAATTTGCTTAAGGCAAAAAGTGCAAGCCAAGATCTAGAAGCTCAAGAGATAGCACAAACAAGAGAGACAAAGCAATATGATCAAATGAAGAATTCAATAATGATCAAATGATGGGTAATAGAATGATTACATACAATGTAGAAATGCCTCAATATAAAGGCAATGCAAGGTAACTAGAAGTTATGCAAATGATAAGCTATCAACTAGACATGGTGGAATCACATGTCCACCAAAGGTGGATCATCCTCCATTATACATCAAAGTATGTGAAATGGATTAGGATGATAATGTGATAAGAGCACTAAAGGTGGATCTCACACACAAAGAGGTATGAGAAGACAACTATGACCACCTAAAGTGGAGAGTCTCCTAACCATGTGCTAAAAAAGAAATGCAAACTCCTAGGTGTCTCAATCATAACTAACTATGCAAATGCATTATCCTAAGTAAACTTAAGTAAAGTGTAATTAGTAAATACTTAATTACACCAACAAAGAGAAACCTACAACAATCTAATATGACAATAAGTCCACAATCACACTTTCAAATAATCATGTATTTCATAAGAGGAAAAAGCACATTGATACTAGATAACACTTCATTCGAGAGTTGGTGAACAACAAAGAAGTCAATCTTCAGCATTGCAGATGGAGGAGCAACTTGTAGATATACTCACAAAGGCATTAGCACAAGGACAATTTGAAATTTTTAGACAACTTTTGGGCATTGTAAATATTAATGTAATGAGTAATTAGTGGTAGAAATTAGGGGGAGTGTTAGAAGTTTCTAGTAATTTCTACCAAAATTTTGTCCTTTATGTTGGAATTTTTTGGAAAAGTAATTATTTAGTAGTTTCCAGAAATTTACATTTTCTAGAATTGTTTCTAGAAATTTCTCAAATTGAAAGGAGTAGCTTCCAAAAAAAATTCCAATGCCTATATAAAGGCACCTTGTAAATCATTTTGGGTGTAGAGAAATACAAAATCTATGTTATATTGTGCCCCAACACTTTGTCTTTATTCTAATTTTTCCTCTGCCTACAATAATGAACCCCCTATTGTTCTTTCTATATACGAGTGGCCTGTAAAATGCGAGTATATTTATGAGGTGACACAAATCTACAAGGTTGCCTCTAATTATGTTAGCATGGTTGTATACATAATACAATGATCTCCAAGCTTGGTATATCCATGACTTGTCATTTGATTCTATGCCTATACACACTTGGAAGAGACATGAATGATAAAAAAAGAGATTTGGCTTTGTTCTTACAGCCACTCTTGGTCATGTATATGATTATGAAATCAGATTCACTTCATGGCCAATATTTTATCTTACAAGAGAAATTTTGTTTCATGACAAAAATTCATTTGCCCCCTTGTTTAGGAGCAAAAAATTATTTATATTCTAGTGTAAAGACTAGTCAAGAGTTCAATACTCAAGGTCAAACATAAGTAATAGAATCCATAACACTGAAATATATTTATAGCACTATTTCCATAGGAATTCACTTGCGTGACATGTATCTAGACATCTTTACATTCAATACTCTTTATTTACTAAATAGCTTATAAATAATTTGCCTCCTCAAAATCCTCAGTCTTCAGATAACATGGCATTTCATTTAGAAAGAAAACAATTGATCAATCTTTTAATAAAGAATGAAAACAAAACCAGGATCTCAGGAACACAAAATTCACTCTTATATTATCTTTGCTAATAATATAGTAACTAAATGGAGTATTGGGTTTGACTGAATAATGAAAAAAAAAAAAGAGATTCAACCTTCCTATTTGAGATTATCCAACAAAAACTTACAATTGGACAAATGCTTTGAGAAACTGGGCATCCAACAAAATGATTCTATTTAATTCCTACTTCCAGAGCCACCACAAATGAATTTTACATGGAAAAGTTTGTCTCAACATTTTCGGTATGGTGTGTTAGGGTATTTTAAAATTTCTTTAACTGTTCCTTTTGTTAGGAAAGCTACTTGTGAAAACACCTTCCAAATGTTAATTTACAGGGGAAAATTATATAAAGATCAAATCTACTGAGATGCATAGGAAAAATAAGAATAGAGAAAATAAAGGCACACACAAGATAAAACACATGAGACAAAGATTTGCGTGGGAAACCCTTTCGAGAAAAACCCACTAGCCAAGAACTAGAGTGTCACCCTATGTATTACAGTAATCAATACATTACATACAAATAATAGGCTCAAGCTTAGATTGCCTTTACAATCAACCCCACTTCTACCACTATGACACTATCCTTTACGCTCACAGCCTCAGCCATCATAGCCTCTACAACAATACAACCATTATTGTCAACCATAGACTTAGCCCCATTTATCAATGAATCTCGCATACATTTATACACTATGCAATTTGTTATGGAGTTCGGTATGGCAATCATCACATAACATAACCGGTCAACCAAGTTTGCTTCATACCATAGGTAGTCTTACCTCCACTGTAGGTAGTCTTAGCTCCACTATAGAACCTCCACCATAGCACCTCTTAGCTTCACCGTAGCACCTCCACCATAGCACCTCTTAGTTTCACCATAGCACCTACATTGTATGGTGATGTCTCATCCATATGGTGGTCTTGTCATATGGTGACCACCATACATTCATCAATTCTTAACAATCTCCCACTTGATGAAGTACAGAGTCATAACCACATATCGATGAACATAGAGACTACAAAAAATCATGGACTCCAAAGCCCATCAATGTTGATATACCACTCGATCCAAAAGATAACTAAATGTATCGATATTTGTCACAATCATAGCTAAAATATCACCCACAGTAAGTGCTAGCACATCCAACTATACATAACTCTAAGGTATACCAACATGGATTAAAAAAAAATCACCATATTCAACCTGTTACCTATAGTCTCAGGCCTCAAGTGGAATACCTATCACATACATGCCAAGAAGCTCCCACTGCACATGTAATATTAATATGATATGAAGCTATTGAACAACATCACATGTAAGTGCAACAAAAAACTTGTATCATCAAGAACATCAACAATACATAAACCATGTACCATGTCCTTCTACATACACCTCTAAATGCCTATCATACTTCCTGTTGAAACCATCTACCGTTTCAACAAACACATCTCTAATCACAAGAGAAAACATCATCACCACTGTCTCTCATTATCCATGAGCACCTATAACTAATCAATCCATGCCAACTCCAATTGTAGAACAATAATTTCATGAAGTGTCAAGAAAATGACCAATGTACTCAATACACAAATAGAAAAACAAGATCAATGTCAAACTTCCAACCATGGCCTCAGGAACATAAACATGACAACATGATCTAAAACATCTCAACCAAAGAGATAACATGCTCCATATGAACATACCATAAAATACACCTTTATCAAAGACTTCGTTGAGCCCTCAAGATGCCAACATCTTTAGTCACATGAAGATAAACATCTCTAAACAATACTTCAACAAATGTGAAAAGATCCTTCTGCAACATCAGAATCTCATGTCTTTAATATTTGCAATACTAATGAAAATCAGTCACTACGTCACTACCAATGACTCCCACTAAACCATGGTGTTGAGTCACACATGGCATCATGAGAAACATCTTCCACATGAAGACCAAATTAATCGAACCATTCATCATTAGATGACCGATTAGCCAAAGCAGAACTACTAACATCTTCATCACTTTGAGAAGATTTAGAACTCAGAGAGTCATTCCTTTTCTTCTTCTTCTTCTCCTTGCAGTCCTTCTAGACATGACCAATCTGCCCACAGTTCTAGCACTTCACTTTGGACTCATTTCTAGAAGACTTATATCTAGTCTTCTTGTCCTCCCATTTGTCTCCATCTTTTGATCTTTCTCAAATAGAGAGAGCCTCTTTGGCCACTTCAGAAGTCTTCCTTTGCATCTCCTCTAAAAAGAGTGTAGCAACTACCTCGTCCATTTTTAACTAGGTAGTAGTACTTCCAATAGCCATCACAAGATGGTCCCATGAATCAGGCAAAGAGCTCAACAACAACATGCAACGCTCCTCTTCACTTATGGACACACCAATAGATGTTAGTTGTGCAATCACCATATTGAACATGTTTAAATGACCAGCCATAGTAGTTCCTTCATCCATCTTTAGAGAGTACAATTTCTTTCTCAAGAAGAGCTTGTTTACCAAGGATTTTCCTTGATAAATATCTTCCAATTTCTTCCACAAAGAATGTGCAGTTTTCTCCTCATAGACATTTAACATAACACTATCTTCTAGTATTAATCATATCATTCCTCTCACCTTTTGATTTGCCAAATCCCAATCTTCCCGCTTCATGCTTGAAGAGTTGTTCATAGACACAACAATCCATAGATCTTGGTCTACCAACATATCTTCAACTTTAAGTTTCCACAACTCAAAATTTGTGCCATTAAACTTTTCAATTTCTATTCTCCCTAATGTACCCGCCATCTCAATTTCAAGATCAACACTTCACTAACTCCCACTAGAACCAAATTGACACCAATGAATAACCCTACCCAAACAACCAACCCTATCCAATAGAATAATGGTAATGGGTCTGGCTCTGATACCACATGTTAGGAAAGCTACTTGCGAAAACACTTTCCAAAATGTTAATTTACAGGGGAAAATTATATAAAGATCAAATCTGCTGAGATGGAGAGGAAAAATAAGAATAGAGAAAATAAAGGTAGACACAAGATAAAACACATGAGACAAAGATTTACGTGGGAAACCCTTTCACGAAAAACCCACCAGCCAAGAACCAGAGTGTCACCTTGTGTATTACAGTAATCAATACATTACATACAAATAATAGACTCAGGCTCAGATTGCCTTTACAATCAACCCCACTTCTACCACTATGACACTGCCCTTCAGGGTCACAGCCTCAGCCCTCGCAGCCTCTAAAACAATACAACTGTTACTATCAACCACAGACTTAGCCCCCATCTATCAATGAATCTTGCATACATTTATACACTATGCAATTCATTATGAAATTCGGTATGGAAACCGTCACATAACATAACCAGTCAACCAACTCTACTTCACACTGTAGGTAGTCTTACCTCCACCGTAGCACCTCTGCCATAGGTAGTCTCAGCTCCATTGTAGCACCTCTTAGATTCACCATAGCACCTCCACTATAGCACCTCTCAGTTTCACCATAGCACCTCCACCATATGGTGATGTCTCAGCTATACGGTGGTCTTGTCATACGATGACCACTGTACGTTTGTCAATTCTTAACACCTTTGAATATCTCTTTTAGAAATTAAAATTTAAACCCCTATGAGGTCATTCCTTTTACTTATACCATAACAAGAGCTGCATGCAGTTGGAGTCCCTACCATTTTCCAAAAAAAAATGATGTTTTTGGTCTTGTGCATGAAGAGTAATTTGAATAATTTAAAACAACAGATATCAAGTTTCTTAGTCTAGCTAAGAGATTTTTTGTAGAAGATATAGAGTTTTAGAGAAGGTAACTGAAGAGGTAGGGGAAGAGTAACGGTTGTTAATAGTTGGATTTTACACTTTCAATAAAGCCAACTATGATTCCAAACAGGATTAGTTGCCAAATCATCAGGACAGTGAGGATCCTAGAAACATTAGTTACCAAAAAAATGCATTTTGGGAAATACTCATTATTTTGAGCATTGACACAATCAGTCCCACTAGTTATAACAAGAAGTGATTTCACAATCAATAGTAATAAAAAAATGATTCTGGTGCTTCAATTGTGTAACTAATAGGGCAATGTTGTGAACAAGAATGAAGGTAGTAGTTAATTCAGGCAGAGGTTTAAATGGAATCAGCCAACTATTTGTGAATGAGAAGGAGTTATTTTGCCAGATAAGTTATAGTTTCATGACACGAGGTCATAAAAATAAAATGGTAGAGAAAATAATCAACTCTTGAGATTTAGGACATTTGGGCTACTTTAGTGCATGGGAGTAAAACATAAAATGATACAAAAGATGAGGATGTTCGATTTTATTCTCTTGATGCAAAAGGAAAATTCTTCAATATAAGATGGAAAAATGTGGCCATTACATCATGTCTACCAACTCTTTTCTATGGTTTTAATATAGTTGCAAATACACTAAATACATCAATACTAGTATCATTTGACATTTGGTGAAGTAGTGAATATGGTGGATTTGTTAGTTGTCGTTGTAATATGTTCACTAGGTCATAAAGTGACCATATGGTTATCTCTTGTGATTTTGGAATTAAGGAGAAAGGTTTTTGAAGTTTTGTTTTGGTTCATATTGCCCTTATTTTTTTTGGGCCCCACCATGAATAAACTAGTGCAGCTAATTGATATAGTGCTCACTTCGCTTTTATTGTGGGTTTTTGATATGATGCTCAGTGAGTGTTATAGGTTCATTTGGTACCAATTCTATATCGTTTGGTTAAGGTTATTTTATATATTTTATGTTTTAGTTTACTATTTATCCAATACCCAATAGGTCATTCAGTCATGTTCATTTTCCAACATGGGTTGTACCACCTAATGATTACTATTGGTCAGTTCCACATATGGTTTATATAGGAATTTTTTTCATTAGTATATATATAGCATGGATGATTTGTATGGGGATTAGCTAGTGGCATAGAAGAGTGGTACCATCTCTAAATGGAAATAATTAATGAGATTCATAGTAATGATAGGGAAGTGGAGGACTAGAGTTTCTCTATGACTACCTAGCAGTTGGTATATAAATTCATTATTCACACAAATTTGTACTCTCATATTTTAGATTGAGCATTTCTAGATTTTGCATGAAAAATATCAGAGTCTGGAACTATTATGTAGGTGAGTCTTCTTTGAGGCATCAGACAAATTGTATGTTCTTTTTGTGAAAGAAGATTCTAACAATTTTGCTTATGTTTCACTACTTTATAACCTCATCTTCTTTGGTAGGGAACCCTTTTTTAAAATAGTTTTGACCTCTACGCAAAGGAAGATGTTGGTTGTGTGGCAGTGTATACACACAATGAAACATTAAAGAGTTGTGCTATGTTTTCATGGATGCTTGCTCTCAAATACTAGATATTTTCACCTCTATTGACCTCCCTGGTAGAGATCCTAACTATTAAAATAATTAATAAATGGTAGGTCTCATAGTTATCATATGTGAGTTGTCTCTTTGTAGTTAGTAGTTGGTGTCTATTATTAGAATATTAGATGTAAGTTTGTAGGGTCTAGATGATTTCCTAAGTATTCCTATATATGAGGTTTCTCCAATCATTTATTAAATAAAAAAAATAAAAAATATGTGTTCTCATTTATTGTGAGGTAGTGTGATTTGTGCTCATATTGTGTGTTCTATTTTTTCAATAATTTTTGTGTTTGTATCAGTGCCAAGTGTGAGAGAGAGCTTCATTGTGAGCTGATAGATTATTGTTTGTATGTGCTAGTCTGATCACTATTAGATGTTGAAGATATTGTAGAGTAGATCAAGAAGTTTCCTAAAAAATCCAATTGGGTTATACTAATTCCAGCTCCACTGAAAGACTTCCTGGTAAAGCTTTTTGTTGTGATTTTTGTCTATAGATATACTTGTGTAGAATTATTGTAAGGAGGTATTTTTTACAATACATTCATTATATCAAGTCCACTATCTAATTCCTATTTGAATTAATTTACTAAGTTTGACATGGTGGAAATTATGTTAACTAGAAATTGAAGTCATTGACAATATTGGAAGCTTATAATTTATGGTCAATTATGAGCGGGGGTGAGCCCAAACCCACTAATCCTACCTCCATTCTAGATTGGGATAAAGGGAAAATGTAAGTGAAGATTCTAATACGAATTTCCATAAAGGACAATATAATTATGTACATCAGATATTGTAAGACATCCAAAGAAACATGATATGTGCTCAAAGGTTTGTGTGAAACATCAAACTCAAATAGGATCTTCTTTTTGAAAAGAAATCTTTTGTATATAACAATGGAAAGACATGAAAAAATATGAAGCTTCATAGAGGATTGATTCAAAGTTCTAAGTGACAAGTTAGGAAATGTTGGTGAAATGGTATCCAACACTGACTTGGTAACAATCACATTAAAAGGCTTAGTGGAAGATTATTGAGTCTTTATTTCAAGTCTTTTAGCTAGAGAAAACCCCCCTGTTGGAGATTTTCCAGTAGGCCAGTACTAACTGTATGTTTGTCATTGATGAAAACATATGGAAAGTAGCATGCATGGAAGTATTATATAGTAAGCCTTTAGTGTATGAAGCATGGACATGATATCAACATGATATCATGGGCACAAAGGTTAACTGTTAGTACAGACAGTTATATAGTAGCTTGTGTCAACAGTGTTCGTTACAGGAAGTGTTCTATGTATAGTTGTTTGTACATTTATCATAGAGCCTTGTGTGCTTCGATATATGTTGAAGACATGTTAGTGATGTGTCAGTCATGGACACATAGTTTGTTGATGAGTAGAAGTGAAGTTATACAATCGCTATTCGCTAGTACTAGTTTCTTGTGTTTGTTCAGAAGAGCCAATAGAGATTTTATTGGTTCTAGAGTTGCACCTATCCTATGGGTATGCACCCTTGGATTTAAGCTTAGAAGAGAGTTATTGATATTTTTTTAAGAGCACATGAGATAATTCAGCTTGAGGAGAAAGATCTAGTTGTTTTGGTAGAGCCGATAGTGTGTAGAGTGCATCTACAATTATCTTATTAGAAAAGTCCCAGATTATGTTGCGTGCATAGTAGAGCTGAAAAAATGTTTATTGGAGTTTTTTATGGTTTCTCTATTATGATTTCAAGGCAGTTCTAACAGGCTGACTTGATTATATCATTTGGAGGAAAGATATTTATAGGCAGTCATTTGTGATTACTGGAGTGTGGTTCATAGATGATTAAGTAGAGAAGAGAAGAGTGTGCAAAGTATTGAGCCATCAGAAGAAGGTCTATGTGACCAATTAAAGTACTTGTGCTATTCATTGGAACTGATCCAGATAGTAGGTCAAAGTGTAGTTCACCAAGATCCAGATATAGTGTGTATTTGTTAAACAGAAGGTTGTAGCCTTCACCCCTTTGAGTAGTGTGCTCTTGGACAATGCATCCTCTTCCCTCACAGGGAAAATTATAAAAGAATCCTAACAAGGTCTGACCCTTGACCAAGTCTACTATACTAATACATTGTAAAGAAACTCCTAACAGGGTTAAGGATCTTCTAACAAGGATCATAATACTCTAGTGCAAAATATTAGTGGGTGTCAATTCCCACCGGGGTTTTTACCTATTTGGGTTTCCCCGTAACCAAAATATTGGTCTTGTGTTCATATGTTCTTTCATTGTGTTTATGCTTAATGTTTAAGTATACTTAATTGGATAAAGAATTGAGTCTTTTAGATAATTGATTCACCCACCCCCCCCTCTCAGTTATCTCTTGGGACTATTCCTAACAATTGGTATCAAAGCCAAGTGCCTTAGAGAGAAATTTTAATAGCTTGAGGTTGATCAGATGGCATACTTTAGGAAAGAAAGTCCTAAGTTTGATGGAGAGAATTATCTTGATTGGACGAACAATATGGTGACCCACTTATAGTGCATTGGTTTTGAAGTTTTTGATGTAACTATCAAAGCAGCCAAGATACCTACCCTAGAAGACCTTGCACAGGATGATGCTACTAATAGGAATAGGTAATTGTTTCATCAGAATGCTATTGCTAAAGAAGCCCTTATCAGTGCTCTATCTGATGGTGAGTTTTCATAAATAAAAAAGGTAGATACAACCCACAAAATATGGAAACACCTAGAAGACATATTTGAAGGAGACAAACAAGAAAAGGATGCACACAGAAAGACATGGAAGAAAATATACAATGCATTAGAGATGCTACCTAAAGAAAACATCAGAGCTTATAATCAAAGAATAAATGAAGCAGTTGCTGGAATCAAAAACAATGGTGGAGAGATTTCAGAGGAGGACATCATGGACAATTTAATGACTACTCTCACTCTAGAATATGAAAAAAATATCAACATCCTTGATGAGACCATGCACCTTACATCAAATTTCAAGAGAGAAACCTTGATCAGAAAAATATCATCTTTTGAGATCTCAAGATTGAAGATAGAACCAAAGAGTGAGATAACCTTCAAAGCAACAGTTCATGGTAAGAAATCTGAAAACACTTTTGGTAATTTTGATGATGATGATGAAGAGAAAACTCTAGATGATTTCATTGCTATGATTGCCAAAAGAGAAAAGAAAGGAAAAAGAAAATATGAATGTCAATGTCCATTTAAGTTCTTTTCATGTAATAAGATCGGTCACTTTGCATCTAAGTGTCCTATGAGAGCTAGAAAGTTCAAAAAGGATTACAAGCCTAAGTATTCTAAGGAATGCTACTGTGCTGGAGATGGAGTTCCAGATGAAGAATCTAGTGAAGAAGAAATTGGATTCATTTATATTGTAGACAAAATAAATAATAAGACAAGTCATAAAGATGATAAAAAGGAACAAGAGCTAGCATTGATTTAACAAGCTGACATAAGGAAAGACCAGATTATAGATAGTGGTTATTCACATCACATGATAGGTGATAGAGATAGGTTTTTTCATTTGGACAAATCCAATGGTGGTATGGTTAGATTTGGAGACAACACTCCTAAACCAATAGTTGGTAGAGGAGCCATCACCTTGGATGGAAAGAATAGTACTGATGATGTTCGTTATGTTGATGGTTTGAAACATAACCTTCTCAGTGTTGGATAGTTACTTGGAAAAGGCTATCAGTTGGAGTTCAAAGATGATAAATGCATCATTAACAACAAAGATGGTGTTATGATTGCATCTGGCTAAAAAACAAGAGGTAATGTTTTTCAACTCAATTCAGAAGCAAGTTGTTTTGTCGCTAAAGTTGATGACAGTTGATTATGGCATAAAAGACTATGTCATATCAATTTTGATAACATAGTAAAGATAAGAAATGTAAAGGAATTAAGAGATATACCTAGCATAGAAAAGCATTTTGATACTATATTCAGGGAATGTGTAATGGGAAAGCATGTGAGAAATTCATTCAGGAGCAAGAAAAATTCAGCAAAGAACAAGTTGGATCTAATTCACACAGACCTATGTGGTCCAACTCAAATAAGATCATACTATGGTGAAAGGTATTTCATTTTGTTTGTTGATGATTATACTAGGATGATGTGGGTTGTGTTCTTGAAAGATAAGTCAGAAGCATTTGAGAAGTTCAAAATATTCAAAGCTAAGGTTGAGAATGAATCTAGACTAAAGATAAAATGTTTGAGATTGGATAGAGGAGGAGAATTCACCTCTGATAGATCATATGAGTACTATGAATAACATGGCATAAAGAGACAGTTAAGTTCACCTAGAACCCCTCAGCAGAATGGACTTATAGAGAGAAGGAATAGGATCATCCTTGATACAGCGCGCGCCATCATGATTGAAGGAAAAGTTGCACACACCTATTGGAGAGATGCAGTCAATACAACAGACTACAACATCAATAGAATTCAATTGAGGCTAGGTGTTGACAAAATACCATATGAGCTATGGTTTGGTAATTTTCTCAAAGTAAAATACTTCAGAATCTTTGGAAGCAAGTGCTACATCAAGAGGGATGAAGCAATAGGCAAGTTTGATGCAAGAAGTGATGAAGGTATTTTTCTTGGTTACTCTACTAAAAGTAAAGCTTATAGATGTTTCAATTTAAGATTGAAAAAGATCATTAAAAGTGGTCATGTAAAGATTAATTAAAATTTTATGATTCAAGAAAGATATCATGATTACTCACCCGTGATTGAAGAAGAACCCAAACCCTCCACTAGTGAGACAATTATTGAAGAAATGTTTGACAGTATTGATGTGTTATTCAATGACCCTGAGACAAGTGAAGAAGAAACTCCTAAGGCTGATAAGTCATCATCACCTAAAGTTCCAAAGTTTACACCAAGAAATCATTCCAAGATAGACATCATTGGAGATCAGAGCGGAAAAGTATTAACAAGGTCACAAGCAAAGAACTCAACTAGTAGTGAAGCGATATGTTTTCTATCTCACATTGAACCCTTAAGTGGTGAAGATGCATGTAATGATTCAGATTGGCATGATGATATGAAAGAAGAACTTTATTAGATTGTTAAAAATGACACTTGGGAACTTGTCCCAAGACCTAGTGATAAGAATGTGATTGGAACAAAGTGGATATTCATAAACAAGATGAATGAAGTGAATAGTGGAAAAATGGAAGCTTAGAAATGTACCTAACATTCAACACTTATTCATTTGAATTGAAATTGGAATTAGAATAGCATAAGTAAATGTAGAAATACTTGAAATTAATTAGGTCAAGATACATACCTCATTGTGAATTTGATTTAGAAATACCTATTTTCTGAAGTTTGTGTGAGGTTTTAGAAGATTCTACAACCAGATCCATGATCAAAAAGCCGAGATGGAGAAAACTGAGAAAAGTTTCATCTTTTCGGTCAGGTTAAGTTTGACCCTCATAAAAGGTCAAAAACCACATTTTTTATTTTGAAGCCCGATTCTAATTTTGTTCACAGATCCCAAAAGTTTGGTGAAAAGGCCACTCAAATTTGTCCTTTGATTCCCAAAATAGTGACTCTAGATATCTTAAAAAGGGGTTTTTGGGGTGGCTATATAGGGTTTTGCCTTAGTCAAACCCCCATTTTGGTGGTCTCCACCTCCACAAATAGTCGATTGAAATACAATGTGTGTGTGTATGTATTGAAAGTGTAATGCCAAGATCTAATCCTCTAGATCAAAACCCTAGCATGAATGTGTATGAAACAACAATGCATAGATTTGAATGAGATAGAAAAGCATACCAAGCCCCCAAGGCTAAAGTACTTCGACCAAACTCACAATCCATAATTTTTATAAAATGATTGATTCTTTGAATGCTTGAAAGTTGATAATGGTGGATAAAGGAGGACAATATCTCTCTTTCTCCAAATATGTGTTCACAAAGATGCTTGATGTCAACAATGGCTTGATCTTCTATATCATCCTCTTGCTATCTTGCATCTTCACCATTCCTTGCTTGCTTGAAATCTTCTTGCTCATGAAATTGACTCCTTTAGAGAACTTGATCATGATAATTCTTGGTTGTACTTGGTCTTCACAAAACTTGATGAAGAGATGTGAATAATGGATGAGAAAATGAGAGAGGAAGGCCTCCTTTTATAGTGAACTAGGGCACAATCCTCTAGAGGGGCCACCTCGGAGAATTAAATCCCAATTAGGTCCTAACCTTTAGAAAATATACCCAGATTAAATGCAATTAGAGGATTTACCATCCCAAAACTTGAAATGGCCAACTCAGAGGCCAAAAAACAAATATCTCGGAAGCCCGATGCCCAAAAATCAAGGATTGTGAAGATTTGAAGGAAGGGGGAAAAGTCAAGGTTGGGACTGACCTAGTTAGGTATGACCTCAATCTTGACCTATTCAAGCTCGAGCTTGATCTTGATCTAGTTAGGATCAACCTTGAATTTGACCCTGGGCCCAGATCCAATCAGAATCAAGACAGGAGGTCCCGGGGATGCCCAAAGACCTAGAAATGATATCAGAATAGGATAGAATGTCAAGGATAAGCATAAAATCATATGATGACTATAATGAAGGCTAGGAGGACTTATTTCTAAGTCATACCTAGAAAATAGAGCCATGGGAAAAGGGGAAATTTAGGAGAATCCTTGGGATCCTAACCTTAATTTCACCTAGAATGAAGAAGATAAGTGCAAAATGCATCCTAAATGCAAGTCTATCATGATAAATGTACTAAAAGAGGGTGCTAAAAATATCAAGATGGAATTTCTTCCATTTTAAGATGATACATTTATCCCCCACTTTATCTTAGATATGACACTACATGAATATGCAAGCTAAAGTAAGAAAACATCATAGTAAATAAAAAGGATATAGCTAAGTCCTCAATGTAAAGATCATACAAAAAATTGTTAGAACCTGCAACACACAAGGTTAATGAAAATCTATAAATCACCTAAAGCTTACTATATGATAATTTGAGAAGTGTATAGAGCCCCTTATGCACCCCCCTATTTTAGCTTTCTACTTCAAAAGGGTGAAACAGGGTGATAAGAAAAACTCTATATACTGGATATGCAGAGTGTTGAAAAGTGCTTTCCTAAACCAATTAGAAGGATTTCTAACTTCCTAAATCATTTCAAGGAGTTAAGTATCTTAATCATAATTCCAACACTACCGATGACACTAAAAATGGAGTTACCAAACTCAAGTTATGATGAAAAGAGTGGATGTCTATCTAAATGCATAAGAAGGGAAAATTTGAGTTTACCCTAAGGAAACCCTAATAAAACCCTAATTTGAACTTATAAATAAGTAAAAGAGAAAAATACTTACTCATTCTTACCATTCTAAGATTCAAAATGAGGAAGCAAGATGCTGAGAAGAGAGGAACTTCGAGCGACACACCTGGAGACTTTGAGACAAGCTTGGCTACTGGACGGTCACTACCTGAGGTGAGTTTACTGTTATCCACCTTTGTATTTTCCAAATTCCTATTTTTTATAGGCAAGGTCAATTTTTCCCCTTTTAGTTTGACCCTAACCAAATTAGGTTGACATTGACCCATCTAGGTCGACTTTGACCCATGAAAGTCGACATTAACAAGAGGGTTTTTGTCAATTTTTGAGATGAGGTTGACCTTGACCCAAAAAGGTCGACCCTAGCCCAGTAAAGTCAACATTGACCCAGTAAGGTTGACATTGATCTAACTGAGGTCAAATTTGACCTAGTTTAATTTTTTTTTCAGATTTGATGATGTAGATCATTGATATGATCTTTGTTTGTGCTTGCAGCACCTAGTCTGCTTTTGAGAGCATCCTTTTGGGGAATTGCTAGTGAAAGTCAAGGAGAGACTATTTGAGCTTGATGATGAGGGGATGTAGTTACTGATGGATATGGGACTCTACTTTGTATAAGTCCTTCCATAGCTCAGACTACATCGAGCCATGTTATCGGCTCTGATAGAGAGGTGGGATGAGGATACATGCTCCTTCCATCTTCCCTCTAGTGAGATCACAGTGACCTTAGAGGATGTCTACATGATCATGCAACTTCCAGTCTGAGGGGAGACCATGAGACCCAGAGCATAGCATGGTTTTGAGGAGATCCATGAAGACATAGAGTATTGTATAGGAGTGCGTCCACTGATGTGGACATGGTCAGATCAGATTCTACTTTCTTCCATACTATTAGGCCCTACACCTTTAGTACGGAAGGTGATGTTATGTATAGTAGACTTGGTTGTGTTACCCAACTCAAAGGTTACCATATTTTTTTCACCTTTGACACATCTCATATAGAGGATGGAGATAGAGAGGACCATGTTCTCATGGGGTCGCAACATGCTAGCTAAGCTATACCATGAGCTGGGTTAGCTAGTGAGGTATCAGGGAGAGAGTCTGTCAATATGCACAATTTTGCAGATATGGATTTTTGAGCATTTCATATGTACATGTCCACAAGGAGTTCTAGTGATGGTAGATGTGAGCACAATGAGAGCCTTCACATATCCTTTGAGAGATGTTTGGCAGTTTGGGGATATGCTCTACTAGAGAGTACATCTAGACCGTATTGCTAGCACAGATGTGATATGGAGACCCTACTGCCAGATGATAGAGTGGCTTGATAAATGATTCTAGATGAGACATTCAAAGTCATGTAAGCTAATAGAGGTTCATTAGAGTCATATAGTGATGCCCTACTATTATGATTGGGTGATGAGGTAGTTTAGCCTATTACAGGGAGTCCCTAAGGCAATACCTCACTATGTTCATTTGACGAGATACTATCAGAGACCCGACGCCATACGTCAACCATCAATAGAAAACATAGAGGATAGAGATGCATAGGAGATAGAGGATATAGAGGTACCATCAGATGTAGCCTATTTAGGTGTGAGCCAAGATTACATTAGGTACTGGAGTTTGGAGGGGACCCATCCTATCTTTCCTGAGGATTATCCTATAGGTGATCCAGGCTTTACAGAGGGGACACACCGGGATAGTGGAGCCACCAAGGAGGATGAGGATATTAGATATGAGGAGGAGCACATCTCTGAGGGAGATCCCATGGAGGAGGAGAGAGCCGAGGACATGCCCTTGGGTGGTGATATTGGTGCAGATATACCTATTACTCATGCATCACCACTAAGATCATGACATCCTCCATGGCCCCACATAGAGACACCACCACCAAGACTAAGATATAGCGAGTGTGGAGAGAGTAATCACTCCATACCCCCACTATCTAGGCACTTTAGTGATGTCCAGGAGGGAGACCCAGGTATGAACTTGATTGAAATTTGGTTGAATATATGATTTGAATAGACAGGATACTGGACTGATAGAATTTTTTTTTCTTTCTATAGCTAGCGTAGTAGAGTGGAGGAGCTTTGTATCTAAGATTATCAAGGATACCATTATATCCTACCAACTACTAGTCGATGAGCGAGAGTCTTCCATTAGTCACAAAGATCTAGGTAGACATGCTGACATCTTTGTATGTATCCAAAGAGATTTGAGAATGTGTAGAGAGAGAGAGGAGAAGCTGATGGTGGAGGTACAGAGTCTTCAAGGATGTGTATAGGGTATGAGCATATCCAGGAGCCATATATAGACACACAAATCTTCATCTTCCCATCAAAGAGTAGAGAGATTTGGGAGTCATCGGCCATTAGAGTGACATAGTGATAGATAGGGCCACTGGCCACTTATGTATCAAAAAATTTGAAAACTATTTTTGATGAATGAAAAGATTTCTCTACTGATTAGTTCTATGTTTGATTACTTATGCTTTCACCAATATAAAACTTAATAGAAAGAAAGAAACAAAAGAAGGTGCATAAACAAATTCAATATGTAATTTTGGTAAAACTACATAACCTATAAAATAAATCTTTATAAGGAATACATAAATGCACATGGAACAAAGGTAATTAAGGATAATAACATTTAAGATGCATAATATTAATGGGTTCCTTAAAAGAAACACCATCCATATCAGCCAATTTATAAGCACCTGAACCATAGTCTTCAATAACAACAAAAGGTTTGTTGGTGTTTGAAAATGCTTATGCCATCTAGGGCTACCAATATGCCTTGAGAATAATGTTAGGAGTGGTTAGTTCCAAGTGTGAAAGCTCTACAAGGCAACTGGACCAACTATAGGGACAAGACTGCCCTCTTCACTTTTGGCTCTGCAAAACCATGGTGGGTGAACCTAATCCAGTAACTTATGGCATTTTAGGACTTTGGACTGGATTAAACAAAGTAGATGATAGCAAGAGACTACTAAATGTTAACCAGACATTCATTGAATCTCAATTGCTATGAAGGGTAAAATGGCCTTGTGAAGGGTATTACTACCAACAACAATACTTAAAACTTAAAATGGTCTTTGATTAATGAGGATAGGGAAGGTAGACAAGAGCCAATCAGACATTAGACTCAACTAAATGTACTAATCCTTGATCAGTGCCATTATCCATTGGGTAGACCTCACATACAAATAGTGAAACATGAACCAACTATTGTCAAAGACTCATAGCCATAAATATAAATGTTCCAGCCCATCCACTACTTATAAGATCCTTCTGTAGACAACCAAGATGAATCTATGTCGCTTCTAAAGTAAATTTCACTTGATCCTAGATCAAGAACTAAAGACAAGAACATACGCAAAGGTAACCCTGTGCAATGGATTAGAAAATCCAAAACTCACATGAATGACACCAAGGAGAGACAAAGTAGGACAGAGATCAAACCACTTCAATAACCTAGAAAAGACTTCTAGAAATTCTATTCAGCTTACATGCAATGTGATACAGCCCTGCTACAAACCCCTAGAACCAATCAAAATCAGAACCTCTGGACTGATCCCAAATTTAAACCCTAACTCTATCAAAAAACTAACAACTTATACCCCCAGTTGTCCTGGGATCCTAAAGATTGGATGCAACAAGCTTTAGATAGCTAGGGTTAGGGCTTCAACCACGCAACCTGCTAGAAACAATCAAAAATTTATTACAGGGGTGGGAAACATAGGAAACTAGGACAAAAGAAATCCTAGACTAATCCATAATTATGAAAGTCTTCTCTGCAAGTACAAAGGATCACAAAACTAGGCTCAAAAGGACACCCTACAATATGCCTTGAGCACAAAAATGCAACATACAAGCTCTGCAAACGAGCACAAGACATCCAAGACCACACCGCAAATGGAAAACCAGTCACTTCACACCAAACAAGGTCAATTCTGCAATGAATTCCATAAAAATTGGTACCTTCTATCACTGGAAAGTCTCAAAAATTCAAATTTGAATCTCAACATTTATTTCATTGGTGCCTGCAGAGAAATGATGGCTCACGTTCAAACCTTTACCAACTTTAAAACATAGCCATCTGATCCATTTCCCTTCACGAGCCTTATGATTTTCTTTTAAAATAGTGCCTAGTCATATCTAGCGAACTGGTGACAAAGAACCTTCACCAATTCGTGAGACATCTCACTCCTCCGCTAACTAACTTAGCGACCTCCCGACTACCATTTGCCAAATCACCAGAAAAACTAGTGAATCACCCTTTTTATGCACGAACGAGCGAACACATTGAATTTTGTTAGCACCACTAGGTCTTTATCCACTCCGCCAAATCTCAGACCCCACTCAAGCCTGCCCGATGCCACATGTCACTAAACCATTCGTAGGTCACGCCTGGTCACTAACACTGGACCCACACTCCTTAGGCTTTGAGATGAATAGTTGGTGTAAGATCTCATGGATCTGATAATCACCATAAGAACTTACGCCGACCATTAGATCTATCCTCATCATAGACCTTTCTAACAACAGCCCCACTCCTGAGCATATCCATGTCAACCAATAGAAATAAAGAAACAACGTGCCACATGGCTGATGGTCCCACTTGCTTTGTTAGATAAGATACGAAATCAACTGATGGTACATGATCTGGAAGGATAGGAATATTCCTTAAGATCATGCATCGACCATTAGATTAAAAGTGTCCTACAAGCCCCACTAACAAGATTCTCCTCAACAACCATCGACCAATAAGAAACCTCCAACTGCGCAAACGTGTCACACCCGACCCACCGATGAACTGCTGCCTGAGAAAAAGTAACATCAATGGCTGGCGTAAGATCTCAAAGGTCTGACAAATCTCATCATAACTTACACCTAGCATCGATCTTCTGACATTGTCGGGGCCCGCTGAAAAATTTGAATCATAGGTCCCACTTTATCTGGCGAACTGGCAACCGAAGAATTTCCACTAGTTCATGAAACACTCTCCACCATAACTAAAAGATTTAGCGATCATGCGACCACTATTCACTGAATCACCAGATCATTAGGGTCTCTACCAAAAAATTACGTGAACTGGCAAATAGGAAGAAAATTTTTCAGACCGCCAAAAATTTTATCCACACCGCCAAAAGCACCGAAGAAAATAATTCAAGCCCATAAGGAAAGATCGACTATTGTCTTAAATTTGGATAGCTCTGACAAAAACTATGAGATCTTACCCTATTTGTTGATCCTTTGACATCTTAGGGCCCCCAACACAACTAAACACAAATCCCATTGACAACATGCACAGTCACTATCTCGTGGACCAATCAGGAAATGATGACGAGGCACACCTGGTAGTCAGGGTCCACTGAGAACTCCGCAACCATGAGAGAATCAATGGTAGTCTTATAATCGCAAGGCCCTGATAGATTGCATGAGAAGATATGCTGGCCATTAGATTGAAATAGTGTCAAAATTTGGGCCCAAGAAGATAAAAGGTCAAAGACTTAGGAAATATTAAAGCTTGCAGGGTGCTTAAGACTTAGGAAAAATATTAAAGGGACCCACCGAGATAAAAACCAAACCGCGAACCAGGGTGACATGGATTTAAAAGGCACATGTAGAAAAAGTGTTTAAGTGACCCATGAAAAGGTAACACATGAATAGAATAGGGCTAGGGCACATTTGAAATTTTAAAACCCAACAACTAGTTTCTGGATCAATGCAAGGGTTTAGACCAGGGACCATGAAAAACACTGCAGAGAATAGGGGAAAACACTAGAGGCCACAAAATTTTTTGCACGTGCTAACAGTGGCTCTAGTTGGGGACATGTATCTCCTGTAGATATAATGAGGACCTTAGATCTCTGGGAAGAAGCAGACCACCCACTAGACAAAAATGTAGATAATAGGAACAAGCAGGGCAGGATCAGGCAACAAGACCAAAAACTGATAGACCAGGGCAAAATAGGAAAGGAAACTATTTACAGAATGTACATTTTTTACAAAGAACCTGCAACAACAAACAAGAGTCAGTTCCTACCTCTATCAAAAATCTGATTTTCATTTCTTCCTTCATGAGGCACACCAGACATTTTGTTTTCATTTGTATCCATAGGCATGTCAACATGTTCAACCATCATATCAAGAAGAACAAAGTAGCTATCTTCATAGTGCATGTAAAACTTTTTTGCACTCTCTTCTCCTTGCTCACTATGAAGAAAAGATTCAGCATGCCAATGATCAACACCTCTATACTGAAACTGATCCTCACCTACTGATTCATGCATGCTATCAACTGGAAACACAAAAGCCTCATATTTTGCCTGCAGAAAGGCTTCATTTATATCCTAAATTTGCACATCTTCAGGTGTAGCTGATTGGAACTCAGAAGAATAATCACATTTACTCTTACACCTGGTATCATTAAAATTTGCAACATTTGAGGCCTCCATGCATTCTTCAAACAAAGGATTGATAACTCCATGTAATGCACCTTGTTGAACATCATGACAAGAAATGGGCAGATTATCATCATAGTCTTCATCATATAAAGTGTTAGAAAACACTTTGAAACCACTACCCATCTCAACCTCATGGAGACTCTCACCACATGAAGAAAAATCAAAACCATATAAAGACTCACTAATATCACATTTAATTATTTTTTCTTCATCTTCATACCCCTGACTAAAGGAGTGCTCACTTCCACCAATACTTTCTTCTTCCCATGATGCATCTAACTCATATGAAGACACATCAATATCACTGCCTTCATCATCCTCACCCGAATAACCACTGAAATCACATTCAAACATCTCTGAATGAATGGAGGATCTTGCATACCTTGGTTCTAATTCTTGCTCACTACCACAATCTAAATACTCCTCTGACAAAACTTCATCAGAAGAAGTACCCTCAACATTAGACATGGATTTCTCTAAAATAAAACTTGTATTCCCTTTTTGCTGATGATCCTTTTACAACTTATTCCATTCATCATCATCAGCAAACTCCTCTAAGAATAGCCACTTGAACTCAGTCAAAGAAGAGATGCATCTTGGGGGCAGATTTAGATACCAATTAGATGCAACCCCTTTGAGGGATCTCCAAAAAAACATCATACTAGCATCCTCATCAAGAATCTGATATTCTATAATAAATCTATAGAATGCTAGGACATGCTTCACTGCTAAATCAGATTGACAATAAAAAATAGGAATCAGATCCAAAAGCTCACCAAGGAAAGAATGAGGGGACCTTGGAAGAACATAGCTCAAAGGTCTATCCAATTTGAGGAAACCAAGCAGCCTAGACTGACTTTTCCCTTGACTATTCATTTGACTTAATGCAATACTTCCATAGAATTTTGTAGAGATGCAACTGAAAGCTTGAAGTATTCAACCTCTATTCACACCTTATCCTTTCTTTTAGTGCTTGGTCACTTAATAAGGAAACATTTCAGATCTTTGAGAAATACCCAAGAATTTTGTAGCAGAAGACCTTGTTGGTTGGAAGGCAAGGAAGATCTAGAGCTCACCATAAAACTCCATCATATTTTGCAATATAGAATCACCATATCCTTGAAGAGGAAAAATTTTGTACTTGCTCTTTGTTTCTTCTTCCGACCAACACAAAACTCCACAAGTAACCACACTATTTATCAGAAACTACATTGATCAAACAGAGACAAATCAGAGCTGCCACTCACAACTAGGTGAGAAAATTTTGCAAATGTGTTTTTTCTATCTGACTCTTTCCAGTGGTTATCCCCAGAGACTGATTTCTTTAACAAGATTCTTCACTTATCCCTAGCAAAGTCACCATTTTGTTGGTGACTCGGATGGGTAGATCAATCTAGCAAATAGGATTTTGAAAATTACAATACAACTACAACCAAAGACCCTAACAAATACAATTCTTCATAGTTGTTCTCCCTAGCAGAGTCACCATCTTGTTGGTGACTCAGATGGGTCAAATCTATCTGAGTTATATAATACTGATAATTTGTGATGTAGCAATAACCAGAGATTCTGACAATTGAATTCTTTATTGTTGTTCTTCCCCAGCGGAGTCACCATCTTGTTGGTGTTTGAAAATGCTTATGCCATCTAGGGCTACCAATATGCCTTGAGACTGATGTTAGGAGTGGTTAGTTCCAAGTGTGAAAGCTCTGCAAGGCAACTGGACTAACTATAGGGACAAGACTGCCCTCTTCACTTTTGGCTCTACAAAACCATGGCGGGTGCACCTAATCCAGTAACTTATGGCATTTTAGGACTTTGGACTAGATTAAACAAAGTAGATGATAGCAAGAGACTACTAAATGTTAACCAGACATTCATTGAATCTCAATTGCTATGAAGGGTAAAATGGCCTTGTGAAGGGTATTACTACCAACAACAATACTTAAAACTTAAAATGGTCTTTGATTAATGAGGATAGGGAAGGTAGACAAGAGCCAATCAAACATTGGACTCAACTAAATGTACTAATCCTTGATCAGTGCCATTATCCATTGGGTAGACCTCACATACAAATAGTGAAACATGAACCAACTATTGTCAAAGACTCATAGCCATAAATATAAACATTCCATCCCATCCACTACTTATAAGATCCTTCTGTAGACAACCAAGATGAATCTATGTCCCTTCTAAAGTAAATTTCACTTGATCATAGATCAAGAACTAAAGACAAGAACATATGCAAAGGTAACCCTGTGCAATGGATTAGAAAATCCAAAACTCACATGAATGACACCAAGGAGAGACTTGCAAACATGAAATGGTTATATTAAGTATGATGAGTCATGTACATGATCAAAGTAGGATAGAGATCAAACCACTTCAATAACCTACAAAAGACTTCCAGAAATTCTATTTAGCTTACATGCAATGTGATATAGCCTTGCTACAAACCCCTGGAACCAATCAAAATCAGAACCTCTGGACTGATCCCAAATTCAAACCTTGACTCTATCAAAAAACTAACAACTTATACCACCAGCTATCCTGGGATCCTAAAGATCAGATGCAACAAGCTTCAGATAGCTAGGGTTAGGGCTTCAACCACCCAACCTGCTAGAAACAATCAAAAATTTATTACAGGGGCGGGAAACATAGGAAACCAAGAGAAAAGAAATCCTAGACTGATCCATAATTATGAAAGTCTTCTCTGCAAGTATAAAGGATCACAAAACCAAGCTCAAAAGGACACCCTGCAACATTCCTTGAGCACACAACTGCAATGTACAAGCTCTACAAATGAGCACAAGACATCCAAGACCACACCGCAAATAGAAAACCAGTCGCTTCACACCAAACAGGGTCGATTCTGCAATGAATTCCATAAAAACTGGTACCTTCTATCACTAGAAAGTCTCAAAAATTCAAATTTGAATCTCAACGGTTATTTCTTTGGCACTTGTAGAGAAACTTCGGCTCACGTTCAAACCTTTACCAACTTTAAAACACAGCCATCCAATCCATTTCCCTTCGTGAGCCTTATGATTTTATTTTAAAACAGTGCCCGGTCATATCTAGCGAACTAGCGATAAAGAACCTTTGCCAATTCGCGAGACATCTCACTCCTCCACTAAATAACTTAGCGACCTGCCGGCTACTGTTTGCCAGATTGCCAAAAAAATAGCGAATCACCCTTTTTATGCATGAATGAGTGAACACATTGAATTTTGTCAGCACCGCTAGGTCTTTATCCACTCCTCCAAATCTTAGACCCCACTGGGGCCTACCTGATGCCACATGTCACTAAACCATTTGCAGGTCACGCCCGGTCACTAACACTGGACCCATGGTCCTTAGGCTTTGAGATGAATAGTTGGTGTAAGATCTCATGGCTCTTACAATCACTATAAGAACTTACACCGACCATTAGATCTATCCTCGTCGCAGACCTTTCTGACAATGGCCCCACTCCTGAGCACATCCACGTCAACCAATAGAAATAAAGAAACAACGCGCCACATGGATGATGGTCCCACTTGCTTTGTTAGATAAGATATGAAATCAACTGATGGTGCATGATCTAGAAGGATAGGAATATTCCTAAAGATCATGCACCGATCATTAGATTAAAAGCATCCTACAAGCCCCGCTGACAAGATCCTCCTCAGCAACCATCGACCAATAAGAAACCTCCAACTGCGCAAACATGTCACACCGGACCCACCGACGAACTACCACCTGAGAAAAAGTAACATCAACAGCTAGTGTAAGATCTCAAAGGTCTGACAAATCTTATCAGAACTTATGCCCAGTGTCGATCTTTTGACATCGTCAGGGCCCGCTGACAAATCTAAATCATAGGTCCCACTTTATCTTGCAAACTGGTGACTGAAGAACTTCCGCTAGTTCACAAAACATTCTCCACCATCACTAAAACATTTAGCAATCACGTGACCACTATTCACTAAATTTCCAAATCATTAGGGTCTCTGCCAAAAAATTATGTGAACTAGTGAACAGGAAGAAAATTTTTCGGACCGCCACACCGCCAAAAGCACCGAAGAAAATAATTCGGGCCCACAAGGAAAGATCGACGATTGTCTTAAATTTGGATAGCTTTGACTAAAGCTATGAGATCTTACCCCATTCGTTGATCCTCTGACATCTCAGGGGCCCTGACACAACTAAACATAGGTCCCACTGACAACATGTACAATCACTAACTCGTGGACCAATCAAGAAACAATGACGAAGCACACCTGGCAGTCAGGTTCCACTAAGAACTTTGCGACCACGAGAGAATCAACGATAGTCTTATAATCACAAGGCTCTGACAAATTGCATGAGAAGATACGCTGGCCATTAGATTGAAATAGTGTCAGAAGTCAGGCCCAGGAAGGTAAAAGGCCAAAGACTTAGGAAATATTAAAGCTTGCAGGGTGCTTAAGACTTAGGAAAAATATTAAAGGGACCCACCGAGATAAAAACCAAACCGCGAACCAGGGTGACATGGATTTAAAAGGCACATGCAAAAAAAGTGTTTAAGTGACCTATGAAAAGGTAACGTGTGAATAGAACAGGGCTAGGGCACATTTGAAATTTTAAAACCCAATGGCTAGTTTCTGGATCAATGCAAGGGTTTAGACCAGGGACCATGAAAAACACTACAGAGAATAGGGGAAAAGACTAGAGGCCACAAAATGTTTTGCATGTGCTAACAAGGTCCAAGCCAATTAGGGCTAAATTTTCCTTTTTCGCCTGGTAAAGCATTCACATTTCATTGATTTTTATAAAGGACTAAATCACCAACCGCAAATGTTAGTTTGATTACCTTATGATTGTATTGTTTCTGAAGAGATTGATGATAAGCTTTTATATGTTCCAAAGCATCTATTCGTTGTTCATCTAACATTTCTAATTCTTGTAAGCATTGTTCATGAAAAGTATCTTTATCAATTATCCCATGAAATGAAACACATAAAGAGGGTATTTCTAGTTCCAAAGGCATAATAGCATTAGTGCCATAGACAAGGTTGTAAGGAGAAGTACCTGTGGTAGTATGAACACTAGTCCTATAGGCCCATAAAGCATAATTCAGTTGAGTATGCCAATCTTTTGCATGCTTACTAACTATTTTTCTCAAAATTTGTTCAATAATTTTATTTGATGCTTCAGCTTGTCCATTAGATTGAGGATAGTAAGGAGTTGAAAATTGATGTTGAATCCTATATTTCTCCAAGAATTTCACAACTTATTTGTTTTTAAAAGATGTTCCATTATCCCAAATTATAGTCAAAGGAATACCAAATCTTGTTATGATATTATTAAGGATGAAATCACAAATAACATTTGTCATTGTTGAACGAAGAGGGACAGCTTCAACCCACTTCACAAAGTAATCCATAGCGGTGAGAATGTAAGTATGTCCTTGAGAAGAAGTCAGTGAGATTTTTCCAATAAGGTCAAAACCCCAAACACTAAAAGGCCATGGAGAAACTTGATTACAAAGCTCACGAGTAGGAACATGAATCAAATTACTATGTTGTTGACATTGAGGACATTTCCTAACAAACATGAAAGAATCTTGTTCCATTGATTGCCAATAATATCCCATTTGAAGTAATTTATTAAGCAGGGATTTTTCACCAAAATGTCCCCCACAAGAACCAGAATGAGCTTCTACTAAAGTTATAGGAATTTCAATTCTATTGAGACATCTTCATAATAATCCTTCATAAGAGCATTTGTAAAGTGTATCTACTAAAATGATGTATCGTGCTACAAGTTTCCTAATACGATTATGCATGTTCCTTGTTGCTGATTCAAGAAAAGTACCATCCTTCAAAAAATGAAAAATATGTGAATATCATTCATCCAAATGCAAGTTAAAATAGTCAGAGGTAATCTTATCAAAAATTTCAGGTCATTTCAGAGTTTTTATAGGAAATTGAAATTTTTCCACATTGTTCTTGAGACAAACCAAGGAAGCTACACTAGCCATGGCATCTACATGTCGATTATCCTTCCTAGGTAAAGTCTAAATCATATAAGAGGAGAATTTTGAAAGCACATCAAGAGCTAAATCTCTATATTGTGTCATTTTAGCATTTTTAGTCTGATATCATCCTTTAATCTATTTGATATTGAGGGATGAAGCTTCTCGTAGTCCACCTAGAAGATGTTTTGTTAGAAAGTAAAGTCCACCAAGATAACTAAGAGGGGGGGGGGGGTGAATCAGTTATCAGATAATTATAACTTTTAACATCTTCAACATCATTTAACCATGTAAGAAATACAATTACTAACCATACAAAGATATTCATACACAATCACGCAATAACACAAGATATGTTGACTAGGGAACCTCTTGATCAAAGAGTAAACCCCAGTGGGAATAATGCCCACAAAAGATGCACTAATATGAATATTCCTTGTGAGAGGATGGAATCTGTTAGGAGTCTTATGAAATACATTCAGTACATATAAATCCCTGTTAGGAGATTTGGAATCCCTGTTAAAAGATTCTAACCCTGTTAAGAGTTATGGAAGATAGAAGGACCCACTGCCCAAACAACTTCAGGGTAAGATCACTGAACACACTGTCCAAATAACCTTAATATTATTTAGTAGAATAATATAAAATATTTTACCTCCTTACTATGCCAAACCACACTCACTGCTACACCAAATCTCAATTCCAGATCTCTGTACTTCACATGTCTTCCTTCACAATTTCACTTTCACAATCTCTTAGGCTCTTTTCTTCACTTCATGCTTACATTCACATGAAACCAAACCATGCTCACACTTCTTTCACATATCAACTACATACAATAAGGAAAAAATTTCCTTCCTTTATACCACACTCAAATAATTACAAATGAGTTGGCACAGAATTACAAAATAAAAGTTTCCATATGCTACATCAAAATTACACAAAACTGTCAACTTCCAAATGCAATATCTCTTCACTCATGTGACCTCAAAGTTTTCACTATGAGCCACATCACCATCAATGTGTCTCAAACTTCTATTTAACTATGCAAAACCAAATTCCATCCCGATTAGTAGATATCATCCGATTTCCACAAACCGCTACTTAGGAACACTACCTGAATACTACTTTTACCAAAATGCTCATAACTTTCATGAATCAATGAATTACTATCTGTGCTCTTAACCATAGAAATATAACATATCAAAGAGTATAACCTCAATATCGCATAGCTCCAACTACAATATCCCATGTGCGCTAAGAAAAACATTGTCTGCTTCTCTGCTAGTCTCCAGAAGATCACTGTGTTGACATCAATGACAATCATAGTCATGAATGCAACAACAACTGCTACAAAATGACTACCAACATCTAGCATTCATTCCTAATAATCTTTCCCATTGTCATTGATGGCAACATAGATGAAAAACATCCAATGTTCCAAAAATCCAATACTACAATATTGCTGCACTGCTGCTCTAAAAATTCTTCAAATCCTCTTCATCAATCAAATCTTGCTTCATTATCCTATTCATTTCTCTCCAACATATGGTACATAGGGTTTTTCATGTACACTTCTCCCCCATTGACATCAATGATAGAAATTTCATCGCTATGTCAACAACAACTCAATGTCAAAAGACATTGTTTCAGAAAATACATTCACAAGAGTCCTCATGACTCAGCTTAGATACACATACTCCCCCATAGAGGAAGTACCAACATCCAATCTAGAAAAAGATAGGGCTCATATACCACTAGACGGATGCAATCAACTACATCATTACTCAAAAGTAGGCTAGGGCATAACCCCAAGCATACCTCTCAGATACTCAAATGTATCCTTAGGCAAAGGCTTTGTAAATATGTCTGCTATCTATTCCTTTGTGCTTATGTACTCTAGTCTAACTTCTTTCTCAGCAAATTTCTCTCTTACAATGTGATACTTAATCTCTATATGCTTAGTTTTAGAATGCAATATACGATTCTTAGACATACTGACTATGCTGGTGTTGTCACAATGTATGACAACAGGCTCAACAAATTTAATTCCAATATCCTTTAGCATCTACTTCATCCAAATTATTTGGTTACTATTGTTTGCTATTGTTACATATTCTTCTTCTACTGTACTCTATGAAATACAATTCTGCTTCTTGCTCAACTAGGAAACCAATCTTCCTCCAAGAAAAAAGGCTCCACCACTAGTGCTTTTCTTATCATCAACACTACCTCCCCAATTAGCATCTTTATATGCACATAGGGTGAAATCATCATATTTTTCATACAAAAATCCATAGGCCTTTGTGCCTCTTAAATATCTCAATATCCTCTTTACTGCTACATAATGTGACTCTCTAGGTTCAGCTTGAAATCTTGCTACCATTCCAACTAAATGTTGTATATCTGGTCTAGTGTGTGTTAAGTACTACAATCCTCCAATCATGGATCTATATTTCTTCTACTCAACTGCTGGTGTTTCATCTTTGCTTGATAGTTTTTGTCTTGTAACCATAGGTGTTCCAACTGGTTTACAGTTCTCCATTCCAAATCTTTTTAGCAAATCATTCAAGTACTTTATCTGGCTAACAAAGATAGCATCACTGTTCTGTGTTATCTATAATCCCAAAAAGTATTTCATCTCACCAATCATGCTCATTTCAAATTCAGTCTTCATTTCATTAGCAAATTTGTCACTAGCTTCATCTTCTCCTCCAAAGATAATGTCATCAACAAAAATAACTATAAATAACAATCCATTTTCAATTTATTTTGTGTACAAATTACTATCTATTATTCCTTTAGTAAATCCCAATTTCAACAAATACTTATCCAATCTAGCATACCAAGTTCTAGGTGCTTTCTTTAGTCCATATAATGCTTTCTTTAGTTTACATACCATATCTCCTTCTTGAATCAAAGGAAAACTTTCAGGCTGCTCAATGTAGACTTCTTTCAATTCACCATTCAGAAATGCGAACTTCACATCCATCTGATACACTTTGAATTTCTTAAAAGCTGCATAAGCCAAAAACATTCTTACTGCTTCAAGTCTTGCTATTGGTGCAAAGGTTTCTTCATAGTCAATTCCTTCTTGCTATGAGTATCCCTTACATACTAATCTTGCTTTGTTTCTTACTACTTCTCCTTGTTCATTCATCTTGTTTCTGAATACCCATTTAGTTCCAATCACATTCTTGTCTTTAGGTCTAGGAACCAATTCCCATGTCTTTTTCTTTTCAATTTGATCTAGTTCTTCTTTCATAGCATTAATCTAATGTTCATCTATTTGGTGTCATAGTCACAGATCTTGCTTCAACTATAGATTCTTCTTTAGATTCTTCTCTAGTTTCTTCTCTGGTTTCTTCTGTAGTATGATTCTCATTCAATAATTCACTATCAATCTCATAGAATAATTCAGTAGTTTCAATGTTAGGCTGAGGATTAGCTTCTTCATCAGATTCATAATCAAGCATTCTTTCCTAAATTTTAAACTTCTCATCAACTTTAACATTTGCGCTCTCAACAATAGTTTTAGTTCTCTTATTGTAACATCTATATGCTTTGCTCTTCAAAGAATATCCAAGAAAAATACCTTCATCACTTCTAGGATCAAATTTTCCAATATCATCATCTCTCTTTATATAACATTTGCTTCCAAAAATTCTAAAATACTTTCTTGAGGGTGCATGTCCAAACCATAATTCATAAGGTGTCTTATATGTGCCTATTCTGATTTGTACTTTATTTATTGTATATACTGTTGTATTCACTGCTTCTCTCCAAAATGTCTTCGCCAAGTCATTCTCAAATAACATAGCTCTTGCTGCTTCAGTTACTAACCTATTTCTTCTTTTTGCAATACCATTTTGTTCAGGTGTTCTAGGGGCTGAAAACTGTCTCTTAATACCATTCACTTCACAAAAAGTGTTAAACTCTCTAGAAGTAAATTCTCCACCTCTATCAGATCTCAAACATTTAATCTTCATTCTAGATTCATTCTCAACTTTATTCTTAATGATCTTAAACTTATCAAATGCTTCAAATTTTTCTTTCAGAAATGCAATCCACATCATTATTGTAAAATCATCAACAAGAATCATAAAATACCTTTCTTCGTAGAATCCTCTAGTCCTAGTAGGACCGCTCAAGTCTGTATGAACAATCTCCAACTTCTCTGTCGATGTGAACTTCTTACTAGGAAATGAACTTCTCTTCTGCTTAGCCATCACACATTCTTTGCAAATCATGTTAGTAGGCTTCATAATTTTAGGCAAATCCCTTACTGCAAGTGTAGTCCTCACTTTCACAATGTTATCAAATTTTATATGACAAAACCTTCTATGCCATAACCAACTGTCATCAATTTTAGTAATCAAGCATGTCACCTCAGTAGGATTCAACTGAAATAAATTACCTCTGGTTCTAGATCCAGTTCCAATTAGATTTCCATCTTTATCCTTTATCACATAGTTTTCTCAGTAAACCAAACTTGATATCCCTTATCCACTAACTATCCAACACTCAAAAGATTATGTTTCAATCCATCAACAAAGTAAACATCATCAGTATTAGTCTTTCCATCAAGAGTAATAGATCCTATACCTTTAATCAAACAAGGTACATTGTTACCAACTCTAACAACTCCTCCATCATAATTGTTAAACTTTATGAACTTCTTCATATCTCTAGTCATATGATGTGAACAACCACTATCTATAATCCAATCAGCTTTCTTTTCAACTTGGGAAACTAATGTTTTTTCTTCTTTAACATCAAATTTAGAATTTTCTTCTTTAATTGCTACAAATCCTATTTCATCATTATTCTCAGTATCACTTTCACTCAATGTTCTTTCTATACTAGCTTCAAGATCTTCATCATTAGCATAATAACATTCCTTAGATCTTTTAGGCTTGAAATTATTTATGTACTTCTTAACTCTCTTAGGACATTTAGATGCAAAATGGCCATATTCTTGACAAGTCCAACATTTAAAATTTTTATTACCATCTAGTTCTCTTTTCACAAGCAAGGCAATACCTTCTTCAATCTTCTTATCTTCTTCATTTCTAGATCTGCTACTGCTAGAATAATCTCCACTCACACTAGTACTTCTTGAAAAAGTAGGATGAATACTAAGAGCACTGAATGCTATCTCTATTCTAGGTAAGTCTCCTGATAACCCCAGGTTCATCTCTGCTACTTCCAATCTTCCAAGAAGAGTCTCTCTTGTAAAGTTTGTAGTACAAGGTATAACTTGTTCAATCATCTATGTTGTCTACTTAAATACAGGAGTCAATGTCCTCAGAATTTTCCATATCACTTCATTCTCTGTCTTTGATCCTCCACAAGATTTTATCCCTACAACAATTTCTGACATTCTACCAATATAGCTTCTAACAGATTCATCTTCCATCATTCTAATATCTTCAAATGCACATATCCAATTATGTAATCTAGCTCTTTTTGCATGTTCATCACCTTCAAAAGTAGAGTGTAAAGCTTTCCAAATTTCATTAGATTTCTTAAAACATTTTACCTAACTGTATTCATTCTCCAGAAGTGCTATTAAGAGTGCTTCTCTTGCAAGTATGTTACACATGAATAGATCTACCTCATCTTTAGAACTTGTTTCAAGACTGTCTTCTTCACTTATAGTTCTTTCATTCTTTGCAATCAACCAATAGCCTGGTCCTAAACCATAGACATAGAACATATCAGAGAGTATAAAGTCAACATCGTATAGTTCCAACTGCAATATCACATGTGCGCTAATCAAAACACTGTCTACTTCTTTGCTAGTCTCTGAAAGATCACCATGTTGACATCAATGACAATCATAGTCATGAATGCAACAAAAACTACTACAGAATGACTGCCAACATCTAGCATTCATTCCTAACATGTTCATACTCTGCAATGTTATTAGTGCAAGGAAAGGTTAGTTTATATGATAAAGAGATGGGTTTTTTTGTAGGGGGAATCAAGATGATACCCACACCAGAACCTGTCTTACATTTAGATCCATCAAAATATAATTCCCAAATATCCTCCTATTGAAGAGCTAGGATATTATCATCAGGAAATTCTATGGAAGTAGAATATTCATCGGAGTGAGGATAAGGAGCTTCGACTAGATAATCTGTCAATGCTTGTCCCTTAATAGACTTCTAAGAAATAAAATTAAGATCAAACTCGGTAAGCAACATAACCCATTTTGCTAACCAACTAGAGAGATCAGTTTGTGAGAAAAGATGTTTCAAAGGATCAAAATTGATAATCACATTAACTTCAACATTTATTAAATAATGCCTAAGTTTTTGACATGCATAAACTACAGCTAGACATTGTCTTTCTAAATCTGTATATTGTGTTTCATAATCAAGTAAAGTCCAACTAAAGTAATACATAGGTCTTTGTTTACCATTATCACCCATTTGAGTTAACAATGCACTCACGGCTCGTGGGGTCGCTGAAGTGTATAATTGAAATGGTTTATCAAAATTTGTAGGCTGGAAAATAGGAGGATTCACAAGATACTCCTTAAATTGCTCAAAAGTTTGTTTACACTCCTCATTCCAAGAGAAAATGGTATCCTTTCTAAGCAAGGAAGTAAAAGGGATAGTTCAGTTTGCTAAATTAGAAATAAAGCGACGAATAGCTTGTATTTTTCCTTGTAAGCTTTGTAACTAGGAAATATTCTTAGGAGGAGGCATATTAACAATAGCTTCAATCTTTTTAGTATCTACTTCGATGCCTCACTTAGAGATTATAAATCCTAATAATTTACCAGAATCAACTCCAAAGACACATTTCTTAGGATTCAATCTCATATTATAACTTCTAATCCTTTCAAATATCTGTCGTAAAATAGTAATGTGATCTTCCATTTGTATAGATTTTTCCAAGATGTCATCCACATAATCTTCAAGGATCTTATGAATGTAATCATGAAAAATCAAAGTCATATCCCGTTGATAAGTTGCTCCTGTTTCAATCCAAAGGGCATTATGACCCAACAAAAGGTTCCTTAAGGTGTTATAAATGCAATCTTAAATTGATCTTCAGGGGGGATAAAGATTTGATTGTATCTTGAAAAACCATCCATAAAAGATAACAAGGCATCATCTGTTGTTGAATACACAATCATATCAATATTAGGTAGCAGGAAATCATCCTTCAAGGATGCCTTATTTAAATATCTAAAATCAGTACACATTCTTATCTTATTTTCTCCTTTTGACATAGGAACAATATTTGAAATCCAGTTTGAGTAATCAATACAATAGATAAATCCAGAATCTGATAATTTTTCAATTTCACCTTTGACTAATAAAGCAATTTGTGGATTCATCTTTCAATTTTTTTGTTTCACGGGCTTCATATTCGGCTTTAAAAAAATGTTATGAGTAACAATCTAAGAATCTATACCTAGCATATATGAGTATGTCCAAGCAAAAATATCCTTAAATTCAAGAAAAAGGGAAATCAACTGATCACGTTCATCTTGATTCAAACATTTCCCAATTTTTATCATCCTTTCAGAGTCATTTTCATCCACTTGAATATCAATAGTTTTAGTAATTAACAAATCAATTCTTATCGGAGGATCCATTAGTAAAGGGAGAATATCATGTTCTTCATGTTTGCCAAAATAAGCATCGGTTTTCAAACAATAAGGATTTCCTCATTTGTGATGAAACTTAGGTAAATCCTCATAAACCCCTAAAAATTCCATTAAGGCTTCATCTTTAGGGAAAATATCCAAAGAGGATTGTTGATTAAGGATAATAAGTAATGGGTTAACCAACTTTGACTATCCACTACAAATATGATTAACATTAAGAGGAAAAGTCGATGGTTGTCTATAAGGATTGAATCCTAATCCATACGTATGATCATAAACTTCATTATCCAAAGCTACTTGTATACCTTGTTCGTATTTACCACATTCTTTTCCATTAAATCTTGATTTCTTAAGAAAATGATAATCAGGACCATATCAATCAATCATGTTAGAGGGAGTCCAAGGAGCAGCATATGTCACAATGTCATAAAAATGAGGCTTTATAGTGTCAAACATTTCATTAATCGAAGCGGCAAAAAATTACTTTTTAATTCTTCTGACAGCGGAGAAGAAATAAACATTTTTTTCTCAAATTCATTCTGTTGCTTCATGAATTCCAAATCAAAGACCTTGTATTCTCTAATAAATGTAGGATTAAAATCCAATGTCCCCCAATCATCCTCAGTCAAAAAAGAAGAAGATGGGGCTTCTTGTTGTTGAATCTCAGGTTGTTTTATCTCAGATTATTGTATCTCTGATTGTTTTTCAATCTCTTTACTAGGTTGAAGAGGTTCAGAGATTTTGGCATATTTTGCATTTAAGCAAGGGTTTGGGGCATCATTTGCATGTAATGTATACATTAGATTGTTATAGATGAACCTAACCTTGTGATGAAGTGTAGAAGGAACTTCATGCATAGTATGTAACCATGGTCTTCCTAAAAGAAGGTTATAATTGAGAGGTCTAGGAATAACATGAATAGGAGTATTTAGAATAACTGGACCAACTTTAATAGGTAAGGTAATAATGCCCAATGTTCTTTTCACAATATTGTCAAATCCATGTATAGGCACATTATCAGGTTGAATAGTAGATAGATCAGCCTTAATTGCCTTGAGCATATCCATGCTACAAACATTAAGCCTAGAACCATTATCAATTAAGGTTCTTTGAATGATACTCTGATTAATAGAGACAACCACCATAAGAGCATCATATTAATTATGCACCTCTAGGGAAGGTAAATCATTATCAAAAAACACAATAGGAGGTACAAAAGGCATAGTATGCATACAATAAAAAATAGAATGAATTTTCTCTTGATTAGGAGGTGAAGTAGGAAAAGTAGATAAATCTTTTTGCAATGCCTCATGATATGTCGAGGAGGTTTGAAGTAATTTCCATAAAGATATCTTAGTGGGAGTAGCATGTAATTGGTCAACTAAGTTGTACTCCTTAAAGGTAGATGGATACCTAGGTGCTTGAGGAAGCATAGGTTGAAAAGGAGGTAAAGAAACTAGAATAGTAGGTGGAGGGTTATTTCATGTGCGATAAGCATGTGAAACAGAATTAGTTTTATCAAAGAAATCCAAAGGATCTCTAGGTTTACCCTTAATTGTTATAGGAGGACATCCTTTGACCATCATCAAAGCTGTAGGATACATCATTTTAGGTTTATCAATGTTGAAAATAGTGGGACATGAAGGTAACCATGCACACACCCTATGGTAAAGGTCAAGTTGAGAGGTTATGGAGGAGAGTGAAATAGGAATAGGATCCATGGAGATCATATTCGAACCATTTTCATCCTCACTACCATGTACCTCATTAGGTAATCTATCCTCTTGTACAATAAAAGCCTCATCAAAGTACTCAAAACAAGAATCATACATGTTGAATACAAAGAAAGTACTAAAAGCATGAAAATGTAAATATATTTCTATTTTTAAAGAAATTTTGCAATGTTTTTGCATTTTTAGATATAAATGCAAGAAAATGAAAGAATTCTAATCTTATTAGCATACAAGATTTAAATCTAACACCATAAAAGAAAGATTTGTCATAAATGGGTTCACCAAAATGAATAGTGTAAAAATGGAAGCTTAGCAATGTACCTAACATTTAACATTTATTCATTTGAATTGAAATTGGAATTGGAATAGCATAAGTAAATCTGGAAATACTTGAAAATTAATCAGGTCAAGATACATACCTCATTGTGAATTTGATTTAGAAATACCTATTTTTTGAAGTTTGTGTGAGGTTTTGGAAGATTCTGCAACCAGATTCGTGATCAAAAAGTCGAGACAGAGAAAACTGAGAAAAGTTTCATCTTTCCAATAGCAAGTCGAGTTTGAGCCTCATAAAAGGTCAAATACCACATTTTTATTCTGAAGCCCGATTCTTATTTTGTTTGCAGATCTCAGAAGTTTGGTGAAAAGGGTACTCAAATTTGTCCTCTGATTCCTAAAAAAATGACTGTAGATATCTGAAAAAAGGGATTTTTGCGGTGGCTATATAGGGTTTTGCCTTAGTCAAACCCCCATTTTGGTGGTCTCCACCTCCATGAATAGCCGATTGAAATAGAATGTGTGTGTGTATGTATTGAAAGTGTAATGCCAATATATAATCATCTAGATCAAAACCCTAGCATGAATGTGTATGAAACAACAATGCATAGATTTGAATGAGATAGAAAAGCATACCAAGCCCCCAAGGCTAAAGTACTTCTACCAAAATCACAATTCATAATTGTTATTCCATGATTGATTCTTTGAACTCTTGAAAGTTGATAATGGTGGATCAAGGAGGAAAAGATCTCTCTTGCTCCAAATATGTGTTCACAAAGATGCTTGATGTCAATAATGGCTTGATCCTCTATATCATCCTCTTGCTTTCTTTCATCTTTACCATTCCTTGCTTTCTTGAAATCTTCTTGCTTATGAAATTGACTCCTTTAGAGCACTTGATCATGAGAATTCTTGGTTGTACTTGGTCTTCACAAAACTTGATGAAGAGATGTGAATAATGGATGAGAGAATGAGAGAGGAAGGCCTCCTTTTATAGTGAACTAGGGCACAATCCTCTAGAGGGGCCACCTTGGAGAATTAAATCCCAATTAGGTCCTAACCTTTAGAAAATATACCTAGATTAAATGCAATTAGAGGATTTACCATCCCAAAACTTGAAATGGCCAACTCGAAGGCCGGAAAACAAATATCCTGAAAGCCCGATGCTCGTAAATGAAGGATTGTGAAGATTTGAAGGAAAGGGGCAAAATCGAGGTTGGGATTGACCTAGTCAGGTATGACCTTGATCCTGACCTTGTCAGGTTTGAGCTCGATCCTGACCTAGTTAGGATCAACCTCAAATTTGACCTTGGGCCCAGATCCAATCAGAATCAAGACAAGAGGTCCCGGGGATGCCCAAAAACCTAGAAATGATATAAGAACATGACAAAATGCCAGGGATAAGCATAAAATCCTATGATTACTATAATGAAGGCCAGGTGGACTTATTTCTAAGTCCTACCTATAAAATAGAGCCATGGGAAAAGGGGAAATTTAGGAGAATCCTTAGGATCCTAACCCTAATTTCACCTAGAATGAAGAAGATAAGTGCAAAATGCATCCTAAATGCAAGTTTATCATGATAAATGTACTAAAAGAGGGTGCTAAACCTATCAAGATGGAAGTGCTTCCATTTTAAGATGATACATGAAGATGGTATAGTAGTAAGAAACAAAGCAAGGTTAGTATGTAAAGGGTATGCAGAAAGATAAGGCATTGATTATTCAGACACATTTGCACCTTTGAGAAGATTAGAAGCTATTAAGTTATTTCTAGCTTATGCTACAATCAAAAACTTCAAATTTTATCAGATGGATGTCAAGTCTGCATTCCTAAATGGAGATTTGGAAGAAGAAGTATACATTGAGCAACCAGAAGAATTCACCTTATCAGATAGACATGATATGGTATGCAGATTGAAGAAGGCCCTCTATGGACTTAAGCAAGCTCCTAGAGTATGGTTTGAGAGACTAGATGGATATCTAACAAATATTGGATTCAAGAAAGGAGCAATAGATTGTAATATATTCATCAGAGACACATCTGAAGGTCTACTACTTGTAGCTATATTTGTCGATGACATTATCTTTGGAGGTAATGATAAACTAAGTGTAGAATTTTCCAAAGAAATGCAGAATGAGTTTGAGATGAGTATGATTGGTCCTATCAAATATTTTTGGGGACTAAATGTGCAAAAAATAGAAAAAGGAATTTTTATTAATCAGTCAAAATATGTGAAAGAGATATTGAATAAATTCAAGATGGATGATTGCAAGCCAGAAGGAACCCCTATGATCACTAGATGCAAGCTTACAAAAGAAGATGACTCACTAGTAGTAGATATAACATTGTATAAGTCTATGATTGCTAAAATCATATATCTTACTTAGACTAGACCTAATATTTCCAATGCAGTTGGCATAGTTGGAATATTTGCAAAAGAACCTAAACAAAGTCACCTCATGGTAGCAAAGAGAATATTTAGATACTTGTAGGGCACTATAGATTATGGTCTATGGTATCCTTATTCAAAAAATGTTGAGCTTAATGTTTACACTGATGAAGATTGGGCAGGATTTGTTGATGACAAAAAGAGTACTTCAGGTGGAGCAGTGTTTCTTGGTGATAGACTTGTCACTTGGAAAAGAAAGAAACAAAATTGCATTTCTTAGTCAACAACATAAACAGAGTATGTTGCAGCAGCCTTGAATTGTTCTACAATTGTTTGGATCAAGAAGATGATAAAGGATTTTGGAATTCAGATTGATTATCCTCTCGTTATTCACTGTGATAACACTAGCACCATCAATATGTCTAAGAGCCTTGTGATGCATGCAAAGACAAAGCACATTGAGATCAAGTATCACTTCCTAAGAGAGAAAGTGGTAGAGAAAGAATTCAAGTTGGAATATGTGAGTACTAAAGATCAGTTGGAAGATATATTCACAAAGCCCTTGCCTAATGATACTTTTGAGTCTCTCAGGGAGAAGTTGGGAGTCATTTCCTTCCCTAATTCTGCTTAGAAGAAAGGAGGAAAGGCATTAGTCCTTAGGGATTGATGGAAGGTTGACTACTCTACCTCAGGAGTAGTATCAATGCTTAAAATGAATGGCACCCTTTTCCATTGATGTCAAAGGGGGAGTAATATATAGAGTCATGAAAAATAGAAGTAAAATGGAGGAGCAATATACTAGGCGGGAGTAGCATTCAGATATGACAACAATTCAATTGAGGAAATGGAGAATATTGGAAAATATTGCAGCAGATGGAGGATTCATCTTTGGGGGAGTTTTGAAGAGGAAATGGTGAATGTTATAAAAGAAATGTTCATTTGGGTTGGTGGTGGTTTTTCATTCCACATGTACTAATTGTCATTGATGAAAACATATGGAAAGTAGCATGCATGGAAGTCTTATACAATAAGTCTTTAGTATATGAAGCATGGACATGATATCAGCATTATATCATGGGTGTAGAGGTTAACTGTTAGTACAGATAGTTATATAGTAGCTTGTGTCAGCAATGTTCCTAACAGAGTTACATGCAATGTTCTGTGTATAGTTGTTTGTACAGTTATCATAGAGCCTTGTGCACTTGGATATTTGTTGAAGAAATGTTAGTGATGTATCAATAATGGATGCATAGTCTGTTGATGAGTAGAAGTGAAGTTATGCAGTCATTATTCGCCAGAAGTAGTTTCCTGTGTTTGTTCAAAAGAGCCGACAAAGATTTTATTAGTTCTAGAGTTGTGTCTATCCTATGGGTATGTGCCCTTGTATTTAAGCTTAGAAGAGAGTTATTGATGTTTGGTTAAGAGTGCATGAGTTAATTCAGCTTGAGGAGAAAGATCCAATTGTTTTGGTAGAGCCGACAGTGTGTAGTGTGTGTCTATAATTATCTTATTGGATAGGTCCTAGATTATGTTGCATGCATAGTAGAGCCGATAGAATGTTTATTGGAGTTTTTAATTGTTTCTCTATTATGATTTCAAGGTGGTTCTAACAGGCTGACTTGATTATATCATTTGGAGGAAAGATATTTATAGGTAGTCATTTGTGATTACTAGAGTGTGGTTCATAGTTGATTAAGCAGAGCAGAGCAGAGTGTGCGAAGTGTTGAGCCATCAGAAGAAGGTCTATTTTTTGTGAAAAAACATAACATAGCATTTGGTGTGCTCCCCCTAAAATGTTAACTTTTTTTTTGAATTTTTTTAATCACCCCAGTGAGAAGTTAGCTAACACCACGTAGTTTATCCCAGAATTTTTTGGTAATTTTTTTATTAATGTATAATTTTTGATGAATTTACGAAGTGCACACATCCTGAAAACATGAAATTTTTGTGTGCTCCCCCTAGAAATCATTTAAAACTAATCGATAATCAATTTTTTTAAAACGGTGTAGAATGGAGTCTAGTTTCTAAAAATGTAACTTGTTGCAAAATTCAATGAACGAGCAAAAATCTATGCCCAAAATACATGTTGATTTTTTACAAAAAATGGACATACACACAAAAAAAATTAGAGTTGCAAAACTTAACATAATCAGAATTCAAAATAAATTATATGCTTAGATAGCTAATAGAGAGATCTGCAATATCATGTCATCTGATTTTTACATTCTTGAGCTATGAGTAAACCTGACAAGGAGCACAAAAAAAAGATATCATTTTTTTGTATGTCTGCTAGAAAACATGTCTCAGGCCTATTTCAATTGTTGAAGCCTTTGGGTTGGATCTCCAAGGAAAATCCAAGCCTTAGGATTGGTAAATTCCAATGCCTTACAAAGCACGTGCACCCTATAGGGAACACGCCCTATAGGGTGAGCACACTATTGAAATCTATGACTTTCATAGGGTGTGCACCCTATGAAAGCCATAGATTTCAGTAGTGTGCTCCCCTTATAGGGTGTGCACCCTATTTAAGACATAGATTTAAATAGTGATGAGAAATAGTCAGAGTGAGAGCAATAGAGAGTGAGTGAGTGAGATATCTCTCTCTCTCTCTCTCTCTCTCTCTCTCTCTCTCTCTCTCTCCCTCTCCTTCCCCTTCTCTCCCACTCTCTCCATTCTCTATATCCTCTTCTCTCTCTCTCTCTCTCTCTCTCTCTCTCTCTCTCTCTCTCCCTCTCCTTCCCCTTCTCTCCCACTCTCTCCATTCTCTATATCCTCTTCTCTCTCTCTCTCTCTCTCTCTCTCTCCCTCTCCCTTTTTCTTTTTTTGCATAGGGCACATGCCCTATTCAAGAGTATACATAAAACTTTTTAGTTTTTCATAGGGTGCACATGCTATAGCGCGCTTGCGCTATGCAAAACTCAAATAAACTATCTTCTTTGCCAAGGACCTCGTGAAAGGGGCCCACTTTTTCTATATGTTGTCTTAGTTCTACGTGTTATCCAAAAATTATTTGCTTTTCATGGTGTTGATAGTGACAAAGAAGAATATTCTATCAATTTGCACCATCTTTTTGTTGAAAATTCAACATTGAATTGTGAAAGTCAATCATTATCACTGAAATTTATCGATTGAGGTAATTTTTTTAATTTTTTTAAATGTTAAATGTGAATAAAGAGTGTTTTGGTTTATAATTGGTATAATATAGACTTGTTCTATACATAATTTGATATAATTGTAATAAAATTATATTATAATTTATCATATTGTAAGAGGTTTATATTATAATTTGACTTATTATTTACATTTATATTATATTTTTAAAATTGTAATCAATTCATATGTAGAAATCATCATCATTCCATGGAAACGAGCAAAGAATTTAACACCAGAAGAGCATGAAAGAGATAAAAATAAGAAAAGGGAAAGAATGAGACAATTTCGTGAACAAAAAAAAATAGATACCATAGAAGAAGATTTTTCTTCAGATGAGGAACAAGAAACATCAATAAAAAGTAAGAGAGAATTGGAATTGGAAACAAAATGACAATGAATGAGAAACTTGCGTGCAACAAGACAATTGAATTATGAAGATGCAGGCACATCATCTATGAGTTCCCAAGTTGAAGCGACATCATCATCCAATGTTGGAGGCACACCAGTGTATCATGTTGAAGGCACACCATTGTCTACTTCCTAAGGTGTGGGCACACCATTGTCTACATCCCAATATGTACGTACCCCCTTGTATCATGTTGAAGGCACACCATTGTCTACATCCCAAGGTGTAGGCACAACATCGTCTCATGTTGAAGGCACTCAAGATGGTATGAAATTCACACATGTTTTTGATGCTCCTATAATTATTTATAGAAAGATAACATATTTTATTGATATTGATACTAACATTTTGCAAGCAATGCCTGACAAGATTCCCAAGCGTACTTGTCAAAGAAATCCTAATCGTATTTGAAGATTATTTTTTGAGAATTTAAACATGATAGGAAGATGTCAACTATTTGTTTCAATGATGAGAAATCTGAAATTTAGGCCCATCATGAAAATTCTTGGGCTAAGAAAGATGGATGAGTCAAGTGAAAAATCTATTGTAAAGAATCTAATGACTGCATATGAGAGTGTGGGTTCTACATCACACACGATAGATAGTAATGTCACACAACATGTACTTACATCAATGATAGTAAGCACTCAAATGAAGAAATTTTGACTCATTAGAAAGACAAAAAAAACATTGAAAATAAGTAGAAAGTCTCTAATGAGAGCCCTTGGAAGGCGTCAAAGAGTGGAATAACCAAATAGAAATGAGTTATGGGCATTTTTTGGTAGACTATCGTGAAAGGATAAAACAATTGTTGAAGCTTTGAAAGCCTTGATTGATGAATTTTGGAAGAATAATACATGGGTATCTCCTAATTGAAGAGATGTTGTAAGAAGGAGGATTGGTAGTCGAATTTGTGTTCCACATCCAAAACATTTTTTGGATTCAACTCAGACTCAATTCTTTGCAAAATTTATGCATATGTTTCCTCAAATTAAAATTAGTCAAAGATATTTTGAAATGTGTAAACCTTTTTATGTGAAGATAAATCACACACACACAACTTGTTGTTGTAGGGTACATATTGAATTTTCTAACCATTTTGAAGTTTATAGGAATATATGTGGAGATTGGCACTCTAACAATGTTTTGCAAGATTGTAACATAAATATCCCACCTAGATCTTCAAGGGAATTAATATCTACCATTTTATGTGAAAGAGTGGATGGTCAAACAATTTTACAAGCTCTCATGCTTGAATGGTACATGCTTAGATTGTGAAGGTTTGCGACATTTGCCAATTTGTCAACATATGTAGAGTACACATGCTATTAGTAATGAAATAGTGGAATTTGGAAAATATAAGACCGTGACATACAATCTAAAAGATGAAAAAGAGGCTAAAAGATGTGATTTAGTAATTGAAAAAATTACAGTGTATTAGTTCATGGAAATGTTTTGTAAAAAACTTATTTATGAGTATGAAAGGCATACACATAGAGCAGGATGGTTGGATATGCAATTCAAGTTGTACAAGGACACATTCCCACTTGATACCATTATTTCAGTTGTGGAATTTCTAGAGAACTACACACTACAACCACAAAATGAGGTACAAGCAAAGTTTACAGCTCTCAACAGGTTGCTATATTTGTTCATATAACATTCATGCATGCACCAGATAGTATAGAGGAGAACAGGAAGATATTGAGGGAGTATCATTTTTATATTAGCGATGATCACTCACATTCTATAGAGTTTGTACATGGTCTCTTTCAACTATTTTATGGTCATTTGGCAAATAGGGGCATAAAATATCATTGACATATCATATGGTCAGATAATTGTGCATCACAATTCAAGAATTCTCGGATGTTTTATTGGTTGTGTAGGATGCATAAGATTACTAGAATTCAATATATGTAGAATTTCACAGAGGCTGGTCATGGAAAGGGAGAGCATGATGGCCCAGGTGCATGTATTAAAAGAGCCTTAGCACATGAAGAATTAAAGTACAAAGAGAAAAAAACATTGTCAGATGCAGGATGTATTGTCCAGTGATGTAATGCTACAATGGGTCTAGGTAATGAAGGTGAGTCTACAGTTCGTATATTTTTTGGTTGATGGATGAAACTAACATTGCACCATATGAGGATTGTTGTACATTGATAGGATCAAGTGAGCTACACTCTTTTAGAAGTTGTAATGTAGGTTCATGGAGTATCCACACATGACATATGGTGTGCTTTTTTTCATCATGTGTAGATGAAGATTGGGATGGGTGTGAGTCAAATGAATGGGTTGATGAATGGTACACACAAATTTTGAGTCCACTTGCCTCCTATCATCCCCATGAATCACTACAATTGATAGAAATCGAATCATCCATTGACATTGATCGCTTATCTAATCTATTACAAGTAGGTAAAATTTTCCACATACAAATAATCTCAAATTTAGTACTTTATCATAAATATTTAGTAAACTAATGTCCTCATTATGTTTATATCATTACAGGCCATGTTTTTGTTGTTATTGCACCTGAAGACAATGAAGAAGGGACAAATTATTATTTGTGTCATTGTGTTGAGGCAAAAAAGAAATTGGATCACTCGGTTATCGATGGTGAAGAATTAGAATACCCTATAGGAGCAGTGGTTGTAACTGGTACATGGATCAGATGGTATGCTATGAAGAACCCTAGGTTGTGGTTATTCAAGGATTGGGAGACACATAGAAAGATTCTTCATTATTCAAACCTCGTCATTGCATCAAATGTCCACTTGATCAGATATGGGGGAAGACTGCATAATAAAACTCTTTGGAAGGTTCATGAGTTAGACCATGAGGCAATACTTGAGATAATCAAGGGTAGGGCAGATTCAATTGGTTCATTGGACTAAATGGAGATACAAAATATTGTAACATGTCAAATTTATATAGCACTATAAATTGGGTGGACTATAAATTACTCATGCATTACCCCGTATGTATAACAAGAAGTTTGTAAGATTTAATGACAACCTTTCTCTTCTATTTTTTGGGGCAATATCAAAAGGTTTTCTCTACTCAGCTCTTTCCTCTGGTGCTCCTATTGAGCTGAGTTGTAAAAATATTTCTCATTATTAATAAAAAAAACATTATGTTGTTATGCCAATGACTTGCAGGCACATAATACTTGGAAGGTCATGGAAGAGCCTTAAGGAACCAACTTAATTCAAGGATGCACTATCTCATTTCCTTTCCAACTTCTCCCTCTCTAAAATGGAAGGTTTACATTTTGGTTTATCTGGATAGTGTACCCTCCTAGGCCACCTAGTGTACCTAGTGCCTCCACAACATCAAAACTCAAACCTGACTTCACACCTTGATCCTAACACCTTAGATCATCTCAACATGGTCCATTTTCCATGCTACAACTTTCCATTCACTCCTATCCATTCATCCTTCAACATTCTTCTACTATAGCCTTTCTAGGCCTGTCTAGTAGCCCTTCAAACCTTGAAATTAGAAATTCATTCACAATATCCCCAAACAACCTAGCAATGTTTTTACACTTTCAAATACCCCTTTTAGAGTTACTAATTTGATATCATTCTCAGACTCTCATGATTTGACTGGTGAAAAATTCCTTCACCCCCCTAACCCTTCAACAAGCCCACTTCCTTCACCCTAATCTTATAAAAAATATCAATCATGAAGCTCTTCATGATATCCATGGCAGAACTAAATATTCCCTTGGAGGGATGCACTTGTTTCAACACCTTGTGTATAAACCTCATGTAACTTTCTACACTTATCTTCCTCTTCTTCTTCTTCTTATTCTCAGATTTCATTGCTTTGACTATTGAATCCTTTGCAGGCTTGAACACCACTTTTTTTTCTTTTCTCAGCTTTGGAGAAGCTTTTAATTCATTCTCTCCTTTCATACCATCTTCTTTAACAGTTGTGGAAGCCCTAGAAGCTTTTGGAGCCATGGATTTTATGCTTGTATGAACATATGACTAGAATTTTTTGTAGGTTAAGTTTCTTAGAATTCTCAAATGTACAGGTATGGGATTGGATTGTATACAAGGCTTGATTTAAAGCATTGTTTGTGGGTAATTAAGAGCATATGTATAATAATTTTTCACAGGCTCCCAATATCTTTTGAAGAGATTGTGGGCTTGTAAGGAATTGAATGTTTTGTAGCTTTTATGGATTTTGGTCCTATGTTGTTGCGTTGGGAGGTCAAAGGCATTCTCAAGGATGAAAATCACATAAACTATAATATATTGGCACCTATCATGATTTAATGTAATGTTTTCATGTTTGTAATGTCCTCAATGGACTACAAAATCTTGTTTGTAAATGGACCAATATTGTCCAAGCTTAAATTATGTTTTAAGAGTCTAGGATTGGTCATGGGATAAATACAAGGCATTAGGAATCATTTAGAAAGGGTTAATTATACAATAAAGTCATTTTTATGGTTTAAAAATTCAAATATTTAAAAGTAACGGCTAGTTAGGACTTTAGGAGGGAAATGGGATTTTATTGTTAAAATCACTTAACTAATCCCTCAAACTAGTTGTGTATGGTTGGAGAAGTTAAGATTTGATTTCTTATATTGTAGATAATTCCATTGTACAAGCATGATACCTTGAAGTGTACGACAAGAACAACATTTGCAATAAAATCACAAGTTTAATCTGCAATCCTTGTGTTCTATGCATTATCATTAGGATCTATTACTTTAGTTTTGTTTTCAAAGTGAAAGATGGAATAGAAATCAATCTGAAACATTCATTAACCAATTTAATGTATTTTGATTCACATTAAACTCCCTGTTCTTTGCGTTTTGGTTGTAGCAAGCTTGACTGTGTCAGCAAATGAATTATTTCTTTTGAGAATCTTTATCTTTTCTATGTACATCTAATTAGAATAATGGTTTGGAAGATCAAGTAATACATTTGGTAGGTGCACTATATGTTTGAAAGGTTTTGAAGGGTTTTTAGACATGACTATTTCTTCAACAACAATGAATTAGACTATTTTTACTAACTATTTCCTTTATTTTGAAGAGTATTTTGTAATCTATACTTTTTCCATGGACCCAAAGGCCTAGGACCCATGGAAGGATGATTAATAACATTGTAATATAGTTTTATAATGATCAGACTTGCAGATGATTAAAGAATTAGAGTGATCACTGGTTGGAACAGTGTGTTCCTTAAGGGAAATGATGGCAAGGGAGCAACAGTAGAAGATCGGGCTTCATAGCATAGTGGTTTTATGATTTGGTTGATCATATATTGGCATATTTATGGTGAATCAATCATCAAGAAGGTCAAGAAGTGCATGGAGGAGGAAGATTGAAGAAACCCTCAAATCAAGGGTTTAAGAGGTCTAATTTGGGGATTTTGATGTTCCTGAGGTGCTGGCTTAAAATTCTCTTGAATTTAGAGGTTTTATAACATATTGAGAGATTTATAGAAGTTTTGGTTCTTGGGGATATAATTAACTAGATGATGCTTTGTAAAATCACCTAATTTTAGTGCAATTTGGGGTCACATAGTGAGGACAGTCATACATGGTCCAAAAGAGTCTATAGTAATCTTGTAGTATGTTGTGGTAGGGGAAATAGGGTATGAAAATATATCATTTTTTTTTCATCCTTTTAAAAATGACAGAGTTATGGTCCATTTTATCACTGGACAGGGCTACTAGACAGGGCAATTAGGCCTCTAGGACTGTTTAGTGACTTTTTGCTATTGTGAGTAGGAGATAATTCTAGAAACCTAAAAACCACCTTAATCCATCCTTATATACATCAAAAACTTCAAATCTATCATTAGTTTTCATTGTGAAGAGTCTTGGTTGGGTGGAGTCTTATAAAGCCATTTTGCACCTTTGGGAAAAGTGTGGGTTTTTAAGTCAAATTGGAAAAAATGAGTTGGTAAATATGGTCCACTACCCTTTCCAATACATCAAATAGAGATAATTTTCAATTCATTTTCAGCATCTTCTATTGATTTTCTTTTCAACTCAATAGATAATTTTTTGTCCCTCAAGTGATTAGAACTCGTCGAAATATCTTTTTCACAACCATTCTTCCCATATATCTGAACTTTGAAATACATCCCCCAGATGTATTTAAACACTAAAAAATCCCCAAAATATATTGCATGTTGATATACAAAAATTTCCCAGCCCTTGCCAAAAACTCAATTCTAGTGCTTGTATTACATGACTGGTGCTAAAACAGGGCTCTCCCCATCACTGACTATGACCCCAAATCCAATCACAGTCAAGAACACCAGTAATTTCCTTTGTAAAGATAAATAAAAACCAAGGAAAATTCCTCACATCATACACTAATCCAAATCATATTTTATGCAAATATTTTAATTCACTGGTCTTAGACTGCACTTTGAGTTGAAGTGTCCCTCAAGGTCCAATAGTGAGTTGAAGTTGTACCATAGAACTATCTATTCCAACAACTATGAATGGTTGGGTAAATGCTAGTGGAAACCTCATTCACCACACATAGTCATTCGTTCACCACCGATGACTCTGGATCGAAGTGTCTCTCAAGGTCCCTTCAACATGAAATCAATGATCTTTGCGGGGTCATATCTCGGAAGTCATACGAGGTAGCATCAATCTATCAGGTGCTATGAGACCATGTTTCCAGGACCTAAAAAAGCCTATCTTAGTTTTTAGAGATTCAATTTCATTTAAATTTGGAAACACATTCTCGGTCGATGTCAAAACTCAAAGTGTTCCTCAGTTCAAATGGCCAATGTTGCATATCTTTCCAACCATCATTTGTAGCATGGAATCATCTATTCCAATAGCTCTAAATGGCTGGGTAAACACTAGTAGAAACCTCATTCACCACACATATTCATTTGATCACCGCTGACGACTCTGGCCCAAAGTGTCCCCCAAGGTTGCTTAAGCATGAAATCAATGATCTTTGCGAAGCCATATCTTAGACATCGTGTGTGGTAGCATTGATTCATCAGGTACTACGTGACCATGTTACCAAGGTCTACAAAATAATATCTTGGTTTTCAAAGATTCAAGTTCATTTAAATTTGGTAACACATTTTCAGTCAATGTCAGAACTCATAGTGTTCCTCAATTCAAAAGACCAACGTTGTGTATCTTTGCAACCGTCATTTGTAGCATGGAACCATTTCTTCCAATAGCTATGAATGGCTCAATAAATGCTAGTGGCCACCTCATTCACCACACACAGCCGTTCGATCACCGTCGATGACTCTGGGCCGAAGTGTCCCTCAAGGTCGCATAAGCATGAAATTCATGATCTTTGCGGGGTCATATCTTAGAGCTCATGCAAGGTAGCATTGATCCAATAGGTGCTACGAGACCATGTTTTGGGGGCCTACAAAATCCTATCTCAATTTTTAGAGATTCAAGTTCATTTAAATTTGGCAACACATCCCTAGTTGATGTCAGAACTCACAGTGTTGCTCAGTTCAAATGGCCAATGTTGCATAGCTTTCCAACCATTAGTTGTAGCATCAAACCATTTGTTCCAATAGCTTTGAATGGCTAGGTAAATGCTAGTGGAAACCTCATTCGCCACACAGAGTCATTCAATCCCCGCTGACGACTCCGAGCTGAAGTGTCCCTCAAGGTCCCTTTAGCATGAAATAAATGATCTTTGTAGGGTCATATCTCAGAGCTTGTACAAGGTAGCATCAATCCATCAGTTGATACGGGACCATATTTTTAGGGCCTACAAAATCCTATCTCAATTTTTAGAGATTCAAGTTCGTTTAAATTTGGCAACACATTCTTGGTCAATGTCAGAACTCATAGTGTTCCTCAGTTCAAATGGCCAACATTGCATATCTTTCCAACCATCATTTGTAGCATGGAATCATCTCTTCTAACAGCTTCAAATGTTCAGATAAACACTAGTGGAAACCTCATTTGGCACACACAATCATTCGATCGCCGACGATGACTCCAGGCCAAAGTGTCCCTCAAGGTCCCTTCAATATGAAATCAGTGATCTTTGCCAGGTCATATCTCAGAGCTCATGGGAGGTAGCATCAATCTGTGAGGTGCTACGAGACTATGTTGCCAGGGCATACAAAAGCCTATCTCACTTTTCATAGATTCAAGCTCATTTAAATTTGGCAACACATTCTTGGTCAATGTCAAAACTCAAAGTGTTACTCAGTTCAAACGGCCAATGTTACGTATCTTTCCAACCGTCGGTCGTAGCATCAAACTGTCTATTCCAAGAGGTCTGAATGGTCAGGTAAACACTAGTGGTAACCTCATTCACCACACATAGTAGTTTGATCATCGCCAATGAGTCCATTTTGAAGTGTCCCTCAAGGTCCCTTCAACATGAAATCATAGATCTTTGTGGGATCATATCTTAGAGCTCATACAAGATGGCATCAATCCATCAGTTTCTATAAGACCATGTTGCCGGGGCCTACAATAGTCTGTCTCAGTTTACAAAGATTCAACTTTTTTAAAATTTGGCAACACATTCTCAGTTGATGTTAGAACTCATAGTGTTCCTCAACTCAAATGGCCAATGTTGTGTATCTTTTCAACTGTTGGTCATAGCATTGAACCGTCTATTCCAACAGCTTCAAATGGCTGAATAAACACTAGTGGTAATATCATTCACCACACATAGTCATTCAATCACCACCGATGACTTCGGGCCAAAGTGTCCCTCAAGGTTGCTTAAGCATGAAATTAGTGATAATTACAGGGTCATATCTCAGAGCTCGTGTGAGGTAGCATCAATCTGTCAAGTGCTACGGGACTATGTTGTCAGGGTCTACAAAAGATTGTCGCAGTTTTCAGAGATTCAAGTTCATTTAAATTTGGCAACACATTCTCGGTCGATGTCAGAACTCATAGTGTTCCTCAGTTCAAATGGCCAATGTTGTGTATCTTTGCAACCATTGATCGTAGCATCAAACCATCCATTCCAATAGCTCCCAATGGCTGGGTAAATGCTAGTGGCCACTTGGTTTGCCACACAGTCATTCGAACACCGCCGAAGTGTCCCTCAAGGTCCCTTCAACATGAATCAATGACATTTGTGGGGTCATATCTCAGAGCTCATGCAATGTAGCATCAATCCATTAGGTGCTATGGGACCATTTTTCTAAGGTCTACAATAGTCCATCTTAGTTTTTAGAGGTTTAAGTTTGTTTAAAATCAACAACACATTCTTGGTCGATGTCAAAACTCAAAGTGTTCCTTAGTTCAAACCGCCAACATTGTGTATCTTTCTAACCATTGGTTGTAGCATGGAGCTGTCTATTCCAAAAGATCTAAATGGATGGGTAAACTCTAGTGGCAACCTTGTTTAGCACACATAGTCATTCGAACGCCGCTGACAACTCCAGGCCAAAGTGTCCCTCAAGGTCCTTTAAGCATGAAATCATCAATCTTTGCGAGGTCATATCTCAGAGCTCGTGTGGGGTAGCATCGATTCATCAGGTTCTATAAGACCATGTTGTCAAGGCCTACAATAGCCTATCTTGGTTTTTAGAGATTCAAATTCATTTAAAATCAGAAATAGATTCTCAGTTGATGTCAAAACTCAAAGTATTCCTCAGTTCAAATGGCCAACGTTGGGTATCTTTCCAGCCCTCAGTCATAGCATGGAACCGTTTGTTCCAATAGCTCTAAATGGATAGGTAAATGCTAGTGGCCACCTCATTCACCACACATAGTCGTTTGAACACCGCCGAAGACTCTGGGCCAACGTGTCCCTCAAGGTCCCTTCAGCATGAAATCGGTGATCTTTGTAGGGTCATATCTCAGAGCTCGTGCAAGGTAGCATCAATCCATCAAGTGCTACAAGACCATGTTGTTGGGGACTCCAATAGCTTGTCTTGGTTTTTAAAGATTTAAGTTCATTTAAAATTGGTAACACATTCTCGGTCGATTTCAGAACTCAAAGTGTTCCTCAATTTAAATGACTAACATTGTGTATCTTTCCAACCATTGTTCATAGCATGGAACCGTCTGTTCCAATAGCTCTGAATGGCCAGGTAAACTCTAGTGGAAACCTCATTCAAAACACACAGTCATTCAAATATCATTGATGACTCTAGGCTGAAGTGTCCCTCAAGGTCCCTTAAGCATGAAATTAGTGATCTTTGCGGGGTCATATCTCAAACCTCCTGCAAGGTAGCATGGATCTGTCAAATGCTACAAAACCCTGTTGCCGAGGTCTATAATAGTCTATCTCAGTTTTTAGAGATTCAAGTTTGTTTAAATTTGGCAACACATTCTCGGTCGATGTCAGAACTCAATGTGTTCCTTAGTTCAAATAGTCAATGTTGTGTATATTTCCAACCATCAGTTGTACCATCAAACTATTTGTTCCAATAGCTTTGAATGGCCAGGTAAATGCTAGTGGCCACCTTTTTTGATCCCCACCGATGACTCTGGGCCGAAGTGTCCCTCAAGGTCCCTTAAGCATGAAATTAATGATCTTTGAGGGGTCATATATGGGAGCTCATGGAAGGTAGCATTGATCTGTTAGGTGCTACAAGATCATGTTGCTGAGGCCTACAATAGCTTGTCTCAGTTTTTAGAGATTCAAGTTCGTTTAAATTTGGCAACACATTCTCGGTCAATGTCAGAACTCAAAGTGTTCCTCAGTTCAAAAAGTCAACATTGTGTATCTTTCAAATCATTGGTCGTAGCATCAAACTGTCTATTCCAACAGCTCCGAATGGTCAGGTAAACACTAGGGGCAACCTCATTTGGCACATACAATCATTTGAACATCTTCGATGACTCCGGGCTGAAGTTTCCCTTAAGGTCCCAATAGCATTAAATCAATAATCTTTGTGGGGTCATATCTCAGAGGTCGTGCAATGTACCATTGATACATCAGGTGCTATAGGACCATGTTGTTGAGGCCTACAATAGCCTGTCTCAGTTTTCATAGATTCAAGTTTATCTATATTTGGTAACACATTCTCGGTCGATGTTAGAACTCACAGTGTTGCTCAGTTCAAATGGCCAACATTGCGTATCTTTCCAACTGTCGGTTGTAGCATTGAACTGTCTATTCTAACAGCTCTAAATGGTCGAGTAAATGCTAGGGGAAACCTCATTCGGCACACACAGTCATTCGAACCCCATCGAAAACTCTAGGTTGAAGTGTTCCTCAAGGTCCCTTAAGCATGAAATCAGTGATCTTTGCAGGGTCATATCATGGAGCTCATGTGAAGTAGCATCAATCTGTTAGGTGCTACATGACCATGTTGCAGAGGCCTACAATAACATGTCTCAATTTTCAGAGATTCAAGTTCATTTATATTTGGCAGCACATTCTTAGTCGATGTCAAAACTCATAGTGTTCCTTAGTTCAAATGGCCAACATTGTGTATCTTTCAAACCGTCAGTCGTAGCATCAAACCATTTATTCCAACAACTTTGAATAGCTGGATAAATGCTATTGACAACCTTTTTTGGCACACATAGTCGTTTGAACACCGCCGAACACTCCGAGGCAAGTAGTAGGATGAGTGCAAATATGTATTTAGATGCAAAAGGGCTTGTGTCCACTTTGAAATTTGATCATGTATTTGGATCATGGAATGTTATTTGGATCATGTATTGATCATATTGTAACCGAATCTTAAATGTAAGCCTTAATGACACTAAGAAGCCTAAAAGGTACCTAGGGGTTAATACGAATGGTTATGTATTGATCCTAGGTTAGGGGTTGATGGAAATAATCGATAAGGGTCTATAACCATGTACTAAGTACATTAGAGTCTTTACATAGTGTTAAAAGCACTAAATGTGAACAATCTTGTAAATTGCCTATATCGGCAATATAAGCCAAATATGGCTTAAGTGGAGTTAGTAGGGGTTAGTAGGAAGTATAAGTTAGTTTGGTTTGTAAAGGTTGTCTCTAAACCTTTTATAAGTAGTTAGAGTGGGAAAAGGGTTTTGGTTTGACGAGTTGACAACTTTTGTTGTCAACTTGACAACTAATTCTAGTGTTTGTTATTAACAATCAGTCAGTTAGGGGACAATTAGAAGTTAGTTTGTAAAAGAATAAGATTTCACATCCACATTTGCCCTAGTAATATTATTAATAAAAGAACTCTTGCCACCATTAGGGTACCCATAGATCAAAATACGCTTGGTATTAGGGTTAATAGATGACAACCTTGCCATATGTTGCCTCACCTATTCGAGGTCATGTCTTTATATTGTGATTGTCCTGTGGAATAGGGAACACACCAATGAATATAAATGTTTGATTCCACGTGATCTTGGATAGATTGTAACATATAAATATTGCCTTATATTATATTTATACATTTCTACATTCATTTCATTACTTTTGTTATTATTACAGTCAAGGAATTAACTGTTATTGAGGACAGTGACTAGCATTTGTAGCACAGTCAGCAAGTTAAACATACATTGATAAACATACAAGCATAACTATAAGGCATGGGAAATTTAAAAAGCATAAAACATCCACATAAACATAAATTAGTATACATCAATACACCAAACACATGAATTGCATACATAAAACATAAAAAGTATATATTCATAGGGCATGAAGCCACATATATATATCCAATAATTATGTCATACATTGAATATATTCAATATAGTTAAACTGGCATCCTCAAATCCAAATGGATGTACAACGTATTGTGTGATATAATTATGTCACACTTCTATGGATCATTACATGCAAGGAAACTCAAGAATGAGCCCTTACTAAATCGATCCATAGCTCCCTAGGCATGGAGTGCAAGGGTTTTTAAGAATGCTCTCAGCTAGAGCTATTTAGCCAATAACCTTGCTAGTAAACCATGCAATGGGAGATTCAATGAAGACAAGGGCAAGAATGCCAATATCCCCAAGAATCAAATAAAATGCAATGCAATGCAAGCTAGCTAAGAATGAAGATGCAAGCTAAGCTATGGAAATGAAAGATGCAAATATTACAAAGCCTCCTAGTTAAACTAGATGAATTAATCTAAAGCATAAAGGAAATCTAAGCTAAGAATGCCATGAAAATGAAGCTACTATGCAAGAAATGAAATCTAACTATGAAGCAAGAAAGCCATGATGATGCAAGAATGAAGACAAGAAGATAGAGTGTTGATGAAGATCCAAGATGAATGCCAACAATGCTCCAAATCTTCAAACCCTAGATGCAAGAATGTCTCTAAAAGCTCCAAGATGACCTAGAAAACCTGTAGCATAACAATAGCATAAAAATTTGGCGGATCTAGAATGAAGAAGAGAGCTCTTCTTTTATAGGAAATGAGGAGAAATGGACCATGGAGATTAAGAGGCAAAAGATTTAATCAACGGTGGAGCTTGAAAGAGGAGCAATCCATGTGCACAAGTATCCTCCAATAGGAAAATAGGAGTTGACTTTTGTGTCCATATGAGACAAAAAGTGCTTTTTCCCTTTTTATAAAATAAGAATAATGCTTTATTTGTGCAACTTAGGATAAGAGGAAAAGTGGGCTTTTTATTTATTAAAAGGGGAGGAAATATTCCTTTTAAATAAATAAAAGCTTAGGATAAAATGGTTAGCCCATAGAAAATAATCGAATAAATGATAAAGCTAGGATTTGATCAAGAATAAGCAATTGATAATTTAGCAAAAGGGGCTAATAGTCTAGGTGACCATTTTTAGGTGTATACACGTATCACTTATACAATATACAAAAAATATGTCCACTAATGCCATATAGGCATACAATCCATATCCCTAATCTAGTCATTTCTCGCCAGGGGAAGAAAACAAATCTTGAGTTGTCTTCAATCGTCGCATCGATGGAGATGCAGTGGATGCTTTAGTATTCTGAGTGCGCTCACTCATCCTCTTGTCTAGACTCTTCTATAGCTCAAGCTGATAAAAAAAAAATTAAGCATCAATAACTAATATACATCAAAATCAAATTATACAATGACATAAATTGAATATTCAATTACCGCTAGCAAATAGTCACTATGTTCATCCACCGAAGGCGCATATTGGCGATCTAGAGTAATAAGTCCCTACAACAATGATCAAAATAATAATTAAAATACATACATGAATATCATTATAAAATTCAATACAAGCTATTAAAGTAACAATTAAAATTAATTGATCTCTTTCATACCTCAGTCAGTGCTTCAGAACTAGCAACTGCTACAGCTACTCCACGATCCAAAGTATCACACACATAAAAAGGAGTCTCTGATGTCAATAACTGAAAATGAAACAAAAAATGTATTATAAAGTTATCAAGATTACATATATATTTTTTACAAACCTACTAATGAGTAAATGATACCTCCGTGAAGGTTCCACCATGTCCTCTGGTGTGTGGTGTCGATGTCTTAGCTCCAACATTTAACTAGTGCACATGTACATGGAAAATTATAAGATAACCATTCATATAAGAACGTACTACCGACATGTTAATTATAATGCATTATTACATATATACCTGTGGACTCAATGGTGACATCACAAAGCCAGGTGAAATAATGTGATCATCGTGCCTCTAGATTTTTATCACAATTTGTCTAGTAATTTAGTTATTCATTCATTTATTAATTAAATATAATCAAGTAAATCAAATTAACATGCAAATAAAGATATCTCAAGGAAAGTGGCACGATGCCCTTCGATGTTTGTTGTGAACGTCGATGGTCCACTGGTGAACATCTAATGCACATGCACAATAAGTTATGATACAATTATTCATATAATTACATAATAATCAAATATATTAATTAAAATGTTTTATTCAATACATATGTGTGGTATTGATGATGATGTGTAGAAGGGGACATGAGGATCATTGCCACTGCCACTGCCACCGCCACTGACACTCTTGCCCTAAATTTTCATCATAATTAATAGATACTAAATTAATTAGTTATTCTATTATAAATGAAATATGATCAAAGCAATTTAATGAACTTGGAAATATTTACCTGTGTGTTAATGCCAAATGTCATATTTAGAAAACTATCAGTCATCATTCCAGAATCCTCTTCCTCTCTCTCGCTAGTACCAAATATGCACAAGAATCCACATGACTGAAAAATATGCCCCCTTGAGGATTGACCATGGTCACCCTTAACTAAAGGAGTGGCACATTGAATGAGAGTTTGTGTCAGAGCACTAATCGTGCCTAGTGTGTCTGCCTCTACATGTTCCTTCACAATGAAAGGAATAGTAACATGATCCACCTATGGATTGCTAATAGGAACCCTAGGTGCATTAGGGTCATGATGTGCCCCCACTTGATCAAATGATGACCCCCCTCCTCTACCCTGAGAATCTAGATAGTTAAAATAATTTGGCACCTCCTTGAGTACAAACTCGCAATAGAGTTTCCTCAAGAAATATATAGGAACCTCATGATTGTTACAAGGAGGAAAATCAAAGACCATCCACCATCTCTCCCAAAAATTATTTTTAATGTCTTCATTTAAGCACCAATGAATTGGGAACCTCCTTGTATCTCTAAGAGTATCTGTGTCCCCTAGTTTTTTAAATAGCTTGCAAATGTCATCTTTTGTGATTTTTTTTTTTTATGTCCGCATAAGATAGTTTATTTGCATAGTATTGTTTTTGTTCTTCTCTTTTATCTTTCCATAAATTAATTTGTCCACTAACCAAGCTTACGTGGGTCAAGATTGCTTCCAATGATTTTGCAAGTCTTTCCCTTCCAGGATTTGTACCACTAGAATCTTTTAACCTCATAATTAAAGATTCTAATTCTTTTGGCCCTCTTTCAATTTGGTTCATCAAATTTTCTTATGTTCCAGGAGGAGGTTTCTCAATTGGTGGAGGCAATTGAGGTTCATTTTCTTCATTTGTTTCTTCATTCATTTCTTCATGAGGAGATGAGGGGTTTGGTTGAGGGAGATTATTTCTTTCTGGCAATTAAAAAAACTAGATTTTAAAATCTTCATTACCAGACTTGCAGGATTATATAAACTTCTGGCAATTAAAAAAACTAGATTTTAAAATCTTCATTGCTATGGGTACCAGACTTGCAGGATTATATAAACTAGATGTGGTCAAGGTAGGTCATCAAGCTTTGGCATCCACAAAAATGTCAACATAAGAGCTATGTGATCAAAGGCATGGACATCTTAATCATAATGATTTAATTCCAATTCAAAAGAGAACAATGGTTGAAGGTCTTCCAATTACAAAAAATGATCATACTGGGTGTGAAGCATGTACACTTAGCAAGCAACATAGAGAGGGATTTCCTATACATAAAGATGAAAGAAAAAAAGGAAATACTTGAATGAGTTCATATTGATATATGGGGACCTATGCAAACTTGATCACTTGGTGGAACCTGGTACTTTTTTTTTTAATGATAGATCTAGGTATACTTGGGTCCATTTTATAAGAAAGAAGAGTGATGTTTGTGTATTTTAAATAATTAAAACTACATGGTTGAAAAATAGATAGGAAAAAGGCATAAAATTACTCATATTTGATCAGGGTGGAGAATATACATCAGAAGGATTTAGTCAATATTGTAAAAGCAGTGGGACCCTTCAGCAATTCAAAGTAGCACATACACCTTAGAAAAATGGAGATGTTGAGAGGAAGAATGAAACACTAGTGGAATGTGCTTGTATCATGCTTCAAGGTAAAAGTATTTCTAATGGTTTTTGAGATGAAACCCTTAATATTGTGGTTTATTTCAAGAATAGGAGTCTAATCAAAATTCTAGATCTTAAAACTCCTCTTGAAGCACTCCATGGTTACAAACTAGTAGTCATTTAATAATATTTGGATGCAAGGCATTTTCTCATATTACAAAGGATGAGAGAAGAAAACTTGATGTAAAACCAATTAAGTGCATATTTATTAGTTATTGTGATGATAAAAAATATTACAAGTTGTTTGATCCCAATTCACATAAATTTCTTGCGAGTAAAGATGCAATGTCTCATGAGAATGAAATGAAGGTAATAATACTAGTATATGGCATTATTGTTAGGAATGGGAACACGAAGGGGGGGGGGGGGGTGAATCAGTGTTCTATATAATATTACTTTTTCTTGACTCTTGAAACTTAACTTTATTGCTTAAGTATTGAATTGAATATGAATGCAAGTAAGACAAACATCCACAACACATAACACAAAATATGATTACGGGGAAACCCAAATAGGTAAAAACCCCGATGGGAATTGACACTAAGAAATACACTAGTGTTTTATGATCCCTGTTAAAAGATCTTGCAACCCTATTAGGAGTTATTCTTTACAATGCTTTTAGTATAGTGACCTGGTCAAGGGTTGGACCCTATTAGGAGTCTTTTACAATTAACCCTATTAGGGGTGAGGACACACTATCTGAGAGCACACTACTCAAAGGAGTGAAGGCTACAACCTTCTATTTAATAGATACACACTATGTCTAGATCTTGGTGAACTGTGCATAGACTTGCTATCTAGATTAGTTCCAATGAAGAGAATATACTCTTTACTTGGTCACATAGACCTTCTGTTGATGGCTCAACACTTTGCACTCTCTGCTATGCTCTTATCTTTCAACTCTAAACCATGTCTTAGCAATCACAAATGATTGCCTATAAATATATTTCCTCTAAATAATATAATAAAGTCAGCCTATTAGAACCACCTTGAAATCATATTAGAGAAACAATACAACTCTCTAATAACTCCTCAGTCGGCTCTACTAAGCTTGCAACATGAATTAGGACTTCACAATTCCAAGTGAGTAGACACCACGCTACACACAGTCGACGCTACCAAAATAACTCCAACTTTCTTCTCATGATGAGTTTTGTCATGCACTCTTAACAAAACATTCTTAACTCATCTATGAACATAAATCCAAGTGCGCATACTGAGATGATGGGTGCAACTACCACAATAATATAAAAATTGTTGGCTCTTCTAGATAAAATCATGAAAATGCAACTATTAACTGGAGACTTCATAAATCAACATGTACTACATATCTAACTCTATGTCCATGAAAATAACATCATACATATGTCTACAACATAAATATAAAGGCACAAGTCTCTATTGCAACCATACTAAAAATCACATACAAAACTGTTCTTGGGAACTGTTAGGAACACTCACTGATATACACATCAGCACAATTGTATTTACTCATAATCAACCTCTACGTCTATGATATCATATTGATAACATATTAATACATCATATCTTGAAGGCTCTCTCCATCAGGCTTCCATGCATGCTTCTTGCCATATGTTTTCATCAATGACAAACATATAGACAACAAATTGGCTTGCTAGAAAATCTCCAACAATTATTTCTTTTGATAATGATGATCATGTAAAAATAGATACAAGTGTTGAACATGAACATGAACACGGATTGGTACAGGTTCAAGAGAAGGGTTAAATTGGCATAGACACTTCAAGAAGTCATGACACACCAAGAAGAGGAGAAGATACACCACAAATTGGTAAAAATCTAAGGAGGTCATCACTGTTAGATAACTAAGAGGGGGATGAATTAGTTAAATCAATTATCCTCCAGTCCCAATCTCTCATATGTACATTTTCAAACTTTTTCAAAAAATCATACAACTTGATAAGATAAGATAACTATCTTTCTGTTCATTTACCGAATACTAGTTGTTATCACTTGAAAAAAATTTCATGGCTTCATCATCTTTCCCCTGGTCTCTGTAGTTATTTTCATGCCTCTGGCCTTAAACCCTAAGCAAAATTTCAAAAATCTAGCAGTTACTCTGAAAAATCCTTTGTTTTTCCCTGGCCCTATTCTAATTTGTTGTTACTTTTTTGGGTCACTTAAAAACCTTTTAACACATGTGCCTTATTATTTTATCACCTTGCAAGGTTGGCTATTAATTTTCCTAAGTTTCTATCACCCGGTGGTCTTTAATTTTTCCTAAGTCCCTAGCGCTTAATATTTCCCTAAGCCTAATGTCCCAATGGCCTTTATATTTTCCTGGGCCCAGACTCTCAGACACCATCTTGATCCAATGGTGGGTGCATCTTCTTATGGAGTGTGTTAGAGGCATGTCATCTTAAGACAACCGTCGATTCTCTTGTGTGATGTATCTTTTAAACTAAGCAGGTCCACTCCCGTGTTGGAACAATTGGCAATTTCTTATTGGTCAGCATGTTGCTGAGAAGGATCTTGTTAGTGGGGCCTATAGTAAAGCCTTTTAATCTATGATCAGTGCATGATCTTAAGGAATATTCTTCCCCTTTGAGATCATGTACCATCCATTGATTTCAAATCTGACTTGGACATGTCAGTGGGACCTGGTTGTTGGTGTATCTGTCAGTGGGACCTGACATCTACAGAAGATCTTATGCCAGCCATCGATTCTAATTTTTCTTAGATGGTTGATGAGGGTGGGTCCTCTGACATGTGGTGTTGACTTGTGTTGTTTTGATTCGCTGAGAAGGAGGCTGATTAGGATTTGTTAGTGGGCCTGAATCTTTCAAAGAGGGGGGGCTGACAGTGTGGCAGGATCGACGGTTGGTGCATGATCTCATGGGTGGTGTTAGAGCCATGAGATCTTGCACCTGCCATCTAATTTAAAGGCTTACTAAATATGGGTCCTATGTCAGAGATGACCGAGCATGAGTAGTGAGTAGCATAGTGACAAGTGGCATAAAGCAGGCCCAGGTGGAGGTCTAAGGTCTTAGCAGTTCTGACAAGGGTTAACGGCCTAACAAATTTTGATGGGTTTCACTCGTTCACAAAGAAAATTGGCGGTGCTCCAAATTGACTGGCGATTTAGTGAACAAGTGTTTGCATAACCACTAAACTAAGTGGTAGAAAGATAAAGCATTCTATGAACTGGAAAAGGTCTTTGGTCGCCAGTTCGCTAAATTTGACTGGGGTCTTTTTAAAAGATAAATTATAAAGCCCGCGAAGTATGAAGATCTAACAGTCAGGACTTAAAGTTGATCCAAATTTAAATGTCGATTGTTGATTTGCTGCTAGCACCTTGGAGATGGCCATTGTATTTCAAATTCAAATTTGCAGAGGGTTTCCAGCGATAGGAAGTACAAAAATTTATGGTTTTAGCAACTATTTTAGATTGGTTTGGTGGCGCTGGTTGTTGCTGACTGATCTGAGGGTCTCTATGGTTAGTGGCATGATGTTTTTGTACTAGGAGAAGTGTGGTTTTGTGCTCAAGGTGTGTTTTTAGGTGGCCAATTTGTTTGGTTTTGATGGCAATTCCTTGGTGTTTTGTACTGCTCTCACAGATTTTGATGATGGCAGATCTGTCTAAGATTCATTTTCTCTAGGTTTCCTGTGTTTCTTCCCCTACAATAACTTTTGTTGTATTTTGATTGGTTGAGTAGTTGAAACCCTAACCCTAGTCAGTCGAAGCTTGATGCATCCTCTTTAAGGATTCCAAGGTGACTAGGGGTATAAGTAGTCAATTTTTTGATAGAGTAAGAGTTCGGTCCTGAGGTTCTATTCTAAATTTTGGTCAGTTCTAGTGGTTATGATTGTATGAACATTTGAGGAAAGAGGAGCTGGATTTTGGGTCTGTTTCCTATCTTTGTGTTTCTTTGATTGTATATTGATCCTGAATATGTTAATAAGAATGCTATTGAGTTCCAATCTTACATTTGTGTATGTCTTCTTGTTTTGGTTCTGAGCTCATATATGTTAGTGTCACAAAGTGTATTAGCATATGGTAAACAAAGAGTATTGTGAAGTCATCTTTGAGTTCCTAACAAAGTTAGGATTAAAGTCTTTTAGGTGAGTTCAGTGAGTTTACAACCAAATAAGAATCTGATGTCCTTGTGTTTGAGAGAGAGGGGTAATAGGCAAAGCACTTATCCTGAACCCAAGAGTGTTTGATTTAAGATCTTCAGCTGATGTATGTAATTGGGTGACTCTTTTCCCTAGGTTAAGGCACTGGTCCATTCTCTGGAGGCATTTCATTGTCATCAACCACACACACCCAAATTTAAATGATAATATCTTTTAGTCAGTTAGTAAAGGACATAGTTGTATATTGTTTTGAGACTCCTTTGGAGAAGTGAGTCAAGGGTACACCTACCTAAGCACTAAGGCTCAAAGTGTAGGAGGATCTAATTGTTGATCCTTGTTAATTGGCCCTCTTCCTTATAGACTTTGGAGTGGTGATACAATCAAAGTATCATTAAAATTTATCCATCAAAGTATAAATCTACAAGTTGAAGATCATAGGAAACAACCAACAAAATTGGTGACTCTACTGGGGAGAGTCTAGAGATAAAAGTTTTCAAAGTGCACTCTTGTTTTCCTATTGTATTCAGTTAAAGGATTCCCCACTTTGGTGGGTGGTGACTCAAAAGGTTAAGAACCAGTGCTATAGATTGCAAATCATGGAAAAGAGAAGGAATACTAGGTCTTTTGTCAAGAAAAATCCAGAGATTGCTCTAGAACAGTTACCTAGAGCTGAAAAGAAAAGCTGGATGAGGAGGAATGAGGAGTCTACCAGTGATCCTGTGAGAGAGAAAAGAAATACCAGAGGTAGAGCACCACTTGGATCCTTTAATGAGGAAGATTCAAAAGACATAAGTTCTAGATCCGACAATGGCCGCTTTGATGATAAATTTTATGATACCCCAGAAGCAGTATTTCAAGATAAAGGTTCATTACCTATAGGTCAAGATGAACATGCTAGAGAAAAAGGTTATGGGCCAAATGTAGATCTTGATGAGGACATATTCAGAAGGCAGCCCATGGAACCAAGGCAAGTGCATTTCCCATATCAGCATCCTACTGATGTGGAAGTATCATCAAGCTTTGAAGACAACATGATAGATCCACATGACCTAAATGCACTTAGGTTGTAGTTGGTAGAGTAGGATGCCATATACAAAAGGTTACAAGAGGAGAGAGAGGATGAAAAAGTAAATGCTCTAATGGAGAGGTAGTCTCTTTTAAGAAAAATTAATGAAATGAAGGAGAGAAGCAAGATGCTTGCTTCTGCTCCTAGGGTGCTGTAGCATGATGTTTTTGGTGATCTTAAAGCTCTAAGAAGTGAGCAGGAACACTTATTGCAAGACCATGAGTTTGATGAAGAGGGCCCTGTGATCAGACAAGTGCAAAGTTATGCTCCTTTGCCTAGGGGTAGGAATGGACATGAGATCACTAGGCCTACTCTAGTTATTAATGAAAAGGGAAAGCAGAAGATGGTGGGTGTCCAAATAAGCAAACCAATGACAATACCAGGGGTCCCACCACCTAAATCAAATAGGGAGATAGAGATAGAAAGAAAAAGAAAAGAGGATGAAGCTCTTGCTCAAGAGTTGGAAAGAGCTGAAATTGATGCTACTATTCCAGAGAAAAGAAGAAAGATCTAGTTCTTGAAGGCTTCATCAGCTAATGTTCATGGCCCTTCTACTATTGAGCTAGGTATGCCATCTATGAACACTACTGTTCCACTTAGCAATGCTACTAGTAGTAATCTAATTCCTAATGTATCTACCAAATCATTTGTTGATCCTAATAGATAGTCAAATGTGCAAGTGGGTGGGAATGTAGATAAAAATAATAATTCTAGTGGGAACACTAGTTTAGGTTTTCAAAGAATACCTATGCAACTAGAAGGCTATAGAAAAATTAGTTTTGATGGGATACCAGGCTACCCAAATGCTTTTCCAAATGATATAAGAGATAAGGTACCTAAGTTTTCTGGTAATAATGCTATTAGTTGTGAGGAGCATCTTAGGTTATTTATTGATATGCTTAATGATTATGAGGTAGAGCATGAGGATGTAGTCATGAAATTATTTGTTCAATCTCTAATGGAGGATGCTAGAGATTGGTTTAAGAGACTTCTTGATAAATGTATTGACACTTGGGATTCTTTTGAGAGATGTTTTAAAGAGCAGTATGGTGATAGGCCTAACATTAGTTTCATGTTAAATGAATTCAATACCATAAGGAAAAATCAAAATGAATCTACAGTTGAATTTAATATGAGATTTTAGAAGGGTATGCATAAGTTATTTCAAATTATGCGGTTAGATGACAATGTTTGTCTAACTACATACTTCAATGCATTTGATGGAAAGATGGGTTACTTGTTGAGGGAAAAGGAACCAAGAACCCTTAGAGATGCTTTTAGGATTGCTATCAATATTGAGAACAATATGAAGATATCAAGGAAGTTGGGTGGGAAAAGAGATGACCCTAAGTTGTTCGGGGATAAGAAATACAAAAAAGAAAATGATAGGAATGTTGGAACTAGGAGGCAAGAAGAAGATAAATTGGATAAGGTGCTCAATGCATTGAAGGATTTCAAGGCACCTAAAAATAGGAACATCAGTGCTCCTACCAATGAAAGGCCTCAGTCCAACAACAATTTTAATAAGCAGAATAGATTACAGAACTACCCCTACAACACCCAATGGAAGGATGGCAAGCTTGTTGTCCTTGTGGCAAGTGGAAAAAATGATAGAGGTGTCCCTGAACCTCTACAAAAGGCTTCAATAAATGTCATGGAGGACATACCTTGGTGTGTTGCATGCCAGTCCCCTCATTCTACAAAGCATTGTGTGGTTGCACATTCTATGGCTAGAAATCAAGATTGTGGCAGTGAGGAGATAGATCAAGAAGAAGATCAAGATGATGTTGGATGCAACATGGCTACTTCATATCTAGGATATGAAGATGATTCCTATTTTGATGAAGAAGCAGATGTAAAAGTGAAGAGACACACTTGGGCCCTTTTTCATTAAGAGGTTTTTTTTGATAGTGAAGACATTGATGAGAAGACATGTAACATGAACTCTTCTTCTGATCCAGTAAATTTAAGAAGACCTTCTAAAGAAGAGATAGATAGGATTACTACAAAAATGATTGCCTAGGTGCAAACTAGAGGCATGGTGGTGAGGGATACAAATAGAAAAGCTACAGGAATGTTTATAAAGAGTACCAACTCCAGAGAGCCTAATGAGAACAAATCAAAAGGTGATCACATGGTGAAATTCAAGAATATAAAAGGTAAGAATTGTGAGCCTAAGGGAGTTGGAGTTGAAATATTTTCTAGTGAGATTGAGAAGCCAGTTAACAAAATGGCTAAGAATGAAAAAATGTGGGTGGCCAATACACCTAATGTATCGGATAATAAAAAGGATACTAAGGCAATGCAAATTGAGTTTCCTTCTTCTGCTCCTATTGATATGTTATATGTATTGTCCCAAATTACAATTAAGGTTCCATTGTCATAATTGTTAAGGATCCCTGAACACAAAAATAGAGCTATGGCATGGGTAGATAATGTTCATAACAATGATGTTGCATGCAATGGGTATCAGGATAAGGTTTTGAAAGGTGTTGCTACTCAGGTAATGATTTCTCAAATTCCTCCTATATATTTGGATAGTTCTGTTAATGCTAGCCTTGAAAACATTGATCCATTCTTTTAAGGTGTCCTTGTGAATGGAATGAAATTAAAATTTTTTATGATTGATAGTGGTGCCTCTAATATTGTTATGCCTTTTAAGATTATGGAAAAATTGGGCCTTAAAGTTGATACAATTCAAGGTAGATGTTGTGCAATGGATCAAAGCAAGGTACCAGTCATTGGGACTATCAATGCAATGCCATATAGGTTGGTAGCATATCCAAAGAAAGAGTTAACAATGAGTGTTTTGGTGGTGGACATCCCTCCTCATTATGGGATGTTGCTATCTAGAAGGTGGAGTGCTACCATGGGTGGAAGTTTACAGTGTGATCTGTCCTATGCCACTTTCAAGATTGATGATCAGTTTGTCAAGATTGAGTAGGAACCAAGAGTATGCCACATGATTGAGAGAAGTATTGAGAATGAAACTACATGTTTTGTGGATACTGATATTAATGCTTTTAGGGCAGAGATCCCTGTACTTGAGAAGGACCCTATTTTGTCACCTATCTCTATTGAGGTAAGTGTTAATTCTGTGAGGGGTGATTTGTGGGTAATGTACTTTGATGGTGCAAATTGCAAGGATGGAGCAAGAGCAGGTATTTTACTTATTTCTCCTAATGGAAACACCTACAAATTTTCTTTCACATTGAATTTCTTTTGTACCAACAATATAGCATAATATGAGGTATTGTTGTTAGGATAGAGGTTGGCACAAAAGCATGGTATTAAGTGCTTAAGTGTTGTTGGTGATTCTAAGTTGGTGGTGTCCCAAGTCAGGTCAGTAAATGCTTCCAAGAACAAAAGGTTAAAACAATATAGAAATGTAGTTTGGGATTTATTTGAACATTTTGATGCCTTCAATATTGAGTGGAAGGATAGGAGTAACAATAAGATGGATGACTTGTTAGCCAATACAACAATCAATCTTAGTGATATTACATTTACTAGTATCTCTAAAGTTGAGATTCAGGCTAGGCCTAGTGTACCAAACAATGTTGAAAATTGGCAAGTTTTTTATGATGATAATGATATCTTGAAGTTTATGAGTTGTGAAGATCAGTATCATGGTCAAGAATTTGATTTTTTAGCCTTGGTTGAATCTATAGAAGGAAAGGAAGTTGTCTTTGGCAATGAACTTATTCAGCTTAGAACTAACAGGGTGCCCAAGGGGCTTGTTGTTTTGGAAACTATCTTTGATAACCAGGATAGAGTTCAAAAGAATATCAAAAGAGAAGATCATGTTGATCTAGAGGAGATAAATCTTGGAACACATGAGGCACCTAAGAAGATATACATTGGTAGGGACATGTCTCACAATGTGAGAAAACCTTTGATTGAGTTATTGAGAAAATTCAGGCATGTTTTTGCATGGTCATATGATGACCTAAAGGTTTACAGAGAAGATTTGTTTCAGCATATTATTCCATTGAAAGAAGATGCTAAATCTTTTAGGCAAAAAACAAAGGCCTATAAATCCCACTTTGGCACCTAATATGCAAGAAAAATTGATGAAGTTAAGAGATGTTGGCATTATCAAGCCTATAAGGCATTCTTATTGGGTTTCAAATCTTGTCCCTATTAGAAAGAAGAATGGTGACATCAGACTTTGTGTGGACTTTAGGAATTTGAACATCAGCTCATTAAAAGATAACTATTGTCTGCCCAATATGGAAGCTATATTGCAAAGAGTGATCGGATCAGAATTGATGTCTCTGATGGATGGTTTCTCTGGTTATAACCAGGTAATTGTCAAAGAGCCAGAATAGTTTAAGACAACTTTCACTACACCTTGGGGGACATATGTTTATGTGAGAATGCCTTTTGGTCTCACAAATGCTGGTGCAACTTTTTAGAGAGCAATGGATGTTGCTTTTTCAAATTTTATTGATGATTTCCTTGTTGTTTATCAAGATGATTTAACTACCTATTCCAAGAAGGAAGAAGACCATTGTACTCATTTAGAGAAAATATTTGTGAGGGCTTTGGAATATGGCATTTCATTAAACCTAAGGAAATATGCATTTGGTGTCACTGAGGGTAGGTTTCTTGGCCACCTAGTGGGGAAGCAATGAGTTAGAATTGATCTTGATAGGGTGACAGCCATTGATAAGATTCAAAGGCCAAAGAATATTAAAGGAATTCAATCTTTCTTTGGTCAGGTAAACTTCTTGAGAAGATTTGTAACAAACTTTGTTGAGGTCACTAGACCTATATCCAAGATGTTAAAGAAAGGATCTGCTATTGCATGGGAAGGTGAGCCGGATGAAGCTTTCAAGAATATCAAGCAAGCTATTAAAGATGCACCTATGCTTAAGGCACCCGATTACAATATTCCAATGCATATCTTCTCTTTTGCATCTTTTCATACTATTGCTGTAGTGTTGTTGCAGAAAAATAAGGATGGTTTTGAGCAGCCTATTGCATTCTTTAGTAAATCTTTGCAGGTTGTTGAATTGAAATATGACATAAATGAAAAACAAGCCTATGCATTGGTTAAGGCTGTGAAAGCTTTTAGATTTTATTTGATGGGAGCAATTGTGATTGCCTTTATGCCAAGTGTAGTAGTCAAGGATATTTTCTCATAGCAAGAGGTGTCTAGGAGAAGATGTAGATGGATCAATAGGATCCAAGAATTCAACATTGATATCCAAATTACTAAACTGGTTAGAGGACAAGGATTGGCAAAACTGATGGCTCAATCCAATCTTGATGAAAATTAGATAAATCAAGTTGAAATTGATTATACATGTGACATGGATAATTGTATCTGGTATCAAGATATCATCTATTACTTGAGAAATATGAGATGTCCAGTAGGAATGAATGATAATCAGAGGAGGACATTAAAATTACAGGCCATAAAGTATATAATTGTGAAATGTAAGTTGTATAGAAAGAATTTAGATTGCATACTTTTGAAGTGTGTTGATGAAGATCAGGCTAACAAGTTGTTAAAGGAAATGCATGAGGGAGTTTGTGGTGGGCATTATATGGGTAAAACAATTGCTCAAAAAATCTTGAGAGTAGGATTCTGGAGGCCCACAATCTTCAAGGATGCAGAGTGTTTGGTGAGGAGATGTGATGCTTGTTAAAGGTTCTTTGGTAAGCTTAAATTTTTAGGCAACATGCCATTGAGGCTAGTTGAGGTGCATGCTCCTTTCCAACAATGGGGAATTGATTTCATAGGGGAGATACCAAACAAATCTAGTGGAGGACACTCTTGGATACTAGTTGCCACAGATTATTTTACAAAGTGGGTAGAGGCTATACCTACAAGAAATGCAACTAGTAAGGTGGCAACTAATTTTCTATTGAAAAATATTGTTACAAGGTTTGGTTTCCCTGAGAGGATAGTTAGTGACAATGCAATGTGCTTCAGGTCTGCTGAATATAAGGACTTTTGCAAAGGTTTAGGAATTCAGATTTCTTATTCCTCACCTTATCATCCACAAGGAAATGGACAGGCAGAATCTACTAATAAGAGTTTGATTAAGATCCTCAAGAGGATTCTTGAAAAGAATAAAAGAGCATGGAATTCAAAACTGCCATTAGCTATATGGGCTGATAGGGTGACTATGAAGAGGGCAATTGGTTGTGCACCATTTGACCTAGTATATGGAATACATGCAAGAATTCCTCAAAATAATCTACTGGAAATGTATAAATTTTTACAATTATATGATGATGATATAGATGATGAGATGCCATTGAGAATTGAGGATCTCATTAGGCTAGATGAAACTAGAAGAGAGTCAGCTTCAAGAAATGTCAAGTTGCAATTGCAAATCAAGAACCTGTATGATAGGAAGGCTATGGAGAGGAGGTTTGAGCTTGGTGATTTGGTGTTAATTTGGAATGCTAGACTGGAGGATAAAGGAAAACATGGTAAATTTGATCCACTCTGGCTAGGGCCATATCAAATTCATGAAAAATGGGGCCAAGATTCATACATTGTGAAAGATTTAAATGGTGATATTCAGGAATTGCCAGTTCATGGACAATTCTTGAAGAGATACTTCAATTGAAGGTATTCTATTTTCCATGAATAGTAGTTAGGTCTATACATTCTATAAATTTTGTAAAGTTTCTTGCCCCTGTCCTATTTTGTCCTAGTCTGTTGGATTTTGGTCCTGTTGCTCCCTGTTGTTAGTTTTCCAGTGGGATGGTCTGCTTTAACCAATGATTCAAGATCCTTGCTATGCCTACAAGAGGCATACATCCCCAAAAAGAGCCATTGTTATCACATGCAAAAAAATTTCATGGCTTCATCATCTTTCCCCTAGTCTATGTAGTTATTTTCATGCCTCTAGCCTTAAACCCTAAGCAAAGTTTCAAAAAACTAGTCATTACTTTGAAAAATCCTTTGTTCTACCTTGGCCCTATTCTACTTTGTTGTTCCTTTTTTGGGTCACTTAAAAACCTTTTAACGCATGTGCCTTATTATTTTATCACCTTGCGGAGTTGGATGTTAATTTTCCTAAGTTTCTATCACCCAGCGGTCTTTAATTTTTCCTAAGTCCCTAGCGCTTAATATTTCCCTAAGCCTAATGTCTTGATGGCCTCTATATTTTCCTGGCCCCAGACTCTCTGACACCATCTTGATCCAACGGTCAGCACATCTTCTTATGGAGTGTGTCAAAGGCATGAGATCTTAAGATGACCGTCAATTCTCCTGTGTGACGTATCTTTTAAATTGAGTGAGTCCACTGCCTTATTGGCATAGTTGGTAGTTTCTTATTGGTTAGCATGTTGCTGAGAAGGATCTTATTAGTGGGGCCTACAATGAAGCCTTTTAATCTATGATCAGTGCATGATCTTAAGGAATATTCTTCCCCTTTGAGATCATGCACCATTCATTGATTTCAAATCTGACTTGGACGTGTCGGTGGGACCTGGTTGTTGGCGTATCTATCAGTGGGATGTGACATCTACAAAAGATCTTACGCTAGCCATTGATTCTACTTTTTCTCATATGGCTGACGAGGGTGGGTCCTCTGACATGTGGCACTGACTTGCATTATTCTGATTGGCTGAGAAGGAGGGTGATTAGGATTTGTCAGTGGGCCCTAATCTTTCAAAGGGGGGGGTTGACAGTGTGGTAGGATCGATGGCTGGTGCATGATCTCATGGGTGGTGTCAGGGCCATGAGATCTTACACCCACCATCTGATTTAAAGGCTTACTAAATGTGGGTCCTATGTCAGATATGATCAAGCATGAGTAGCATGTAGCATAGTGATAAGTGGTATAAAGCAGGCCCATGCAGAGGTCTAAGGTCTTAGCAGTTCTGACAAGGGTTAGTGGCCTAAAAAATTTCAATGGGTTTCACTCATTCACAAAGAAAAATGGTGGTGCTCCAAATTGACTGGCAATTCAGTGAACAAGTGTTCACGTAACTACTAAACTAAGTGGCGGAAAGATAAAGTATTATGTGAACTAGAAAAGGTCTTCGATTGCCAGTTCGCTAAATTTGACTGGGGTCTTTTTAAAAGATAAATCATAAAGCCTGTGAAGTATGAAGATCTAACGGTCAGGACTTAAAGTTGATCCAAATTTAAATGTCGACCGCCAATTTTCTGCTGGCACCTTGGAGATGATTGTTGTATTTCAAATTCAAATTTGCAGAGGGTTTCTAGCGACAGGAAGTACCAAAATTTATCATTTTAGAAGCTATTTTTGATTGGTTTGGTGACACTTGTTGTTGCTGAATGATCCAAGGGTCTCTATGGTTAGTGACATAATGTTTTTGTACCAAGAGAAGTGTGGTTTTGTGCTTGAGGTGTGTTTGCAGGTGACCAATTTGACTGGTTTTCATGGCAATTCCTTGGTGTTCTATACTGCTCTTGTAGATTTTGATGATGGTAGATTTGTTTGAGATTCATTTTCTCTGAGTTTCCTATGTTTCTTCCCCTACAATAACTTTTTTTGTATTTTGATTGGTTGAGTAGTTGAAACCCTAACCCTAGTCACCCGAAGCTTGATGCATCCTCTTTGAGGATTCCAAGGTGACTAGGGGTATAAGTAATCAATTTTTTGACAGAGTAAGGGTTTTTTCCTGAGGTTTCAGTCTAAATTTTGGTCAATTCTAGTGGTTATGATTGTATGAACATTTGAGGAAAGAGGAGCTAGATTTTGGGTTTGTTTCCTATCTTTGTGTTGCTCTGATTGTATATTGATCCTGAATATGTTAATGAGAATGCTATTGAGTTCCAATCTTACATTAGTGTATGTCTTCTTGTTTTGGTTCTGAGCTCATATATGTTAGTGTCACAAATTGTATTAGCATATGGTAAACAAAGAGTATTGTGAAGTCATCTTTGAGCTCCTAACAAAGTTAGGATTAAAGTCTTTTAGGTGAGTTCAGTGAGTTTACAACCAAATAAGAATCTGATGTCCTTGTGTTTGAGAGAGAGGGGTAATAGGCAAAGCACTTATCCTGAGCCCAAGAGTGTTTGATTTAAGATCTTCAACTGATGTATGTAATTGGGTGACTCTTTGCCCTAGGTTAAGGCACTGGTCTATTCTCTGGAGGCATTTCATTGTCATCAACCACACACACCCAAATTTAAGTGATGATATCTTCCAGTCAGTTAGTAAAGGACATCGTTGTATATTTTTTTTGAGACTCCTTTGGAGAAGTGAGTCAAGGGTACACCCACCTAAGCACTAAGACTCAAAGTGTAGGAGGATCTCATTGTTGATCCTTGTTAATTGGCCCTCTTCCTTGTAGACTTTGGAGTGGTGATAGAGTCAAAGTATCATTAAAAGTTATCCATCAAAGTATAAATCTATAAGTTGAAGATCATAGGGAACAACCAACACTAGTAATTTCCAAAACTATCTTTATTGATTTATCAAATATACAATATGTAAAGTATGATAGCAACACAATCATAACAAATAACACATAACACAAAGATTTAACATGGAAACCTTTCTAAGGAAAAAACCACCTAGGACTGGTAACCCAAAATGTTTCACTCTTTTGAAGTGAGTTTGGTTAGGAGCCAACCTTGTTAAAGGTTACAATGCACACTATTAGGTGTGACCTGGTTAAAGGATTTATCACTAATAGTTAAGTTTTGACTATCATTCACTATGGGGTCAACAAGAAAACAATTAACATTCCTTGAATGTCATACAAAAGGGTTAAGTCCACTCTATTAAGAGATTTTGTTCTAACAATGGTTAAACTAATATAGTAGTGATCTGATTGAAATACAACTCAATTTGCAAGTACTCAGATCTATGCTAAGATCAAAATAACTCATCTGATCAATAATCAATTCACTTCATCATATCCTCCAACTTACTTCAGTCGGTGTATATATCTTTAACGCTCGGTTATGCCTACAGTTCAACTCAATTCTGTCTGTAACCAGTTTGATCAAGCATGCATGAAAAAATGTCTTCACAAGAAATCTTCTATAGTCTCTGTACATCTGGCATAGTTTAACAATGAATCTCATGTCTCTTAAATAGACGTGTAAACCGGTTTCATATCAACCATTAGATTTTTCCTCTCAATCTCCTTCATCCATTTTTCTGCTTCAAGCTTCCTCAATAGATGTGTCAATAACACATTTCATTATCTTCCCTTTGATCATCTCTAAATTCTTTTAGTCGTGGTTCTTATAACAAACTTCATCTCTTACCTCATAATCATAAGCAATTTCTAGCTCATCAATTTCAGTCAGCTATTATAACATTTAATATTTTCATCCATACTCGGTTAATTTTGAATGTGTCAATGATAACTAACTTGGTTATTACTGTCACTTGGTATACACAAGACTGACTCGGTGTATACAAAAATTTTCAATTACTGACCACATTAACTTTTTCAATTTTGACCTCTTCTTCATAATAGAATAATGCAACATGCTTAAGTCAACAATATAATGTCATAGACTCATCAATAAGTTACCCAATGTATACCTTATCCATATCTGTCATATCCATATTTTCATTATGTAGATGTATCATTTCTTCACCATTTCTTCCTTCTACAGATGTTCAGATTTTTGTAACTATCATGATAAGTATAGTAAAAAACTAGTTGACATCAATGACAACATATTGACTAATTTAAGCATCTTACATATCACTTTAATAGCTCGGTCATCTATAATCATTGTCTCTTTAGTTCATCACGATAGTCAATTAGTTGTCGGTCATCAATCTCCCCCTTTGGCATTGATGGAAACAAAAACAATACGAAATATGTGATACCATACCAAACATGTGTTATACAACTATATAGATAAATGTTGTAGCTCGGTAAGCTCTCCCTAGCTTGATATTTAATATGTTTAATCACTACAATAGCATTTCATGCAGACTTTCCCTGTGGATTTGATCTTCTTTAGTTCTTTGATTCTTTCTCTCCCTGTAGTGGATAGATGTTTCATTACAATATCTCTCCCAATATTTCATAGAAATATCTCTCCCTTTGACAACAATGCCAAAAGAAAATAAACTGCTCTTCAGCAGCCAAGTAGTTCTCTATTTTTTGGTACAAATCAAGTACCTTCATCTACTGATATACAATTCTTTGTTCCATCTTCTAAAATCTTTCACAACCTTAGGAATCTTAAAGTGTGAGCTACATGCATCAACATGAATGATTTTTTGATAAAGTATAGGTTGATACAACCTCCTGATCACCTTAGTGACCGATAGATAGGGGACGGACCCCTAGTCTAGTCCTCAAGTACTCAAAAGTGTCCTTTGGTAAGGGCTTTGTTAATATATTTTCAAATTGTTCTTTAGACTTCACAAATTATAGTTTCACTTTTTTTTCTTGTACTTATTCCCTAAAATAGTGATACTTGATAGATATGTGCTTTGTCTTTGATTGCATCACCAGATTCTTAGAAATGTTTATAGCACTTGTGTTGTCATAATATATAATCACTAGATCAGTGATCACCTCATTCATTCCTTCCAATGATTATTTTATCCATGCAATATTTGAATAATTAGCAGTAGCATCAACATACTCTGCTTTAGTAGTAGACTCAAAAATACATGCTTGTTTCTTACTTATCCATGTTACAAGTCTTTCAACCAAAAATAATGCTCCACTAGTTGTGCTCCTCCAGTCATCAATGTTTCCAGCCCAATCTGCATCAGTGTAAACTCAGAGTTCAAAATTATCTTCCTTTTTATACCATAAACCATAATCTTTAGTTTTCTTCAAATATCTCAGAATCCTCTTAACAACAGTTATATGTGATTCCTTAGGATTAGCAAAAAATCTTGTTGCAATCCCAACTCCATGTTCTATATCAGGCCTACTATGTACCACATACATCATTTTTCCAAACATTGATCTATATAGTGTCTGATTTACCTCTGTTGGTTCATCATCTTTTGTCAACTTACATCTTGTCACCATCGGTGTACCTACTGGTTTCAAATTTTCCATGCCAAAAGTCTTCAACACTTCCTTGATGTATTTCGATTGTGTTATGAAAATCCCATCATTTTGTTGTATAATCTACAAACCTAGAAAGAATTTAATCTCTCCAAACATTGACATTTCAAAATCTTTTCTCATTTCATCAGCAAAAGATTTGCAAATAATATCATGTCCTCCAAATATTAAATCATCAACAAAAATTTCAGCAATCAAAATATTGTCATCATTTTCTCCTTTCATATACAAATTGTTATTGCCACTTGTCCTCACAAAGCCAATACTAATAAGATAAGCATGTAATCTTTCATACCATGCTCTTAGTGCTTGTTTCAGTCCATACAGAGCTTTGTGCAGTGTACATACCATGTTCTTCTTATTTGGATCAACAAAACTTTTAGGTTGTTCTATGTATACCTCTTCCTCAAGAATTTCATTCAAAAATGCTGATTTCAAATCCATTTGATATACTTTGAATCCTTATGTGCAACATTTGCAAGTAATATTTAGACTCCTTCTAGCT